>JAADJZ010000018.1:0-600000 GCA_011032825.1 Massariosphaeria phaeospora
CACAACTTTGACAAGACTAGCTTCTAGATAAGCGTAATTAGCTTTATAAAAGTCGTTACAGGCTCTCAAAAACGTACTCAACCTAATCTTATCCAGCTAGGCGATCGAGAGTGGGTAACAGTTATCTAAAGCATTTGCGCCGCAAGGTACGCGATCTTGCTCTTTATTATCTACAAGAGACGCGTCCACATCTTAGCGTAGTACGAGAAAGCTTTAATACCGCGCAATTAGAAGCTCTTAGTCTCTAAGAATGGCTAGACAAACAACGCTTTGGGTCTAGAGTAGTTAAAGCACTTTGACGCGCATACAAAGACGCGCTAGGTAGGAGTATACCAGCTGCTCATTCTGGACGGCCATGAGAGCTACCTTAACTAGGATTTCAAGGACTACTGTCTTGAACACAAGATTCTAACTTTTTGCATGCTTCTCTACTCGTCGCACATTCTCTAGCTACTTGACGTAGTTTGCTTTTCGCCGTTAAAGCGCAAGTACTCTCAGCGTGTTAGAAACTTGGCACGCCAGCGCGTTTTTTATATTAACAAAGAAAGCTTTCTGCTAGCCTTTAGAGACGCGTTTTTTGAAGTGTTTACAACAAAGAACTGCAAGAAGGCCTTTAAGGCTTTAAAGCTAGTTCTTATCAACGCGCAGGTAGTTCTTGATTGTCTTGAAGTACGGCTGTGTACTCCGCTACCACCCCCCGCACTAGAGACGCCGTAGTAGTCAAAAACACCAAGCAATACGCACGAGTTTGGATCTTAGTTAAAGCTTGTACGCGAGTCTTTTACTCGATCACCTGTTACAGCCTAGGCAGGCTTCTCTTAGCTTATAAAAGGTAGTAAGCTGATGCTGCACTAAAACGCGCTTCTTGCTGCCCGCAACAAAGAGCTTGAAGAGCAACTAGCAGAGATAACTAAGCGAAAATCGCGCAAAAGGAAGCAAATCCAGCAAGGTGGTACTATGGAGTATGGGAGTGCTGCAGCGCAGGTAGCTGCCGAGGCGTCTGCAGGACCTCAGCGATCAAAGAAAGCTCGTAGTAGTAGTGATCAAGAACGAGCCCAACTAGCTCTACGGCGCTGTAGGAACTGCGGCGGAACTGGGCACAATGCGCGAACGTGCAAAAAGAATACAGAGGCATTTTCTGAATCAGATGCTAGCACGACGTACGTAGGCTCTTTGTTTGATAGCGATAAAATTGAAGATGCGTAACATAAGTTGGTTATGCCAAGGCGTTTTGTTCCACTCAGTAGGGTGTTCCACTTAGTGGTGGATTACGTTATCTGCACCTTGTTTTTGCTAAGCTTACATTTAGGGCATATCTCGATCGTAGCAGTAAACGAGTCAAATGTGAAAGGCGAGGTTAATGCAGCTCTATCGTCATCCGAGAGTGTGGAATCAAATGAATGATTAAAGATCTTTTGACCGAGACGCGCATGCGCACTTAACTGGGAAGCTAGCTGGTGAAGGAACGGGCGACCCGCGTAACTGTGCATATGATGCAACCTTAGACCGTAATAGACTATTTGACTCTCAACCCGTAAACACCACAACGCTCAACCCGTAGACTCCCAACCTCCTAACCCATAAACTCCTTGCCCTCTAAACCACAGACTCATGAACTCATACACCGTAAACTCATACACACCTCCCTCATACACACAACCCCCGATCGCCCCCACTCAATCATCCGTAATAATCCCAATCGGCGGCCCACCCAGCACATCCCCCAACTCCACAAGCGTCTTCTCATACACCTTCCCTATGCGCCTCTCCTCCCGCTCCTCTTCGTCCTCGCCGCCCTCCCCCTCCCCCTCATCATCATCATTATCAAACCCCTCGAACTTCACAAAGCCCTCCGCATCCGCATCCGTCTCCTCCCCCATGCTCGTATCCCCCTCATCCGTCTCCTCACCCCCACCACCCCGCCCTTCACGCTCGTCAAACCCGCCCGCCAGCACACGCACAACCGCCAGCCGCGTGCGCTCCACAATACCCTTCAACCGTACCTTATCCGTCGTGCTAACCGTCCTCCCCATCTCAAACCCCGCCAGCGGCTCGCCCGTGTCGATATTGCGGCCCTGCAGCAAACTCGCGAACGCAACGTCGATTTTGTCGAGCAGGTCCAGTGTCGCGCGCGGCGCGGGCGCGAACAGCGGGAGGAACTCGGTGATGAGCACGGCGGTGGTGAGCAGGTAGGGGATTTGCAGGTTGGCTGGAAGGATATTAGCACGTATTCGCACAGATTAGATAGATAGATAGGAAAAACCAGGCCACATACGCGATCCACTGACCCAAATCACATTCACCAGCCCATCAATGTCCTTCGCGGCTTCGCCGAACGCAGCGTAGCCTTGCGCGTCTAGCGGCGGCGGCGTCGTCGTCTTGCGGTGCGTGACGCGGTTGTCGCAGCGCTTCTGCACGTTGTTGAAGCTGCGGTCGAGAAAGCGGATGAGTTCGCTTTCTTTGGCGCTGCCGGTTTGGAGGGGGCGTTTGCGGGGTGGTGGGAGCGGGGAAGCTGCGGCGGCGGAGGAGGCGGGCGGGCTTGGCATCGTAGTGTGGTGAAGCATGGTGGTTTCGATGGCTTGGGAATTTGGTGGAGAAAAAGTGTGGTGTAGTTTCATTGTCTGCTTGGAGAGGGGAGGGAGGGTAGATATGGATTGATTGTTTTTAGTGACTCACTGCGCAGGTTGGGGCGAGGGCGACTGTGGTTCCACCGTCCGGCGCGTGGTTGAAGGTGGCGCCACGAGTAGGTCAACGGCCTATGCCCTGCTCGTGATTCACGCTTTAGGCACCAATGAAAGAGATGTAGCCATAATGCAACCCACTGCAGCTACTCAGCGTAGAAGATTTAAATAATCAACTTCCAGACGCATTGTGTCTCGCTGAACCAAGTTTTGGCAATTCTCTTGTTAGTAACGTAGATCCCTGGCGAGTCGCTCACCCAGGCGAGTCGCTCACCTGCGCCAAGCTCCCTACCAACACCTGCTTCCTTCTCCCTACTACAGAAATTCAAAGCATCTGCGCTACTAAGTATGCAATTCTACTTTTTATTATTTACAAAAAACGCGTTTACATTTCAGCATAGTACAAGAAAGCTTTAATACTACGCAATTAAAAGCTTTTAGTATTAAAAAACAGCTAGACAAACAACGCTTTAAGTTTAAAATAGTTAAAGTACTTTAACGCGTATACAAAAACGCGCTAAGTAGAAGTATACTAGCTACTTATTCTAAACAGCTATAAAAGCTACTTTAACTAGAATTTCAAAAACTACTACTTTAAAAATAAAATTTTGATTTTTTGCATACTTTTTTACTTATTGCACATTCTCTAGCTGCTTAACGTAGTTTGCTTTTTGCTACTAAAGCGCAAGTACTTTTAGCGCGTTAGAAACTTAGCACGTTAACGCGTTTTCTACATTAACAAAAAAAGCTTTTCTTTTACTTTTAAAAACGCGTTTTTTAATGTGTTTACAAATAAAAACTATTAAAATACTTTTAAAGTATTAAAGCTAGTTTCTATTAACGCGTAAGTTGTATTAAATTGCTTTAAAGTATAGCTGCGTACTTTACTAGCATCTTTATACCTAGAAACGCTGTAGTAGTCAAAAACTCTAAGCAATACGCACGAGTTTAGATTTTAGTTAAAGCTAGTACGCGATTTTTTTCTTTAATTACTTGTTATAACTTAAGCTAGCTTTTTGTAGCTTATAAAAAGTAGTAAACTTATGCAATACTAAAACGCTTTTCTTGCTGCTCGCAATAGAAAGTTTAAAAAGCAATTAGCAAAGTTTACAAAGCAAAAATTGCGTAAGCGCAAGCGAATCTAGTAAAGTAGTACTATAGAGTATAAAACTACTATAGCGCAAGTAGCTACTAAAGCGTTTATAGCGCGTTAGCAATTTAAAAAAACTTATAGTAGTAGTAATTAAAAACTAGCTTAACTAGTTTTACGGCACTGTAAAAACTATAGTAAAACTAGGCATAACGCGCAAACGTGCAAAAAAAAAATACAAAAATATATTTTAAATTAGATGCAAGCACAACGTACGTAGGTTTTTTATTTAATAGCAATAAAATTAAAAAAGCGTAACGTAAGTTGGTGCTGCCAAGCTTTTTAGCCGAGGTAATAAGTTAGCCGAGGTAATAGTAGAATACGTTAGGTTAAGTTTTTATTAATTAATTTTTTTAGCTTTATTAAAGGCCTAAACGCGCTTGTGCTTTTAGAATAACGTAGTTTTGTTAATATTATAAGTTGCAGCTAGGCTAGCGAATAGGTATAGGTTGAGTTAAAGTTAAGTCAAATCCGCACGAACTAGAAAACGAAAATCAAAATCTTTACTTTTTAATATTTTACTTAATACTATATATATACTAATGCAAATTTAACACGTGCTGCAAATATATAAACACAATTATATATAAAATTATTAGAGAATTCTAGCTAGTCTAGAGTATATTTCATTTATCTTTTATAGATTTAATAAATAAAAAGCTATATTAAAGAAGCTAGACTAGCTAGAATTCTCTAATTATTTTATATATAATTGTGTTTATATATCTACAGCACGTGTTAAATTTGCATTAGTATATCTATAGTATTAACGTAAACTACTAGTAACCTAGCCAAAAATGCTTGGCACAACCAATTTATCTCAAAGAACATTAAATTAATTGCTATCGAACAAGAAACCTGCGTACGTTGTGCTAGCTTTAGATTTAAAAGCTTTTTCTGTATTCTTTTAGTAGGTTCGGGCATTGTGCCTTGTATTACTATAGTTTTTACAGCGCCGTAGAGCTAGTTGTGCTTTTTTTTAACTCTTTTTACTACGCGCTTTCTTTAATAGCTAAAGCGCTATAAACGCTTTAGTAGCTACTTGCGCTAATTCGTTACTATACTCTATTGTACTGCTATGCTAAATCTGCTTCTGTTTGCGCAATTTCTACTTAGTTATCTCTGCTAATTAATTTTTAAGCTTTTTAATATAGTAGTTTTTAAGCGCGTTCTAATGCAGCATTAATTTAGCTTCTTTTACAAGCTAAAAGAAGCTACTTTGCGCTAAAGTAAGCAATTTAGTAATAAAATCGCGTACTAGCTTTAATTGCGATTTAAATTTAAGTGTATTACTTAGAGTTTTTAACTGCTACGGCGTTTCTAGTGCAAAAAGTAGTAGCAAAGTACGCAACTATACTTTAAGATAACTAAAAACTACTTGTGCGTTAATAGAAACTAGCTTTAAAACTTTAAAAGCTTTTTTGCAGTTCTTTGTTGTAAACACTTTAAAAAACGCGTTTTTAAAAGCTAGCAGAAAGCTTTTTTTATTAATATAAAAAACGCGCTAGCGCGCTAAGTCTTAAACGCGTTAAAAGTACTTTAGCTTTAGCAGCAAAAAGCAAACTACATCTAGCAGCTAAATAATATAAAATAAATAAGCTAGCTTGCAAAGCGTAAGAATCTTGTTTTTAAAGCAATAGTTTTTGAAATTCTAAAATTAGTAGCTCTTATAGCTGTTTAAAATAAGTAGCTAATGCTTTTTTACTTAACGCGCTTTTGTATGCGCGTTAAAGTGCTTTAACTATTTAAAACTAAAAGCGTTGTTTGTCTAGCCGTTTTTAAAAACTAAAAGCTTTTAATTGCTAGGTATAAAGTTCTTTTTGTACTATGCTAAAATGTAAACGCGCTTTTTGTAGATAATAAATAGTAAAATTGCGTACCTTGCGGCGCAAATGCTTTAGATAACTATTACCTACTCTCAATTGCCTAGCTAGATAAAATTAGGTTGAGTACGTTTTTAAAAGCCTGTAACAACTTTTATAGAGCTAATTACGCTTATTTAAAAGCTAGTTTTGTTAAAGTTGTGCACGTTGTCGTTGTAAACGCTGTACTTAGCTTTAGTATCTTTTACTAGCTTAAACTACGCGCTAATTATCTTTAGATTCTCTTAGAGTATTCTCTGCCTATTTTTAGCTCAATTAAAAGCTATTTTGAGCTTAGATAAACGCGTTACGAAGCGCGCAAGCTAGTTCTTGCTTACTAGCCTACTACTACGCTCGCCTAGCAGTTTATTAGCTATATTAGCTACTTTAGATAAAAAAAGCGCGAATTCTTGCGCGTTAAAGTTAAAAATGTATTAGACAATTGTTTCTTTTTTAGTGCTTGTAAGCTTACAGAGAGTAAACGTAGTTTTTAAGCTAAAAAGTATTTCTTTATTGCGTTTAGCAAGTCGACAGTAATTAACAGTAAAAGACTATGCAGCTGCGCAAAGGCTTTAAAATTTGCTAGCTCTAAAAGCTTTAAAAGCAAAAAGAAGTTTGCTTTTGTATTTACGTAATTGTGCGTTTGTAGGTGTAAGCATAGTAGAAGCAAGTTGGTATTCGTAGTTTTAGCGTTTTTTGGCCGGGTTACTAGTTTGGCCGAGTTACTAGTGGTTTACGTTAGGTAAGATATTAAAAAGTAAAGATTTTGATTTTCGTTTTCTAGTTCGTGCGGATCTGACCCAACCTTAACTCAACCTATACCTATTCGCTAGCCTAGTCGCAGCAATTTTTTTATACAAAAATAATTCTTCTAGATCTAAAAATTCAATCGCATTAATTGCATTGTTGATTGCTTTTATGTTGGTAGAGTCAAGACGCGTCAAAGTTAGAGAGATTTCGGTGTTTTGGTGATAGGTGGCTCGGCACGCGCACAGACACGTTAGGTAGTCTTGGCGGAAACTGATCCACTCAGTGGGTTGACTCGCTTAGTGGTGGAATACGTTACCTCTATCTCCACATTACTCTCTCGTATCCGGCACACTTGGTAATGTCTGAAGCAAACCAGAACGCATAGAGCTGAGCTGAGCTGGGGGTTGTTGAACGACGGAATGGAATTCATGTATGCTGCGCCGCACGACATCAAGCCGCGCACGATTAAAGAGATAGTGAGATACGCGAAAAGCTCGCCGTGCCGTCGAGGGGTATCTCGGAAAGCGATATGTAGGTACTCGTGACTGAAACATGACCGAGCGGATGCCGCTTTGCACCTTTTCGCACCAACACCAACACCCTCTCGCCGACCGCTTCGCTCGCTCCCGTCCATCTCCCGCTGTCCAACCGAAAATGACGCCGTGGGAGAGCCGAGCCGAGCTGAGCCCATACACCCATACTCTTCCCGGACCTGAAAAACACGCAATCTGTTGCAATCCACACATATATGCCCTCGATCAGACGCGGTTGTACCCGAACTTGCCACTACGCTGACCCTGCTGGAACTGCAGCAGCTCCGAAGCCTCCTTGTCTTGCTGCGCCTGCTGGGCAGCCCACTCCTTACGGCCCTGGCGGCGCTGCCGGAAGAAGTAGAGCAGGCCGATGAGGGCGGCGATGACGACGAAGCCGAGGACGCCGGCGGCGATGCCGATTTTCGCGCCGTGGGAGAGGCCGTTCCAGCGGTCCTTTGTGGTTTTGTTGTTGACTTGTGCGAGGGCTTCGGATTCACCCCTGTGTGGTGTTAGTGGTTGAATAGTGTCTGGTAGGGTAGTGCATAGAGCTAGGTGGTGGTTACGTACTCGATGACCTTGACCTTCCTCCAGTCGCCGCTGTCGTCCATGTCGGCGAAAGAATACTCTTTTGCGTTTTTGGTGTAGTCTTCGACGTAGACGGTTTTGACCGTCATGCTGAACGGGCCTTTGCTGAAGTCGGTTTCGCCTTTGGCCCATTCCTGCTCTAGTTAGTATTTGCAGCCGTCATTTATGCGAGCCTAGATACTGACCACCACGCCCGGGGCGTTGTTGTCTTTGTCGCCTCCCGCCCAGGGGCCGATGCGGACGTTCATGGGTGTCTGGGGATATCGTTTCCCGCCCTTGGCGTCCTCGTACTTGAGCTCACGCACCATCTTGTCATCGAGCCACCACTGGATGCGCTCCTTGGTCCAGTCGAGAGTGTAGTTGTGGAAGTCGGCCTGTGGCGACTTCATGGGGAACTCCTCGCCCGGCGTGTAGCCGTCCGACTTTTCCCGATCGCCACGGCCGAAATAGGCCGTCATTGCCTCGTCTTGGTCGCCCAGAAATTCCCAGTCGATCTCGTCCAGGGACTCGGACTGCAGCATGATGCTGGAGACGATACCCGTGCCGTTGGCGGCCCGCATTACGACCTCTACGCGGCCAAAGAGCATGTAAAATGTCGAATCCATCTTTGGAGAGTCGCCGCTGCGCTCGATGGTGAAAGTGGTTCCCTCGAGCCCCTTCTCGGTAAGACCTTGGTTCTTCTTTCTCCAGATCTGCTCGTTCATAGTGGCGTTGAAGTTGAAAGTGGCATTACCGCCCAGCGCGGGATTGTTGGGACATCCTTTCTTCTCGCGATAGTTGCAGGCGGTGAAGGTCTGCGCGAGTGTCGTAGAGAGGAGGACGGAGACGACGGCGGCGGTGCAAACCGCAAAGGACCGCATGGTGGCTGTCAATCGACGGATATGTGTAGGAAAGCTGCAGTGATGGTTATGACGCGCGTGAACCAGACGCACGGGGGTTGTGTAAGGAATGACTGTTAGCGAGTAGTTGCCGAAAGAGTGGAGGCGTGAGGGGAAAGAGGGACGACGTGCTCAGGGAGGAGCAGGACTGCGTTTTGAGAGATTGAGATAGGCCTTCAAACAAGAGCAGGGAGGGAGCGTGCAGATTAAGGAGTTGGGGAAGCTCCGTGGTCCGTGCCGCTGGCTATATCGCCATGCAATTGGGCGCGCCAGAACGGGGACGGCATGCAGATCTCGCGCGGCATGTCTCCAGTGCAGTGACCACTCCGCCAACTGCTGGCACGCCTGCGCGAGTGTTGCGCTTCGTCTGGACCGTTCCTGCTCTGCTGCCGGTTGTCGTCGCGTCGCGTCGTTGCCAGTTCCTGGCATCACTCTCTCGTCGACGCCTCCAGCTCGCAAGGGCGCCAGGGCGGGTATGCAGGCGCCGGGCAGGGGCAGGGGCAGGCCTGCGATAAGCGAAAAGGCGCCCAACGCGAAACCCACAGCCGCCGCCACCCGCCACCCGCCAGCCCGCCTCGAACTCCGTGCACCGTGCACCACGCACGCAGCCTCGCCAGCCTCGTCGCAGAGAACGAGACACGGGAGCTGCACAGCGGGCACCTAGAGACCGCCGCGGGGTGTGAACGGCTGGCCTCGTCCGTCCAGCCATGCCCGTGCTGGCTTCAACACTGCGGCCCCTCCACGCCCGGCGACCTCAGATCCAGCCGTTGAATCAACACGTCCATCGTCGACGTCCGCGACGCCGCCTGTCCGTCGTCATCCGCAACACCGCAGCGGCTCGAAAGTCGCGACGACGTTGCATCGGCCTCGTTGCTGAGAAGAGTAGAGCTTTTCTCGCCCGCGCACGGCGAGAGCTTCTCCTGGGTTTGCTCCGGGTACAAGTACTTCGCCCAGTCTATCCAGGGGCCTTGCAGCGACGACTGGCTCTGTGCGCGATACCGCCCGACGTAGAGGCTCAGCGCTACCAGCACATTCGCGACCTCTGCCTTTGACCACGGAAAGCAGTTCTCTGGTACGACTGCTGCGTCCAGATCGCCGCCATACCCATACCGCTCGCTGATGCGCCACAGCCTGCAGTGCACATGGTACTCTTGCGGTACCTCCGCTGGCACCTCCGTCTGCGCATACATTTGGAGCAGACCCTGGAAGACCTCGTCGCAAGAGCTGTCATCGAGTTAGCACAACGCTTTTAACGACCTTGTACATATAATCAGGGCGACTCACCTCTTGACTTCGCGCGGTGTGCGTGAAAACATCACTGCCACGGCTTCGAACCGGTACCCGTTCTGCAGCACAAACAGCAGATACAGAAATTTCTCCATGCGGCCTATATGGGGATACGCATGCAGATACCCGTGGTCTCCCAGCCATTGCTTCAGCGCCTTGGCTTCATGCGGTTTAATATACGCCAGCGTGGGTATGTAGAAGCCCTCGCGCTTGTGGTTGCCGCTGATCAGGACCGTCATCTTCCACCCATCGGTACTGCCTTTGCGCGTCCGATTGACATGCTGTATTTCGACAGATTCGACGCTATTCTCGCTGTGCACCGCTTCTTCTACTTCGCGCATCGCTCTCAGTGGCTTTCCTAGGACCATGACGATTCTTTTGCGGAGACTGTCCAAGGAGTCCGTGTTCAGCGTCTCGCTGTCGTCGTTGCCGTCGTCGTTGCCATTGCCAGTGCTATTCCTCTGGAGCTGAGCTCTCGTCAGCATGCGGACGTCTTCTGGTGTCACCGGCGTGCCGTCGCTAGACTCGGACCATTGCTGATCCTGGCTATCGAAATCGAAATCGAAACCACCACAGACCCGTTCCGCCACCATACCACTGTCTCTTCCCAAAACCTCCCCTCCCTCATAACACCCCTCATCCTCAACCCCTCCAGAGCTCCTCTCAAACCTCATCTCTTTCCCCCGCTCCTCCCCACCACGCTGTTGCTCTTTCCCTTTCCCCTTCCCCACCACCCCAGCAATCTGCGTCCCCCCCTCCAGCGCCCTCAACCTCTTAAACATAGCCCACATCTCCCTCTTCACATTGCTCATCCGACGCACACAGAATCCGCCGTTCCGCACCCGCGCCTCCAGCTTCTCGAGCCGCCGGTGCGCCCGCATCACCTTCAACTTGGTCTCGCGAACATTGCCCCTATCGTCCTCACCCGCATCCTCTTCGTTCTGCGCGTAGAGCTGCTCGAGCTGCTGCAGCCGCGTCGTCATTGCTTCGGCGTACGCGCTGATTTGGTGCAGCTCGCCGTCGATGGTGTGTGTGGGGAGCGCGGGGGAGGGCATTGTGTGCGGTCGAGTCGATGGCAAGGGGTGCGGGAGTTGGAGGTTTGGGGGATTTTTGGATGGTTGCTGTGTGTTGTGGTGGGTCGCGGTTGCCATGGTGGGATGTAGTTGTTTGGGGGTGGATCATGGTAGGCTACTGCGTCGCGTTCCATGGACAGTGGTCCACTCAGAATGCTGTAATAGTCACCACTTCATTTCCAACCAGTTATAGATAACCTGGGTAATGCCGCCGTGTCCGACTGGTAGTCACGGAAGTATTGCCATCTGTAATATGTTGGGATGAGGCAAGACTGCGATTGATGGTGACGGTCTATATATCTTGTGATTCAAATATGTTTGGCGTTTGCTGTTTACGGATAACTGTCTATTCTAATGGGTTGTGGATGGGTCTAGTGCACATGGTTTGGCGATTGATTCGGAGAGTTGAGTTACGAGTGTAGATTTAAAGGCGGATATAAACTCTGAAGAGGCTTCAGCTACTACATGTTCACTCCTCTGCGTACCTTTTTGTGTGTTTCGTATCCGAACTTTGTTCTAGAGACTCAGATCCCGCTAATGACCTTAACCTGTTCCCACGAACAGCAAAGTCCGCGTTAAACCTCTTCCAACCTACGACTTCGTTGTACCAGCGGATGAGGGGCTTCGTACTTCTATCGGCGATTTTAGCGTTCTTTTCTAAAAAAAACACGAGCTTCATTTTGATGGGGGCCACGATCATGTAGGCGTAGAAATAGATTATGCAAAGATTCGTTACTAAAAGTATGGTATATGACACGAAAAACCTCCCAGCTCTCCGCTCCGTCTCCGTCTCCCCCTCCCCCAAGGCTACCTCTCGGGCAACTCGCTCCGCCCCGACAACGTGCCCCCGCCCGGTAATTCGCTCGGTGGGTCATACGGCGTAACGGCCGCAGCCGCATACCCATCAATCTCCTGCTGGTCCGCCACGTGGCCGTACGTGTATTTATCCAGGGGCTCGTTCTCGACGGCCGCCGCGTCTTTCGGCTTGGCGGGTGTTAGGCGCTTGAGATACTTCAGCATGAAAAACACGCCGACGGCGAGCAGGATTACGATGGGGATGCCGACGCCGAGACCGACGCCTAGGCCAATGCGCAGCGCCGACGAGTCGGAGTTGCCTGCTGCTGCTGGAGGAGGCACGGGAGACGCGGGGTTGGGAGGTGTGGGCGTTGGCGGGGCGGGCGTTGTAGGCGCGTTATTGGTGTTGGTGGAGACGGGCGTGGTTGCGGAGGAGACGTCTGTAGTGGACGGCGCGGCCCCCGTGATGTTGAAGTAGCCCGACGTAAAGCCTTCTTCGTTGTTGGCCTCGCTGACCCACCATAGGAAGTAAATATTTGAGTCGGACGCCCGGAGCGGCGTGTCGACACTGATAGTCCAGTTAAAAGCGCGCGGGTCAATGCGAGTCTTTTCCTTCTCTGCGTCTGTGTTAGCGACTACCATGCCCTGTCCCACTCAATCCACAGCGTCGACATACTGAACAGCTCGGCGCCCCGTGTCGCGCCGCCACCGGGGTTCTCTTGGTGCAGGTAGACTACGAAGCTATCCAGGCTCGTCGACCACGTCACGGGCATTTCCGTCTGGTCGCCGAAGACGCGGTTGGTGCTGAAATCGCGCGTGATGGAGGCGGCGCCTGGCGATTCACAGATGCCGAAATCAGGGTTGGTCGGGGGGGTACTCATTGCTGTTGAATGTGTGTGCAGCAACGCGCTCAAGGCTGTGGTAGATGTTCGTCGCCGACTGGGAGTGTGCGGTCTCCGCTCGCACTTGAAACCGTATGCAGGATTTGGCGGGCGTAAGAAGGCGATACTACCCTGCGTTTAGATGGTGCCTTGTTGCGGATGCTGCGCTTGGAAACGTTTCGATGGTGCTGGGCCGGCAGTAGGACGCTGTACTTTGGTGTATGGGTCGAATTAGTTCAAGGAGGATATGGAGACGGTGTAGGATCAATCGCAGGGCAGGCCTCCAGCGTCCAAGGGCGGTCGGCTTTAGATGTTGGATGTTCCGTTAGGTAGGGCGTCCAGCACGTCTCATGGGGCCATGCACTTGGGGGCGGAAAGGCGGACATGGTGAGCCCGTTCATCCAATCAGCATCGTCAAGCACCGAAGGCTGTCCAATGAGCGCGGTATAGCACGAGCGGACCATTCCTACAAAGGTATAAGCGGGGCGTTTGCAAGGCTTAGACGCAGGAGCGGGATTGCTTGGATTCTTACACCTACCTATGATTAGACCACCAAGTTGAGTCTTTTACTAATGCTGGTGGCAAATGGCAGCTCTGAAACTCGGACGAAGAGGGTAGAGAATGTATGTGACATGGCCTGGTGAGCTGCGCAGAGAAGACGAGTGTACGGTGTACTTGTAGAGAGTATGAAGAAAGTCGAAGAGGTTGGGGAAGCCGCTTCGCGCTATTCCATCTTGGGAATAGTGAAAACCCCAACCTCATGCACTACGTTCTCGCACGTATCTCTTGGCTGACAAATAGAGCAATCCTCCAGTAAATATGAAGTTCGTAGGCAGGGAGTACATCGATGTTCATACTAAGGTAGAACTCTTGTTTCCCTAGGAATTTAATCATTTTGACATATGCGCCTATACATCCTCCGCAATAGGCGTGGAGAACTGCCTAAGGCAAGACCTCTAATAACAGGATAGGATTCTCAACGGTGCGGTAAGGGAGAAAACATATCGCATCTTATTCCTGGAACAGCAGAAGCTGCACACAAAACATATTACGGACAACAAAGAAACGCCTTTCTGATGGATAGACTCTACCATTAGATACGGCATTCATGGTTTGTCCGGACATTGAACTTCACGTTCCTTGACTGTGATCAGAGGCTTCTCCGGCGCGACAAGACTATCGATCTCCAGTTTGAGATACTCCTTAGCGTCTATCCATCCCCGCCCAAGACACTGCAGATACTCCTGCAGATTCGTATGCCTCGTTCCCGGAAGCTCGAGCAAAACCTTGTTGACGATATCCAGGATGTGATTGTTGCCTATGGCCAAGATGATAGCACGGTACATAGCCGACTTGCGGGTATACTTGGCTTCGTGGGTCGGGCAACCCGCTTCGATTATCGCATCCGTATAGAACTTACGGTAGGTCTCCACTTCCTAGGACATGTAGGGAGGCTGGGTCAGCGCGAAGCCTGGCTGCCAATTGCGGATCAGGAAGTCGGGAAGAGAGGCATAACCAACACAGCGCGGCACCGTGGTACAACCGTCCCAGTCGATGATGCCTGTTACATTTCCCTCGTCGTCAACAAGATTATTCTGCAAATCGAGGTCTGGATGGCGCAGGACGAAAGACTCGCTCTTGTCCAAGTCTGTGTTTGCGTAGGACCCCAAGTGCGGCGACGAATAGATCAGATCGGCGACTTTTCGGAGCCTGAGGATGTAAGCACATGTACCTGGGTAGATTTTTCTCGGAATCGAATGAAGTCGGTATGATCTGATCGAGCCGATAGGTAAACCATTCTGCGGTAGAGGTGACGTGCTTAACCGGAGTAACCGCGTCGGAGCACAGCATTCCAAAGGTGAGATCTGAATCCTCCTTCCATGGGTACGTTTACTGGATTTCGGGCATGTGGTCGGGACCGAGGGCGTCAAAGATCGGTGTTCCCATCTTCTCAAAGCTCAGGCTAGAGAGAGCGACCATGTTCCTAGCCAAGGAACGCAGAAACGTAATTCGCTTTTGCTCCGTCTCGTCCGAAACGCTGTTTGCGGTAACCCATTTACTGGCACCAGCCGTCCAATCGGTGAACCAGGCACTTTGAAAGTTCTCGCTGAGCGTGCTTTGAGTGGAAACACTCTGGGTGTTCCCTACCATCGGCGTCTTTCCCCTGTACGATGATATTGACATATTCCTGGATCCTTGAAGTGCTGTCGCTTGAGAATCTAACTTCGTTAACGGTTGGTCGATATTGGGAATGGGTACGAACTTCTCAGCAGTCTCTCCAGTAACGCAATCTCGAGACTTCGTCCGACAAAATATGGCGAAGGTGTTTGACGGCTCAGAAACAAACAGCCGTGATGAGGACTGGCAATGGGGATGGCGATGGGAAGTGGAGGTCGAGTGGTTCTTCGCAAAGAAGAGGCTGAGTGTGTTACGAAGACTTCCGACGACGTGCATGATTCCCAACTCGTGAAAATCCAGGTTGGGAGTTCCAGTCATGCGAATTGTTGTTGTTATTGTTAGGATTGTAAAGATCGGTCGGTGTAGCTCACAAGAGAATATATACTTGAGAGTTACGGTCGGCGCCGATGGAAGTTGTCTCGTCAATACAGAGGCGCCAACTGAAAAATGATGATCCAATGAGTGAAAGAAGGACAGACTGAAAGTAGGCCAATAGCGCCGGGTTTCCCAGTGATGCCTAATAGACTGTGATTATTCTAAGGTCAGAACGGGCAAGTTGCTTGCGGGTTGCGCACCGTACTGTGCTCGACACGATGGCCTTTCCACAGACCCTCGAACCGACCCGTCACTTATCTTGTAAAAGGCGAAATGCTCAGTTCCATGACTCGCAAAGAAAGAGGTACCAACCCACTTGAAACATTATTAACAAATGATCGTGAGTTCCTGTCTGTATTACCATCATATCGGCATATGGCCTCGATCTAGCTCGTTATTACGGTCCAAATTATGACGGCACGATCTTTGTCCCCACTAAGAACGATATCTGGGACAATTCGCCAGATCAACAAGGTGCGTTCTGGTCGATCCGCTACTCTCCTCTCATCCACAATGGTCTTTGTCCGGGGCTACATTGTTAGTGGTCTTCCCATGTACCCAGTACTAACAAGTTTTAGCTCATCATTGCGGTGGCTGCTACCGTGCCATCGAACGGGGATGCTACGAACAACTGCACATGGCCTTCTGTACAGCTGTAGTGGAGCACCACGGGGTACCAAGGTTTTGTGGACTCAAGTTCAAGGTCGAGCCTCCAGGTGGATGTGGTAATCACAAATACGCCGAGGATTACAACAAGTTCTTCGTGGTCGCCGTGCGTGGAGTATCCTTCATGAAGACCGAAGCTTTGCTGCCGACGGATATTCCTCACGAAGTCCCTGGATGGATGCTCAAAGGATTTGGACCTGGCAGCAACAAGACAGGTCTTCGCATCCAAATATTCTTAGACGACAAAGGAGAACTCCACAACTGGTCGAGACAACCACTCGAAGAAAACAATCATAGCCCGATTACGGACGCCGCACGTCTGAACTCGGTTGTCCCAAAAAAGCAAACTGTCTTCACAACCTTGCCCAATCTGCCGTCAGATAAACGGGCTCTCTTTATATCCACTAGTGGCCAGATCTCTCAGAGAAACGCATCGAAAAATGTTACTGGGGGTAAAGCTCTCCAGCTCTCGGATATTTCCAATGTGCTCCGGGAGATATCGAACAACCCAAGGACAGAGACTCCCAGGGGGGACGCGGAGCCTAAGATGAAGATACCGAAACCGAAAGAGAAACTCGTAGTCGAGGAGACCGCTGCCGACATTTCCAAAGGCACTTCATACAAGCTGTACGAGAAGGCGAAACGGGATCGGGAGCTCAAGGAGGCCGAGGCGCGAAAAGCTGCTACTGCAGAGACGCGTGCGAACTTGGCGGAATTCAAAAGCAAGCCTCAACGGCACCCAAAGCTACCGACATTGGATGAATACAAGGAGCAGACCAAAAGTCGCCGTCGTTTCAAGTAACTTAGAAATGTAAGTTGGAATCAGATGTAGGTTAGCTGCGCAAGCGATGTGTTATTCGTCTGGCGTCATAGCCATGCGAGCGATAGAAGAGGGGCCTAGGGACTAGCCGTGGCCAAAACCCCTTCACATTTACCCTCATTACAGCCGGCGATTGTTGAACAGTTTTTTTGGTAGTACTGTAGGAGATGGGTATGAGTAGATGCGGCGATGGCGATGGCGATGGCGATGGCGATTAGAGGAAGAGGAGTCGGAGGACGGGGATGGGAAGCGGCTTTGCGCTAAGCTGTTCCTGGAAGAGTGCACAAACTTCCGCGCGTCATCTATCTCTGAACTTCGCAAGAGTCATATTCGCGTCTCCTGACACCATCAGCACCTTCCTTCCATCACCCTTCGTTGTACCTAGCAAGGCTATGCAGCTATTGATTCCTCGTGGATTTCCTCATACGCGATCAGACGTGGGCAACAGAGCCCTTTATCGGGCGTCAACACTATAGCCATAGTACCTACCTGTTATCAGTCTTTATGTTTTTTCTTATGAAACAATGCTTATTTATTCCGCAATCTGTAAAAAGACAACATTGTAAGGAATCGTCCTAAATATCAACGTAACTAACATCAATAGATAGATCTATTTGACGACATGATTGGTGTTCATACCATATAGATTCGTCTGTAAAATCAACGCTGTAACATACTTTTACACAAAATAACTGCACGCTGCGTCATGGAATCCCAGGCGTAGTGTTGTAGCACATACAATACTGACTGTCCTAGAACCCCGATCCCGCCAGTCGAGGCCAATTAACTATGAACTACTCTAGTAGATCTCTAAAGAGGAGCGTTGCCTTTATTACTCAACATCCCCATGATCTTGGCCTTGACGAAAGTCATCTTGCTAGCCTTAGTCTTGCCTGTTTTAGCGTCGTCAATTTTTGCACCTTTCATTGCCACCGTGAGTGCATGTGCTTTGGCCACTTCCGCTTGCCTAGCTCGTTTCTCTCTCTCAGCCTTATCAGCTTTCTGTTTCTCATATTTTGCCCATGGTGGAATTAGGGCCGACTTAGCTTCATCCGCATCAGTTGCCTTTGAATTAGTGGCATTCTGAAGCGCTTGGTTTGCGTCGCCTGGCGCCAGAGGGGGTCTAATGCCAGTGTTGTTCTGCACCAACAAAGCTTGGACTTGCGATTGTACATTGACCTGAGTTGTACGATGAGCTTGCTCTTTTGAATGTGCGAGTTTTGGATGGGCCTGGCTCTTGGATACGAAACCAAGTCCTTCAATAATCGCTGCTTGCTTTGGAGACAAGAGAAGTTCGCCGGTGGAAAGGATGTTCGATTCTGAGGCTGCCTTCGCCTCTTGGCCGGCAGCTCGTTTCTTGCTTCCTTGACCCCGGTCTGGCTGAATCCATCCTGTCTGCTCATGCGGGATGAAGTCTGGCATGTTGTGTGGCTGTCCTCTTGATGCAGCGTATAACCAGAGATTTGCGTCGTCGCTGTACCTATGACCCTGCTTCTTGCATCCTGGACCCATTCTGGGGGCAAATCGGATCCCGCAGAATTGCTGTTGTCCATTCGCGCCGGTGACGAGCGCGCAACAGAAGGCCTACTTTGAAGTCAGTACAAAGTACGGAAGTGAGCTGATGCTACCAATGTACCAAGTGGAGTTTCTCGAAACATATTCGTTTAGGTTCCGTCTTGCAGACCGGACAATGATGTCCTCTATGATCGTCCTCGTTCGTGATGATGTTGTTGATGAAGGGGGACCATTTACCCCCGTAGTGTACACCATACAGGCGCGGAAGATCAAGAGTATGTTGAACCATGAGGAGGACGATGTGGGTGATGGCGAGGCTCGGAATGGCCAAAGAGAAGTACTGAGGCAGTGGTGAACAATTTGGGCTGTCGAGGTTGTTCAAGAACATATGAAGTAGAACTGCTGTTGTGGAGGTTTCTGGGGTCCAGCCCTGAATGATCCTGACCCGTAAACACCGGAACAGCATTTCCATGGATATATTCACCAATCAAGAGTGGTGACCAGGCACCCAGCCCCATGTTGGAAATAATATGAACTTACGAGGGCGAAAATGAGGTAAAATGAGGTACCAATCGACAGGCGTTGCTTGAGTAACGACGATGATAGTTGACAATTACTACCGCTCCTGCGTGTCATTACCCTTTAGTCTCTTTGCTCTATGTCTTGGGCCACAGGCAACGGCAAGCTATTTAACAATGTGAAAGAACTAGGATGCACGTTCACTGGTCAACAAGGTATGTCAGTGGATGAATTGCCGTGGAAACACCTCGGCGACAATCGGGAATATCGATGAGCGTATCGATACGACCGCCAACATCTAGTTTCACTGATTGCAATCGGCGTTCGTTCGTACATAAGCCTCCCGATGCAAATAACAAACACCACACTCTCCACCACCTTCGTCACCACAATACCTTGGAACCTCTACTCAAACACATAACTATGGCCTTTGTGCTGGGGTTTCGGAATGTCGTCAAATTTCTCGCTGAGGATAGCCGCGCGCAACGTCACAATAAATCGCGACGGCCCCTCCTATCGTCACAGCATTCTGGCCCGCAAGGTGGTTCACCGCAGGCTCAAAAGCCCGGAAAACTCGCTCGTGCGCTGAATGCCGGCCGCTCGTTTTTCAAACGCAATAAGACCCTCGACCCTTCCGAAAACACACATAATACGTCATGCCCTGTTATAGATACTCTTCGACCTGACGTCGCGTTCCGAGCTACTAGGATCTCTCTACACGTTTCTGGTCCCTCCAAGAATGGCGAGCATGACTCTACAACCAAGACGGACAAACTCGAGGACGGCTGTGATATCCGCATCGCAGTGGATTTAAGCGCCAGTACTGGCGGTAAATGTGAGCAGAACGATGAGCATGCACAAGAAGTGAGCGCTGGTGCTCCAGCCTCTGCGGCGCCCGCTGCTCGTAACGTCGTTCACGTATCTACGCAACTCTCTATTGTTCCATCCAATAACTCACGCTCGTCGGATGGAGACTCTTCTAGCCACATCACCACCACAAGCACACAAACTTCGATTGATGTCGAGGAGACTAGGTTGGGAACTATTAAAGAGGCCCAGGTGCACCTTGATCAACAGCACACTTCTATTATGGAGCCGATGAAAGACGACATGCAAGCTATTAAGGCGGACGCGGGAAACACCACACAAGACAATGGATTGGATCTGCGTTTAGGGACCAGCTTCGAGAACCTGCAGCTAAATATTGAAATTCAGGATAACCAGAAATACTCTACGGTCGCGGGGGAACAAGACAAACGCGATGACGAGGACCTACAAGGGGAAGATGATAAACCCGAGACCTTGGAGCGGCATGACTGGGAGGTCATTAACGCCATTCCCGATGTCGACTTCAAGCGGTTGCTTCTCCAATGGGAGGATACCGCGTTGGACACGGATATCGAAGAAGACTGTCATGTTCTACAACATATTGAGGGAGCCTACAACCACATTGTTTTCATGTACACCGATACCCAAGAGGTGAAGCAATATGTTATCAAGGTCCCTGCTATTGGCAGCGAAGCTCGATGGCAGGAGGGCGACGCGCACAACCTCCGCTCAGAGTGTGGCATTGTGGAACATATTCTCAAGTGCAAACTAAACGTCCCCGTCCCAGAAATCATCAGCTATGATGATACCTTTTTCAATCCAATATCAGCGCCTTACGTACTGATGAAGCGGCTCGCCGGCATCCCAGCATATAAGATGTGGGATCCGACTGAGCAGGAACGGGACCACATAAGCGCAAGCCGCGTCTCAGCAGAAACTCGGCAGAAGCGCATTACCTTTCTACGCTCGCTCGCGAAGGCTATGACTGGATTGTCTAAACTCGAATACAATATGATCGGCATGCCAGACTTTGGCGGCCGACCTGTATTGCAGGAACCCGAGATCATGCACTCCTACCGTTGGACACATCCTGATAATCTAACACGGGAGGATCTGACAACTGAGAACCAGCTATACAAGTTCGGTCCCTTCACATCAAGCAAAGAATACATGACGCACCGACTTGATGGCGTCTTTCCATCCAGCGGCCTCGATCCGGAACTTTACGACACCAACAAACAGAATTACCTCTATGGCATTCGTAAGATCCTCGACATCATCTACGCGCACCCCTGCATCGCCTTTTCCAAGAAGCACCCCGACGACGCCAAAGAAACATTCGTGCTCCGGCACACCGACCTCGACCTCCAAAACATCCTCGTCAACGACGAAGGCGAGGTCACCGGAATTCTCGACTGGGAAGGCTGCATGACCGCACCGCGATGCATCGGCTACGCCACACTCCCCGTATTTTTAATGGCCGACTGGCAAGTAGGCTTCACTCTACAGGACGCCCCGTGCATGCCCTCCTGGGAACTCGACTTCTACCGCGACATCTACACGGAGGCGATCTTCGACGCAGGCTGCCTAGTCGCAGATGCTAGGTACACACGTAAATCGGGAATGTACCGTGCGATTGCAGGTGCGCTGGACGATGGCGGCGATGCGGAGGATCTAGTCAAGAATGTTTTGCTTGAGATTCCTGGGACGAGGAGGATGGACCTGGACAAGCTTATACGGCTCGTGGGAATAGGGTGGGAGGAGGCGGAGGAGTACCTCAAGATCGAGATCAACAAGGTGCTGGAGCCTGAGGATCGAGTGTTAGGACAGTAGAGGTGTCACGGTGTCTAGTATTGCTGCGGTTTTCTGGATTCTTGAAGGTTTATCTCTTTAATCGTATGTACATACAGTAGTTCTAGTATCGTAGTAACTCCAATAGCAACTCCAGGCCTAAGTCTAGAGGATCATGATAATCTATAGTAAACGGTGTGCTGGATACAATGTAGCTTACAGCAGATATCCAATTCCACATTACCTTCTCTGGCTTGATACGAGGACGGATGTGTTGACTGTACATTACCCCCTATGTTGGCTACATTAGGTAACGTAGCGGCTTATTGTATCCTGTATCATACTTTGTAGTAGGCATACATGATAATACAAAGTCGCACCATTGAATTGTGCGGATCTAGAATTACCTTCATAGTCAGAGAATTGGGAAATTATACGAGATATACTTTGACCTCAGCAATGTGTCTAAAGGGAGATTTTAGAGCTTAATATCAAGAGGATTAATTTGCGACACGAAACCTATATTACAGGATACAAGGGAGTAATCCATAGGCAGTGTTAAGACGTTGGATCAAGCGAATATAGGCAGTAGAGGCAGGAGGATAGATTCACAAGCCCAAAAACACATGGATATCCAAGCATTGTAATGGCATTGAACCTTTTTAGCCCTTTGTCAAGAGCTTTGGCCGGAGCTCGCAAAATTGCTTCGCCAGTCCCACAAGGGGCAATATCGCCACGTGTATCTACCACCCCCAATCCCCCAACCCCAAAGAAGCAACCCCTCCACAAACATCCCCACACCTCCCCCCAATCTACCCCTACTCCCCAAACAAACAGCCGACCCACTCGTATCCGGGCAGGCCGCCCACACCTTCCCTCAACTCCGTGCCAATCTGGTCGACGAAGGCTACATCGCCCGGCGTCAGCGCGACGTATTTCTTGCCGTAGATCGCGACCAGAACACTGTGGTTGTGCTCACGCCACGCGCGCTGAGCCGGGGTCAGTGCCTTCCAATCGACCACCTTCATCCTCGCGCCCCGCTCACGCGCCCCCTTCAGGAGCTTCACGATCTGCGCCGAAGCGCCGCCATCCTCCTGCGCGGAGCCCGAATTCTGCGCCGTGAACGGATCCTCCACGCTGGGCATGATAGCCTGGGCAGGGGTTAGCATCCCCGTGCCCTTTGGGACTTTGGGGGGCGAGGAGTCCACTTTGAGGTTCGAGGGGCCAATTCGACGAGACAATGCGGTCAGGGAGGCGACAGGCATGGCGCGGCGGCTAGGGCTCGTTGGCAGTGTCGTTGAGCGCATGAGCGCAGGTTGGGCACGCGAGGGCGAGGTTGACGCGTCGTAGGTGCGAAGCGGGAGCGGGCGTGGCACATGGACGGAGGGACTGATGGTTGGCGGGCGAACGGCGCGGCGGGCGTCAACAGTGACGTGGCGGTGGGATTGAGTTGGCACCATGGAGGGTTGGAAGGCATCCGGGCGCGCACGCGGGTTGGAGAGAGAGTAGATAGAGGGGAGAGGGCGGACGGGGATGCGAGACTCCTTGTCGTCGTTGGAGGTGGCCTTGACCGGGAGCATGAACTCGGAGTCGACGTTGCTGAAGACGTTGGGATTGGCCTGGTCGTTCTGCTCGACAGCGTAGTGCTTGTCTTTGCCTTTCTTCTTCGACTCCTTTTCATAATCGCTACGATAGTATGTCTCATGGCTGGCGATGGAGGACTCGTAGTCGAAGCTTGACCTTCCTGCGGATTCACTCTCGCATTGAGCTCCGGTGACTGTCACGAAATCATGCGCATCAATATTTCCCATCTCGCGCGCTGCATTGATTGTAGAGGATTTGGAGTGTCGATCCGTAGCGCCATCACGGAAAGTGTAGCCAACGGCACTAGTAGAACCGGCACTGTCAATCTCAGTCGGGCTTTCACAAGTCGGCGAGAGAGCTGGCTGCGAAGCATTCCTCTCCCACATGGCCCGAGGTGCCGAGACCGCACGCGGGGTATATAGCGGTGAGGACATGGAGTGCGCGAGAGCTGCATTCGAAGTGGCACTGCTGGTGCGAGATCGGAAGTTGAGCGGGGCAGGGCGGTCTGGCGTGTTTGGCGGAAACTCTCGAGGACTGGACTGGTCGGTGCTTGAGGAAACATGGCGTCTCATGGCGTACGGCAGAGAATCGGATCTGATCATCAGGGACGATGGAGGCGCCCTCACTCGGCCGGCGCTCTTGGGTTCGGCTTTTGGGAGCGTTTCGAAGTTGACGTAGCCCGGAGCCCTGATTGTGATCGTGTTAGGAAACTTTTCTACAACCGATCTGAATTCAGAGAACGTCAAAGTCAAGCGACTGCGAGGTGGTTCATTCAACAACTGGGGTGGACGCCTTGACGGGTTTTGAAACGGGTCATCGTCTTACGAAAAACCATAGTCGTACCTCGGTCTGATCTTAATCGTGTCATCCAGTAGTTTGCGCAAAGTTAGGTTCTCGATGCGGCTAGTCATGTATCCCTATTGTCGCGAGTTAATACCTCGCGTATTTCCGTACGGTTATGGTGACCTACCTGGTCAAGACTGAGCTCGCGGATGAGTTGCTTCGCGTGCTCATAGTTCTCCGTCTTCTGCTGCATCCAGTAGCCGAACAGCGACAAATGTACTTCAGCAATGGTCTCCTCGCGGACTTCTCGTGCCAACTGCTCAACTTCCTGCGGCGTCCAGTCAACGTGAAACGAGAGGCCGCGAAAGTGGTGAACAGCCGTCGTGCTGGTTGGCGTGTTCTCCATACTGGCTCTGGCGCGCGGCGGGGTCGGACGTGGCGGCGTTGGGAAAAGCGAGTACATCGGTAGTGGACGATGGACGATGGTCGACTGTGGGTGGAGTGATCAAGTCAAGGTTGAGGCCGCACACGAGTCAAGGTCGAGGACAAAGTCGAGGTGAACGCGACTTTGGAGACGCGAGCGCGCGATCGCGGAAAATTTTCTGCCGCGTGATGGGCGCGCGTGGAGGGGGGAGCGGCCATTGCCAAGGCGTGGTGAAGTTCGGGGGTGAAAGTGAAAACAGACAACACAACCAGTGAGCGCGAGAGCGCGCACTTGCAAGACTGTCAGTTGAGCTCGGAGACCATAAGTGCAAGCAAGGGAGATGATTCAGAAATACAATAGATATTCAATTTCGAATGCTAGAATACAGGACAGATCTAAAGAAAACAGAGGTTATGGGGGATGATTACGGGAGGTGCAAAAGCAGCAATAACAATAATGTGTAAATTCCAGACTCCTTCATATGCGGATAATATCCTTCGATACAAAAGAATGGACGCGCAGTCTACGAGTAGTTGCCTCACGTAGGCTCAGAATCGCCATGTCCGCCATGATGATGCCAAGATTTCTGCTTCTTCCAAGGGTTGGCATTGATGGCAGCAAGTGGGTAAGGCTTGCAATCGTTGTCGTCTCTGTTGACACCCTGAATATTGAGCTCCTCGAGGTCGACGAACACCTGATATTGGCCAGTTGCATAATAATCGCACAACCACCACTTTCCATAGTTGGTGATTCCATAAGTGCTGGGCCAGGACAAGTAGGAAGGGCTTGGGTCGACCATGCCGAGCGGGTTGCTTCCGGAATGGTAGAAACTGGTGGAGACAGCGTTTGGGGGGAGCCATCCAACTCTGGTGTACTTGAGGGCTCCGCTCATGGTATCCACGTAGAGCTGCAGAGGGTCTTTGCTGACCTGCGCGTAACGAATCAGAGAGAGGCAAAAGGCGCAATGAGCTTGACAGCAACTTACGGTGTAGATTTGGGTGTCGTCATCAACGAAGAAGGTGGGCAGTGGTGGATCATACCACCTGTTGTACGGGGTCGCAATGACAATCTTGTTCTCCAGCCGGATAGCGAAGTTCGCAAAAGGACATGCCGTTGGGGGCTCTTCAGGTCCATACTGGCCATTGGGATCACACCTATCGTCCACCCTCAGGTTGAAGAACTGCGGATTGCGCGTCTTCGGCCTAAAGTGCTTTGCTTCATCATCGCCCTCATGGCTGTCGTCATCGTAATCTGGGGGAGCAGGGTCCTCGTGGCGCTCAAGAGCAAAAGCAGAAGCCAAGCCAAGTAAGACGAAGAAAAGAATGACAGCTCTCATCTTGAAGGGTGATGAAGGAACGTTAGAAAAGGAGTGTGGGCCAGAGAGCGATTGCTAGTGAGCCGTGAGACAAGTCTAGTCAGGGTGTTCTGAATTTATCATATACTGAAACCTAGGTGATCTTGTTTAGAGTCGATGAACCAGGAATGCGTGAAAGCACATGATGATTCTGGATGGGGTAACATTGTAACAAATTCCAACGCTGGAATGAAAGCTTCGACTTTGCTAGAGAATGTGGAGAGTTGAATGTAAAGGATGGTCAATAATCGATTGTTTTCTGCATGTTGACTGCAAGGTTGCCGTCTTGTCCTAGCACCAACGGCTTATGCATAGGCATATACGAGAGAGCTGCGCGGGGCGAGCCGCTGCTCTTTCAGCGCCTCAGAGCTCTGGATTGTTTACATTTGACACTGAAATCCCGCTCCCAAAAGTAGCCATCATCAAGAATGCAAAGCATCCCTAAACTGGGCGTTGATGCACCCTTGCGTGGGTAGTGGCATGGTAGCATTGACGGTAGTGACTTTCATTAAAGAGAAGAAAGAACGTCGTTTCCCTGGCAATGAGACGGGGTGAAAGTGAAGTCGGGGAGGATGAGGTCGAGATTGTCGCCGACGCGAACCGCGATTGGACGCGATGACGCCTTTCCCGATTCGACGACGCTAATTCTGCCACTTGTCCCGAGGTCAGTTCCGACGCCCCGGGGAGACGACAACCACAGCTGCACCAGCACACACCGTTCACTTCTTTCAGATGCCTCGACATCTCCGCTGTCGTATGGCGAACGCGACGCCTTGCCACTACACCTCCGCGCGGACTCGTAAGAGCCGGTTCCCTGGAGGAAATTGTATCACGAACTTATCTTCTCCATACTTATCGTCTGGTTTCTTTCTCTCCCCTCACACAAACACTCGTGTTCTGGTTGCTGTTACTCAGTGGAGCTGTGCCGCACGCGTACCTAAGCACCCAGCGCTTAACCATAACGTTACACGGCGTTGCATACGGCGTTGACAGGACCCACTCCTCGCCGCAATGCAATGGATCGGATGATGCGGAGATAAACCTAAATGTCTCAACGATTGAGTTCTGACCGATGGCAGATGATGCCACAGAGCAGTTGTAGCGTTTCAAGTCGCGCTGACATGGCAGTTTCCTATCCAGGAGAGAACAGCTGCTTCTACGTCTGGACGAATCACATCAGCATTGCAGACATGGCCAGTAGACGACTTGGCACAAGTTGGAGTCCGGCACTCATTGCTGGCTCCCCGGAGAACTGGAGGAGAACTACAGTAACGAAAGCTTATGACTAGTTCACGTCGCACCTCTCTGTCTGGGCTTGGGGTAGACCAGACTACGTACGAAGCCTTAATGCTCCCACACCCAGTTGCTGCCTCGAGCTGACAGCTTCCGCACTGGTCCGGAAACTCGAAACGCGTCTGGCGGATCTGATTGGCTAGGGCACTCCGCCAATGAGGCCGTCGAACGCCCCACCTCTTGCACATTGGCAGGCAGAAAGCCAGCTGCTCTCAAGGAAACGTTTGGCAGATGTTCCCGCACCAACTTTAGAAACGGCGCGTCTCCATCCCTCCAGCCGCTGGCCGCCGATCACCAGCTAAGTACAAGATGGGTGGAGGCTGTTATGGCTGGCCAATCATCGCGCCAGAGCTAAGCGCCACGGCCTGCAGTGCCGCTACGACTCCACCCTCAGCAGTTCATTGACTATCGCAGGCGTTGCCGCGCCTGAAAGTCGTCCCATCCTGCGACCGAGGCCATGGGTACAGGCTAATTGAGTCTATCCTCACCGATTTCACGATCCAACTCGAGCGGCGTAGTACCGCGTTAGTACCACGTAGCCACCACATCGCTCAGTATGCGCTGTGCCGCATGGCTGATACCATGCTGCCGGTACACGGCTGCCCGCCAGGCTTTCAGTCAGTCGTGCGGACACTCATATATGTCGCCTGCAGGCAGCAAAGGTGGGTGTCTGGTGACACAGACTTTTGCCTGCTCTCTCTCACCTTCTAAGTTTTTCTTTGGCGCGGACCGTCTCTCTTTGCTTGGCTACAGCTGAACATTTCCTCGTTCTTCGTTTTAGGCACCTGTTTTCTGCTTTATAACCCAAGTCCTGTGGTACTTATTAACGCCCGTTTCTCGTTGAGCCGCTGTCGTCGAGTCGTTTCTTGTGTCGCCGTTTTGTTTAGCGCTTAAGGGTCCTTCGACCACCCATTCGAAACACCATGGACGCCTTACTTGCTGCCCCGTCCCCACCGCTCTCTGCATCCTCTACCTCTTCAAGGGGCAGATTCTTCCTCCCGTTGTCTAGTCACGGCATGCCAAAGACACCTACTGCATCATCACCAGGCTCCAGTATTCGACCTCATCGCTTTTCAACAATGGAATTCCCTTCGCCACCCACATCTCCAATGTCTCCGCCTATGTCGGCGAAGTCATTTGGCACTTTCATAGACTCGGAGCCGTCCACGCCCGCCTATTCTCCCCGCATCGGGTGGGGTGGGGACAGCTCAACTTTGGTCCTCTTATCGCCGGTCGCATCGCCAGTCTCAACGGCACCATCAAGCCCACCCGAACCGTCCTGGCAAATGATGACACCGCTCAAGAAGTCGAAGAGAGCCTTTACGAAGAAGAGAGTACCTCCACCTATCATCCACGAAATCACTGTCGGGGCCCCGTTATCATCGCATCCTGTGAAGCCAGCTGAGGCACAGCCACAAAAAGAGAACCTTCCCTTAGCGTCCAGTAACAAGGATGCTGGTCCAGAGGCAGATTCAGATGGAGAACCTAAAACAGCAGATGTGCCTGCTGCGCCGCAAGGCAAGCTGGCTAGGATCAAATCTGCGCTGCGGAGGAAGACTGCGAGTGAGAAGAAACCCGAGAAACGACGCCGTGGATACCATGAACTGCAACGCATGGAGACCGTGCACTGGTCTGAGATGTGAACGGTTCTCCCCGCGCATAAGACGCATATGTCTATACTTGTCACTGATGCAGACGATCCTCATTGTGGCATTGGTTGCGTCCGAATTGCTCTCTCATCCTCACATGGCGAACCCGGTGGATCTTTGCACCGCCACAGCAACGTTTCTTTCTAAAGCGCATCGTAAACAGTCATTCAGATCATCACCTCGAGGGATTATCTTCGATCACCCCTACACACACACACGGTTATCCATACCCAACGCCCTCGGTGTGACCACCTTGCTGCTGGTCATCAAGACAATATCTGTCAAACACAACACGACACTCGCACAGTCCGTTTCATCATATTACACCTAAACGATTCAAATCCGGCAACCAACCCGGAGAACCGGAGAACTTCAAGGCGTTATAAAGGACGGGAAATGCGAATACTAGACTGGAACTAGGCGGCGGATATCTGTTATATGGGGTGGGATTATCTAGTTTAGTAGCGGTGGGTTTGTTACACGGCGAACAGGAAGGAGGGTGGCACAGTTACTCTATATCGATATCTACATGTTTGAATTGACCATGTCACATATGCTCTAACTAGTGACTATGCAGTTGCCCATGCAATCCGCTGGCAGGCAAACGGGCCTTGCCGGCTACCGACGACCGAACGTGTCTAGGAGAATGACATCGTTCTAAGTATACCAAACATGATGCGCCCTCACCTTCCTATTCTTCCTAGCCATATTCATATGAACGTTCATGCGTCGAGATCGACCTGATTCACGGGGAGCAAGCGCCTACGCAAACCGCTAATGCAAGCCGCCCGGTGCCCGCTGTGCCGCCTCCCGGGTGGCTCTGGAGCGGCAGGCTAGAGTGTGAAAGCGAAGTTGGGAATATGTACGTGCATAAGAGATACTATATTTTTACTTCTTGTGTGTTGCAACTAATAAATCGTGTCGAACAAGTCTTCACAATGGCCCCACTCTCTATTCCACTAGTGCGCGCACGGCTAGCTCGATATACTCAACGGGTTAGCGTATAGCCAAGCTCCAACACCTTAACTGCGCAGCTCCAACTTTCGACACCACCTCCTCAATACGACAACCAGCATGATACCGCGAGGATGGCGTTTTGCCGCACAACAACTGGACAGATCAATTGTTCATTGTTCTACACCAACTCAGTATCCCACAGCCTGCGCGCGACGTTCATACATCCGGCCACGTATACGCACCCCTGATGTACGCGCTCCCGGGCTCTCTCAATCACGTGTTACAAGAGGACTGCAACTTCACTCTCCTCTACGCCAACACGCTCGGTTCTTTCGCTCCAGGCCGAATCCCGCTCAGAATAACCGCATCCGGCACTCTGGCTTCCCCACCAAAACCGTCCTCTGCATCATCGCACTAGGATCTACGGCATTACACTTCGTCGATGTGCAGGTGTTCTCTGACCCCGACTGGCCGGACCGCATCAACCAGATTTTCAACTTCAGTGGTGGCCATGGCTCGCCGCTGCACTTCTATCGGGACCGTGAGGAGCTCGACCACATGATCCAGTGCCACTTTCCAGACCATAATCTTCTGCGCGATCCAGAAATCATCAAGAACGTACATGATAACTTCGAAGCCGTGGCAGGTGGGTGGAGTTTGAGTGAAAACGAAGCCAGGGATTCGCAGATGCCCGTGACACATGGCTGTCGCTTGGGAAGCAACGTTCCGGTCGAGGATTACTATGCGCTAGGGGTCGCACCAGGCCCTGGATCCAAACTGTGGAACTTCTGGTCTGTGTATGATGGCCACGCGGGTTACCATACGGCCGCATATCTTCACTGGACCCTCATTCCGGTTGTCTCGCGTGCCCTATGTGATCTCTCGCCCACCAGCTCCTCCGCTGCCATCCACAAAACAATCATGGAAGCCTTCGTCCGCGTCGACAACGACCTTATGTCGCGGGCCCGGCACGCGGCGAACTGGCTGCCGGCTGCAAATGCCAGCGCCATTGATGCCCTCACCCCCGTCTTCTCTGGATCCTGCGCGCTCATGGCTGCCTTCGACCCGTCAACCTCCACGCTACGCGTTGCCTGCACGGGCGACTCGCGTGCTGTACTCGGTCGCTGGGACCCCGTCGCTGGTAAATATACATGCATTCCGCTCTCCGTCGACCAGACGGGCTTCAATAAAGCAGAAGTAGACCGGCTCACGGCCGCACACCCCGATGAACCGGACATCATCGACCCAGTATCCGGCCGCCTGCTCGGTATGGCTGTCACCCGCGCTTTCGGTGACCACCGCTGGAAATGGGACAACACTTTTCTCAAACAACTTCAAGTGAAGTTTTGGGGTCCCTCGCCACGCCCCGGGTCCAAGACGCCGCCGTACATGACAGCTGAGCCCGTCGTCACAGAGACGCAGGTCGTGCGCGTCGAGCCGGAAACAACCACCGCCAACAACGCCCACAAATCCGACTTTATGATCCTCGCCTCCGACGGCCTCTGGGATCGCATGTCGTCTGAGCACGCCGTCTCTTGCGTCTCCTCGTACCTAACCGCCAAATCCCGCGGCGGCGGCCTCGTTGGGAACGACCCACAGCTTACTCCCGCCCATTTTACCGCGCAATCGGTCTCGCAGCTTGATGCGGGCGTCACTGTCGACGTCGAGGCCGGGCGGCAGGTGTCCTGGCGCGCGACCCCCGAGTACTTTGCCATCGAGGACGAGAACGCAGCCGTGTGTCTGACGCGCAATGCGCTAGGAGGCTCGAGGCGCGGGCTGTGGTTTGGCGTGTTGGAGACGCCGCCGCCGCGGGCGCGCATGGCGAGAGATGATATGACGGTGTTGGTGGTGTTTTTTGATGACTTGGGGGAGGCGAAGGGTAAAGAGAACGGGATTAATGAGGGGAAGGGTTTTGTGCCCAGGAACAGCGAGAAGAAGTGGTGGTTGCCGTGGCCGTGGTGAGGGGGGTTGGTGCGGGGGTAAAAAGTACTCATGTATCTACGGCTACGGGGCGGGACTCGCGGACGAGACGGCAATAGAGGAGGCCAAGACGAACTTCGAAGAGCGGGATGCGGCAGTAGAAGACCGATGTGCTTATTTCCTCTTCGGTCCCTTCCAGGAAAAGGATCAACCAAAATTTCAAATCTAAAAGTGTCTTTCTAGTGAGAATCCATGCATATGCATGCCAGCTATAATAAAACTCCCAGCGGCGGCCAGCAAGGCTTTGTTTGTTCAATGTACTCAGATCTTGTCTGTCTATTTGTTGTTCGCTCGAGAGAGAAAGAGGAATAGGGAAGTAATCGACAGAATAGAAAGGAAAGTTGGGTACCTCTACTTCTTATCACTTCTGCTTTAGCTAACTGTTTCTCTAGGCTTATAATCTCTATCTCCGCTCTTTTCTCGTCTACTCTCTCACAGATCTCTTTATCTACATTCTCATCTAACCAACCTCTCTGCTTATTCTCTCTTCCCCTCTCTTTTGCGTGAAGTCTAGTAAGTTCTATGTTGACAATAAACATGCGAAACTTCTACCAAAGAATTCGACTTATTCTGTTTTGCTGCCTCTAGACGACTTCTGTTGCGGCTGGATAACTTAGCATAAGAAATCAGCCCAGAAATGAGCCCGTGCGTCATCATCCGGAGAGACGATATCGAAATACGTGGGCTGGGGCTGGGGCGGGATCGACAAGGCTGTGGAGTCAGCTTTCTTCCGTCCAATGGCAGCCCGACAACAAGCACTGCCTCACTGGAGTTTCGTCATCTCAGCCTCCCTCCGTTTGTACAAACCATTACTTTCAGCCTGCAAACTCCTGCAACCCTCCTACACATCTTTACACCATGGCAGATCCACTTTCAGGAGTCGGATCTGTCGTCGGAATTGTGTCTCTCGGTATTACACTCTGCACAGGGCTAATCTCGTACATCGACGATGTTAGAAGTGCCAAAGAGAAGGCTGGGCAGATCAAGGCTGAGGTAGATCAGCTCACCAAAGTCCTAGAGCTACTGGAAACCGTCGTTGGCAAAGCTAGCGCGAGTCCGATCACTTCAGTAACCAAGACCGGCGTCGTCGCTTGTAGTACGGCAATTGACAAAATTACGGAGCTTCTTGGCAAGGATATCCGCAGCAACGCGGGTGGAGTTCGAGCATGCCTCCACAACCTCAAAGAAAAACTATGCTTTCCCTTCTCCAGGAAGGCAGATATTCTCTATTGGCAAAACGTCCTTCGAGAAGTGCAGCAAAGTTTACAAATCACTCTACCAGTGCTTCAAATGTAGGTTATACTCTTAAAACTTCTTATATTCGTAAGCTAATGTTAGAACAAGCGACGAGGGACGTACACATACCGAAGCCATCAGACAGTTGATTATGCAAGAGACGCAGTTGATACATGAGGAATATCGATTGATGAAGCTTCAAAGTCAGGAACTGCTTGAAAACGTCCGGCTCCAGAATGCACAGCAGACCCAGTTCATGAATTCTGCCATTGAATCATCGACCCGCTCATTGCAAAGTTCTATCCAACAGCAGTTGACTCCCATTTCCAAGAGTACACAAGACACATCAGAAACGCTTGCGGCAATGTCATCGATCCTGGCTCGCTTGGTATGCACACTCCATGATGCTCTTCAACGACAATTCAGAGTTGAAAAGCGCTTTCTCAAATGCGAAAAGTATAACCATTAACAACATCTAAGGATCACCATATGCTCTCATCTATCTCGCCAAGCTCGGTCGCGATTGATCCTGCCAATCACCAACATCTGGGTCGCGACATTCGCAGATTGAGGTCCCGTTCAAGCAGGAAAAACCAACAGATGACAAATTGTGGTTGTAACCCACGCTCCGAGACCTCCGTATATTTCCAGTGGCCGTTCTTCCTCTCACGAAAACGCACGACCGTGCACGAGTCCTATTGCCCTCGCGCGGCGTGGGAAGCGGCTCTCACCGACATCGAGTTCCGATTTTCGCTCTGTATTCGTGCTCTGAAAGCAAGATTGGCTTTGTCTTATCACAATGGAAGTGAGCTACAGATCAAGCCTGCTCTGATGATTCGACGAGTTGTGTCTGAGTCGTCGCCCGCATTTCGACTCCTCCGTTGGGAACGTTTCCAATGGCGTGAGTTAGACAAATGTAAAAGTTTAGTTGATGGGTTTCCAGGTGAGTTGCTGAGATTGTTCCAAGAACGGAGAGCGACACCACATGATCGACTAGAAGATGGGTCTACCCTGTTGCATGTAAGTCAACGAGCTGCAGCTTCTCTGAACTAGCCCTAACATATGTTACGTAGTATTTCCTTAAGAACATTACACTATATGGAGTGCCTGTTGCAGCAAATCTTCCAGTATTTAAGCGACTCCTCACATGCATGGCTTCAGTTGCGTTAGAGGAAAACGACATTGGCCTGTAAGTAAACACGCTCCTACTCAAGGTGATAAAGGATTTATCGCCTTCGTTCCAGCCACTGGTTAACGTGCTCCAAAGTACATGTCTGGACGTCTTTTTCCGAAGAGTAGAGGGATTCCGAGGTCACCGGCACTCAGAGTTTGTGCCCCATTTTTTAGAAGCCGGCGTGGGGTTCTCTATAGTCGAGTACGGATTACCACCTGTCTTAGCTCACATACAACTCGAGGATTATCCGCATTTGATTCCCGATTGCGATGAAGCCGTCGAGATGATCTTACGCAAGTGTGAACTCGGTCTTGAACGCGTGCTCAACAGCACGAAATTCGAGCTTCCATATACTGGACACTTGTACCGGATTACTACCCAAATTGGCTGGACAAGGGGGTGCGAGATTATGTTCGAAATGCAGTACAAGATGTCTTTCGACCAAGAATCAATGCTAAAACATGCGGTCCGCTCTGGTAGTCTGCCAACCTTCCAATTTTGGCTCAGAGCGAGAGAAAGAGTCGGAGGCGTTCAACTTGCGCGAATTGGTTCACCTGAAGAAATCCTTTGGCTCCTATACACCTATGATTTCGAGACCATCTGGATCGAGACTGTGTTAGATGCATTAGTGCGTCAAAGACAGCAGCTACAAGCTTTGGCTGAGGCTCACGGGATCGAAAGCCGTTGTCATGGACACGACAAAAGACTGCTAGATGCACACGCTTGGTGTGCAGTCGACCGCTTGTTAGCCGCTGGGTTTCTGGTTCCTGGTCATCTGCGACCTTCCAAACGCTCTATCTACTATTCTCTGCTCCATGAAGTGAGGTTGGGAGTGCTGGACAAGTTCTATGAAGCCGGGTTTCGAGATACGGCAGCCAGTGATTTCACTTGTAACGGATGCGAAAGACACACAGCAGATACACCGCCATTGCTGGGTTTGATGACGCAGCCGTACAACGAACCCCCCGAAAAGTTCGTCGGAATATTCCACTGGTTTCTCTCTAAAGGTGCTGACGAGCTTGAATTTTGGCCAAACACAACTGCAACAGCAATAGACTGTCTTGCATTTATATTAGGAAGGCAGGTGGTGTCAAGGATATGTCCACGTCCACTACCCATGGAGAAAATGGCCAGATTGTTGACTCGGAACGATAGTGACGGCTGCGTCTGTCAATGCAGTATCTCAGGCTGTCTTTTTGTGACTTGTTTGGTAAAGGGACTGTGGGCCTTACGGCGGTCATATCTAGAGACAAATCCACCGCCACCCTCAAGAACGTGGCTAGCAGCACGCCAGCACATCGTACAATGCCTGTCAACCACTACACGCAAGCGAACGAATCGGCCACTCATAACCGCTTTCATTCGAATCTCCATCTTCGAGGCGTTAGACCTTCGGCACACATGCTGCGACATTGAAAAGATAACAAGGAGTAACTTCCGAAATTTCTCACCTCCGCCTTGGTACCCTGCAGCCCCTCCGCTGTGGAAAATCCAGAAAGAAGACGCTTATCTCGTGGACGTGTTGAACGAGCTGGTTCCAGCCTTCGACGCTGACTACGACGCATTTGACGGTGACCTCACGGCTTTTGTAACAAATCACTTGGACCCAAAGATGCAGGAAAAATTGGAAGAGCTCAAAAGACAGGACGAAAAAGAGTACGGGCAAGGGAGAAGGGAGCTCGGTGTAGTCATGGAGGTGCAAAGTGACGATGATAATGACGACGAAGAAAACGAGGAAGGCACCAAGGATGTTGAAAGCGAGAACGACGACGAGGAGTCTTCTGATGAAGATTGAGACGGCATTGGTACAGTGCAATTTGCCCCACGCCGAAGACTCGTCCGTCAAACTGCGCTATTACCAGCACATGCAAAACTCACAGAAGAAGAGCTCTTCCTTTAAATAGGGGATTAAGAACAAGACTAGTAGGAAACACGCTTGGTATATGCATTCATGGGATTATCAGCTGCCAAACCACGGAATTGGCTGAGGAACGAACGAACCTCGGAGGAAGGGCGTCAGTATCTTCGCGCGGGCCAGTGCCCGGCCGAAAGAGCAAGTGTGTAGGATTAAGATAATCCGCATTCCCCAAACACATGCCTACGCCCTCGTTCTCGAAACTCCCGCATCGACACCCCTACTGAACCCGTCAGTCAAACTACCCTACTCTACTACATGCAACCCTCAAGGGCTCTCCACTAAAGAACACACACATATTTCCAAACAAATTAGTGCAATCAATACGCATCCTACATCCAGAAATCCCAATCCTGTTCTATATTTTCTCGTCAAACCCACCTAGTATATTATTATCCCTAAAGCCTCGCCCTCATCCTCACCCTCTCAGCCCTATTACCCCCCCAACCCAAACCGCACACCCAACACGTCTCTCTCTCCCCTAGCATCACCATAAACTTAATACATTACTCTACGCCTCCCAGCTATCTACTTATCTATCCATCTTCCCCGTCATCGTCATCGTCATCGTCACACACAAACAGACACCCAAACGCGATACCCCAACCGCCCAACCACAAGCCACACTTACCCAGCATCAACACACCCCTAGCAATGCATAAGCTCCACATCACCAAAAACGTACGTTAGATATATATACTCTAGGATTTTATACTTGAAATGCACCTAGATACGATACGATAAGATGAACAGTAGGTAGAATATTCTATTCTATTTGCATCCCATCCTACAAGTACGTACATACGTACATACTCCCGCCCCGCCCCGCCCCGCCCCGTCCCGTCTAGTCCAGCTCAACACAACCCCCCTATGTAAATGCTAGATACCCCAGTTCAGTTCAGTTCAGTTCTCAAACTCGCAAGGGAAAAGAAAAAAAAACAGAGAAGAGAGGACAGAAAAACAATTCCCGTCCCATGCACACAGTAAAAAAAAAAGAAAGAAAGCGAAACTCATAGTACCCGATTCGATTCGATTCAATTCAATTCATTGCATCCCATGCCGTCTCTGAGAATTCCATCTCATCTCATCTAATCATGCAGCCAAGAAGCCGAAGCCGAAGCTCAGACCCTGAGCATAAGTACGAGAGAGAGAGAAGCCTATGAACAATGGATAATTCATTCATTCCCCTCTCGTCTTGACATTCATCCATCTCATCCATGCACACACACAGACAGACAAATAGACACGATATGGCTGGCGGGGGGCAAAGAAACACAGAAGGTTTGATCTTCCTTCCTTCCCCCGTAGTGCCCGTAGGCTAGGCTGGCTGCAAGTACTACAACCCCTCCCAGCCACTCACAATACCCACGACTCCATACAACGCCGAACCCCATTCCCCCAAAGTCAGAGTGTCCTCCGTCGCCGTCGCCGTCGCACCGCTAGCTCACTGCAAAAAGTCCCTCCGAACATTAACAAACGCGCCCGGCCCGCCATCATCCGCAAGCTCGTTGACCAGCGCTTCCGTCTGCTGAACTAGCCGTTCCAGCGCCGCGCTACTCGACTTGCCCAAGCTCACTGCACGCCATGTTAGTAACCAAACCCATATACAGCTTCGAGTTTAGGGCAACACATACCCAGAATCGCGCTGTTCAGCTCCTCGGCCACGGGCACCCGTCCCGCAACCTCCAGCAGCGGCGCCAGCGCACTTTCGCGCACGTTCTCGTATGCAATCAGTGCAAACGTGTCTTCTAGCGCGCGCTTCACTTCTCGGCGCGGGTCGTTGGCGAACTCGGATTTCAGCTCCATGCCGTACTGGATACAATCCTGTGTCAGCTGGGCGAGTCTAGCTTCTTTGTCTTCGAGATCGTCTTCGTCGTCCATGTGGTCGGCGGGGTCGTCCCACTGTTCTGCGCCGTTGTGCACGCCTAGCTGTTCATCGAGCTCCATTTCAAAGTCGTACTCGTCTGTGGCGGTAGAACTCCGTTTGCCCATGGTGGAAGCAGTGGAGCGTTTCGATGGCGGCGTTGGTACAGGGCGGCACTGAGCTGTTAGCTCGTTACATCTCCGGATCATTTCGATGAACTTTCTACACCGGAGTTTGAAGTAGATGTTCTCGTTATCGCGGAGGACCGACGGATAGTATGCGGTGGTGTGTTTCAGAGCTTTGTCTATGTCGCCGTCGAGGATGGCTGCTCGGGTTTCTATTGCTTCTGTCAGTCTACAGCTCCTATCAATGTTCCGCTCTGATCTTACTTTGCCGATTTATCGCGTCCAGATCCTCTTCCGTGCCGATATATGGTATGTCGGTGTCCGCGTCACTTAAGGACTTTGCCTCTTCAACAACCTCTTCTGAGAAGGCTCGTGCAGTCTCGACGTATCCGTCGTGTGCTAGATACTGGCCGACTAGGCTCTGAATCAATGAGGTTTCGTCCGAAGGGTGGCTGTATTCGTAGTCCGCCTTTGCCTGGGCAATCTCGGCTTGGATTGCTGCCTTTTCTGCCTGTACCATCTTGTCGATGTCGTATGCGAAGGGTTCTTGGCCAAAGTTTGCGCGGAGGGTCTCGCCGAGTTTCTTCACGCCTACCGTGGGGTAGTAGGGCGTATCCGTCTTGAGGTCCCGGAAAGCCGTGCCTAGAGGATCAGCAACATGATAGTATTAGAGTGTGTCGACTTACCGAGATAGTGGCCGTTTTTGGTGAAGAAAGCTGTGCCTGTGCGGAAGTTGATACCACAACCAATGACATCCAAGGTCCCAAACTTGGGACCGTAAGGGGTCCCATCTGCTTTGCCACTAAAGGCCTGACCGTCGTCGCCGTGGTAGGCGTATGACTGTGGTTCCCATCCCGGTATCCTATTGAGAGCAATCTTGGTGGCTGAGAATCCGACGCCGATGGTTCTACTCGACGGTTGTCAGCCTGCAGTCAATACGCTGGGGAAGGTGGACCTACCCATCTTTGCCCTTGGACACCACGGTGACCTCGTAGTAATATATGCCGCACTGCCGGGGCATGGGGTAGTCGGCCCGCACCGAAGCAGCTTCGTCGGTTGGCTTCTGTGTGCCGGCGAACTTGGCCTGCCTCCCGCTGTCCTCGATCTCCAGCTGTGCATATTTATCCGCCTCGTTCCACTTTGTAGGCCAGGGCGCCACAGGCTCGTCGGCAAAGACTGGCGCTCGCTCAACGATCTCATGGGTGAGGCCTCGGTGTGAGCCGCTCATCCTGTGGAGGTTGACGCTGCTCGAACTCGTCGATAACGATGCCGCGTTCGACGAGTGCGTTGACCGGTGTTCTCGATACGCCGCCACTCTTGCCGTGTGCACTTCTTCCAGCTTCTCGGCATGTTTCGAGCCCCGCAAGTATGACGGCACAAAGAACGAGGGTGTCGCATCCTGGGTGGTTCCTCCGTATCCTCCCGGGTATCCAAACTGACTGGAGCACGATGGCAGCAGTCCGCTGCTCCCCCACGACCTCGACATGTTGTTGTGGTGGTGACCGTCGGCGTCAAGGGAGCGAGAGTGGTGGCGCGAGTGGCTCGCGGAGGAGGCGTGTGCCGACGGAGCGTGGGAGCTGCCGGTGTTGACGAGATGGGCGAAGGCGCCGGAGCGGACGGGCGCGTTTGCCTGGCCACTCTGACCAGCGGCAACCGACGCGTATGAGGACCGGCGAAACATGGCTGCCGCGAGAGTGGAGTAACGGGGAATGCGGGCTCAGAAGCAGCGGGCGTGCCTCGGAGGTTGTGTGGCCGAAGCGGCGGTCCAGCGCAGGGCCCAGTGGTCCGAGGCAACGGAGGTTGAGTGATGGAACCAGGAGGTGCGAGCAGACGGGAAGAGAGCGTCGTGGATGACGCCAACAGCGCGTGTCGACGTGTGGTTGAGTGCTGGTGGGCAGGCGTTCGTTGGCCGCGGACTGGCAGACACGGCGCCGATCAGCGAGGGTGGCACGCGGAGTCTTGTGCCGTGAGAGCGATGGCGTGCATTGTTCGGGCGCTGGGGGAACGCGGAGCTGGCGGGCAAGACTGGCGGGTGGTGCAGCGAGGTGAGTGTCGGAGCGCAGTAGATGAGGTGCTGGTGCAGTACGAGGTAGTGGTGCTGGTGCTGCGGGAGCTGCGTCCATGCCCGAGCCGAGCCTCCCCGCATCCACGTCTAGCCTGGGCCAGTCCAGGTGATAGCGACATCACGCGCAGCACGACACAGCAAGTGGACCGTTCGCGCAATCAAGTTTAGCTTCAGTTTCCATGTCATGTTAACACCATCGATAAGTGCCTCCCGTTCGCTTTGCTATACAAATACACGTCGCGGCTGTGGCAACATTGCTGCGCACCAGCCGAAGAGCTGTCCTGCTACTACCTAGGGACTCCGGAGCGCCGCAGTTAAGCACCAACAGTAACCCTCCCATTGCCGCACACTATCCAGACTCACGTAGATGAAAACGCCATATCGACTCAAGCCTGCTGTTGAACTCGCCAAACGCCAAACATGCTCATCAAAGGGTGGGTAAAACGACAGGGGGCGAAGGTAAATACAACAGAGAAAGCCGCTTCATGGCCAGCTGTCGGGCAATCATGAAAGCCCATAGTAAAGGGTAGGGCATGTAGACGTGAGAGAATGCAGATATCTTATGAGATGCCAGGTGTCACGGCAAAAATTACAAGCCGTCTGCGTTACGTTAGCATATTGGTGTCTAGTATGGGAGGGTGACGGCTGGACAGGTGGGCTGCTACATACATGCACATGAGATTCAGAGCCTATGCGCACTCACACCTCGGCCATAGAAGCAAAAACAGGTGACATACCTGTCGATAGACGTGGGTTCAGGATGGAGCGGCAATAGGAGCCGGTGAGCTAGCTATGCCGTTCATCGTAGGGGGGACAGGTGTGATGGCAGTGCCATTGGCGCCGCTCTTGTCGCTGAGGCCACTGCTTTCGTCCTTGACTTTGCTATCGGTCGAGCCAGTCGAGTCGCTCTTCACGTCTTCGGCAAAGGCAGCGGAGCGAGTCGGGGCTCGCCACGTTGGCACTGTCCAGTTGACGCCCGTGAAGCTCCGCAGCTGGAAGCCTTTCTTCTCCCACTTACGGCAGGGCTTCCCGGTCCGGTCGAGTGCGCGAAGGCCGGCGTTGATAGCACCCTGGTTTGCCTTCGGGCCCAACCGCTGGATGGGAGCCGGTGCAGCGAACGGGCCTTTGTTGTTCGGGTCGTTGATCATGTCTCCTCTGCAGCAGCGTTAGGCCATGTACGCGAATGGGTAGTAGCTGGGGGCATAGAGGTGGAGGGGCCGGACGACAAGACGAGTAGGGGTGATGATCCCACAGTCAATGGAACGGGAGGGGGCAGCGATGGAAAGGGTACAGCGTGGATGGAGACTTACAGTTTCTGCTTCTTCTTCGGCCCTGGCTTTGCTCGTGGTTTGGGCCCGCCTTCTAGGGCCGCCGCTCCTCTTTTGACGCCAGCCCTGGGACCCGCGACGGCCTTTCGCTTTCCGGCTGGACCCGTGGCGGGGGGTGCCAACATGCCTGAGGGGTTGCTTATGCCATCGGCGGGCGTGCCTGGAGCGACGGCATCGGCATCGGCGGTCGGGGTGTCGGCGGGAGTTGGCTCGACGACGGGTGCAGCCGGAGTCGCTGGGGACGAGGTCGGCTTCGAGGCCTGCGATGACTTTGCTGATGAGGTGGTGGAGTGTGGGAATTTGGCGAGCACCTGGGGCGACAGTCGCAGGACGACCGTCTTGGACTTGGCAGTCTTGCTCGTCGACATTTTCGTCGAGGCGGCGGCGGCGGCGGCGGCGTCAGCGGCAGAGGCGAGTGGTGTCGTCGACGGGCGGGCGAGTTCGAGCGACGGCGTGGTGTTGCAGCGCTGGTGGAGGTTGGGGCGAGGGCAGGGTTTTATTGTCAGCGGTTGCGTACCTGGCCGTTGGCGCGCCTGCTCTTGTGGCTGGGTTCGGTGGTTCGGCAACAATCGTGGACGAGGCCGTGGGCAGCGCGCTCATCAAGGGGCACCTCTGTACAAGTATCGTGCGTCGGCTGTGCAGACGGCGATGGTGATGCGCGGGCGAAGGGGCATGGGGAGGGCGCGGTGGGGAGGGCAGACGGGCGGCAGCGTCGGGGAGGAAGGGCTGGGGCGCTCGTCGAGGCATGGTGTTCCGGTCCATATTGCGCGGCGCGTTCGTCCCGCTAAAGAGGCAGCGTTGCGGGCTGCTCTGGTTTCGCGGATTGAGGAGGTTGCCAAGCTTGGCCCAACCGCGCTAGACTACTTGCGCTCGGGGTGCTGGAGGTGGCAGACGCGCCGCCGCCGGTTTGCACGCCGCTGCGATGGACTCGTCGGCGCTGCATCTCTGGCAGACTCTGTCCATGGCCGTGTGTGTGCAGCGTGTTCGCAGTCCGTGTCGCACCGCCTGTTGTGGGCTAAGCGCAGGCCTTGTTTGGGCCACCCGGTCATGCTCCATGCTCCATGGCATGGTCCCATCACGGATGACTTGGGCGCGCGCATTCTTCTCCCTCGTCGAATCGACCCTCGCCCTCGCGAACCCTCGACCGCCCACCAACACCGCCCGCCACACACGAGCATCAAAGAGCCGGCGCCCCTAGCATGCCGCCCGCTTGCGTGCGCCTCGCTTTGTCCTGGCCGCTGCATGCACTCTGGCCCGCAGCCGTCCGTGGCGCCCTGGCGAGGCCGCGGGCGACGACGATGGCGGTGACGGCGACGGCGACGGCGGATGGCTGGACGGCGAGCCGGGCGCTGACCGCGATCCTCCTCTCGAGTCTCGCCCACCTGCTGCCTGGCCTCGTCACTCGCCACGCCAGGTCGCACTCCTCATAGACAGAGGACAGAACACCTGTAGCCGTGGAGCTCCCTCGAACGTAACATCACGGGGCTCTCGCCGCCCCCGCTGACGATGCAGGCACACAGCTCGTCCACGTTGACCCGTATCCCTCCATCAGCGTTTGCTGGGGGTTGGTTGTTGGCAAATCCCGCTAACGCCCCATCACGTGCCACGCTAGTCCCCGGGGCCCCGCAACAGCCCTACCCAGGTGGACTCCGACTTTTCCGAGAAGTAGATGCGTTCGGCGTTTCCTGTGCACATCGTCTTTCGCTGCCACAGCTCCATACCAACCCCCATTTTGCCCCAAATCGTGAGTTTACCTGTACTAAAAGGGGACCTATTATCGGCAGGCGCTGTGATGCATCTATGCCGTCCTTGGTCCTGCGCTGTCATATCAGACGCCCCATCTCGGACGGCATGAAGAGCTATGTGGGTGCGCTACCATCCGAACTCAGCGACCCAGGATCCTTACTTTGAAGGCCAATGACTGGATGAAGACGCATCTCGGCCACGCCCAACTCAGTACAACAGTTTTGTTCATGTCTTGGGAGGAGCATCACCAGCCCTGTGTTCCATAAATTCAACAAGTGGCCTGACACGGAAAATTACCGTGTTTGTAGACCGCGATCGATGAACTCGAATATGGCAAAGTATTGGAGCACCCTGAATCGATTCCTTCAAGTGTAGTTAGTGCTCAAGTAACGATGGAGGGCTGTTCTCACTTACCCTGCACCCAATCTCTCCAAGTCTCCTCTACTACCCAACTAACATGACGACTTTGTTTGTTTCGCAAGCAGTTCACAGCATCCAGTGCCAGGAACGTGGCGTGTTGCCAAGATTCTTCTACACTGTCACGAACACGATACCTAAGCCTTGGCTTCAGCTGTACTTGAACTGTCTTCTCCCCCATTCCATGAACAAGATGCTTCTTAGACTTCAGATTAGTCGGTCCCGAAGACCTCATGGCTGACTCCACTGTACCAGACTCTGGCGCCAGTGCCGTTCATATTGGATTCTGGCAAAACTATGATGGAGGCCGTCTCCAGGGCGCGCTGCTTACCTTGAGTAACCAGAATGCCGCAGCCTTATTGTCCTTCCTCGCTGTTGCCGTTACGTTTGCCGCGAACAGAAGTTGGAAGATATGCCGGTTTGTCCTATACCAGTATCTGCGAACTCACACGGACGAAAACGACACTGCAGCTCAATCAAGGCGACAACTACAGGTCATCCTTAGGAACATAGTCACGGCTGGGAGTACCTTGTGGACTTTTATCGACATGTTCTGGACGAGACGGCGCGAGCGACAGTCTGCATTGCAATGGAATTGGAAGCCGACTGTCTTGGCCATTCTTTCAGCAACTCACCTAGCCGGATTCATCGCTGCCGGTATCCTAACCTCAAAAATTCTGGTTGGCAGGATAGTGGTCTCGAAACGAATTGACAGCTGTGGGCAGTGGCAAGCTAAAAATAGCAGTGACCCCGCCTCACTACTTTCCTATCAAACTCTCCGGCTGAATGAGACCTTGGATGCAGAGAACTACGTCCGAAACTGCTACGGGCAAGGTGTGTCTCGTGGGATTCTGGATTGCGGGAAACTCTTTACACGATCTTTACCGTACCAAGTCGAGCACGATGTCGCTTGTCCATTTGGGGACGACCTGTGTTCGGACAATCCCAAGGGAGCGTACGCTATGGATAGCGGACTTATATCGTTCAGTGATTTGGGCATCAACTCCCAGTTCGCGAGTCGTCTGTCTGTTCAGCGTCGAAGCCTGTGTACCGTCGTTCCTGACGGACCTTTCAAAGAACAAACACTCACATCTGATGATCTCCCCGTAACACTCCGAGCCAACGAAACAATTGAAGTATACAAATTTTTGACTATAGACGAGGAAGACGACAGCAATCTTTACTATCGTTCGGACAACTACAGCGGAACGTACAACCTAATGGCCTACCATCTCCCGTACGAGCCCGAACAGATCGCGGCACCCATCCGTCCCAATCCCAACGACCACGACGCCAGCGTAATCCTCCTCCGTCAAAATGGTGTCCAATACCTGACCACGCACGACGATCCCTGGTTTTCAGTCAAGCAGGGCATAGAGTTCGACAACAGCACCGGTCTCATCCGCCCCGATCTTATCCGCTACGAGACCGACCGCTTCCTCAACGTTCTTGCCTGTGACGAGCGCGTCCGATTTTGCAATGCGCTAACCAACACCTGCAGTCCCTGGACAGGGCTCTACACCTCCACTTACAATCTCAATACCGCAATCAGCATTCTCGCCGGCCCCTCCATGCACAACACCACCACCGCCTACGACGAGCTCGGCAAAACTGTCACCCTCGTAAGCCTCTCCCTCCCACTCACCTCGCTCCCCGACAGCATCCGCAACCGGCCTGGCGCGTCCGCCCTCCAAGCTGCCCGTTACCTCAACCTCAACCTGCAGTACCACCTCGAGCCCGCGCAGTGGAAGATCGAGCTCAACTACTGGTTCAGCATGGCACTCGCGCGCCTGCAGCTCGAACTCTTCAACACGATCGAGAAGCCGCCGAGCGTCGACGAAGCCCAGGCCGTGAACACGTGGAGTGACAGCGGCCTGACGAGCCTGTGCGGCAGGATCAAGTTCCGTAGTGCGAATCATGCGAGTTTGAGCGCCGTGGGTGTCGGGCTTGTGGTGGGGCTCGTGACGCTGCTGGTGCTGGGGAGTTGGGTCGACGGCGTGTTGGCGTGGGTGCCGGGCGAGTGGGCACAGCGCGTGGTAAGGGAGTGGCAGGAGTGGGAGAACTTGAGCATGCTGGGCGAGATTGAGGGATGGCGGGCGCGGATTGGCGATTTGAGTGATCCGTTCGAGGTGCGGGGTTGGACGGAGGTGCATGAGACGAAGTAGAGGAGCGGCATGGAAGATGGTGTAGGTAAATATTGTCATATCCAGTTCGGCTCAGTCTATGCAGCAGTAGGACACTCGAGTTGACCCAAATCTTACAAACAGCTAAGTGACTACTTTTTACAGCCGCTAACTAAACTCTTATAGTGCCTTGCCTTTTACTTCTTCTTCCCCTTATTCTATTCCCCTCATCGCTATTATCACACAACAAATAACAAAAGTACCTTAGTTCAGTCTCAAATAAGAAACACCGTAGAATAGCAATGTCCCTCGATGCATCACCTTATACTAAACCCCATTTCTAAAGCCCCTCAATAAATCAACCATACCAGCTTAGCTGTGAACGCTACCAAGACCTGTCAGAGTGACGCTTAGGAAACGGCAAACCTACTCTTTCTTCCCAGGCTCGCTCCGCCATAGTAGATACCGAAGATACCGAAGATGCGGAGAACCCTCAGCCCGCCCAGTAAATTAACGCCACTCATCGATTCCCAGGCGCCCGAATAACGATCCCGCGAAAAGGACGGCACCGAGGCGGAGCGGGGCTGGGCTTGGCGTGGCCGGTCAGTTTCTTCAGGCGCTGAGGTCAGTGGAGGAGGATCGCGTTGAGGGAGGGGGTGTCTCGGGTAGGGATACGAGGAGGACAACGAGCAATGTGGGGCCTGCGAACCAGAGCATCGCCCGGGCTGGTACTGTTCATTTTGCGTGAATAAAAGGCAACCGAACCGGATGCCACTGCAATTTTGCCTGACGCATCTGGGTGTTGTTAGCTTGTTGGCTCATGATATCTGGGGATTGCGAACGCAGAGGCGTGCGGCGGTTTCGAGCGTGAGGGGCAGGGCAGTTGAGGTTCGAATTGGACGCTCTGTGAAGGCGGGCTTTAGCGAAGTGAAACGGAAGACTGGTGGGTAACTCCGGTGCTGGTTCTCGGCTTGCACTGCGGGTCTGCTGACGAGTGGGCGGAGAGCCTGGTGTGCCTGTTGGCCAATGTCCTTTTCTTTTGGAGAGGAGAGGAAGGGAAAAGTGAGAAGTAGGAAGTATCGCACCGGACTCAGCATCGCTCTACCCTCACCCCTGCCCCACAACGCAATCATATACGACATCTCCCTGCCCCCTAAAAAATCCCCATACCTCGCTACTGTATTCCCCAAACATGGCGCGCCGAACGAAGACGATGTACGTCTAGATATAGATGTAGGTGGGATTCCGCCCGATAACAGGGAGTCCAGACAGCGGCGCAAATATTAGCGGCCCAAGCCCGTACCCGAAGGCGTATAGTGGTAGGCCGAGAGCAGCTGGAGTGTTGCGCGCGTGAAACACGGCGGTGATGGCGGGGATGCTCGCTGTGTATGTGGAAGAGCTGATGTACACGGACGCCGTGTAGTCAGGAAATCCACATTCTTTTCTTTAACGACCAGTTGTGCGGGTTGGCGGTGTCGGTGGCGCTGTACTATGTCACGAGCGTGATGCCGTCGGGGATGCCATGACTATGGGGTCGTGGGTCGTCGAACTTGTCGAGGCCTTGCTCTATGTTGGTGACGGGTTTGGGCGCGGTGCTGCTGATGTCGGTCGAGGGTGTTTCTGAGGACTTGGGGTCTTGCCGTCGGCCTCGACATACCTGACCACTGCGACCATGATGAACCTTGACCGAACATGCCGAACCTTTTCTTCGCTATTCTAGTGCATCCAAACTACATTATCTGTATATGCGACCTCGTGCGTCCTAGCCAATGACATGCAGTACGCAGCTATGCAACGATAGGCCACGATGGGTATTATGTGTGAGGAGGACGAGAGAAGCGACGATTTTCACAAGTCATCTTGACAAACCATGGTCCCAAGAGTGCGCTCTACTAAACAGCCACCTATTTAGCTTATGCTGAAATTAAATAAGGCTCTGCTATAGGCTGGCGAGAACCTTCTCTATGCAGCAATGGAGGAAAGTGATAAGAAGTTTAAACGCTGGAACAAACTTTTACTAACTGCCCATCACTAGATGACCTTGTCGGGCTTGTCAACTAGAAGATAGGCAGGCGACTTACCTACGATATGCTTACGCCCTTGTGACTGCTGTCTGTTGATGAAAAGCTGTTGCCGTATAGTGGAAATTAGGTGCACGCTAGGACCCACTAAATATGCCGAAGAGTGGTAGCCACCTTACTGGACAGAGACTATACTGTCGCCACATTCATGTGATCAAATCCTCACACATTCTAACTGCTTAATTTTGCACCCTGCAACTGCTGCTAGGTTCTGCGGGGATTAATGAATGCAGTACAGACAGTCGTTGGGGCAACGGGCATCGTGGGCAAATACGGCGCGTGTCATGCGCAATTAATCAGCTATCTGAAGTTTGCTATGTAAAAACAACGCCACGGCTCAACTAGACATTTGAAATCATTCACGACATAACTCGACCTAAGAAGCAGCTCCAGCTGATTTCGACACATCCCCACTCTGTGTAGAGCCCATTTTCCAGTTAAGGCGCAGCAAGTGGCATCTCATCGGAATACGGAGAACCCAATTCGTACTCGGTAGCATTGACTGCTCGTGTGGTGCCCGGCCTAGATTGCATGGAGGCGTCTGCCTGTAATATGATATCTTTCTTCGAATAAGACCGTTACATCTCCGCTTTTATACCACGTACGAGACCTAAGGAAGAAACAAGTCGGAGAAATACCACTCAGTATCATGCAGAACATAAATCTTGGGCACCAAGAAGCCGCCCCAAGCCTTCCCAAACCTGATCCCGTATCGCTTCGCCAGCACATGCGGGATGAACAGCAAAAACGAAATGACGCGCTGCGCATAGTACGTCCACCACGACCAAAAGATCAGGAGCACGAATCCTCGCGAAATTTTGGTGTCACTCCATATGTTCGTTCGCTGCAGGACCTCGCTCACCAATGCCGGGTTGGCGTCCGGGCCACGGTTCCGATACCAGATGGGCCAATGCGGATAGAACCACCATTTGATCATCAACCCGTCATACAAGACAAAGAAAGACAGCAAGGTGCCAATCCAGAGAAGAGCAGCTTGTTTCAAACTGACGGGACATAGGTTCGGCGCAATGGCGAGCAGCGCCAGTGCTACCACACCCAGTAGATGGGCATTGAAAGCCAATACACACAAGGCCGGCAAATGAGGCTCGCATCCAACACGCCTGGCGACGCTTTCCAGAAACGCATTCCAATCCACCAAGCTATCCAGGTCCGGGCTGATGTAGTAATACTCGCGTTCGGTCAGCTTGTCGCGATACGCGCGCCCCGCATAATCTCGGGGAAGTTGTCGATCCCCACGCAGTACCATGCTGATATAGCGCGATTGAATTTCCGCCATGGGCGGGATGCCGCCCTGGTGCGGACGGGCGTAGCCGGAGAAGAACAGGCAGTGGCCAAGGCGTTCGGGGAAGCAGTGAAGGTACCACGATCGCGGGTTTGCGTCGAAATTGTCGACCTTCAACCATGGGAACTGCACGGTATAGCCTGTACACAGAACGACGACGTCAAATTCGCGCTTCTCCAGGTTGCCATCTGGCATAGTAAACTCGACGGATGTTCCTTTCGTGGATACGTCTGGCGTGATCAGGACCTCTATCTTGCCGTCCCCCCACGCCTCACACATACGCTGGTTCTTAGTAACGTATGTCGCTTGATCGTTCATAAGCAACGCCGAAGTCGTGCTATCCAGACACATTTCCGACAGCGTGCGGTTGAGAATCGGCAGCTTCCACAGCAATCGTCGCCAGAAGCCGTAGAAGAACACATTCTGCGCGGCGCTCATGCGGTTCGTGGTCGCGGATTCCAAGAAGCAATTAACGGGGAACTTCTTTTCCTTGCTGTCTTTGACTTGCGGCATCTCCGCGTCGGCGACAAGGAAGCGCGGGCCAAAGCAGTTGGGACGGCGGAGCCAGACTGTGGTGTTTGGTGTCAAGTCGCCTAGATCCGCAGAGATGTCGGCGGCGCTTTCACCGCCTCCTATGAGGAGGACGCGGAGTTGCTTTTCTTTGACTTCTCTTCGGAAGTCGTGGGTGTAGTTCGACGAGTGGACCATCCTTCCGCTGAATCCGTCGAGTTGAGGTGGCAAGTCTTTCGGAGCTTGATGGGCACCCGTGGCCACAATGAGTGCATCTGCAATTTCCACTCGTCTCTCTGGCCCTTCTTGTACCTCTATCCTCCATTTACCTTCGTCATTCAGAGCGGCACTGATGACTTCGGTGTTGTACTTGATGTGTTTGTCCAGATCGAAGTGCGACGCGTAGTCTTTCAGGTACTGCAGGTACTCTTCGCCGTTAGGGTAGCATTGCAGGTCTCGGTTTGGAAAGTCGGAGAACGCCATGGCCCAGTTTGATAGCGTGAGGTGTAGATCGTGGTACATTGCCGAGCTTGCAAAGACACCGCCCAGAGATGGAGCCCGTTCGAAGGTCGTCGCGTCGTGGCCTCCTGCGAGCATCTCTTTGAGAGCGGGAAGGCCGCAGGGGCCGGCGCCCATGATGATGACTCGTTTTTTGGCGGCCATCGTGTTTACAAATTTCTGCGATGCTGTAAGTAGGGTGGAAGATAGACAATGGTTAGAAGAGTCTGCAGAATATCCAAAAGCCGATATAAACCCTTAGTTTTATACGGGTTACATCCACCCCGCTCTTTGCAACTGCCGCGCAAGCTGTTGAATATGGACATGATGCGAGCAATCCATCAACCAATGCGCACTGCAGATGCCAAATCTTGGCCATCTACAATAGGTTGTAGATAAAGCAAGCTGGTGAGCGCATAGAGCAACAGTAACCGACCAACATGGTCGCGAGGGCTCGGGTGCAACCACTATTTTTATCCCCTCCATAGAAGCTGACAACACACGTCTAGAGCTTCTTTTGGATACCCCAGGCTGTTCAAGATTAATAATCTCGTCTTATAGTGTCACACATAGATAAAATCTACCAATCACAGCTAAACTAAGTAGACTAGTTAACTAGTCTAAGCTTATGCGGGGACGATGCAGCGACAGTGCATGATTCATAAGCATGAGAGACGTTTGATGCATTATCTCGGCGTGTACAGTTCATCAACATTGAATGGGTGGGGGGTACGGGAGTTGAGCCTACTGGGATTGCAAAGGTCGACAATGGGCAGATGATGCGAAGAATGGATCCTCAATCAAAATTCCCAACTTAACAAAAGTTGAATTATCAAGTTTATGTCAAAGCCTACATACCTATGTGGGTGTAGGGCTCAAATCTTGACAGCATATGGCAGGGCAAAACTATAGCGGATTTGTCTGTGGAATTTCGTGCACTGCAACTCCCTGAAGTCGTAGCTATCTCCAATAGGAAATTTTCCCGAGTGACAATGAGGGCACTACTCAGCACACCCCAGTCTTGAGGTGCATTCAATGCGACACATTAGCCTTACCACGTATCTATGTACAGGGGTGGGGGAATGCATACTAGAAGAATTTTCGCTGCATCCATACCTGCAGGTCAGGAAAGACATAACGCAAGCTCTCTTTTGCCTGGAAACAGCATGTTTCCTCCGTTTACAGCTTGGCGCGCTGACCCTTTTTCTCCAGAAAGATAAATGGGGCGCAGGTACTCGACACGAACACGATGGATAGTGCGAGACCGAGAACTTGACATTAGAAATCTCGGCCCCCGGTATGGTGAACAAATACGCCATATAAACAGTGGAAGTCATGACTTTCGATGTCTACTTCATGCGCGACGACTATTCCTCCATCATGAAAGCCAAACGTCAAGATCTGCTGCGATTGCTGGCAGCCGCCAAAGCCACCGCTGCCGAACTTGAAGACGAACTTACACTCGATGCAAAATTCCGCCTCCAAGCTTCCGAAGCATGCAAGCAACTTACACGCACACTTCAAAAGCCGGTTGACCGCGCTATGGACTTAGTCTTCCAGCCAGTACTTCCTGCAGCTTTGCAAGTAGCCCTGGACGCTGGATGGGTCGCCCATATCAACGACAGCGCCAATGGACACGAAACGAGTGTCACGGCTAGACAGATTGCGAAAGACACATCATCCGATGTTGAATTGGTGAAGCGACTCATGAGAGTGTTGACTGCCGACGGAACGATTCACGAAACACGATCCAATGAATACGCACCCACTTCCTTCAGCAAGCTGTTTGATAATCCAGCATGGGCGAACGGACTTCGACATTCGCTACGCGACTTCAATATCACGCTGGCTGGAATGCCGGCTTTCCTCGCAAAACACCAGTACAATCTGGAGAACACTCAAGAAACCTTGTACAAGCACGTACACGGAGCCAGTTTCTTTGAGCACGTACTCGCGGGTGGAGACATGGGTGCCCAGTTTAACAGCTTCATGTCCGTTATTCGGGATGGCAAAAAACCGTGGTTCGATGTTTATCCCGTTGCAGAGAGATTGGAAGTATCTTCTCCCGCAGACGCTGTGCTAGTGGATGTGGGTGGGGGAAAAGGACATGATCTGATAGCGTTCTCGCAGTTCATGGCAAGATTACAGATGCAAGGTAAACTGGTGCTGCAGGACCAGCCTTCTGCGATTGAAGGTATCCCAACAGAGCATGCAAGTAGCATCGAAATCCAGGCGCATGACTTCTTCACTCCACAGAAGGTCATAGGAGCGCGGGCCTATTTCCTGAAGCATATTTTGCACAACTGGTCCGATGAAGACTGCGTCGACATTCTGACTCGTATTCGGGATGCCATGAAGTCGGGATATTCGAAGATACTCATCAACGAGTTTGTTTTGCCGGACGAAAAATGCGATTCAACGTCTGCAACAAGAGATGTTGTCATGATGGCGTTGCTCGACGCCAAAGAGAGATCAAGGGAGCAGTGGGGAGCTTTGATCGAGATGACTGGGGGCTTAGCGATCGACAGCGTTTGGCCGCTTGGGTTTGGGGATGGGAGCATTATCGAAGTTACCAAGGAAGACGTATAGAGCAAAAAGGTAGGCCGAGACCTTCATGTTACGGTACTTGATCCATGGGATATTCGCTTTATTAGTTGTCTTGATCACATTGTTTCGTTCCAGGCCCGCGGTGAGGGGAACTTTTCCCTGGTGGCTCGTCGAGCGGCCATGATCGCGGGCGGGAGGGGTTCGAAACGGCGTCGGGTAGAAATAAACAGTACCGGCCGGGAAATTGCGCATACTGTCGCCAATCATAAATCGTGTATCCCCGCCCTCCTCCACGATTCTTCAGAAATTAGGGCGGTTTAGATCGAATAGGAAGGCGAGGCTTGTAAACACACCCTTGTTTGTTGCGGGCGTCAAGACACGAATTACAGACAGATTGAGTAGTCATCCTTGTTCATATGGGTTCGACGAAGTAGGCAAGGTATGTCATCGGTGATTCTGTATCTTGGTCTTCGGATCGTAATCAACCTCGCCAACTATCCACCGGCTATGGATATAATTCATCAATCATGTTTTCGCTTTCGGTGTAAGCAGCGGCTTCAGAATCATCCGAGAAGTTGATAACGCGGCGAAAAGGTGGATAACTGACATGATTTTTCGTGCTTCCCTCTTGCTCGGGATGTCAGCATAGCGAAAGTGGAGATCTCGGAAGGAAGCAGACGCGTCTCTGCCTGATATGCAGCGGCACTGCCAACCTCAACGTGACTTACTTCTAGATGCAAATTTTCTTGCTTCAGCTGCTCTTCAGGATAATATCATCCCTCATAGTTGAATCCTAGCTACATCTCCCAGCTACGCTCTCTACCTACGGGAAATCCCTCAAAATCCTACAGAAAGCATCGTCTCCTCAGCTCGTTATCTTTACCTGGCAGGTCTTCGCAACAAGCTGCCCAATGGTCACAATAGACTTTCCACTCATCAGCTCAAACACGGGCACATCCGCCGCAAACTCCTTGTTCATCCAGTTCCTCAGCTCCACGGCCACAAGCGAGTCTACGCCATACAAATGCAACGGCCGATCCGCATCCACCTCCTCTGCTTTGATCATCAGCCCGCGCGCCAGCTTCTGCACAACTGATTCGACCACGACGGAAACCATCTCTTCGACTGTTTTCGCTTGACGAAACAGTACTGCTGCATTTAGGCTGTGTTCAGGACCAGTTGTACTGGAAGCGGCGCGGGCTTTACTGAAGTAGGCAAACAGTGAGCGATCTAGGTGTTCGAGTGGCAAGGCGCCGTCTCGATCCGTAAGCTCGGCCGGAGGAACAATCCCCATGGTAATCTGGTCCTTGGCCGTGGAACTGGATGAGTAGTAGTCGGGAGCAAAAATGATGTCCAAGAGCCCCAGGAATTCTTCTTCCTCTATTGCGGTCAAGCCAGCGTATTTCTCGAAGTTCTTCTGCAGATCTTCGTTCTCGGCGACTATACCGACAGTCCGCATGAGACCGAGATCGATGGATGTGGAGTTTTGGTTATGCTTCATGCGAAATTGAGCGAGAGTGTCTTGAAACGTGCAACCTGCGGCGTAATTGGCCTGGCTAACGTTTCCCAGAATTCCCGATGCAGACGAGAGCAGGACGAAGAAGTCTAGTCCTTTAGGAAGGAGGGTGTGCAAATTCCATGATGTTTGGACCTTGGAACGGATAGTTGTATTCCATTGGGCCCGGGTCATGTTGTCGAAGACCGAGTCTTGGAGAACCATAGCTGCGTTGATGCAGCCTCGGATTGGACCCATTGTTTGTGCGCAGTCGGAGAGTATGCGCTGGATCGAGCTTGCGGAAGATAAGTCGCACTTGGGCGTAAGTATGTTTACACCCAGCGCAGAAATCTCGCTGACTACCTGGATGGCTCCGTCGGAGGTTGCACCGGACCTTGATGGGACGATCAACTGCCTTGCGCCTCTAGAGGCCATCCAACGCAGGATAGAGCGGCCAACACCCCCTAATCCTGCAGCGACGAGATATACAGCGTTACTATCGAATTTCCAAGTTTTCCGCTGGATAAGATGTTTCTATCCCATATTAGTCCAAAAGATCTCTGTAGTCAAGTCTCACCCGAGTACGCTTAGAATGCTTACCTGAACTGTGTTCTCGGCCTCGACGGTAACAACGACCCGTCCCGTATTCTGCCCACTTTGAATAAAGCGAAACGCGTCCTGGATATTAGATACCGAGTAGGTGTGGCACGGCACTGGACAATGTAGCGTCCCGCCTTGTACTAGCTCAAGACTCGTCCGAAACAGCCTCCTCATCAGGTCCAACTTCTGATAGTGCAGGTGGCGAAGATCAACTGCGAAGAAAGAGACATTGTTCTTGAAAGCCGCCATGGGCAACGGCGCATTCGCGTAAATGTCTGCCTTCCCGATCTCCACGAATCGGCCGCACGGCGCTATACAGTCCCACGATGCGCGCAGGCCTTCGCCTACTATCGAGTTTAGCACAACATCCACTCCGTAGCCGTTCGTCATGCGCATGACGCCTTTAGCGAAGCTGAGATCGCGGCTATAGAAGATATGGGAGGCAGGGATATCGTACTCATCCTTGAGAAGCTGCTTCTTATGGCCATACCCCACTGTTGCAAAGATCTCTGCTCCAACCATCTTGGCGATCTGAATAGCCAACTGCCCTGTTCCACCAGCCGCTGAATGGATAAGAATCTTGTCGTCCTTTGTCAGGCGAGCAACGTCAATGAGCGAGTACCACGCCGTCAGCGCCGGGTTGATGACACCACACGCCGCCTCCATGGAAAGCGTGTCCGGTATTTTCAGCACATCTGACTCCTCGCGGTAAACATACGTTTTCATGGCCCCGAAGAATGACGTGCAGACGCGGTCGCCAGCTTCCAGCCCAGTAACCCCCTCGCCAACTCTCTTTACTATACCTGCGCAATCTGTGCCGAATTCGTTTTCATCCAGCCGGCCCAGTGCAACAAACACGTCACGGAAGCCGACCGGCCAAGCCCGGTTCTCGATCTCGACTTCGGTCGCGCCAAGCGTGGTCCGCGTATCGTCGTCTTCGATGAATCGCAGCGTGTCGAGCGTGCCTCGCGTTCCGATCTGGAGTTTGACGGGAGGGCCCGGCAGCCAGGGTTGCTGTCGAGTGTGGGGATGAATTGACGCGTTCAGATCCTTATTGGCCTCCTCTTCGACTACGAGGCGACGAGTTGAAATCCGCCCGTCGCGAACAATGTACTCGGCATCGGGCGATGCGGTCTCGAAGGCTGAACTGAAAACTTGCGTGATATGCTTCCAAAAGATGTGGATATTCGATGGGTCATCCTCGAGAGAAAGCGAGATGATGCGCTTGCTGTCATTCTCGGATCGTATTGTTCGCAGAAATCCATCTTTCAGGCCTGTATACGGATACGAATGACCCGACACGCTGCACGCAGTTACCCAGAGTAGTTGTTTGGATTGCTGAACCCATTCTTGGACCAGTCTGAAGGTGTCGTCTGATGGATCAGCCAGGATCGTACCTCCCAGGTCGGCGAGGAAGATTACGTGATCGGTCGGGCCTAGCTCAATTTCCGCTAGTTGACACAGTGTTACAAGCACGAGTTGATAGCCTGGGGAGTTGATACCCTGGCTCACTAGATCCGATCCCAAGCTTTTCTGCGCCTCGTCTTCATTGACAACCACTACGATCCTCGAGGATGCAACAGCTGTATGCGACGGTGTGTCTGCCGTGGAGATGATGATGCTCACTTGGTGCGCCCTATCATCCTTATAATCTCTGATGACCATGTCGTTGCCCGAGAACCCAGTTTCTTTCAATAAAACTTCCCAATCAGACTCGGTCATTGTCGGACACCACTTGCGCGATTCCTCCTCGCCACACCACCAGCCTGGCAAGATACCGAATCCGAACCCCATAAGGAAGCAGTCTGGGGCAGTAATCTCCAAGATCACTAACTTGCCGCCCGGTTTCAGGGCACGCCGTAGGTTGCGTAGCGTACTAGTCAGATTCTTAGTGGCGTGTAGCACGCTGCCGGCGAGCACCATATCATATGTACCCGGCTCGATCGTGCTACTCTCCTCCTGGTCCAGGTCAAGGAGCTTGAAGCTCATTCGGTCGGTCTCATTACCAAACCGATGCCGCGCCTCGTCGAAGTAGGCTGATGACACATCTGTATAGACGTATTCCGAGACAGCAGTGCCTCCAGTACGTTCCTCGATCTGACGTAGAATAGCCAAAACTTGATTCGTCATCCCGCCAGTACCAGCACCAACTTCAAGGATTCGTTGGTCAGGTATCTGGTGCATCGCCAGCTCCAGATACGAACGCAGCTTGTGGTTACATGTGCGTGTGAAAAAGTCGTCATAGAAATCCTGGGCTACTGGCGTTGAGAAGAGGAGATCAAGCGCATCTGTCTCGCCCTGAACTATAGAAGTGATCGCTTGCGCGATGTCGATGAAGATCCGCCAGGAAGGCCGGGCCAGCCGTAGTCGTGCGAATGTCTCGTCGGTATCTTCAGCCAGTATTCCATTTGTAGGTCGACCTGGTCTCGTGAATAGTTGCCTCTGGATCCATGACACAAAGTGTCGAAGATGTGCCGGCGTCTCAGGAGCCGTCGCTAAAGATTGGAGCTGAGTCAGCTTGTTCTCGAGACTCATTCGTATAGTATCTTCTAGCTCTACGCAAAACTCGCTGGCAAAAGTTTCATCGTCCGAGTACTCATCAGCGGCGCAGTATTCAGAAAGCTGCTGAGCGGACAGTAGGGACAGTTGCGGTTTCCAGTCAATACTATGCAGTAGCCGTTTCTGGTCGCCTTCTGTTTGACCCTTGTGGGCAACGGCTGACATGCCAGCCTCTTTCGCATGGCAAAGCAATGTGCCATCATCTGCTAAAGCTGCGAAAGATGACTCGAAACCAGTCATTGTTTGGTTCAACTTCGATTGCGATCTCACTCGGATCATGCGGGTTTCCGGATACTGCCACCCTGTTGCCGATATCCAGGTCTCGCGCAAACGACTCGGAATGAACGTTGCAAGTCCCTTCTTCGTCATTCCCCCAGAAGGCGCAACACAGCATATCTGAAGGCAGTTGTCAAGCACGGTCGGATGAACGACGCCCTCATAAAGCTCTGTCGGGTTCTTGATGCGCGCCACAGACAACTCCCGTCCATCCCACGAGATGTCTTCCGTGAGCCTGAATGACTCACCATGGCAGAGGCCCTGATTGTGAAGCCATTTGTAGAAATTCTGCATGGTGACCGGAGTAGTGCAGGAGCGAGTCGCATCGTCGTAGCTGCTCGAGAATGCCTGCTCGACAGCGCGTGCTTCGAATCCCGCATCGACCTCTGTAGCGGTCTCGCTGCTGAGTTGGGCGTGAATGACCGCCTTGAAGCACTCCGTCCAGTCGCCGCCATCGTCTACAGAGAAGATTTTGACTTCGAAGCGCAGAGATGTACGCTCATACGCGTTGTTTAGCGGACGCAATTGCGTCGTAATCTCAGTCTTCTTATCTTCCTGCATAGAAATCGGCCGCATGAAGGTGGCTTCTTTGATCAGGAACCCAGAAATTGTCTGGTGTTCTTGCGCCATCTGCTTCACCGCCTCAATGGCTATAACAACGATCCCCGCTGCCGGTAAGACAATAAGTCCATCGATGACGTGGTCTGCAAACCATGGCGTTTCCTTAATACTGAGATTCTTGCGCCATCGTGGTTCCAGGGGGTTCCAGTCCGCTGAGCGTATCCCGAGCACGTTTCGTGGAGCAGGGCCACGGAGGCGCCAGTCGCGGCTTAATCGGCTTTCATACCAGTATTGCCGGGAGTGGTCGAAGGGATATTGGGGTGTGTCTGCCAACGCTGAGGGAGCGCTTGCAGTTACAGCGTCCTGATTTACTGCGGTGATGGAGACTGGGTGGCCGTGGGTGAAAAGGCGGCCAGCAGCCCCCATGATCGTTTTCAGGGGCGACGAGTGTTTCGACATGACGAACATATATCTGGATTCCTTGTTGGAGGACATCTGACTCAATGTATCGAGCACGGGCCGACGTAGAGCACCATGGGGACCAATCTCGACGTAGTCGGAGATTTCTTTGACCCCGTCCAGCTTGGGAGCTGCCTGCTTGAGATATTGCAGTGCGTCGACGAACCTAACCGGCGATACCGAGTTATCGACCCAATACTGGCCTGTAGCAAGTTCAGCCGAGGTGACCTTTTGTCCAGTCACTGTCGACACCATCACCGTCGCGTTGCCTCCCGGTACCGCAGACTCGAGTATGCCCAAGGACGCCAGATATTCGTCCGCGATCTGTTGCATGACGGGAGTGTGATACGCCATTCCCGTCTTCAGCTTCTGTGCAAACACCCCATCGTCGTCGAGGTGGCGTTTTAGATCATCGAGATCGACTTCTAGTCCAGCAAGAGTAATGTTCGTAGGGCTATTAACACATGCAATGTGTATATCGGCACCTGGAAGAATCTTGTCCAAATAAGGACGAGCGTTCCCTTCCTGAAGATTCACCGACATCATAGCTCCTGCCGCATTGCTTGCCATTAAGGCGCCACTCAATCTACCCCGGTGATACGAAACCTTGCAGGCGGACTCCAACGTCAGGGCACCGATGGCATACGCAGCTGCGATCTCGCCGGAAGAATGACCGACAACGGCCACAGGAGAAATATTGAAGCTCTTGAGTAACTCGATAAGAGCGAGCTGAAGCGCAGTGCAGATAGGTTGACTATGTTGCGGTAGGTCAATACCCTCTGCGCTTTCGAGTTTGTCTGGGACGCCAAATTAGCCAAGTCTTGCAACAAGGAGAGCTTAGAATGGCTTACCGAATAACGACCAATCGGCCCCTAATGCCTGGAAGACTTCATTTGTTTTGCTGAGAACCGATTTGAAAACGGGATACCGTATCAAATCCAACCCCATATTTGCGTATTGCGCTCCTTGACCGGTGAACACAAAACAGAGATGCGTTTCTAGAGACGAACGCACGCAGTCTGAGTTTAGCAGACCGATATCTTCTGACGACAGACTTGCGTTGCCTACAGTGAATGCTCTCAAGGTCATCCTGCTTCGGCGCTTAGCGAGGGTATAGGCTAGATCCTGTAGTCTCTTTGGCGATTGTTTGATGCTATCATTGTAGTACCTGCCGTATTGCTGAAGAATTCGCTTCAATGTTGTCTCATCACGCGCGGAGTACACGAGGAGTTGATTTTCGCAATCTGCTACTGGAGAGGCTGTAGAATTTGTATCTCTTGTCGCTAGAATCTCTGTTTCTGAGACGAGACTGTCATTTCTTGCAGTCTTCTGATCTATGAGGTTAGTAGGCTTGTCGGCGATTTCATGGAAGCCTTCTGTGAAGCCATTAGTGTTCTGGGTTTCAGGAGCACTTCCGTTAGTCAATCTATGTCCAGTGGGCTCAGGTGTCTCGAGGGAGTGGAGACCTCTCTTCAGATTGAGGGCCTCCAGCGTATGATACGCATCGTCGAGAATAACATGGGCATTACTTCCGCCAAATCCGAAAGAATTAACCGAAATCCGGCGGAGACCCGCACAGGGCCATTTAACACAAGACGCAAGAACCTAGAAATTCATCAGATATATTGTCCAATGGATGATAGACAAGCGTACCTGGATGTTGTTTCGCTCGGCGTTGAGCTTTGGATTCACCTTCTCAAATAAGGCGTTTGGCGGAATGATACCTTTCTCGAGTATCAAGATGGATTTGAGGATGCCTGCTACGCCACTTCCACCTTCTAGGTGGCCCACATTTGACTTTACAGAGCCCCTAACTTGATTTTAGCGAGTAACTTCTGAGCCGTGATAGAAATCCGTACACAAAGAGCGGTTCTTTACGGGAGCGAGAGGATCGAAAAATGGAGCCGATCGCTTTGATTTCAATCGAATCTCCAACCTGCGTTCCGGTTCCTAGTAAAGTGAGCCCGTGAAGCGTTCAAACTAGAACGCTACTTACCGTGACCCTCCACGTAACGCGTTGTCTCGAAGCCGAGATTGCAACTGCGGTACACGTCTCGAATCAGGGCTTCTTGGGAGCTAGCGCTTGGCTGAGTGAGCCCTGGTGTACGACCATCTTGATTCGATCCAGCCCCTGGGATAACAGCGCGTATGTTATCCCCAGCACTGATTGCACTAGACAGCGTTTTGAGGACGAGGACGATTATACCCTCTCCCCTACTATACCCGTTTGCGCGGTGGTCATAGCTCCAGCAGATACCATCCGGAGAAAGCATGTTTAGATTTGCCAGATACAGAGAGAGCTCGGGACTGAGCAGTAAATTGGACCCTGTGACCAGTGCCTGTTCAATTATTAGCTGTTGAAGCTGTGCTGCCTCAATTCATGTTTGGATCACCGTACCATCGAGCTCTGCCCACATCGCAGCGACTGGCATGCCAAATCTATTCCCACCATACTCGACGAACACGCAGTATTGATTTGAACACTGGGACCTTGGAGATCAAAACACCAACTTATTCTGTTAGCCATAATCGAGATTGACACACCGGTGCCGGTATGCAGCAGCGCCTCATCCGGGTCCTTGGACACCATCCTGTGGTATTCGCTCTCCATGGACCCTGCATAGACGGCTGTCTGGGTTCCCGCAACGTCTTCGATCGGAATGCCCGCTGCGTATTGTAAGCCATCTGAATATGAGACGTTCAGTTGATCCAGCCTTAGCGTGCATACCATTTTCCAGCGCGTGGAACGTCGTCTCAAGCAGCATCCGCTGCTGGGGATCAATGGCTATAGCCTCATTCTTGGAAATGGAAAAGAAGGGCGCGTCGAAGGCAGTAAAGTCCCCATCGAGGAAGTGTGCCCCCTTTGCCGGCATCTGATAGTCATATTAGCTGCGAGTAGGTCGCAGAACACAACAATGAAGGTTTACCGTGTTGAGTCTATCTACATCCGACTCGTAGAATGCGTCGATATTTGCCCTCGACTTCGGCCAACTGGTCATCACGCTCTTGCCTTGCTCAAGTATGTCCCATAGACTGGAATCGTCTTCTGCCCCTTGCGGGAGCTTAAAGGCCAGTCCAATGATCGCTATTGGTTCCATAATGAATGGCGGTGGGAGTATGAGGGAGTGTTAATCTTCGGTTCTACGGCAAGGACGCTTAAAGCATGAGTTTCTTCAAGTATACATATTCATAGAAATCCTTGTCAGGCTTATCGATAACTAGCTGATCGAGGTATTCGGGTATTCTGCACCCTCAAAGAGATGGAGGTGCGGCTGATGCATGGGGGCTGGCGGGGCACGGGGCCGATCAGAGCGAACCATACCCACAGGATAGACATCTGATTTCTTGTCGACGGGTTCTTTTTCTTGGTTGCACACTTTCACCAGCCCGGAGATCCAGCCGGTTTCGTCTGTATTGGATGCATGTGTGGTTGTATCTGTTTCGGCCGCCGAACACACAGTTGTCACATGTAAGCTTTCTCCGGGGCACGCGAAGGACCCGTCTCGGCCTCTAAGGCGTACATAGTGCAGTCAGCAGCGGCGCATATACGACAAGGCAGAATGCCCAGAAGAAGCCAATCCGCTTGACATGGGCTTATCAACATAACCGCCGTGGCTGATTGTAGGAAGTGGGTACGGATGTATGGATCCAGATTCCCATTTTGATAACAGCTCGGTAGGTGGTAAACGGAACCAAGGAGTAAGCTGGCGTTAGCTGAAGACGGGTGGTGGAGAGAGAAGAGAAACAAAAGGGCGAGCGGGCAACCTTGATCGTGTCGGCTAGCGCCTTGGCGTTATATGACTAATTCCTCTAGCTCCGACCCCGCACTCGGCTCTGTTTTTTCTTTTCCCCACAGTGTCTGTAGTCGGTGCCTGCCGATCTCCTGTTTGACACCATACGGTTCGTTCATGGTTATTGAAGAAGTCTAATGTATCTATGTATGTATCCGTTCCCCATTCGAAAGTTCGAATTCTAACTCTAGCCCATAGCATCTTCCGAAGGACCGCTTTCCACGTTCGTTCTACACCATCCCATACCCGGTCAGTCCCTCCTTTTTCATCCAAGCGTACACCTCCCTGGCTGCGCCGGTAGCTTTATGCTGACTCTTTCCCTCCTCAATATCCACAACCTCCTGCACCCATACGAAAAGCTGTTGCACAAACCCCTCTACTTGCTCAACAGTGTTTTCCGCGTGAAACGTGACTCGAAGTCTGCTCTCACCGATAGGCACGACAGGATGCTTAACAGGGAGTACAAAGAAGGATGCAAATAGGAAATGGAACAACATCCAGTAGAGATAATTCTGCCGCGTCCACACCGTGACGATATGAGTTAGAAACGGACGTTCTTTCCAGCCGCTAGCCAGAGGCACTGCGAGAATGCCAGATTCCCGCGCTTTCGGCCAGAGAGGGTGCGAAGTCAGTGATTCGAAAAAGGTCCGGGCTAGTTGTTGGATTCGCTCTTGGCCCTGGACGACATGTTAGATGGACAGCAAACATGGCCTCTGCCCTTGGTCTACTTGCCTCCCGTGCCTCGGGCGTACCCAGCAACTTATGACCCGCCCGAATCGCAGCTACAAATGGCAAGGAAGGCGATGCCGAGTAGATGCTCGCGCGTGCAAAATTGACAAGTGCGGATTTGATGGTGTCGTTGCCGAGTATAATCCCTGATGTAGTCGCATCAGCTGCAGACCCAGTCACGAGAAAGTGTAATGTTCCTACCTCCGCATGCGCCCATGGCCTTTGAGTAAGTATGCAGTCTCACCGCAATGTCTTTCTCCAAGCCGAGCTCGCATACCAGACCGGCACCATCTGGGCCAAAGAGCCCCGCGCTATGCGTCTCATCTACCACGAATTGAATATTTCCAAGTCCTTCTGAAAGTTCGTCCGCAATTTCTAAGAGTTCAAGCAGCGGGCACACATCGCCTTCCATGCTGTAAACAGACTCGACTGCTACAAGTATCGACCGCCTGCCTTGCTTGACCATTGGAGAAGACTCTAGAATCGAGCTCAACGTTCTGCGGAACGCCTTGGTATCATTGTGGTCGAATCCCGTTTTCTGAATCGCAAGGCTGCGCTCCATGCCCTCGTGCGTACTCGCATGCACTAGATTATCGTACACAATGACATCCCCAGGCCGCGGCAGTGCAGACCAAACCATGACATTTGCATCAAACGCCGAATTTACGATCAACCCGGCCTTTGTGCCATGCCATTCCGCAATCTCACGCTCGACATCCTCGATATATGCGTAATTCCCCTCCATGACTCTTGAACCGCCAGCAGCGACGCTAAAGCCAGGGTGCGCGCCTAGTTCCGCGAGGAAGGCGGTGCGGATCAAGCCGGTCGTATTCCAGGAGAGGTAGTCATTGGAGCAGAAGTCGACGGCACGGCTGGTCTGCCAGTTGTTTTGCAGGATGGAGAAGAGGGATTGCGTGGCGCGGCGCGCATCGAGCGCTTCTTCCACGTTGCGGTAGAAGGCAGGGAGGTTTTTGGTTTGGGGGGACTGCGACTGGAGACGCTGGGCCTCGATTTGCTTCTTCAGGGGACCACTGGAGGAGCGAAGAGAGTTCGAGCTGCTATTGTCCATAGTGAGATGGGAATAGGTGCTCAGACAGGAACGCTGCAGCAGACGACGTTGATGATAATGTCGATATTGGTACCTAAGGTAGAGTTGCTAACATCTGCAGGCGTGCCGCTGCTCGATTCCGGTCTCCGATAAGCGTCCAAGTGGAAGGCTTTCCTCGTGTAGATGCCACACCAGGAACGGAGAGAGTTGTTCGAATTATCAAACGAGGCTCCCGCACCCTGCAATACAATTAGCCCAATAAGCTATATATAGCAGCTGAAACAAACTGGAAGGCCCAAACAAATCTAACTTTTCTTTCGCTGGCTCTCGGTACAGAGGTTACGCTGATGTATGCCTCCTCTTTTCCTGATTTGTTTATGGAAAGAAATGGGAACCTACTACTCAAGCGAGATAGTATACTCAAGTACAGTAGCTTACATATTAAGTTAGATTAACCCTTCTTGGAAGGGGCGCTTTTAGTGTAAGTGCGGGGTGTATTAATGTAGCGACACACCCATCCATTTAACCCTGCATGCGTCGCAGCTGCAGCTATTGCAACATCGCTTTCTCATTCGCCTTTGCATCCCCATGCAGTTCGGGTTCCAAACATACATATAAGTAATCAGCCATTCCCAACCGCCCCCCAAAATGAAGATGCAGTCTCGACCCCCGTCCGATGCTACTGCAGCTCGGGTTGCACAACCTCATAATCAACTTACATATTCCGTACATACACCCAAGTCACGGTAACCAGCCGATCTCACCCCTCGCCCCTTTTCCCCCCTCTTTCGCTTCCCTGGGTTTCAAGTCTTGCCTGATAAACAACTCCGGAGCGTTCCATTTCTCTTTTCTCTCTTCTATAAGATTCACCCTAGCCATTCTATTGACCCAGGTCTTTGGCTGTTATTGTACGACGCCGTGCCGTTGCCCGGGATCCCTTAACTGCTCTTGTATGCCAGAATCGGCAATAGCCCCACCTACACAATGAACGTCGATCTCGAAGGGCCGGCCATGACGCCGCCGCCGGGCGTAATACCTGACTTTGTGAACACTGGCGGACAGCACACAAGTGGGTACATCTGGCTCATCGCTAGTGCTGTCATTGCCACGCTTGCCGTGTTGGCACGTGTGGTGAGCAGCAGCGTCGCCAAGAAGTTTGTCCTCGAGGACTGGTTGATGGTTACGGCACTGGTAGATACCCTTTCGTGGAACACGCATCCAGCAGTGTTGGCTGAACATAGTCGCAGGGCATCTTCGCCGGAATCCAATACGTGAGTTGGAAGCTCGTCGGGTTGCCGGGCATGTGGACGCACCAATGGAACATCCAATTAAAAGATATGACGCCGATCCTCTATGTGAGTCAAGTCCGCTGCCGGCTTGGTGGTCGTATCATCTCTTACATATAGGCTGATACTATGCAGCATCTCCATCTCGCAGCCGTTTTCTATGGCCCAATCGCCATGTGCATCAAGGTCGCCATCCTCGTCAACTGGTTGCGCATATTTGTCCCCAAGGGCCAACGTAACTTCACCTTTTGGATGCTTCATGTAATGATCTGGGCGAACATCTTCTACTACATCATCACGACACTCACTGAAGTGTTCCGCTGCTGGCCGCGCGAGAAGATCTGGAACCTGTTCTACGAGGGCGGGAGTTGTCTCGTGGACGTCGAGGCGCAAAACTTCGCGACCAGCGTTATCAACTTTGTTTCGGACTCGGCGATCCTCGCTTTGCCGCAATGGATGATCTGGAAGTTGAACATGAGCACTCAGAAGAAGTGGGGACTGTCGCTGCTGTTCGCCATCGGAATCGGGTTCGTATATCCATCTCTCCTGCCTAGTGTGTTAGTGGCGTGGCTCAGCTAACATGTTTCGTGTGCGCAGCGCGTGGTCTTTTGGCATAATCCGCACCGTCTATTTTGTGCACCTGATCAAGACTGAAGACGCCACGTATGAGTTCTCCGGCATCGCCGTGTGGACCATCTGGGAGCTAACCACTGGGTTCCTGATCATGGGCATTCCTGCGTTTCCGCGCGCGTTCAAGGTGCTTCCAGGGTCGGAGGCGATTATTACCTTGTTCCGCAGTCTGAGCAGCAAGACGGATCTGAGCAAATCGAATCCCTGGCGGCACATGTACAAGCCCAAAACCCGAAAGAGGCGGAGTGTTTTCGAGATCAGCGAGCTGGACACGCATGGGCTGGATACGGTGGAGAGCGCCGAGGTGGAGCATACAGTGAGCCATGAGAGCGTGGAGGTGGAGCCGAAGCGAGATGTGGAGATGCAGCAAGCCGAGACGGTGTGAGAAGAGGCGGTTGGCTGTGTCGGGTAGTTACTCCTTTTCCTCATGTGCATCGTCGGGTGTGTAAACCAGACTCGCTTAGATGCGGGGTGAATGGAAGATAGCATATCACGTGCTTATGTCTCAGCCACCCTGGACCCAAGCCGACCTCGACATAAGCCGTGCTGCTTAGCTGCAAGAAATGATACGAAGCTACAGTAAGCTTACTCTCCGTTCCTGCAGAAGTATTGGTTGATCTCATCTAATCGGTAGGGCGTCGTGATCAGCGGAGGGGTGGGGCCCAGGCCCCGCCCGGTCATCCAAGCACGTGACCTTGTCTAGTTCCGCGCAACCGGTCCCATGAGAAACTCGTAAGAAAGAGACCGATAGCCACTCCGGGCGGAAGCTTATTGACCCGCTTATACTATATGTAATATCGAACACGAGTTTGGTGTCACAATACATTACTCGCACGGAACCCGACTGTGCCCAACCATCCCTGCCGCGTTGCACTGGCAACCACCTCACCTCCAGCGCCACCTCTTCTGCTTCCGCTGTCTGGACTCTGCAGGACCGCCCTCATACCACCTTCCACCATGGGTGGCTATCTCAGTAAGCGTCACATGGCCAGTGACGACTCCAGCATCGGGGCTCGCATCCGGGCTATGGGCAGCCAGTACGTTCTACGCCTATTGTGGGCAATGGCCATCTAATGCAGGCACAGCGAAGCGTACCAAACAGCCATGCACACCCTCGATCAGTACCGCGGCACCGTCGTAGCCTGTCGTTACTGCCCGCCTCCTGGTCTTGCCAATCGCGTTGCCCTAGCCACGCTCAAGCGCAGCATCATGTGCGCCTTGGCACGAGTCGTGCTCGACCAGCCTCATCTCCATGTCGGCATTACAGGCGAACACTCCAGACATCCTGCCTTTGTCCGTCTCGGCCAGCTGGACCTCGGCGACCATGTCGAGTGGCGGTCATGCGACGATGCCACTCAGCTCGAGCAAGCCTACGTCGACACCATGCAGCTGCAGCTCGACTCCAGATTTGACAACCTCTCGACGCGGCCCGGCTGGCGACTTGTGGTCTTACACGGGCCCGAGGTAAGCGCCCTGGACATTTTGTATGTGTGGAACCACGCCCATCACGACGGTATGAGCGGCAAGATTTTCCACCGCCATCTCCTCTGCGCGTTGAACGAACCGGACAAAGCCCCCATTGACATCTCCTCGCCTAGCTGGACCCTCGACCTCCCTAACGCCAGCCAGAAACTTCCCCCCAACGGCGAGATTCTCTGCTCATGGCCGCTGGACCCCAGTTTTTTTCTGAAGTGGCTCTACAACGACTTCAAGCCCGTATCCTTCTTCGCCGGCTCGCCCCACGCAACCTGGGCCCCGATACAATGCACGCCGTACGCAACCCGGTTTCACACCTTCACCGTGAACGCGGCCACCGTCGCAAATCTAGTGTCTGCCTGCCGTCTGCATGACACTACTGTCACCGGGCTCATACACGCCCTAGTCCTCATCTCTCTCACTTCTTCCCTCAAGCCTGCTTCGGGCACCGGATTTGCAAGCCGAACGCCTTATGACCTGCGCCGTTTCCTGCCCGAAAGGCCGCCCGAGTACCCCTGGCTAGTGCCCAAGGAGACCATGTGCAATTGGGACTCTGCGTTCGACCATGAGTACGCGCCCGAGCTAGTCGCGACGATCCGCGAGAAGATGGCGGATGCTGCCACAGATGCAAACCCATCTCGACGCCTACCTGATGATGTTCTGGAAACCATATGGACCGTATCCGCATGCATGCGCACCGAGATCGCGGCGCGCCTCGCCTCAGGCCTAAGGAATGACTTGCTGGCAGTTATGGGATATTGCCCGGACTGGAACAGCCAACAGCAGCGCGAGGCACGGCGGACGCGGTATCTGTCATGGCTTGTTACTAATCTAGGTGTGCTGGATGGAGGGGCCAGGGACAATGATGGATGGTCATTACGGAGGGCAGAGTTAGTCTTAAGTGCCGAGGTGCCTTCCGCTGCTGTTTCGATATCGATTATGACGGTCAAGGATGAACAGATGTGCGTCACCTGTAGTTGGCAGGACGGGGTCGTTGAGAAGAGAGTCGGAGAGAGGCTGCTATGGGATTTGGAGAGATGGATCAATGAAATGGGAGCCTGATTGGTCCATGGAGGCTGATCGCAGCTCCAGGAATCCACGAATCCCCGTCGTCGAGGAATTAGCACAAGCACGTTCGAAACAGGATCGCCACAGATCGGACTTCTTGCACAGAGCAGGATTTTTTTGTCCTCCTAACGCCTCGGAAAGGTAGACAGACCGTTCAGGGTATCGCGTTTCAGTACCTGGTATCACCCAATAGAGAAGAAGGCAACACGCCTTTATAGTACATTCGGGTAGTACAAGATAATGCGGCGTATGAGCTGCAGCGAATCGGGAGATCGGCCGAAGTTCCAAAGTCGTTCGGCCCCAACCTGTCCAAGCCCTCAGCCCTGTAGATCGTCCAAGAGGTATAAAGTACCAAGGCTATCGTCTGACACGCATTGCATTCAGCATGCACTTAGTCCACGGATCCGTATTGAGCCCGCACGACAAAACCCGGGGCCTTTTGTGGCTTCACCCTACATATGAGTGACCGGCAAGGCTAAAGTTCCCGCGCGGAGAAAAGATCCTTCTCGAGTTCGCATCCAACGTCGGATCGTTTCTCACGCGCTGTAACATAACTGCTTCGCACCTGCTATCTCTTGACTTGTTACTTCCTACCTCAGCATGGAGTATCTTGAAGACGGTAAAGAAGCCCTTGCCAACTCAGCAGATCCAACTCTCATCGAGCACCATGGCCACGAGTTGAGCAACGAGCGCCGGATAGTGGAAGACGATGGCCCGTCGCAAGAGCATCCGCTCAAAAAGCCCCTCGCATTCCATATGTCCTTTCTCGCGCTTCTTATCATGGGCTTCATCTGCGCGCTCGACGCAACCGTCCTCGGCGTCGCCATACCTGTTTGAGCCCCCCACCCCATCACGGACGTCCCATCCAACTCACAATCCTTAGTCAATCGCCTACGAGCTGCATGGCACCAGCCTCGAAGGCTTCTGGGCCAGCATATCCTTTATCCTGGCCGTTGTCATCGTGCAACCCATCCACACCAGCGTCTCTAACGTCTTCGGCCGCCTGCTCCCTCTCTACGCCTCTTTCGTCTTATTCATGATTGGGTCGATTGTGTTCGCCGTAGCGCAAGACATGACTGTGCTAATCGTTGGCCGCGTGCTGCAGGGTCTCGGCGCCGGTGGGCTCGACGTCCTTAACGAGATCATCCTCGCCGACATCACGACGCTAAAAGAACGCCCCATGTATCTAGGTATCTTCGCCATCCCCATGCTTGGCGGCACTGTTCTGGGGCCGGTTACGGGGGGCTTGTTCGCCGAGTACGCGAGCTGGCGGTGGATGTAAGTTCCAGAATGCAAACAACAGGGCGAGAGATATTTCAGTATCTGTGCTGACCATGTTGAGTGGATGGATCAACCTGCCCATATCTACCATCGGGCTTGCGCTCGCCATACTGTTCCTCCGACTGAAACCGCTCGAGCAACCACTTTCTCAGAAGTTGCGGCGGCTGGACTGGATTGGGCTCGCTCTATTCACAGCGGGTTGTACGTTGTTTGCATCACCCATCGCCTGGGCAGGCGCCATGTTCCCATGGGCCTCGTACCAGACGCTCGTTCCGCTACTCCTCGGCTTCGGCCTGCTGGTCGTATTCGGTCTCTTCGAGTCCAAGCCCGTCGAACCCGCTTTCCCGTATCGGATCTTCAAGAACCGGACTGCGTGCATGACGTTAGCGGCCGGCTTCCTGCACGGCATCGCCAACTACATCATCATGCTCTACGTGCCTCTATTCCTACAGGCAGTGTATCTGCACTCGCCGCTGCGCGCCGCGGTGCTCACGCTTCCAGGGTGCTTTCTCGCCATCGGCAGCGCAGTCATCGGCTCCGTAGTCGTCGAAGTCATGCGCACGTACCGGGCCACAATACTGGCGAGCTGGGTGTTCGTGGCAGTCGGCGCGGGCTTACTGACGCTGTTGGACCGCAGTTCGAGCCTCGCGGCCAAGGAGTCGTTTCAGGTGGTGCTCGGCCTGGGACTGGGCCCGTTCTGGTCGGTGCTAAATCTGCCGCTGCAGGCTAGCATGCTGAACGTGGATGACATGGGGCTTGCGACGGGCATCCTCGTCTCCTTCCGCCTCTTCGGCGGGCTCATCGGACTCGCGCTCTCATCTAGTATATTCAACACGGTTTACACGAGAAAAATCGAGGCGCTGGGCGTGTTTCCGCCGGAATTGGCGTTCTTGGGGGATGCGCGGGAGGCGGTCGCGTCGATACATCTTTTGCGGGAGATTGATATTCCTGCTGAGTTGTTGGATCGCGTCATCGACGCGTACAAGATTTCAATCTATGGGGTGTTCTGGATGATTGCCGGGGCTGGCGTGGCGGGCTTCGTTATCTCCTGCTTGATCAAGGAAATTTCATTGGAGCGGGAAGATCTGGGGAGGCAACAGCTTGAAGGGAATACAAAAGCCCCGGATGTATCAACTAGTAGTCGTTGATCCATAAAGCTTGTAAGCTTACTCAACAGGTAACTAGAGAGTAGTAGAATAATACTAAAGATACTAGAGTGTATCCTAAGCCGAGATTGTTGAAATCAGCGGACAGGCCACAAGAGATGTACTGAGAAGAGAAAACAAAATGAAAACAAGCCTCTAACCCTACCGCACATACTGCCTCAGCGCACGTTCTCCTCAGCACACATTCCCCTCGGCAACACCGGATGGTGTTCAGCCCATAACGCAGCCAGTTTCTTCAGCCCACCATTCCCACGCCGTCTGAGCACTATGATAATAGCTGTTTTCCCCAAGACCTCCCATGGCGAAATTGGCATCGGCCAACCCAGTTCCGTCTGCCTCGAGCCAACACGCGATGTTGCTGCCACCGTTGTTGCGGGCGACTGCGGAAGCAGTATGTTGGCAGTGATCTTAATGTTTTGTAATATAGAGACAGGGACTCACCTTCCTGGAAACGGGCACAGAACCCATCAGTTGCAGTGCCTGCGGAAGAAAAGGACGTTTGATAGCGCGATAGAGCGTCTTCGGTCCAGCTGGCTACGCCGGCTTGGACCTGGGTCGAACATTGTTGGCGCTTTTCTGCGACCGGGATGGCACTGGCCGGGGCGAGGAGAGGTAGGGCGGCGAGGAGGGCGGTGAAGTACTGCATTTTGACGTGATGGGAGTGACGTGAAAAGATTGATGGGAGTGATGTAAGAAGATTTGATGGGAAGTTATGAAGCGATGTAATAGTTCTGTAGAGAGTTGATAGAGATGCTTATGTGGATGCTGGATGCCTCATTGTGTCGTTCTCGACGTGTGCTTTATACCCGTTCTTTCCTTCATCTCAAAAGGGATGGCTAGTAGAAGACTGCGTTCGAGGCTCCGTCGTTGCTACTCTGCAAGGTGCATACGAAGGAGAAGGCTGTGGATTCCCGCGTCCTTACATGGGACATACGAGTAAATATCGGAAGTGAAGAGTATCCTGACGGTCAACTGGGTCCACTGTGTTTGCTACGGACTGCGCACGTGTCGTATAACATATCCGATCTGACGATTTGTTACGCAGTAGGTATAGCTTATTTTTAGCATGGTCTGACTCTACCGCTCAAATCGCAATTTGCTGTCGGAGGGAGTCGAGTGCGGCAATCACCACAAAAGGATATACTACCACTGGTCTATGTCGTAGGGAAGGGGAGGGCGACGAGGCCTCCCGGGGCTCGATGGCCGGGGGCGCGACCCCACACATAGCAGAACAACAACCACACGGTGGGAAAAGTCTGCGAGGGTTTGCATGGATTTCGCATACAAATCCGAGCGATTTGGCTCTGCGCGCAGCTATTTTGGATTGTTTAGGTGGGTTCTCTGTAGGTGAGTGTGCTTGGTAGAATTCGCCCTTGAACATTTAGCGAGGACGTGGCCACATCGCACGATGACGCACACGATCTGCGCAGTAGTGTCAGCAAAGTACAGCATTTGCGAGTGTCAAGGCTCGTAGCAATCTATGAGCTCTCGAAAACCTTGTATCTTTTATCTTCGGGCTGGGCTGAATACAGATCTCTTGAGTGTTCGTCTTCTGATGATCTGGGGAGGTACCGGCCCATGCGCACCAACCTTTGAACCTGGATGTGGGTAAAAACCACGTAGCAGATTACTGGAAGATTGATTGAGATTTAATGCAAGCTAGACTAGCAATCAAAGAAACCTCGGGTTCAACAACTAACGTTATGGAACCTTGACCTGTTTCGGCCCTCGGGTAACCCATCCCGCGCCGGCTACATCCACCAATATGGCGTCATGTACTTTGAATGCCAGTCAGTACATCTTAACTTTTAATATGTTATCGATATTTCTACCAAGTTAAGACTGAGCTTTGACAGCACGGGAAAGTACAGTCTCCTCTACACATGCCCGCGCACGATGTCAAGTTCGCTTGCCACGACAAGGCCAGGAGCACCCTTCGTTGATTGCCTGTTCTGTCGGATCGACGAGGTCGGCCCTTCACATTGCACCCAGCCCGGTGGCAGAATATTATGTATATAGCCCGGCGGCAGCACAATGATGTCGTGCAGAAGTCCGTTACGCGGATCGGACTGGATGGGCGGGGTAGCAGAGTAGTGTTGAATACCCCAACTCGAATGATCCGGAAGAGCCACTCGATCGGCTATTGTAGTGTTCCAGCATACAAGGTACATGGCCGTCGAGAACGCTGCAAAGACATAAGACCTGGTCGCCTCGCAGAGACAATGGCACACATTAGGCATCGACGGTCCTGCTCGACGTGGTCAAGATGCATTCACTCTCCGCTTTGGTGCTTCTTGGTACCTCTCTGGTACCGTCCACTCATGCCGCGATCGGACCTGACTGTGCCAATGGTCCATTGAAGCTGAACAGAATCTGCGATGTGAATGCTTCACCTCCAGAAAGAGCTGCTGCTCTGGTCGCAGCGATGCAAACTTCGGAGAAGCTTGACAATCTCATGAGGTACGCCTCGGATACTTTACACCGATTGTTCTCAGAGCTGACAGACACAGCAAATCCAAAGGAGTTTCCCGACTTGGTCTTCCGGCATATAACTGGTGGGGAGAAGCTCTCCACGGTGTTGCTGGTGCTCCGGGAATCGACTTTGATGCTCCCTTTACTAATGCCACATCTTTCCCCATGCCGCTTCAGATGTCCGCTGCATTTGACGACGACCTCATATTCAGGATCGCCGACATCATCGGCAACGAGGCACGTGCATTCGGCAACGGTGGCAAAGCCCCTGTGGATTTCTGGACTCCTGACATCAACCCATTCCGCGACCCTCGATGGGGACGTGGCTCAGAAACCCCCGGGGAGGATATTGCCAGAATCAAGGGTTACACGAAGCATCTACTGGCCGGGCTTGAGGGCGACAAGGCTCAGAGAAAGATCATCGCTACATGCAAGCACTACGTTGGCTACGACATGGAAGCATGGGGTGGTACTGACCGCCACCACTTTGATGCCAAGATCAACATGCAAGATCTGGCTGAGTACTACATGCCACCTTTCCAGCAGTGTGCGCGCGACTCAAAAGTTGGCTCTTTCATGTGCTCATATAATGCTGTCAATGGAGTCCCTACCTGTGCCGATACATATGTTCTCCAGACCATTCTGCGAGACCATTGGAACTGGACGGACAGCAACAACTACATCACCAGTGATTGCGAGGCCGTCGAGGATATCTCACTAAACCACAAATACGCGAAGTCGAATGCAGAGGGTACCGGCTTAGCATTCAATGCTGGTATGGATAACAGTTGCGAGTACTCTGGATCTTCGGATATTCCTGGAGCGTTCAATCAGTCTTACATGAATGTGTCGACTATTGACAGGGCACTAAGGAGACAGTATGAAGGCTTAGTACGCGCGGGCTACTTTGACGGCGGTGCGGCTACGTACGCGGATCTAGGTATCAAGGATATCAACACCAAGGAGGCGCAGCAGCTTTCTCTGCAGGTAGCGTCCGAAGGGCTTGTGATGCTTAAGAACGACAAGACTCTACCATTGTCCCTTCAAGCCGGTACCAAGGTCGCCATGGTCGGCTTTTGGGCCAACGATTCCTCTAAGCTCTCGGGGATTTACAGCGGCCCCGCCCCCTACTTGCGCACACCAGTATGGGCGGGCAACCAGCTTGGTTTGAACATGTCCACAGCTACAGGTCCTGTTCTGCAGAAATCTGGCGCTCGTGACAACTGGACCACCAACGCGCTCAACGCAGCCCAGGGCTCCGACTACATCCTCTACTTTGGAGGCTTAGACACTTCCGCGGCGGCCGAAGGCTCAGACCGTACCGATATCGGCTGGCCCACCGCCCAAATCGACCTCATCACTAAACTTTCCGAACTTGGCAAGCCACTCGTCGTTGTCGTGCTAGGCGACATGATGGACAACTCCCCACTCCTTTCCATGAAAGGCGTCAATTCCATCATCTGGGCGAATTGGCCCGGCCAGGACGGCGGGTCTGCAGTCATGCAAGTCATTTCCGGTGCCGTGGCTGTTGCCGGTCGATTACCGGTTACCCAGTATCCTGCAAACTACACCCAACTCTCGATGTTGGACATGAATCTACGTCCCAGCGGGGCCAATCCGGGACGTACATATCGCTGGTTCAGCGGTGCTATCCAACCGTTCGGATTTGGATTACATTATACTACCTTCGATGCAAAGTTCAAGCACAACAGTACCACCATCACATACGACATCCCCGACATTTTGAGCAAATGTACAAACCAATACCAAGATACATGCGTCGTCCCTGCCATCGATGTGTCCGTCATGAACACAGGAAACCGTACTTCTGATTTCGTAGCACTGGCTTTCATCAAGGGCGACGTTGGTCCGAAGCCGTACCCTCTCAAGACGCTGATCTCATACGCGAGGCTAAGGGATATCAAAGGGAGTCAAGTGAAGCATGCGAAATTGCAACTCACGCTGGGGAATTTGGCGCGCGTGGATGAGATGGGGAATACGGTGCTATATCCGGGCGAGTATACTATGATGTTGGATGAGCCGATCCAGGCGGAGGTGAGGGTTATGTTGAAGGGGAATATGACAGTGTTAGATAAGTGGCCGCAACCACCGAGGTGAGGTGGTCGCTTACTTGAGGATGCATTTAGGTGATTTAATCTAAAGATGGTACCTTGCCATAACCATGTTAGTCTCTTGGTTTCATGCTGACTACTAGCTTGATGTGTCTGTGTTTCGCTGTAGGTTCTAGCTTATGCGTCGAGTTCAACAAATCTCCTATCAAGATATCTTAACCCGGTGATAGTGGTTGTTGAGCCGAATACAATATGCAGTATAGTGCTTGAGTATTGAGCCCCTCTCTTGGCCGCGTTTGATTGGAAGACAGGCACCACGGCAGTCGTTGTATTCACGTATCACAATCAACTACCAAGCAATTGCTTTCATTAGATGATCCAGGAGTGGGAAATGATTCAGGTCACTTCGCTCTTATACGGGACGCGAATGTCTTCTGAACGTACCCCGATACAACCTGTCACTTCTTCGTCGTTAATCAAACTCGCTCACACGCACGAACGACAAGATGTTCTTACAGACGCTTGTGCTCGGTGCACTTGTTGCGCAACAAGCCTCGACTCAAAGTCTGGGATCCTCGGATTTCATTCGATTCGGCTGTTCGCAGCTCGTGGTTGAGCGAACGGACCCTCTGGTCACTCCAGGCCAGAATCCATCTCCACATACACATCAGATTGTCGGAGGAAACGCTTTCAACGTGACCGTGAGGCTCACTAGACAACCTGGATGGAAACGTATATTGACTGCATCCAGATGGATCCAAGTGATCTCGATCCGTCCAAAGAGTCCACTTGCACATCTTGTAGCTGTAAGCACAGCATGACTGGATACAGTTAACTCTGGAGGCAGCGCTGAGGATTGTGCCAGATACCGCAGACCGCTCGAACTACTGGACAGCCTCCATGTACTTTCAGTCTCCCGAGAACGGCACCTTTAAACGGGTCCCACAGATGGCCAATGGTCGCTTGAACGGCACGTTACTTGAGCAAGATGGAGGACTGACAGTCTACTATATGCGCCCATTTGCCGGCAGCAATAAGAACACGACCGTCTTCAAGCCAGTAGGTGCCACTCTGCAGATGTAGCGCTCCGAAGTGCTAACATACCATGCCAGGGCTTCCGAATGCTTGCCGGGGATCCAACGCTCCGCGAGAAGGGTACACTAGGCATCTGCCACCGCTGCCTCAAAGAAAGCGAGCGCGTAAGGGGTGGTAATGGTGCGCCCTGTGATGCGAACGACACGGCTGCATTTCCCGCCACGCCGTGCCCGGGCGGCATTCGTGCAACTGTCATTTTTCCATCGTGTTGGGACGGCGTGAACGTGGACAGTCCAGACCACCAAAGCCATGTCGCATATGCGCCCGCTGGGACTGGCTCGCTCGGCGCGCTTGCGGGCGACAAGTGTCCAGAATCACATCCCGTGCGAATTCCTCAGGTCATGTACGAGATCATGTTCGACACGTCGCATTTCGCCAACCCCGATTATTACAAGGACGGGAAGCAGCCACTCGTGTACAGCTTCGGTGATGCGTGAGTGTTCCTTCTTCGATGCTAGGTGGTCTTTCTGATTTCCATTTTAGGACCGGATACGGAGCGCACGGTGACTATCTCTTTGGCTGGGAAGGCGATGCCCTTCAGCGTGGCATGGATGGCCTCGGAACCAAATGCGGCAGCGAGGACTGTACCGGAGTCTTGAATATCCAAGCTGGAAAAGACGCCATTGGGTGCACGAAGGCACAACAAGCGAAGGAAGATGTTGGCTCGGATACCTGTACGGGACCCTTATACTCGTTGCCAGAACGTGTCGATAACTGACTTGTGTAGGGCTCAAAGAACTTCCTGGAGGCGTGACAGTAAGTCACTAATGTACGATCTTCATAGACTGCGTTGGGCAGTTGTTGGGCATGAAGAATGGAGATGAGAATGGATTCGTGGTGATGGGAGGAAACCGATGGTGTTTCTATGAAGGAGATACCGCTTAGACCAAAATCCTCGGATCTAGCTAACTAATCTCCGATCAATCTCCGTTCCATCTCCGAATTACTAATGACACAGCCCCAACAACAGCACAGGTCATGGCCGTAGCCGTCCACAATACGAGATTCCGATATCGCTTTTCCACTGCGGCTTGCCTCTTGCTTCGCACCACAAGTCAGCCGTTTGGCAACGCTAGTGGTCGCCCTCCCATCCGGATAACTTCGGAAGACTTCACCCTCAGCATCCGCCAACTGAATATCTGCAGATCCTGTAGGATGAACTATTATTTTGCCGAGTCTGCCATTGCGTCTAGTGTCAATAAAAACTAGTCAACGTTGGAACTTGGACCTTGGCAGGGCGTAGATTGTGACGCAGTCCATGGGCACCGTCGCTTGCCCTCGTGTCCTCCTCATCACATCCTTATTCTACTTCACCAGCCCGCCCACATCATCTTAACAAGCCACCATGTCTGCGCTGCTGTTGATTTTGGTCACAGCCATCTCCATAGTAGTCGCGTATCGTGTCTATCTAACACAAGCCCTCCAGCTCAAGGCCCGGAGAGCCGGGTGTCAGCCTGCTACCCGCTACAAGCACAAAGATCCCATCTTTGGTCTTGATATCTTCCTAAAAATGGGCAACGCCATGGCTAAGAACCAGTCGTTGGTTGAGCATCGGCGGCGCTATGACACGTATGTTTGATTTGAAGCATTGATGATGATCTCAGCGCAATAACAATTGATGACAGTTACGGCCACACTTACGAAGCTATCAGTCTTGGCTCCCGTGTCATATTCTCTATCCATCCAGAAAACCTGAAGGTGGTATGGTCTAAGAACAATACAGACTGGGGCATTCAACCTCTGCGCCTGCACAACATGGCTCCCTTCTGCGGAACTGGGTTCATTACCGTGGACGGCCCGGAATGGAAGCAGTCTCACGCGCTGCTCAAGCCTGCCTTCCACAAATCCAATATTTCTGATTTCACATCACTTGAAGAGAACCTGCGGATAGTGTTCGATCAGATACCCAAAGACGGGTCTAAGTTTGACCTCCAGCCTTGGATCTTCAAGCTTGTAAGTGACTCCACTGGCTTTGCTACGGCTCTGTTCTGATAGGCAGGTCTAAGTATCTCGACATGAACGGGCTTTTTCTTTTCGGCGAATCGATTGGGATGCTATCGGGAGCTCCTCCGGTACATACAGAAGGATTTCTGGATGCGTTCCAAGCCGGCTTCAATGGTTGCGGGTTGCGGATTGCTTTGGGGCCTTTAAACTTCTTGATGCCTAAAGGGAGCTGGCTCCGAGCATGCAAAAAGACACACAAGTTCGCGGATGTGTATGTCGACCGAGCCCTTGAGTATCGCGAAAAGCACCACCTTACTCAGGACGGCCAAGCACCGCCGAAGCAATACACTTTGCTTTACAACATGGCGCAGCAAACGGGTAACAAGTCTGTCTTGCGGGACCAGATTGTACAGGCCATGATGGCATCAACTGAAACGACTGGATCTCTCATTAGCAATATAGTGCATGTTCTCGCTAACAATCCCCCTGTCTTCGCAGCTTTGCGGGCCGAAGTCCTGGCTGTGGGTGAAGAAGCATTGGACTTCAACCGTCTGGGTAGAATGGAGTATCTACAAAACGTCATTACTGAAAGTACGCTTCCAACTTCCCCTACAAAGCTACTCGCTTACTTTGGGACCCAGCTTTACGTCTTTATCCTGTGTTTCCCCAGAACATCCGCGTCGCCTTGAAGGACACTATCCTGCCGACTGGCGGAGGCCTTGGTGGCACTGCTCCCGTTTTTGCGCCCGCTGGTACTCTTTTCGACACTTCCTTCGCCGCGCTCCACCGTGACAAGAACATCTGGGGTCCCGATGCAGATGAATTTCGAGCCTCCCGCTGGAATGGTGGGTTCAAGCCGACGCGCTTCGAATACATGCCGTTTGGCGCCGGCCTTCGACAATGCCTGGCGCAGGAAAAAGCCACCATGGAAGCTTCCTATATTATCACGCGGATGCTGCAGGAGTTCAAGGACATCAAAAGTGAGGACGATAGGCCATATCAAGCGCAGGTGGCGCTCACAGCGAAAAATGCGAACGGATGTCTGGTATCCCTGACACCGGCCACTTAGCTATGCGATAGAGGGATATATAGGTAGCAGATAGTAAGGCCACAGTATGGATCGAAAATCGGTTGCTATCGATGATGCGTTTGATGGAAGAGCAATGGAGATGTGATGGGAAGTGTCGGAGGGGCCGAATGCTGCCCGCCAGCCCTAGTGAGACTAGGCCGAGACTAGACAAGCGCTTGTGAAACACGGAATGCGGCTAGAATCCGCCCGACCTTTTCTCGCCGCAAATAACTTTTTGGAACCAATTGCCATCCCCACAAACAAACACCCCCACGACGGGCGAAGTACATAGGCACGTTGCTGACCCCGTTTTTGGTACCAGTCGCCCTCGCAGACTTAACACTATGGCCTCCAACGTTGTGGAAGCCTGGGTGTCGACCGAGTTTCGTGAGCGCTACTGCGACAAGGCTGGCAAGCGGATTGCGCCCGTAAATCTCGACAAGCTTTACAAGAAGCTGATCAAAACCCGACCAAAGGATGCGACAGCGATCATGAGCGCGATTCAGAAGTAAGTGTAACGTGGAGAACACTTACCTAGTTAATGCTGACTTCCGATAGGCTGAGCTCAGACATATGTTCAGTCCGTTGCCCTTGCATTAAACTCGTTGTGTACTACTCCTAATTCGCTCAGGAAACTTGCCGCCAATTCTCTCAGACAGATCAAGGAACCTTCCAGGACCATGCAGCTGTCGTGGCCAAGCTATTAGAGGACAGGCCTGACATGAGCAAAGCCCAGGCTAACAGTGCTATCACCATGTTCGTGCCCGGTCTACTTGGCCAATATGTCTAAATAAGAACACCAACTGATTGGTATCTTAGAATCGAAAAGCAAAACGTTAAACCGGCGCAAATAAAAGTCAAGGCTCCAGTGCCCCACAAGCTTGAACCCTGGATTCATCAGCAATACCTCGCCGTGGGGTTTAACCACGTAGGTTTCATAGGCTGGAAGAAGTTCACTGAGAATTTGAAGAAACAGAAGCCGAAGGAAGCAGGAGCTATACAGCAAATTGTTGACAGGTAAGAGTCATCCGAAGAGACCCTTCTTGTTTAATCTAAGACCTTGCAGACTCCGCACGCCGGGAAACACCTATAGCTTTGAAGATCCCGCGTCCATCACACAGTCCAAGGCAGCACTAAAGAAACAAGACGGAGGGATTCAGCTGTCTCAAGCTCCGGTAAATGGTGGTGGGTCCAAAAAGACGGTTCCAGATGACAAAGCCCAGGCACTTCGTCCTGTACCTCAAACACCGGTACTCCCAGCAAAAATTACAGCGACACCAAAATTCACAAGTACAGCACAAAAGTCGAAGCCACCCAAGTTAGCGAGCCCAACAAGCCATACAAACATCCCAAAGGAGCGAGGCGAAGTTGACTTGGCGAAAGGTGATCTTCTTGCAAGGAAGATGAACCTACTTGATATCTCTAGCGGTGTAAGTAAACAAGTTCAAATGTAAATAGAGTGCGAGGATTACGCTAACGGCCACGAAGGATCAATGTTCTAGTGGCACTGGGTCTGGTTCAGAGGACTCGTGCGACGAGGAATCTGTCCCTCCACTGGAACAATATATGCGCGGCCCTGATTTTGAACAGATCGATGTCCTGCTTGCAGACAAGACTGTCGTCGGTGCTGATTTTGACGATCGGTCCGGTGGTATCGATGCAGAAATACGACATGCACCATTGATCTCCGGAGACATGATCATGAAATCTTCATCAGAACTGCTTCCACAGTATGGATTTCTAGGTAGCCATTCGACTGGCAACGTCGAGTCCCCGGAGTCGAAGGTATTTCTCAATACAAATGTGCCCTTCTCAGCATTCATTTGCGGAGTTCAGGGCAGTGGAAAGAGTCATACGACTTCTTGCATCCTTGAGAACGCTCTGTTACCTTCTCGACATCTCGGTCGCTTAGAGAACCCTGTCTCTGCACTCGTGTTTAGCTACGGAGATTTTAGTTCCGGCGGTGTAGGCTTTAGCATCAGTGAGGCCGCCTTCCTCGCGGGCCCGAACGCTGCATTTCCAGGCCACAGCCGCGTCAAGAAAATAACGGTCCTCACCTCTCCCACGAATAATGCGATCCGGAAACGCTATGAGAGGCTTCCAAATGTGCGGGCTATTCCGTTCACTCTCGACCCGCGCTCACTCGATATCGGCAACATGCTTACTCTCATGGCTGTGAACGAATCCGCGGCCACGCCACTTTACATGGCCAAGATTGAGAGTATTCTCCGAGACATGGCGCGTGAGAGCGAAGATAGCGTTTTCGACTACCTTGAATTCAAGGAGAGGCTAAAGCTCTGCGAATTTATGCCAGCGCAATCAGTCGCGTTGGAGCAGCGTCTTGGCGTGTTAGAGTCTTTCCTTGACATGAGCGGCAACGCGCCACAGCCAAAGTTCCGCCCCGGTGAAGTCACAATCATCGACCTATCCTGCCCCTTTGTAAGCGCAAATACCGCCTGCATTCTATTCAAAATCTGTCTCCAGCGCTACTTGCAGTCCCAAGCGTCAGGCAAGATGGTAGTATTGGACGAAGCGCACAAGGTCTGTCTCATGTTGCGGATTATACAGGATATCCTCGCTTACCAATATCATAGTACATGCTGAACGTTCCTGGCGCTAGACTGCTGAACGACTATCTAGTCTCGATCATCCGTCTGCAACGCCATTACGGCGCTCGAGTCGTTATCTCCACGCAAGAGCCAACCCTTCTTACCGATCTGATCGCGCTCTGCTCAGTGACCGTCATTCATCGCTTCACGAGCCCTGAGTGGTACAACGCACTGAGGAAGCACATCTCGATCGCAGCGGACGACAAGCACGAAACACTCCGCCGAATCGAGACGCTTACGACCGGCACTGCCCTTGTCTATTCATCCAATGCTGTCCTAGGCAAAACTGAAGATGGCTTTCTCATCAAAGGAGACGGTCGCTTGCTAAAGCTTGATATCCGGAAGCGGGTTACCTCGGATGGTGGCCAGTCTGTTATGTCGGTGTAACGCAGGCCTCACTGCTGTTGCAGCTGATATGTATATGGATTTCGCGGGAAGCGGGAGTTTGCAGGTTCATATGGTTGGGCATTTCCCGGAGTCTATATCGCGCATTTGACCGTGACATGGAAACAAGGGTTGGAGTTTGGCGTGCAGGATTCTTACTAGAAGTACGCAGGTCGCTTTACGCTAAGCTGGAATGTACACACGAATGAATAGCGCTTTAGGATTGTTGGCCAGGGCACACTCTTAAGTATAAATTGCATGGCATAAGTTGGTAGGCACACTGTATATGAGCAAAGTCGGACAATACTGACAGTCTGCTGGTCATCCAATTGGAGCTACAAACAAAATACAGTTTGTAAAAGTTTGTAATAGCTAAAACAGTGCCTATCAACCACTAGGTCTCTTCGGATATGCTAATGTTCTAGTCATCACAACATTCGCAGCGCCCAAAACTTGTCACTACGTTTTCGGCTGACCAATCGATATCCTCTGGACGAATATCAACTTCACAACCCGCAACACGTACAACTTGCGCCCGATTTTCGTATGCTTCCTCACCACAACATCGAACTACTTCATGAGGTGTGAAACACCGTCCCCGGAGGGGGTAAGGCACGGATCGTGATGTAGCCCTACTTGCGGTCTCGAGGCTAACCCCTTGCTCGATAAGAAAAGATACCGCATCGAAATGGCCATATCCAGCGGCCATGTGTAAAAGATTCCAGCCACGGAAGTCCTGCTGGTCCTTGCAATTTTCGGCGTCATGAACGTGAAGAGTATGCACAAATCATGAATTCAAAGGCTTGACGATTGTTGGCGACTATCAACAGGTATATCGGTTTGAAGTTGCCGCTCTCTATCTTTGACTGCCCATTCAACAACCTATGGACGTTGTATAGTTAGTCCCACGGGTCCCAAGTGGCCTGATGCTGATCCAAAACCATTGGAAGGAATTCCTCGGACCACTCGCCGGAATAGTTGCCAGTATAGTGAGCCTTTCGGTCTTCCTAGTAAGCTGGTAGCCAGCCTGATTGTTCCCAGTCGATGACTGCAACAACTTTGGGAGGGTTATCTACGGATAAGATGATGTTGCTTGGATAGAGATCTCCGTGAGTGAACATAATCTCGCTGTTATCCAGTAGATCCTGGCGGTAGGGGTCCTGAACATTGTGCGGATCGGGCACCTGTCGTTTGTGCAGGAAGGCGAACCAGTCATGGAACTCTTTGACAGTGGTAAACGGACCAGCTTCTGAATGGTACTGTATCGCAACTGCTCTGTCATAGAGAGGACCCCGCACAACATTGCCTGTGTATTCTTTGATATCACAAGGTGTAAAGAGAGGTTAGAGTACTCACCAACAAACGTATCCGTGGGGCTTTGCTTAAGCTAGCGTAGAGTGTCGAAGATTGTCCGAAGCTCATGACAGACATGAATGCGATCGTTATGTTCCAACTCTTTCCAAGTTGTTTCCAAAGTTCTCCCATGTATGGCCTCCATATAAAGGAAGATTTCATCGCCATCAGTGCGCCATCCATAGATCTCTGGAACGGCGTTTTTGAGATGACATCGAATCGCATACAGTGATTGGCCTTCAGCAATCCTCACATTACTTCCCCATTTCACGAATAGCCCTATAAATTCGAACACAGCAGGCGAGGGACGAGCATTGAAACCAGTTGAGACATCTCTTCTTTTGTCACCCCAATGAGTCCCAGCAAGATACTGAGCACGGGCCTGTGAGCGGACTTCGTCTGGAGATGGCAACTGCTTGTACTGCTGGAAGAAAGAAGAACTTTGATTGTCGAAGTTGGGATCCGTAGGGATAGCAGCAGCGGACAACGAGACGTGAGTGGAGCCCATATGACTGTCTTACAGATGGCTGATGGCAACCACTACAGAAAGTCGCTTTGGGAAAAAGAAGATCACGGAGTGAGTACAGAGTAAGCGCTTCAAAAAGGCTCCAGAGGCAAAGCTGTCGGGCAGTGGCTCGGTGTAGGCTGTGCCACATCGCTGACTAGCTGTTGCCAATACTTTGAAGCGGTGAAAGCCGGCAGAAAAAGTTCCAAAATTTGGACTGCCGCATCGCAACTCTCAATCCTCACCACGCGCACCGCACAACATACCAATACCCTTCTACCACGCTTCAAATTATGGCGAAAGTCGTGCCCCCCAATTCTCTCGCTCAAATGGAAATAGGGAAACGCGTAACGTGTTCCACAACCGAGCCGTCCACCCCCACATCTTTACACACGCACCAATAGCTGCATAAAAGCATTCTGAAGCCTCACAAATAAGCATCCAACACATCACAGAATGCACAGAGCACAGCCGTTTTCCCGGGAAGAGCATTTGATTCAAGGAGTGTAACTAGGAGAAAACTCCCCAAAAGGGCGGACCAGAAGAAGAAAACAATAAAGAGGTCCTCTCAACACGTCAGTCTGCCGTCCCCCACTCAGCGCCATGTATCCATCCCTCTTAGCCTTCTCCTCCTCTACTTCCTTCTTCAACACGCTTCCCTTGCCACTCTAAGCGAACGAGCCGGAGCCAATGCGCTGGCTGAAGCATCCAGTCTGTCCAGGAGCGATGACGACCTGGTTGCCACCGGACGCGGTCGTGCAGTCGGTGCGGGTGTACAGCGTCACTATTTACACAGCCAGTCAGCAAACCGTCCCAGTTCCCAAATTAGATCAGATCAGACATCAAGTCCCGAGAAGGTTGAAAAAAGAAAACTTACAAGGTCGGGTAGCGTCGTTGTTGACAATGCGGAAGCTCCCGTAGGTGCCGGTGAAGGGCTCGACGCGGCAGGTGCCGGTGCCATCGTCGTAGAAGACGTCGTCCTCGACCCACGGCTCCTGGCAGCCGCCGCCCGCGAAGAAACGCACGTAGACGAGGTTGGGGACTTGGCGGACGGTGAGGCCGGCGGCGGGGTTGGGGGCAGCGGAGACGCCGGCGGCCGCAAGGGCGAGGGTCAGGAGGCTGGTGGTGAATTGCATGGTGGTGATGGTGGTGGTTTGAGGGTTGGGTGGTGGGAAGTAGTGATGATGAGTGTGTGAGTGAGTGATGGTGCTACTGAGGAGGGCATCGTCGCCCTTTTTGTATGCAACTTCGAGCTTGTTGGTGAGCAGTGCTGCCGTGGAAGTGGTATAGCTCATTGAGCACCTCCGTGACAGCAGACACGAGGTGGTCAGCCTCGTGTTGGACTTAACACGCCTCTTAATGATGTATACGCACGATGGTCATCGAAGTCTTCACCGTCCGATGCCTCTTCTGCGAATCGACGGCCGAGGCCACGGCCAGGTGACCGTGCGGACTCCTGACAAAGCGAGTAAAGGGGAGGCTGAGTAACATGAGTAAACAACAGCGTCGCCACTATCACACACGGGATCGAAGTATAGGCCATCAGGACGCGTACCCCGTAACGCCACGTGAGTGTGAAGTATGTTGAAGCAGTCAGATTCACCAAAATCGCTGCAATGAACGAAGTAAGCTTTGAGATCGTAAGCCAGAGTGTTGACCTTTTCGGCTCCGGTGTACCGTCGGGCCGTCCAGTGCATCATTTCGAGTATGCCTATTTCTTGTAGGAGCAGATAAATGGGGGCCTATTTTGCGAATGTCATCTGAGCCGCAAGAACTGTAGACGCAGTCAGAATCACAAAGAGGGAAAGACGTAAGCTGGAATTGGACAGCCAGTTCGTATGAGTGATCATTAATACCCCACTTCTTGGGTGAGGTAATATTTCAAACCGTCGTGATGCACCAGGCTTGCCGGTATTCAAGTACGTCAAGCACATTGGTTTACCTTGAATGAGTAGTTTAGGAACTAACTGTTCCATCCTAGATAGAGAAGACGTCGTTGATACATTGTTCCAGAACATCTTGGTCATATGGGTAGGGCTGCTGACACACGTGAGCTGGCCGCCACCAACCGCGTATCCGATATGTGGCGTCTCACCGACAACCAGGTTCACGCATCCCATCACATGCAGGTTCGTGACCGACTCTGCGGACCGAGTATGCCGATGTATGGCGTCCGTCATTACCGTTGTCGTCCCGCGACTAACCAAGCGTCCGCCGGGATAGCCCGCTCACTGCATGAACGTTCCAATATTGAAAGCTGCCCTAGTAAGTATAGGTGCGCCACAGGCTTCGTTGCTACTGTGACGTGCAACGTGGCAATTTGCTATCTTTCATTCGTTGATTGATTCGAAGAAGCACGAGAAGATACCACTGCAGACGCGAGGACTTGGCCGATTGCTTGGTTAGCTCATGCCCATCGGCCGCCGTGTTGGATCGATTCAGTGAACAAGGACTCTGCTTGCTGCAGCCTAGTACCGGCTCGTCATGTTCATAGAAGTGTTAATGCGTCGAGACCCATAGCTTAAAGACGTTGCTTCAGACGACGGGGGTGGCTTTCGGACGTCTGCGCGTCGTTAGGAACCATTAGCATCGTCATTGCTGCCTTTACTAGCACCGCTTATGATGACTTTCCAAGAGGCGCAGTCTGTAGCGAAGTGATCCGATTATCGAGTCTTGGGGGAGCGGGTAACGAGGGAACTGCTGATGCCGAAGCGCCAGAGTTAGCTGTCTCCACAAGCGGAATAGATGTGCTAATGGCCTATAGTGATCGAGTCGAGGCAGAGTTTACGAATAGTCCCTGAGATTCGTGACCAGATGGTAATGCGATGAGGGAACCTCCGGATGATCGGATGACAGGATGAACGAAAGCGGAGGCGCGTCGTGACAGGAAAGAGTCGTCGACGCTAAGCAAGGCGTTAGTGACCAAACAGAATTAGTCGTATTTTCTCTGAACTGCAGCCCTCTTTCGCATAGGTACAAGACAGGGTATCATCTGAAGCTCGATCATAATCCCCAACAGCTAAATCTTACTTTGTCCGTCCTGCGGCACTCTTACTACCACCTTCCCCCAACTATCCCTCGCACCCAGCGCCTTCAACGCTGCAGGCACACTCTCCAATCCCACAAACTCGCGATCAGTGAAAGCCGTTCCCTTGTATTTGCCCTCCCTGACCAGCTTGAATATGCCCTCCCACACCTTATCAATCATCTCCGGCTCATGCACCGCATATGCACCCCAATGCAACCCCACCACGCTCACATTCTTCAGCAGCACCCGGTTTGTAGCCATCTTCTCAATATCGCCCGCCGCGAAGCCAATGACAAGGAGACGCCCGTTCCAGGCGGTGCATTTCATGGACTGTGCGATGAGACCGACGGGGTCGTAGACGATGTCGACGCCGCGGCCTTTGGGGGTGAGCTTCTTGACCTGTTCCGGCCAGTCGCTTTGGCGGTAGTCGACGGCGAAGTCGGCCCCGAAGGAGCGCGCGACGTCTAGTTTGTGCGAGGTTCCCGCGGTGGCGATGACGGTGGCCCCGAAGGCTTTGGCGATTTGGACGGCTGCGAGGCCGACGCCGCCGGCTGCTGCGTGGACGAGGACCCAGTCGCCTGAGTGAAGTTAGGCATCCCGCTTAGATAGCTGCGGCGTACAACCTGGACCTGGAGGAAGTCAAGCTTACCCTGTTTGATACCTGCCCTTACAACCAACCCCGCATAACTCGTCGGCGCGGTAACAAACAGACCAGCAGCGTCTAAGAAACTCCAGCCGTCCGGAACAGGCCTTAGTTTGTCTTCGGCGCACGCGATGTGTGTTGCATATCCGCCCTGACCAGCGCCAAACACCTTGTCTCCAGCTTTGTATTTCGGTGTCTGTCCGCCTGGAAGCGATGCGGGCGCTTGCAGGACCACACCAGAGAACTCAGAGCCAGATATCCAGGGGAACGCGGGCTGGTGTTGGTATTTACCCCGGATCTGGAGCAAGTCGAAGAAGTTGGTTGCGGAGGCGTGGATAGCGATTAAGTACTCGTGAGACTTGGGGGATGGAGTAGGTAGATCGATGACCTTGAGGTCTTCAGGTCCCTGGACGTATGCCTTGATCTCGATGGCCTTCATTGCGGGGGTTTGAACTTGAAGCAGTGTAGATTGAACAGACACGGGATTGGCAACGTGTCCATGGTTGCGGAGTGCTACGGTCAGCGGAGATGCGACAGAGATGCCTCGGTTCCTCGTCGTCCCCCACCGCCTGTGCCATGCCCTGTGCCAGTGCTACCGCCACGCACCGCCACACGCCCAGCCGCTGACGTTGTTGGGGTCTGCCGTCCTCGGTCTGCCGTCCTCGGTCGTCCGTCTTCCGGCCTTCTGCCAGCTTCCGACGAAGACCACCGGCGGCCAGCACTCCAAACCGCTCTCCCCCCGCCCCGCCACAAACATACTGCCTCGCAATCACCGCCTCGTATTCCACCGCAACCGCTGGACTTGGTCTCGCCAGACAGAACAGCCGTGACAAGCCATCCACCCCCAGCCGCCCCCGCTCCTCCACCCCGAGCTCCTCTCCGCCCACCATGGCTGATGACGTTGCCACGTCCGCCGACGAGACGCAGCTCACCTTCAACATCAAATCCGCCAACGATCAGAAGTACGTCGTGACGGTGCCCGCCAGCAGCAACGTCGCCGACCTCAAGGCCAAGCTCGCGACTGCCGAGTTCGCAGACTTCCCCGCCGAGCGCCAGCGCCTGATCTACTCCGGACGCGTGCTCAAGGACCACGACACGCTGTCCGACGTCAAGATCAAGGACGGCCACACGGTGCATCTGGTCAAGGGCGCCGCCAGCAATGCGCGCCAGAACCCCGCCAACCAGGCCAGTGGAGGCACGGCTGCGGGTGGCAGTGGCACGCCGGCTTCCCAGGTCCCCACCAACATCGCAGCCGGCACGGGCAACAATCCGCTCGCTGGGCTGACGGGCGCGCGCTATGCCGGCTTCCACGGACTGCCTGGCGTCGAGACCTTCGGCGCAGATGGAGGTGTAAGTTCCATCTTCACGCGTGGTGCTGTGCCGAGTTGCTGACCTGGCGCAGATGGGCCCGCCGCCAAACCCGGAAGCGCTGCTGGAGGCCATGGAGAATCCTATGTTCCTTTCGCAGATGAACGAGGCCATGGACAACCCGGCCGTCATCGACATGATGACCAACAGCCCCATGGCAAGACTACCGTCACCTCCTGGGTTGATCCATCAAGCTAACATCTATCTAGATCCGCGACAACCCCATGTTGGCTCAAATGCTGCGGAACCCAGAGATGCGTAGAATGCTCTTCAATCCCGAGATGATGCGCATGCAGTTGAACATGCAGCGCGCCATGGGGGGCAACCAGGGCGGCTCCAGCTTTCCCGCGCCAGGCGTCACCGACACGACCCCGCAGCCCAGCTCAACCGCGACCGGAGACGGCACAACCGCCACGCCGAACCAGCCCAACACCACCGGACCCACGCAGCCTCAAGACCCGTTTGCAAGCCTTCTCGGAAATGCTGGCGGTGCAGGCGCCAACCCGTTCGCCAGTCTTCTCGGTGCACAGGGCGCGAACCCCTTCGCTCAACCGCAACAAAACGCGGATGGCACAGCACAGCCAAACCCGTTCGCCAATCTGTTTGGCACCCCGGCCACTGGAGCAGGAGCAGGAGCAGCCGGCTCACAATCAAACCCCATCGCAGAAGCAACCCGGAATATGATGGCCAATCCTGAAGCCATGCGCTCCATGATGCAGATGATGGGCTCCATGAACGGCGGCAGCGCAGACCCCTTTGCAGGCCTTGGTACCGGCGCGAACAACTCAAATCCCCCCACAGGCGCCGCAGGAACAACCGCGGGTACCAACAACGCTGCGCCCAACCCCTTCGCTGCTCTCTTCGGACCGGGTAGCGCATTCGGCGGTGCTGGCTACGGCACGCCTGCGCCCGCGGACACCCGACCACCAGAGGAGATCTACGAGGTGCAACTGAGGCAACTGAACGAGATGGGCTTCTACGAGTTCGACCGGAATGTTGCCGCGCTGAGGAGGAGCGGCGGCAATGTGCAGGGCGCGATCGAGTACTTGCTAGGCGGCGCGTCATGAGCAGTAGAAGCGACCTAGAGTTTGCGATGAGTCGCAGTCGGATCAAAGAGCGTAATGCTGAATATGGGCACCTCGCCCTGGATAGGATCACTGGCATGGTTTGGGACGCAGTGCATGCATGATACACGGACTTGGCGATTCTGCGCTACGTGCCGATATCAGTAGGGCGGGTGGGAATGGAATGAGATGAGATATCCCTTAATCAGTCAGTCAGTCAGACTTTGGGCCAGCTTTTCTTTTCGGGACCGGCCTTGGCTATACCACATTAGATGAGTTTGGCGCGCACGTTGCAGGCCCATTAGACACGATTAGTTTTAGTTTGTGCTACTTTTCAGACCGCTTTAGAACGGGACTGAACAGACGTTGTCTCTAGTAGTGCTAGTGTTTCCCCGATGACGCGCACGACCCGAACGTCAATGTCTGGTGACAAAAACTCTATCGTGGACTACTGGGTGGTGTTGTGCTTGCTGTGCTGCCCATGCGATTCTCTGTTCCTGCTGAGATTCTGCTTGACGACCGTCTGCAGTATAACTAGCTATAGGGGATCGACTCCACAAACTAGAGCGGTTAGTAGAGTCCAGAATGACAACTCTTCTTCCCGGATCTAGGTTGTGGTCGAGAAGCTAAATGTATTCAAGTGCGGCGTTTGATATGTATGCTCCAAGAGAGGGCGCCATTCTGCTGCTATCTATAATGGCTGTTGTGTTACTCAGCGGTAATGTTATAGAGGCTTAACCTTGGAAAGAGGCCGAGTCTTAGCGAGTGGATTGGCTCTGATTGATAGACGGACGGACGGACAGTAAGCGACAGTGTGGAGATGGAGCATATTGTACCGTCCGAGGTCATAGTGGGTGGAGGTGGACGGGTGTCGTCTAGACGGTGTACGTGCGTCACGCGCGTCATTCCTAGCTGATCTCGTCTTCGCAAGGTGGAGTCCTTTACACGAGAATAAACGGGGACTGGATGCTGGAGAGACTGCTGTGTACTCGGGATGGATGATTCCGGAAATTCAGTCTCGTCAGGGTAAAGAATTTCACCAGAATTCCGTCGAATTTCTTCGGCTACGGGCCAGGGTACAACTAGATTCCTTTTGCAATAACACCTAAATAGACGATTGGGGCGATAAGGTTCCACAGCTATTGAACTTGATTGGCTGTTCTGAGAGCACATACGCCTGTTCCGTAGCCGATTCGTCTGCGGTTTCGATGCTGAGGGATTGCAAACCGGGCCTAGTATCAACTCGAGAAGGCTCTTCAAAGACGCAACTCTAGTGGACTCTGAAAGGAGTGAGGGTTGGAGACAAGTCGTCAAAGCCAGCACGCTAGTCCCCGCGGGGAAACGTCGGCGCGCGGCCCTTCTTTGTCGCGGCCCGTCGCGCTCTGAAGGACAACGCGAGCGTCGCCTTTGCCCTCACCCCCAACCTCGCCGCCGCCACCACCCACTCCCGGTGTCTACGCTCCTGCTCAGCCCGCTAATCCTGCGCAGCCTCAGTACCGCCATCATGGCCGACTACGAGTACGAGGTCGATGACGAACCGTACGAGGAGGACGACGATGTGATCACGGCCGAGGACTGCTGGACTGTCATCACCTCGTTCTTTGACACAAAGGGCCTGGTGTCGCAGCAGCTCGACTCGTACGACGAGTTCACGCGCAACACTATCCAAGACATCGTCAGCGAGAACGGCAACGTGATCCTGGAGCAGAACACGCCTTTCAACCCGGACGAGGAGGACAACCCAGTCATCAAGCGCCGCTACCAGATCACTTTTGGCCGCGTCTATCTCGCGCGGCCGACGCACACCGAAGGCGATGGCACCACCACACAGCTGTATCCTCACGAGGGGCGGCTGCGCAATCTCACTTACTCGGGCGCCATGATGGCCGACATCGACAACAAGATCACCGTCGCCCGCGAGGCCCCCGTTTACGTGGATGGCGCCGAGGAGGACGGAGAGGCCACCCAGACCATCGGCGGCACGACTATCAAATGGGAGCGCGAGGACGAGGTGCAGACCTCGTTACCTGGCGAGGAGGCCAAGGTCTTCATTGGCAAGCTGCCCGTCATGCTTCGCTCCGAGCTTTGTCACTTGCGCAACCAGACCGACGAAGCCCTCTTTGGCCTCAACGAGTGTCCATACGATCAAGGCGGCTACTTCGTCATTAACGGCAGTGAGAAGGTCCTGATTGCACAAGAGCGAAGCGCAGCGAACATCGTGCAGGTCTTCCGCAAGAAGCAGGGCACGGTTGCCTGGACTGCTGAAATCCGCAGCGCTGTTGAGAAGGGAACGCGTCTCATCTCATCCTTCAACATCAAGTGGTGCGAGAACTCGGCGATTCTCAAACGAACCCCAGGCCCTTTCGCCTACGCCATGCTACCCTACGTCAAAGTTGATATTCCCATGGCCGTCGTGTTCCGTGCACTTGGCGTCGTGTCCGACGAGGATATCCTCAACCACATAGTCTATGACCACAGCGATACACAAATGCTCGAGCTGCTGAAACCGAGTATCGAGGAAGGCTCGGCGGTCCAAGACCGGGAGAGAGCGCTGGATCATATCGGCACCCGTGGCATGGCCCAAGGCACAAAGGACAGGCGCATCAAGTTCGCGCGAGATATCATGCAGCGCGAATTTCTCCCCCATATCTCTCAAAAGGAGGGCCAGGATACACGAAAAGCCTTCTTCTTTGGCTACATGATCCACAGGCTCCTTCAGTGTGTTCTTGGCCGGCGAGATGAGGACGATCGTGACCACTTCGGCAAGAAGCGCCTAGATCTCGCTGGTCCGTTGATTGCAAACCTGTTCAGAATCCTGTTCTTGAAGTTGACCAAGGATGTCTACAAATACCTGCAGAAGTGTGTGGAGAATAACCAGGACTTCAACGTGCAGATGGCCGTGAAAGCCAGCATCATCACGAATGGTCTGAAATACTCGTTGGCCACCGGGAACTGGGGTGACCAAAAGAAGGCCGGCACGGCGAAGGCAGGCGTCTCACAGGTGTTGAATCGCTATACGTATGCGTCTACGCTTTCTCATCTCCGGCGAACGAATACTCCTGTCGGTCGTGACGGTAAGCTGGCTAAGCCTCGACAGCTCCACAACTCTCACTGGGGGCTGGTATGTCCTGCCGAGACGCCTGAAGGACAGGCTTGTGGATTGGTGAAGAACCTTTCCTTGATGTGCTATGTCAGCGTCGGTAGCGAGAGTAAACCGATTACAGACTTCATGAGCCAACGAAACATGGAAGTTCTGGAGGAATACGACCCTGTTGCCAACCCGACCGCTACCAAGGTCTTCGTCAATGGTGTATGGGTAGGCGTACATTCACAACCGGCCCAGCTTGTGCAAGTCGTGCAAGAACTACGAAGGAATGGAACACTCTCCTACGAAATGAGTCTTATTCGCGATATTCGTGATCGAGAGTTCAAAATCTTCACCGATGCTGGGCGTGTCATGAGACCGCTGTTTGTAGTCGAGAACGATGTCAAGAAACCCAATCGAAACTGTCTTGTTCTTAACAAGGGTCATGTCCAGCGGCTACTCGAGGATAAAGAGCTAGACACCAGAGGTTTGAATGACGAGGACTCAGCGAATGCAAAGTTCGGCTGGAGGGGCCTCGTGCACGAAGGTGTCGTTGAGTATCTGGATGCCGAGGAAGAAGAGGGTGCCATGATTGTTATGTCACCCGAGGATCTGGACGAGTGGCGCGATTTGAAGCAAGGCATCCCAACGGCTGATGGTCCTCCTGAAGACAGACACAGGCGCATTAAGCCAAAGGCGAACGCGTCCATCCACGCCTATACACATTGCGAAATCCACCCTAGCATGATTCTTGGTGTCTGTGCCAGCATCATCCCCTTCCCGGATCACAATCAGTCTCCGCGTAACACATATCAGTCTGCTATGGGCAAACAAGCCATGGGTGTCGCCCTCACGAATTACGCCTTGCGCATGGAAACCATGATGAATGTTCTATACTATCCCCAGAAGCCGTTAGCTACAACCCGTTCCATGGAGTACCTGAGGTTCCGTGAGCTGCCTGCTGGACAAAACGCCATTGTCGCCATTGCTTGTTACTCCGGGTACAACCAGGAAGATTCCGTCATCATGAATCAAAGCAGTATCGATCGAGGTCTGTTTAGGAGTCTTTTCTACCGCGCATACACGGAACAAGAAAAGCGCATCGGTGTCAACGTCCTAGAACAATTCGAGAAACCCACTCGCGCCGACACTCTACGATTGAAGCATGGCACTTATGACAAACTCGATGATGATGGAGTTGTCGCACCTGGGGTACGTGTCTCTGGGGACGACATAATTATTGGCAAGACCGCACCTATTCCTACCGATGCAAAGGAGCTTGGGCAAAAGACTACACTGCACTCGAAGCGTGATGTGTCGACTCCACTTCGAAGTACTGAAAACGGTATTGTTGATCAAGTTCTCTTCACAACCAACACCGAGGGCCTGCGCTTCGTCAAAGTTCGTACGCGAACTACCAAGGTTCCGCAGATCGGAGACAAGTTCGCGTCGCGTCACGGACAAAAGGGTACTATCGGTATAACATATCGGCAAGAAGACATGCCCTTCACCAGGGATGGTCTTACCCCAGATCTGATTATCAATCCCCACGCCATTCCTTCCCGTATGACAATTGCCCATTTGGTTGAGTGCCTTCTCTCCAAGGTCGGAGCCATTCGAGGCGCAGAGGGAGACGCCACCCCATTCACCGATGTCACCGTGGACAGCATTTCGAGTTTGTTAAAGCAAGCTGGTTACCAGCAACGCGGCTACGAAATCATGTACAACGGCCATACGGGAAAGAAGCTCCGCGCCCAAGTCTTCATTGGCCCAACCTACTACCAACGCCTGCGCCATATGGTCGACGACAAGATCCACGCCCGTGCCCGCGGGCCCCTCCAAATCCTCACGCGCCAGCCCGTCGAAGGTCGCGCTCGAGACGGCGGTCTACGCTTCGGAGAGATGGAGCGCGATTGCATGATTGCGCACGGCGCTGCCTCGTTCCTCAAGGAGCGCCTCTTCGAGGTCTCGGACGCGTACCAGGTCCATGTGTGCGACATCTGCGGCTTGATGAGCCCGATTGCGCAGATCAAGAAGGGCCAGTACGAGTGCAGGCCGTGCCACAACAAGACGCGCATTTCGCTGATCAACATCCCGTATGCGGCTAAGCTGCTGTTCCAGGAGTTGATGGCGATGAACATTGCCACGCGCATGTTCACGAGCAGGAGCGGGTTGAGTGTCAGAGATTGAGTAAGTGGTGATGCTTGTGCCGTCTTTACTTTTGTTGTTGTTGACATGAGAAGTACCCCTATGTGCGTGATGCCATGGACACCTCGACGCACTGCCTCATCTTACCGCCTCGTAAACGCGACAAAGTAAGCCGGGGTCATATGTGGTGGCGCCTAAAAAAGAGACAGACCAAGAGTCCAGTTGGGTTGGGAGATTGTTTCCCTTCCAATCAGCATTGCGGCGGCGTCTCGGGATTAGTCTCTTTCTTTCTTTCTTTTCTTTCTTTCTCCCTCGGGCTGGAATGAAATGAATACAATTGCAGAGTTTGGGGCTGGGCTTCGGCGTCTTTTGCTGGATTGGAGCTTCGTCTTGATGGAGTGGATGATTATCACCCCTGGTTCGTTCTGGCTATGCTGGGTATTGGGGGAGGCCAAGATCGGGACTGCACTGCACTGCACGTCACTGACTGCCGGGACTATTCATGTACGACGAGTACAAGAGGGCTAGATTGCAGAATGAAATGCACGATGAATATCACTGAGTGAAATGAAGAATGGCTCACTTGAGTGTTTCCCTCTGTCATTGAAACTGTGTGTGCTACTTACGGCGAATATATGGTGCTACAGCCACCATGATTCGCGCAATGCTCTCTCTCCTCTGCAGCCCTCCCTTACCTTGGTCGGGCGTTGGCCGTCAAGACAAGCTTTCCGAATAAAATTAAGTTTCTGAGACAGAGTTTGACGCAAGACACGGGTATGGTATGCAAGGGGTGACACAGGGAAACATCGGTCAAGGAAACTTTATGCGTTTGTGTCACGGTTGTGGGCGACGAGGTGACTGGCTCGGGGGATATCTATCTATCGCTGTTCTGTTCGCACCCTAAATAAGCCCGCCTGACTTACTAGACTACCTGTTTATACACGCTCTAAACTCCGAAAAACCATGTCGGTCGTTTGGTAATACATTTTTCGAAGATAGTTTTTTTTGCTGCAATGCAGACAGCGGAAAGAAAGGAAAACTAGCCCATTTGTGCGATCGGGCGTCGGTTTCAGTCTCGACGCCGCCGGTCGCCGCGGTCGTCCTTGCTGTATCGGTCTCGACTCCTTTCGCGTCGGTTGTCGCGATGCCGGTCTGGACTGCGGCTGCGCTCGCGTCGCCGTTCGGGTTGATAGTGCCCGTATGCATCTCCGACATGGTCACGGTCACGCCGGTCTCGTCGGGGACTGCGACTCCGATCACGCTTCCAGCGGTCGTCATGGTAGGTGGTGGGTTCCCTTCGTTCGCGCCTCCGGCCGTCGTCTCTTCGGTCATCTCCGCGTCGGTCGCGTGGATTTACGGGTGCATTGCCCTTGGCATTGTTGCTGTTAGCGGTACCGGCGCCAGTGTTGCGGGGTGTTGCAGACTGAGGATCTTTTTGCTGCTCGATTATAAGCCTGTCAACCGCGGAGTCGCTGACTATTTGTCGGACATTGTCGCCACGGTATTGCTTCTTCCGCTCGAGGTTGTCGATGCCACCGAAGCCGCCCGCTGCCCGTCGTCGCTTCTTGTTCGCTTCATCCCGCCAGTCGTCTGCGATCCGGGACACACTCTGCGAGAAATCGACGTGGATGCGGTGGTCGTCAATCAGCACATCATCCATCTTCAGGTATGCCTGCTCGCACTCCTTCTTGTCCGAGAACTCGATAAAGGCGTATTGCAGGCTGTCGCCACTTTGCTTGTCTCGGATGATCTCGCAGCTGACGATCTTGCCGAAGCGGGAGAAGATGAGCTCGAGATCTTCGTCCTGTGTGATCGGATTCAGTTTGCAGACGAACAGGACGTTCTCGGGCGGTGCGACTTCGGCGAAGGGGAGATCGCCCACCATCTCGAGAGTGAGGGCCTGGGCGCGAGCCTCGCGTTCCCGGCGCACGCGCTCGAGCGCCTCTGGATCCTGCTCCGCTTCAAGCTCCTCATCGTAGGCGACGCCGACGGTGGCGAGCTGTGCGGCCGACGGCACCGGGCTCTCTGGGGGCTCCTCCAGCCCCTCCGGATCGTCGTAGGGGTCGTCGAGCACGACAGTGTGCAGAATGCGGATGTCCTTGAGCGGCCGGCCCTTGTCGTCAAGGAAGGCGGCGTTGATCTTCTCCAGCGTGTCGAAGCCCTCGACGACGGTGCCGAAGACGGCGGCTTTCCCGTCCAGATGGTCGACATTCGGGCCCAGCGTCACGATGAACTGGCTGCCAGCGAAGCGCTCGTCCGGATTGTCGGGCGCGGGCGCCGTCGCCATGCTCACGGTGCCCCTCTCGGCATGTCTGAGCTTCGGCTGGAACTCGGGCTGGAACGTCTTCTTCGAGGCTTGCGCGCGGTCCAGCACGCCCCAGATGGAGCGGCCGCCGTCGCTGTCCTTGGAGCCGGGCCCGATGGGGTCGCCCGTCTGGAACGAGAAGTTTGGCTGGACCGTGTGCACGGGGGCGAAGTTGTAGTACTTGGTCTTGCAGAGCTTGAGGAAGCTGGACGCGGCAAAAGGTCAGTGACAGCTTCTGTTTGTGCTCAGCTTGCTTCTCCACGACGGCGGCCAAGACACGGCAGGACACGCAGAGGGGGGCCGACGAGATTGGGACTTACTTTTCGCAGCACTTGGGCGCGTCGTCGACCAGCAGGTCGATGGTGAGGTCCCCCAGCGACGTCTCCAGCAGCACAGACATGGCGGGGCGATGTGTGCGGGCTGCGCGGGGCTGCCCAGCTGCGGTCGCGGACTGCTGGTGAGTCGTGACTGCTCTGGTGAGTCGTGACTGCTCTGGTGAGTCGTGACTGCTCTGGTGAGTCGTGACTGCTCTGGTGAGTCGTGACTGCTCTGGTGAGTCGTGACTGCTCTGGTGAGTCGTGACTGCTCTGGTGAGTCGTGACTGCTCTGGTGAGTCGTGACTGCTCTGGTGAGTCGTGACTGCTCTGGTGAGTCGTGACTGCTCTGGTCCAGCTGCAGCTGATCGCAGGTCGGGTGTCCGGAGCTGCGCGCGGACCACCCCGGCCGCCGGCGCCTCTATGTTCCGCTAGCTGCCGTCGCTGCCGTCGCTGCCGTCGAGTGTAACCTCCGCCGGAACCGTTCCACACTCCCCCCCTCCCCCTCTCCCCCGCCCCCGACCGCCCTCGTCGCTGGCAATGCTCTGCGGAACGTTCTCCCGCGTCTTCACTTGCACCGCGCGCCGTCGCTCGACTCTAGTGGCGCTTGTTGCACGTCACAGGCCCGTCTACCTCGATCCACAACGAGCTGGGATCCGCCGACAAGGTGCAGGCCGTTGACAGCTGCAACCCCTCCCGTCGTCTCAGCTTTTCTTGCATGCTGGTGACTCCTTGGCTCTGCCGGCACGCTGCGTCGGCCAATGCACCCGCGACAGCTTTCAGCAACACAGGCTGAGACGGCTGCTTGGGCGGCGCCCTGCACTTGACACGTCTCGATGCAATAGCCGCAGTCCACCCACACAAACGATATGATGACCTCCGCAGAATCTTTGCTCACCAAAAGAGCCAGCAAGAGCTAACCACCACTGACCCGTGGGCATAACTCGAGTTCCACCATTTCTCTGCGACTGCGCCCTCCACTCCATTCCGCATACATTCGTGCTGCCTTCTCTTAGCCTCATGGAGCAATCGTTGAGCCACGAGCTTCGTCCGCAAAAGTTCCTGTCATCCACTTCTACGGGCCCTTGGTAGCTACCCGTTACCCTTCTGGTACTGGGCTTCAAACACGACGAGTGCGAATCGTTAACACTAGAACGTTGCCAACGGCCATTTCCATGGACTTCGCTATCCTCCGGCACCGCACTGTGGATTGTCGATCCGCAGGGGTGCATGCGGTTTGCTACTCCCCTTGGCATCTGCACCATCTGAGGCCAGAGTTGGCCACATGAGGAAAATGTTTTCTACATGCGCATCAGCTCCTATGCGACTGCAGCTGCTACTCAATCAACGCGAGAAGCAAGAAAACTGATGGGTGGTGGTCACTGCATCACTTCGTGATTGGCCTGCAAAAGGACCCACTCAAGTAGCACCTTCGCTTGCGCTGTTTGTCTACATCCGTTCTTCGAATGACTTCCATGGCTCAGGCACCGCCGTCTCGCCTCTTCGATGCAATCGCCCCAGGTCCATGTACGACATTGACGTCTTATGCCGTCGGGTTCCAGCAGGGAATGATAGCATCTAGCAGCTGAACTAGATCTCTACATACCCTGATACGGTCCGTGGTCCGATCGGAAGTGACTCAGCATATGGAATTAGACATCGGAGTCTTTGATTCGCTACTCCCCTCGTCAAGGGTGGCGCTGACGGCATCCATGCGCGTTCGGGTTGCCGTGCAGAGCTGTGTCCTCCCGGGTTGGGTGTACTGTGTCGCCTCTTGCCTACCCCGCCTGCAAAACGAGATTTAGCATGGGTATCGCTGCAACGTACCTACGATACATGTTGGCTTTGTGCGAACAATCCAGCCAGAGTCAGACTTGCGTGGCGGTGTGGCTGCTCAGCATCCTCTGCATGGCTTGCGACTCAATCCGACGCCTCTATGGCCCCAAACTTGCGAGTTTGCTTAAGCTGATTCACTACAAGCGCCTCGGACCTTATGGAGTAGTGGCTGCTCACTCTTGACCCCCACATGCAACCTTGATTTCCGAATTTCGATATAAGACTGCACTTATCACATCCAGATCTGAAAAGCGGCTTCGTTGCATTCCATGATACCCTGACAGCTTCCAGGCTATGTCCGCCTCAATTGGCAGTCTGTAACGCACTGGAAAGAATTACTGATTGCTATAGAAATTCTCACACCTAGGTATCTTCCCGGTTCCCCGGTGGTACGGTCGTGTCTGGCAAACAACTACTGACTAATGCGACAAAATCTTCGTTCTGGGAGGAGCCCTAGTCGTATGCCAAGCCTGTTTGTTCTTTCCAATTCGTCTCGAACCTCACTGGAATTTTAAGCGCAAGGAGGCTGTCACTTGCTAGTCTACACTATTATGAATGCCTACTTCCTGGCCCCTAATCGAATAATTCCATAATTGGCCGTACCCAATTCAGTCGCCGGCCACACCAATCTAATCCGTACTCTGTCGTACCTTGTCTGTGTTCATCAACCATACGTCGTTTGCGCTCGGCATCAGATCCTAGCGACGCAAGCGGTCAGACGCTGCACTTAACCGTTCTTCGCACCGGGCTCTCCGCGAAGCCTTGTGCAAACACTCGCAATTCTCTCAAAGACAGCTACGGCCCGTCTAGTCCCTACATCTGATGTTCCCAAAAGTATCTCTCGCAATTTCTTCGGCCACGTCGACAGGTATAGCAAATAGCTCCCCAAACATCCGCTACCACCAGTACGAATAGTGAGCAAAGGGCCCTTCGAAACAGTTTCTAGCTATAAACCACGTCTCCCTGGTTCAATGCTTGACTCGCTTTCTTGTCTCTTCATCTCTCCATACCCAGCATATACCTTGCCAGGTACTTCCTAGCCACGCATCTGGCGGTGAGCACATCCTTGGTGTTGATCTCTGGCGGACATCGAATAGGAGAATTCTTTTGCGATCTGGCAGATCCGACAAACAATCTGTGCGTCAGTACCTGCATCACACATTCCTTTGTCCTTCCGTCATTGACATGTCTAAGACTAGCCACAGATCACATACATACCATGGATTATGAGACAGCGCGTCGCTACCCTCACAACGCCTCGCTTGGGTTTCCACAATACTATTTCGCCGAGCGCAACATACCGCTGACAATGTCCAATGTTTCGAGACATGACCCGCGAGGCTGTCCTGTCGATGGTCCAATGGGTGGCCCAAGAAACCGTGGAAACATGATGCGTGATGATGGCATGATGGATTCTAGTCCTGCTAGACGACGAATCGCCATTGCTGTAAGTGGACATTTGTACATTCCTGGAGCACTTGCCCAATGGACATGTTGTCGTGTCCATCGGCAGGCCCCAACACTACCCCTCTCCACATCGCGAGGCTAACTTCGTCTCGAGTGTGCTCGTTGCCGCAAGCGGAAAATTCGTTGCAGTGGTGATCCTGGCAACGGTACAGGTTGTCAAAATTGCAAGCAGGCTGGTGTCGATGTGAACGTGTGCCAGTTCTACCGAGTATGTTCCCCAGTCCATCGTGCATTACAGCTTACTCATAAATTAAGGTCGGGTCAAGTGAGGCGAGCAACATGATAGAGGCGATAACTTTAACACGCAACTTTGCCAATGCCGCCAACCACGCAATGATGCCAATCTACACGGCCGGAAGCCCGCTGTACTCGCGCTCGATTCCAGTCAACCACTATCCTCAACTCGAGAGCAAAGCTGTCTTTCCTCCCACCTGGACAATCCCGTATTCTGAAGAAACATCGCCAGTGGAGACGTACAATCTTGACCCACCGGCGGCTTATCTATCGAATCATAATTCTGTGGCAAATGTCTATGGGGGTGGCTATCCGTTCAGCCAAACTAACCACAAGCCTTTCCACACCAGAAACGATGCGTTTCTCGGTAATGAGGGCTCGGTCCCTACTACTTATGCTGCTCATGGCTTGCCATATATCCACACCAATCTCAGGTCCACGGCGGCAAACGAAGCGCTTTCGCCGCTGAACATGACCTCGTTACGGTCAACACTTCCGACCACTTACCCCGAGAGACGAAGTCAGCGACCCTCGTACATTTCCGACACTGCGGTTCCGCAGCGGCAATTGCCCATACCTCAACCGAGCTCGCAGAGCTCGAACATTGTGGACCATTTGCAGGGTCAGCGGTTGCGTTCCGTGCAAACTATGGGATCTGGATCTTCGCTACCTCTCAATAATCCGGACGTGAAACCATGGACTGCGGAATCGATAGTCAGCGACGGTGAAGTCGGTAGCAGTGAGACCACATCAACTGACCTAATGGCTCAGGCGACATCCGCTGCGCCATTGTCGACTCCAACAGGAAGCGACTTGGGGTTTCTCCCTACAACAACCGCAGTGAATGGGGCTGTAGCGACAAGCTCTGCACCCCAGACTCAGCTCAACTTCAGCACGTCCACGCTGCTCGAAGCTATGCCCGCACCGGCAACAACGACTACATATTCGAACTTCCGAAACTATGCCCTCCCCACCTCTTCATCCACAGAGTCAATGTCTCTAGTAGCACGGCAAAACTCCCAATCTAATCTTTATAGCTTCAGTACTGATATCACGTCTAAACGGGCTTCAGCTGGCGATTCGAATGACACTGCGCTGGTTAGCGGTCAACATTACCGCCCTCTAGAACAAACGCGAGCCCCGACTACCTCCGAACATTTGCATTGCGAATCTGTGGGGTCGAAGAATTTTACGCGCCAGCACGCTTCCATGTCCACTCTCAACCGTGGTTTCTAGGCTCGACTACTTTGTCTCACCTTCTCCGGTCTTTACCTTCAGTATCATTTATTCGATCCACCAAGACCTCACAGTAGTGGATACTCTCTTCCTGCTTCAGTACCATGTCTCCGCCTATTCGTATCTCGGTAGCGCCGTCCGCTTTGACTTGAATAAAAGAATTGCAAGCTCAGAGCTACCCACCCTTTCTAAAATGTCGGAATTTCATCACCTCGAGATAACACACATCTTGTGTTTTGGACTTGCGCGCGCGGTGTACTAGTACGACTACCATGGAACTAATACTGGGTAGAGACAAAGTCCTTGTCCATGTTCATGTTCATCGATCAGAACTACCAGCGAGAAACATCGGCTCATCAACCAATCAGTCTTTGCATGGCACGGCGTCACATCGCATCTTGCTTCTTATTCCGTGATATCCCTATCGTCGAGGGTTCTTAATGGGACTTTTTATTCGGCCGTCTCACTACATGTTCCACAGTACTAACTACACGGGCAAATCCTCAATTATTTCCTTTTTTGAATGTCTCCAGTACCAATGTTAAGGCTCGAAACGATTGTGCATTGTCCATTTCTATACGACTGGTATAGATTTATGTATGCTTAACTCACTTTCTCATCTGCAACATAGTTCCCTCTGGGATCGGGACGAGAGACATCACGCCAGGGCCACTCCTTTTGTACCATTAATCGATTTCTAGTCATTCACTCGTTTTTGCTCAGAGTCTGAGGCAAAGGGGTTGCCGAAAGGCATGAGAAACTCACACCGCGAAGGATCATGTATAAACACGCGTGTACAGATACGTTCGCCGGCGAAAGGGCTGGAGGTGATGATGAGGTTGATTTTCATTGGCTATCTTAGTGTTAACTGTTCCAATCAAACGAAACACTGTAGATGAGATAAGGGAGGTCGCAGTGTGTTCTAGACGTGACGTGATGGAATGTGATAGGATGTGATTGGGGACTCAACAAAGATACGCCCGGGCCCAAAACGTCGCCACGACACAACATCTCCACGCAGATGTTGAGATGCGCGGCAGCAGCAGCAGCAACCGTCGTTCAAGAAGCATAGCCAGCACGCGCTCGTCTCGTTTCGTTTCGTTTCGTTTCGTCTCATCTCGCCCGGCCCCGCCGTCCGCAGTCCGCTTCACCGCTAATGACACTTCACCACAGCATCTACCTGCCCTGCCCTGCCCTGTCCTGCTCTGCTCGTTCTACTGCACGCACCGTGACCCAAGCCAGAAATACGGTCTGTTTCGCATTCGCAAGCATCCTTGCCCACCGAGGCAGCTACCCACGCCCCATGCATCTCATCTCATCACTCTTCCCCATCCCATCTCATCCCACCACATTCATGTATGTCTGTGTCCATGCGACCTGCACGTCTCATCGCATTCTGCGCTCCCCACTCCCGCATGCAGACCCTCCCGCATGTGCGCGCGCCCGTCCGTCAGGCGTCAGGGGGCGGGGGGGGGGGGGGGGGGGGGGCTACTGGTCCGCGCCGCGCTTCGCTTCCGCTCGGCGGTCGCACAGCGAAATGTCACCAGGGCGCACGAGATGAGATGAGATGAGATGAGATGAGATGAGATGCGCGGAGATGCAGCTGCAGATGTGCAGTGGTATTGGAAGGCCCGCTTTTTGCGCGAGGCGAGCGCTCTGCTGCGCGAGCGAAGCTGGGGGCCGGAGGGTGCGTGCGTGGGCGGCTCGCTGCTCAGATTGCTGGGGGGGAGGGCGAGGGCTGGAGTGAGTGTGCTGTGCATCGGATTATGTCGTGGTCGCTGCGGTGGGCAGGGGTGGGCGTGGGCGTGGGCGTGGGCGTAGGCGTAGGCGCGGGGACTTGCGCTGCGATGGGTGGAGAGGCTCTGTGGATGGGAGGGGTTGGTGAGTGTAGGTTTGAAGGGTTGGCGTTGGGTCGGCTGGGGATTCCGAGGTTGCGGGTGGGATGGTGGATTGTATAGGTGGCGTGGTATAGGGCTGTGTTGAGGTGGGGAGGTGGTACAGGGCTGAGAGGTGGTTGGGGGAGGGGAGCTGAGCTGAGCTGAGTGAGAGAGTGAGGGAGGGAGTGGAGTGGAGCAGGCAAGTCAGATGCAGCTGGGAGTGTAATGTATTACAGCGTTAGATTGTGACTGTTGTCACAACTTCTATTAGTCGCGTTACTTGTCATGCTGGGAGGTGGTCATCCCAACAATGATTTGGTCCTTGATCAAGCTACGTGAAGATGACCGCCCTATAGTACAGCATCTAAGGTCTCCTACTGTGGGGGGGAGCCATTGACGTGAGGGATTCGAGCGAACAGGGTACCACTATCTAGTTCCGCTTAGAGTCAACCCGACATGTGCCCTAAAAACGGGTCGTATCCAGAATTAGATATTTGAGAAAGATAGATCATACGATTGGAGTACCCGTGGCATGCCGATAGGTTTCAAGCTAGCACGGAGCACGCTTCTTGCTTTTAGTGCTAGGACTACGACCGTATTGGGGCAGATGATAGGTGGTGGTGAGTACATGGTGTCCAGCTGGAATATGGGTCTTGTTGATTATGCCCTAGATGCTTTAGGCGTGAAGCAGTGCGGTAAAGTGAGAAAAGGTAAGCAAGAACATTACCAAGCGTGAAGGTAACAAGGAAAGGTATTTTGAGGAAGGGGCTTTGGAGCGGAAGCCTGTGGCCGATCCTGTACGATTGCGCCACTTACTTCTGTGGGTTGAAGGCTGTAGATCTACCTCAAGATGTGGCAAAAGAGTTCCCGCTCACCACTGATCTACCCGCCGTCTCGGTAGCGGAAGCCAGTGGATGGTGGGTCGAAAGGGTTCATGTTAGAGATCCTGAGTCTGAAAGCTTATTAGTGCATATATCCAAGCGGAAGGAAGCGTTGGGAAGAGCGCCGATCTGTGGTCCTGACGCCTCCTGTCCAGATGTCAGGGACTTGACCAGTAACTAGAAGATTGCGGGAAGAAGCGATGCCCACCAGCACGATTGCTCTGCTCACCAACACTTGTGTGCACAAACGCAGGAAGGCTGTAATCTCCCAATCGAGTGCCTGGGGAACCGTGAAGTGTGCACGTGCGCTTTCTTCTTCTGTCATACTGTCTGTCTCTGGTTTAGGCGAAAGATCGAACAAGTCCCGATGTAGGCGCCAACGTAAGCTTTCCAAAGGCGTCTTGATGGATGGCGTAGAGAGGCGTGGTTGTAGGTGGCCTGAATCAAAGTCCGCGAGGTGTTCGTCTAGAATGCCATTGGCCGGATACCTACGCGAGACGGCAAGTGCAATGGATGTTAGCGTCATTTCCTCCCACGACGTCCAGCTTTCGGAACTTTGACATCCTGTCGGCGACGGACGTCCGGGTTCCGGGTTGCTGGAATCCGAGGTGTTTCTGGGCCATACCGACGGGGCGTCGCAAATAGACCACAGGCATCTTCTCGATGGATCCATGACGTGCTCCCGCGGTGGAACTCGGATCTATTCGGATGGCACATCATCCTTTGCCATGGCCTTTACATACACTTCTTGCTATTGTTACTAGACAATCTGTAGTATAGGCGTCGGTCGGTGTCCTGTGGTTCAGCTCATGACAGTCAGCCCTCTTCACTGAGTCTGACGGCCAATGCAACGACCTTGCTCGAGCCGCTGTTCGTATGGGCCTATGGCCTTGTTCGGAGAGGATAGTAGATCAGAGAACGGTGGTCTTGCGCCGGTAACCAATTATGCCCGAGATATCTACAACCGGTACGATGTTGGTATGGCGGATCTCATTCAACACATGGTAATCCACGCTTGAGTGACCTGTCCATTGGGACCACGGCTGCGGATGTATGTCTGGCGGAAAGTAACTTGTGCTTGCAGATGAGCAAACTTAGATCATGCTGGTGATATTAGGATGCTATCAGCCGCACTTGGTGGCCTGCTTCCCGATGTGCAGGCACTAGCAGACCATTTACTAAAGCTCTTTGAAGACAAGACCATCACGCCTCACGATCTTGCTGTTCTATTGGGGGCGCACTCGACGGCGAAGCAAAGGAGGGTTGATCCTAGCAGATACGATGCGCCATAGTATTTCACTCCGGGTGGCTGGGTAAGCATGGTGTACAGGTCGTGGTTGCGTCTAAGCTTACACAAACAGGACGCGGAATACTACATGACCAAGTGCTTTATCACTACGTATCGGACTGTGTCTTCAAGCTTGTATCAGACGTGAAGCTCGCTAAGTATCCTCGCATGACAAGCGAATGGCAAGACTTCATTGACTATCAAGGTCACTGGAATGAGGTAGGACCTCGTCAAACCTGTACAATATTCATCCCTGAAACAGCGTCTAGGACTATGCGCGTGCATATCTTCGGCTCTCCTTGCTCGGTGTGAACAACATCAACGAGCTCGAAGAGTGTTCGAAGACACTTCCGAAGCCAAAGCGTAGTGTACTAGTTAAATCTGAAATGTGCATGAATACGAGCTCGTCCCCCATCTCTTCGAACACCACAAGTCCTGTTTCAACAGCAGCATACCCAGCACTGCCCAACACCACGTCTTCTGTAAATTCGAACATCCCATATTCGGTATCTATATCGACGCCGCCAAAGCCGGCACTACCCAGAATTCACCGGAGCTTCCATCATCCACAAGTATGCGGCTGTGGCTTTGTGACTTGTTGCATGTAAAAACACCTTCTGTTTTGTTCTAGTACGTGTTTAGTTCTCTCGAGATAACGATAACTCCAGCAGTTCGAACATGCATCTGCAAAGCGAGTGAGTGAGCGAACATGAAAATGCAAGCGACCAAAAAAACCCAGATGCTCCAACTCCAAGCGCGAGCCTCCATTTCTGTTTTGCTGAGCAACTCAAATGCAACATGAAAAAAAGCCCCGGAAACGACTGAGTTCCAACAACGAACACGAAAGCCCGAGACCCAGCATATAACCCTGTGACATCCTTCTATGTTATTTCTCATACCCATACTGATGAGTCATCCTAACCACGCTGTCATGCTGAGGTCGGTACAAATACATCATGACTCGTTATCATTCGTGATCCTCCACCTCCTCATGACACATACCCATGACCCTCGACCACCTATAGCCTCCCATCCACAGCCCCATACTCTGCAACTTGCATCTCGTTCAAATGACTCCGCGGCCGTACGCTACTGTTCGTACTTTCGGGCCTCATACTCTGTCTCATCAAGACCGCTTTCCTAGGATCAGGCTTTAGAGCTGGAGGCGCAGGCACAGTGGGAACGGCGGGAATATGGCGCCATCCACCATCGTCTGTATGCCTATACTCGTAACCGTTTTGCAAAGGCCTCTTGCCCACGGCGTTGGCCGAATCTACCCTCGATGACTGTGTCGTTGCGTAGGTTTTCATAGGCCGGGAGATGGGCACGTGATAGTCGTGCTCAAAGTCGGACTTTGGGTAAAGGACGGATGAGTCGGGCGTGTAGAGGCCCCAGTCGTCACCGTAGATTTGATTTGAGGGGCCTCCGACGGGCTCGTCGATGTACACGGAAGAGAAGGAAGTGTTAGTAGAGAATTGCTTGGTGAGTGGCGGACGTGGGTGTTGCATCTTCTCCAATTGCGGGTCGATGATATTGCTGGACGCAGTATCCGTGCGTTGTTGACCAATTGATCTCCTTCGCAGTGAGAGCATGCGGCCAGGATGTTTCGGTGGTGGCACGACGTGGCGTTCGAGTCCGAGCATTTCGTAGCATGATTTCCCGATCCAGAGCATCTGTTCATGCTCACGAAGGTAACGCTCGCCCCCGAAGGATTTTTGTACAATACCGCGGGCCATCATGCCGAGTTTGCGGCGCTGATCGTTTTTTTCGTACATGCGACGCGTAATGATTTCGACGTCTTGAGGGGTTGGCTTGTGGGGGAGGATAGGTGCTGAAGTGCCTGGGTCGTCTTCGGCATACTGCGCCCATTCATCTAACATTGCCAGAAGGTTGATCTGTGCACGCGCTAGACCGTAGGCGTCATTTGGAGCGACAACTTCGCTGTATCGCTTTCCGTCATCGGGGTCGGTTAGGACTCGAAGAGATGCACCGACATCAGTGCAGACGACAGGCGCGCCCGTTAAAGCGGCTTCTCCAAGCGCGAGGGGAAGACCTTCGGAAACGGACGAATTCAGAAAGAGCCAAGTATTCGCGAGAACCATGGCGGGATCCGCAGTTCCTCTAAGAGTAACACTCTGTCCGAGACCTTTGCAGGCAAGAATCTCTTGACACTCAGACGAGTAAACAGGAGACTTATTGAGAGCACCGTATATGTCGAGCTTGTAGTCTTTGAAGCCCCATTCGTTAGAAATGATGTCAGCAGCCAACAGTGCCGTTTTGATGTCTTTGGCGAACCAAACATGAGAAAGCATAGTGACTGTTGGTGATTTGGTCTTGATCTCGGTGACGGGAGAGAATTTCTGCATGTCGGTAATTCCGTTAACGATAGGATCAACTTTCCGGCGGAATACGTTGCGATGGGTTAGTTGGCCTTTGGCGCTCCCAATCTCAACTTCCCATCCTGGGTTGAAGAAGTCTACATGCTCGTTAGTTTTGAATACTAATCATTACTGAGGAGAGCTTACCTGCACAAGGCAGAATCTGATCCGCATGGTGCAGGATGAGACATGAAGTCAGTTTCATCAACCCTAGTAGGGCATTTCGGATGAATGGCGGAAGTGTACACATGGCAGAAGAAAGGTAAAGGTTAGTCTCACGCCACGAGATGGCGTGATCCCAGATTTGGAGGGTACAGTTTCGCTTTAACTTGCACACAATGCCGTATGATGCCGACACGCTATGATGCGAAGCTTGGAAAACGTGAGGGATCTTCTCGGGTATTGGTATAGAGAAGATGAAGAGATCTATATATGTCAGCAACTTCATCTATAAAGCCTTCGATCATCATTCAAACTTACATCTGAACCAAAGCTCTAGTGCCGAGTCGAGGTGGCCAAGAGTAGGCAGTTCGGTTTCGAACCATTCCGACGGCGGCTGGGCGTTGGGCATGTCATCTGCAAGCCAAAGTTTTCTCCATGTATCTTTGACAATGTCGCTTGTCCATACCTCCTTCCAGTGACGAGAGTCTTGGAAGTAGGTGTTAAGGTTCACCAGGGCCCTCGTTGCTTGCTTCACATCAGCCTGCGTCATGTTAATAGCCCGAGCTCCGCGGACAAGTGCGGTCAACGTAGGGATGAAATTCATCTTGATGTCGGTAAGGGTCGCTTCCTTTACAATATGATCGACCTCGCTGTCTAGCTTGTTGGCGAACATTCCGTGAGACGGGTGGAGAAAATCAAGGCCCCATAGAGGAATGATTTTGAGTGATTCGACATTTTCCTCCGTCTGATGCTTTGGCAGTCCGAAATCATTGGCCGACTCGACAACCATGTGCCATTTGATAGTGCGCAAGTTGTTAATCAAGTCCCGACGACATGCAGAGACACCACCACCTTCATTTGGCCAAGTGCCAGTGTCCGTAGCAATGACGTGAAGATTCCGTTCTGTATCGCGCTGGAGAGCCTTAGTTCTCGTGAAGATGACTGCATCACCACCTTGACCGAAACTGAAGAGATCGCTCATGCGGATGGCTAATGGTGTCCACGCGCTTATGTCGCTCGTGAGATCTGAACTGGCCATAATTGCGTCAGCATGTAGCGCAAGATAATCTTCGGCCTTTAGAAGATTGCCGCGGTCTCGACGGCGCCAGTACGGTCTCATGAGAGCTTCCCGACGTATCATCTCTTCATCGACCCAACGAACTACTACGCCGTCGAGATCTAGCCGTTTCTTCCAGGCTTTCCATAGCTGTGATCGAGCTCTAGAGGTCGAGATCTCCTGACGCTTGATGTTGGTGCGGAAGAAGCGACTTATGAAGCTAGAGGTAGCGGCCTTGAACTCTAACAAGGGGTTCTCGTCGGTGAAAGTACAACGAGTGGGTTTCTTCAGTACACCTAGCCAATCGTGCTGAATCATGTCTGGAGTACCCACAGTCGCGCCGTTCAGTTTTGTAGATATGGTCGGATGGAACTTATGGTCATATAGCCATGAGCACTCGTACACATCTGCCCCTTGCACAAAAGTTGCTTCATGGACACGAGGAGTCGGGATCCATCGTTCCATCTTCTCAGCATGTCGTACCGGAGGAGCACACCAGCTGACGTTTGCCGACATGTGTGGGAGAACGAATTCGGCTCTTAGAAGCTCGTCGTCATACTTGGCGTTCTTACGATAATGGTACTTGAACCGCACCAGATTTCCGTGCTGCATATAACTACCGGATTCAATATGCCCTTTGTAGTTGTACTGGACCTTTGCTCCTTCATCGCTTCCGTGAACGCAATTTCGGCTCAAAGGGATTTTGGTGTTTTGAAACTTCGTGATCTTGCTCACCCGCTGCATTCGCTTAGCCGGATACTCGTAGATGTACTCATTTCCGACCTCAGCACTCTTGTACTCTGTACGCGAAACAACGCGCATATCTTTTCCATATATCGTGATTCTGGTATGGCCCCATGTCGGCTCTTGCTTGTGGATACCTTGGTAGAATACAAGCTTGAAGCCATGATTTTCGGCAGGATGGACGAACGCAGTCTCAGTGTCGCCATAACTACGGATGATCAAGCGATCTTTCTTTTGGGTGATAAGACTGCCCTTGACTGTATTAGATAGCTCAGATATGCCCTTCCGACCATGGTACAGGAAGAAAGGTAGGCTATTTGACATCGCTGTCCTCGAATAGATCCAGAGCCCGGTAAACACGAATGTTACAGGGCTAGCTATTATTCGCGGCGTTCCTTTCAGTGCGCAGTTGAGCTCCCTCTGGTACTCTGGATCTGCCATGGTAGCGAGGACGAAAAATTTGATCCAAGTGCCGACGGTATGATATGTGTAAGCAATCGGGACGCGAATGTACTTCCTGAAGATACTCGAGGATATCGACGTCGCTGAGCGATTGAGAACCGGATGATGCGATTGTTGAATGTCAGCAGTAACTTGGCGGTATTCCTTTTCGTCCAGGAGCTGGTTGCCACGGTTTTTGAAGTAGTTGTACTTGTTCACGGTAAGGTAAGCTCCAAGATCGTACCGGGCAACTCTTGACAGTATGGTGCAAGCGTCCTCAGCCGCCACGTTGGAATTGATCCATGACATCTCTGTGTTGGTGTAGGAACCACGCGTGCCTAAACACCTTCTAAGGAACATACGACGAACATCGAGTGGAAGTGAATCCCATTGTGTTTCGCAGTCATAGCCGAGGCAGAGGTCCCGCAATAACTGCTTTCGACACATTATTTCAAAAGCAGTCGCCTCTGGCCCCGATGCTTTGGACGGCATTGAGCGTTTACTGCATTCGGAGACTGCATAAAATTCATCTCCGGTCGCGCGACAGACCAATATTGATTCGGTGGCTTCTGCTTGGTGGTGGGGCATCCCGAACATTGTCTCCGAGCAAGCGTGAAGTAAAGTTTCCGCAATAGCTCGGCAATTACTAGTGACGTTTAGTGCTGCAGCGGTAGAGCCTTTCGAATCCGAGGCAATATAAAGCGTCAAGTGTCCATCGGTATAATGTGATATAGCTCGAAGATCAGAACCTTCATCCGCTACAGATTGCATCGGAACGATAAAGACCTTGATCAATCCATTTTGCCATGCTAGGACGATTCGTTGCACCAGATATGGCATCGCAGGGAATGCTTGTAAAGCCAGGCGGGATAAGGTATCGTGCGTACAGGACAAAAGAGTTGCCGTGACTTGATCTCCTGGATGACCAAAAGGCATAACTTTGAATCGATCCTCCTTTGGTCCAGTTCGCAATTTGTCCGTGAAAGCTTGGAGTTCACTTTGACTATATTCCTGATCGGATCCCGCGCCATTGTACGCATGAAACTTGTCTGACGAAGACCAATGTATCCTATACTGAGATGGTAGGCCTTTTATATTCACCGAATCGGTGGAGTCAGAAGGTTTACCGGAGCGCTTGAACCTTGCCATCGATTCAGACACCCACATCTTGATATCGAAGGCTTCTGGTAAGCCTAGCTTGGCCGTTCGGAACGATAGAAAGGCTGCAGTCCAGGTAGAGACCGCTAACGCAATGACGTTGTTGTATTCAAGACCAGAATTTACTTTCTTGAGGATGCTTCCGAGAATAAAGCCGACAACAACAGCCATCAGGAGTGGCATAAGAGCATGTGGGCCAGAGAAAATCTTGTTGTATTGGTAGAGGAGCAGACCACTGTATGCTCCTACGTACGCGAGGAACATGATCATCGCAGTGGACGAACCATTGAAGATCCAGACCAATGCAGCGCTGAGAGATAATGCCCAAACGTGGACTCCGATGAAACGACACATGGTGTTCCAGTAGAGGTGGCGCCGAAATTTCTGGTCGTTGGCCTTGGCTTTTCGAATTTGAGATATTGACTCAATTGAGATTGGTGACATCTGTTCAGAGAGTGTATGCAAGTGCTGGGCCTTGTAATCAAGGAGGACGGCTCCAACGAGGTAATAAGCCAACCCGAAGCCGACAGATAAGCGAAACGTCTTGTTCATCGCTGCGGATAGGCCCAATAGGTCGGCACCGTGCACCAGGTCGAGCCAGCGATCCATGAGTGCAACGAGGAAGTAGAGTATACCACATCCCACCTCATCTCCGGCATTCCGCCAATGAATGAAAGAATTATGTAGCCGAATACCCTTTTGCGACTGTTGCATACTCTCGAGAGCGACTTGTGTCTCTAGGTTCCATGTTGAGCTGTATGGAATAGGTCTCTTCGTCTCTGTCAGTCGACAGTACCAATCAAGCAGAAATATCGTTGAGTCCCAACAATCTGCCAGTTCCTTGACAAACCCGTCCTGGGTGGATTTGTTCCAGAAGTGGCGATTCTTCTCTTGCAATACAGCTTCATAAAGTCCTTTTCGACAGAGTGCAAGGATGGCAGGTTCGCTCAAACCATAGAACATATCTGATTCTCCGTCCGATGTCTCTGACGATGGAGCCAATGATCCGGAAGGCCCTAGCGAGGCCCTGGCACCTTTCACTATATCGCGTGAGTGCAACAACCTAGTTAAGGTCGATAGATACATACCTGGTGATTGTTCGATTTTGGTATTTTTCCTCACGTACCAATCCTTCACGTCCGAGTCGTTAAGGGTCTTGATGTCATTGTACCACGTTACCCACTGAGTAGCGACTTGTCGAGTCCCTAACATTAGTAACATAACGAATATGTATAGTACGCAAGGGTAGATAATGATGTCATATCCAGGAACCCATAGAGTAATGAGCGGAGAGACTAGGAGAGTCGGAATGATGCCGATGATGACCCGTCGTCCGTTAAGGAAAGCGGATCCAGGGATCTGGTAGGTAGAGAGCACAGCGAGCACAGTCAGATACGACGTCAGACCAAATAGATAGAAGAAAAATATAGCTCCGGCCTCAATTCCAGTGACGATGGAAATGACAATGAATCCAACAAGGCTGGCAGCAAGTGTAAAGGCGAGACCCCCAATCAAGCGTGTGAGAACGAACATGTTCGCAGCGGAGAATGCCATTGATATAAGGTAGTAAGTACCTCCAATGGAGATCCAAGTGCCGATGGCTCCGGAGAGTAACAAAGATGTCATCAGCGCCAGGGTTGCGTATTTTTGCTCTGTGTAGCTCATAAAGGCACTGAGATAGAGGCCGTGACCTGTTGTAGACAGGAGCATGATATCTAGACTAATTAGTCAATGTGTGATGGCTCTGGGAAGCGGACAGACTCACCGACAAGTGCGGGGATGGCGAAAACACTGAGGAAAGTGAATCGTCTGTATCCAGGCATTACAGAGGCCTTCTGATCGGGGTCAATGTCGGTCTGTGCGGCCGCATACGCCGAAGCAAAAGAGGGTGCGTTGAATATCCACATAGGAGGTTGATGCTCCGCGTCGTTGTAATAATCACGATGTTTCTTCGAAAGAATAACACCAATATCACTAGGTGAGATGTCGAAATAAGCCTCACAACGAGACCCCAACGCGAAAAGCTCTGCAAATGCTGCGCTCTGATCAGAATACTGATTGAAAAGTGGGTTCCTATCCGACACTTCGATGTATACCTCCTCGAACCCTGCTTTTCTGGCTGCGCAGAAGATGCAGAAGAGGACAAAGTCAGAAACGGAATCTATACTGTCTCTGCTAGTGAGTTTCTCCAAAGCTGTAGTAATGATACCCAGGCTCTTGTGATCCCGATACCACAAGAGACTGCAAAAATTATAGTCGATATGTCGGAATAGCTCTAGAGCATCATGCCGCTCAAGGGTCGGAAGCCGACAAAGACGGTACCACTTGATTCTCGAATTGACCAATTGTTCGTCGGTGACTACCTTGCTGAGGTAGTCCATGTTGCTCAGCTTCTTCAGTTGCCGGTATGTAGGTACGTCGATCAAGAGGTCTTCGCAATGTGAGCGGATTGAAGAGAGCAAGGGGCACCCATCATCCCAGTCAGAATACTGGAGATGCTGAAGATATAGAAGTAAATCCGACGAGGATAAAATGTTGAGGTCCTGCTCCATTCTGGTCGGAAGTCTTTCCAAGGTCCCGGATTCAGTTTGATGCTCGCTTAAACCGTACTCGATAAGGAAACACTGATACCTCGAGAATCTTGACGTACTCAAGTAAGTATGAAGAAGAACTGCCGGAATGTCCTGAACCGATTTGGAGACATAGATAATCAACGCCGAAGTCCTTGGCTCAACCTCCCATACAGCCCAGAATTGCGCACCGGAAGGTGTATGGAACCCAGAATCAAGCCCAGTGTAGACTCTAACCTGATAAGGATCGTCGGCCTCATCATTTGTCCGAATGAGGGCGGCTTTTAGACGTGTAATCGCTTCACGGGATGCTGGGATGATATCGAGAAGCCGACTATCGGACACACCGTAGTTGCCAATCTTATTGGCGGCAGCATGCAACTGTGTTGCGGAAATCTTGCTCAGAAGTTTCAGACTCCGTAATCGTTGTTGAGATCTGAGAACATGATCGAAGTCGTCCTGAGATGCGTTTAGACCAATCGGAAAGCAGCCCAGAGGACCATAGAAGAATCCTGCAAAGGAGCACGAGAGTGGATTTGCTGCACGCTTGTCCAGGCACGTACCCCAGTCTAGGCCTGCAGACGTAGGCGATGCCGGTGACTGTGGAAGTATGACGCCATTCTCGTCAATTTCAGGATACTGAACAGTCAAGGTAGATGCGCTCGAGTTGTCGTCCGAATCGGATTCGGAACCATCTAGACCGGATATCGTGTTTCCAAGGAGTGGAAAAACTTCTTGTAACGGGAGATAATCGTCGATGATGCTAGAGAACTCGGGCGACAGCTATGCGGATTAGTACAGCTTCCAATTCAGACAATCTGAGGAGACTTACTTTCCGAGTTGTACGAAACTTCTCATGTATGCTCATGACCTTGCGATCCTTGAGCCATTGGAAAGCGGCAAGTGGCTCTTCACAGGAACGAACTTCGGTAAGGTCGGTGAGGGCGCTTTGTCGTGTGATGAAAGGTATCGCGCCATGATAGTTGCACCACATGTGAGCTCTTCTCGCCACGGCATGTGATAAATCCACTGTGTCGTCCACTGTGTCCCACATCATAGTGATAAATGGTCCCAAACAGGCTTGTGACACGAAGGCTTTGGTTGTTGACTTCATCTTATCCATGGCGAAGAAGTCTCGGCGCTCCCCATTCTCAAGTATGGTGCCATTCCTGACAACTACCCCCGCGAATAAATTGAGATTGAGCTTCCCACCCTTGTCCAAATAGTCCGGTGGCCCAACCTCGAGGAAAACATCCAACCCGTGGGCGGCCCAGAGTTTTGCCAAGCCATGGAGTAGTGGCGTCGAGACGCGCTCACGCCAGCCAGCGACGAGCACACCCGTAAAGTATCTGCGCTGATTTGGCTGCCGTAAAGTCTGACGCGTGACCTTGGAGATGAGATATACCGCTCGGAGCATTTCGACTTCATTATCCAGGGCTAGAAAGTCCATGACATGCTGCAGGTCTAATCTCGCTATGATGTGTGGACCTAAAGCTACGCTCTTATTGTTTACAGCATCCAGTACTCCAGGCTCGCAGTAGTCCAGTACAACAGCCTCCCATCTCGAAAGCAGCTGCTCCTCCTCTTCTGTAACTGGATTGTTTAATAAGCCGAGGTATACACCGAAAGACGTAGGTTTCGATGGGAGAGGCTGTTGTGTTCGAACGGCATTGGCGCCTTTGCACAGGAGATGTATGCGCTCTTGAACAGAACGTGGCAAGACAGACCTGTCCACGTTTACCTAGAGGGTTATGGTGAGCGATGTAGGTTGAGATGAACGCTTCATCGAGTCTTACTCTGAGCAGCTTTCGAAGAGAGTGATACGACTCCCAAACAAACGCGATGATACCGATTAGTCCGCTCGCAGCGATTATTGCTACCAGCGTCCATTCCCACCACTGGTTCAGCAGAGCCTCAGTGTTGAACGCACTGATACCCAAAATATTGGCCATGGTGCCACAAAGCCTCAAATTGGGGGAGGAGGCAAGATATGAAGATCTGGCAATGCCAACAGCCACTTCCACGAGCGCGGGGAACCCGTGACTATAGTGGACGGCGCATCAACTAGAATAAGGACGAAGAACAAAAGACAAGACAAGGACACAGTGTTCCATGATCGCGAAGGACTTGATAGCCTAGCTGACCGAAGAAACATGAATAAACCGACTAGGAGAAATTGTTACTATAAGGGTATCAGTAACTGTGGTTAGTACGAACAAATGCCGGCGCGCAGGCCTGCCTAGTCCGCAGTCTGGGCAGAAGCTCATAGACCGCCTGTGTAGAGGACTGTCATGTGTCTGTGCCGATCCGCTGGCCGGGAGAGTAGATGGCACAGCAGCCGGCGGCAAGTGCTCCACCACAGCACGGGCACTGGCAGCAAGAGAAGCGCGAACATGCTTCTCGAAGCTCGCAATGCTTCTCTTGGCCACCTGAACAGGCAGTGAGAGGCGGGCACAAAGGGCCACTGCAGAACACGAAGCCTTTCGACCGGGCTTTGGCACGCAATGGCCAGCAGAGCTTGGAAGGATAAGCCATGCGCGGCCAGCGGCGCCAATCTATCGTCGGCAGCACGAGCAGAGCGACGATGTAGAGTCTGGGGACAGTGTGTGGCGAGCGGCAGCCGGGAGTGGTGGAGAGTGAAAAGCGTGCAGAGTGATGCGACGTCCACGGGTTGAATTGGCGGCCCCGGGGGAGGCTGAACGCCGCGCCGGAGCCGAGGGTGATCCGTGCGCAGTGCCGTTTTAACGGGCGTACTTTCGGCCGCCCTTTTAGCCTAACCTCGACCTCGGCGTCGACATCGCGTCTTTAATATCAGACCCCATCAATCCCGGCCTCCCCGCCTCCCAGCCAGCACGACGTCCCGTACAGCGCGTCGCACCATGCAGAGCTGCAGATGAAGTCCGGGTTCGTGATTGACGCCTCAATATGGCAACACTGCAGCGGAGCCGGGCTTGCGTGGACGCTGGAGAAGACACCCTCTACGGCCATGGGGACGCGACGACTTTCAATATCCGCAAGGGCTTTGCGGTATGCATCTCGGCAGCCTCGCAACCGCGATGGAACCTCGCACTGCGCCCGCTCTAGGCCGGCGCCTGGCGGTGCTTCTTGACGTCTTCCCCAGAGGGGCTGGCCTGTACTTGGGAACCACCAACTGCATGCGACGGAGACCTGCATGGTGCCGATTCGAACACTCTGGTCACGTTGTCTCCAGATTCGATGCTACATTGTTCACACGTGGCGCAAGCTTTTTCCTTGGTCCCGCATCGAATGAGGCCTGCCAAGAACCCTGTTCGACCAATTCTCCCAGCGTCACCTAAATCTCACGGAGCACATGAAAAGCAAACGTAGCGTCGATGTTGCAACAAATTCTGCCAGAATGCCTCTGCAACGCCCCCCGCCGCGTCATAGTCCAGGCACGACCTTATTCCCAGCCTAGGGAGCGCAGACTTGAAGAGTAAGAATCGATAGTTGCTCGCTGGGTCGTATATGCTACTGCGTCTGGACCAATGTTTCGCCCATGACCCAATAGACAGCTCAGGGTTATTGCCGAAGACTAGGTTTATTAATACGTCCTGGTTCCCCAATTTTGCATTCCTCAGCACTTCTTGCTATTATCTCGCAATGGCACCTGTTTTCCTTTCGTTGTTACGAGCATGTGCTCTTCCGCTCTTTGTTTCTTTCCTGCCCGCCGTATTCGCTGCTGAGGCTGCAGCCGCACCCGCAGCAGCAGTTTCCGGAGCCACTGTGTCTAGCACGATCCTCATTCTTGCGCGAGACGACACTGCGGCTCAGAATGGTGCTGCTCTTGGTCTGCAAGGCTACGGAATTCCCTACCAAGTCGTCACAGTCCCGCAAAGTGGGCTGTCCAGCCTTCCACCGCTCAATTCCACCGCCACTTATGGAAACTACGGAGGCATAGTCGTGCTAAGCGAAGTCGGCTACAACTACGATAACCAGTACTACAGTGCCTTGACGAGGAGACAATGGAATGCGATGTGGGATTACCAGACTCAATTCGGCGTGCGCATGGTCCGACTAGACGTCTTTCCTACCAGTGACTTTGGGGTTGCTAGTGCTGGTGGCGGCAATGTCAAGGACGAGCCAGTTGTCTTCACCAACACCACTGGCTTTCCGACAGCGGGCTTAAAAACGTACGTTGCCACCGAATTTTGACTTTGCCTAAACTATGTGCCTTTGCTGCAGCATCCTAGTGATCTGCAATGCAGACATTTTCTCCATACGAGCTCGATGACTAAGAACTTGACAGGAACGCGAACGTGAGCATTGCGAATGTCTTCCATAATCCGGCAACGATCACCAACTCCTCAATGGCCTGGGAGGTGGCCAAGTTCACCGGGTCTGGGACCGCTGCAGTCATTAATCAGATTGGCGCACGCCAGCAGATGGCATGGTTCATGCCATTTGCTCTCGATTGGGCTTCGTCGAGCAACTATCTACAGCATGCCTGGATCAACTGGATCACACGAGGCCTCTTCGTTGGGTTCCGAAGGCTCTACTTCAGCACCCAAGTAGATGACATGTTCTTACAGACCCCCATGTACAGACCTCAAGGACAAACATACCGCGCCAAGCCTGACGACCTCTACTTACATGTTGATTGGCAAGCCAACCTCAACGGGAGAATGCCCAAGGGCTCGGAATACTTTATTGAGATCGGACACAACGGAAACGGTGATATCGAGGCAGCTACCGATACCACTGATGGGTTCAATCTCTGCACTCCCAGCTCGGGGATTGATTACCCAGATCAACCTGATGGCAATCCAGAGTTCACTAAGACTCCCGGTACTGGGACTGATATCTGGCCGGCTACGCCGACGGCATACAGCTGGAGCTTGGAATGCGCTGAAATCGACGAGCTTGAGAACTGGTTCGCGGAAGCAGATAACAGAGATGCCTTCGCGCACATCTCTCACACATTGTGAGTTTTACCAACGGGTTAGAATTGGCCTACTAATAGGCCCCAAAGCTCTCACTCGGATTTGACGAACTCCACGTACCAGGATACAGCAAAAGAAATTGCTTTCAATCAGGCCTGGTTGAAACAAGTCGGTCTTGACCAGGCGGCGCGCTTCAGTCCCAAGGGTATCATTCCTCCCGCAATCACAGGTCTTCATAATGCAGACGCTCTGAAGGCATGGAAAGATAACGGAATCATCAACGTTGTCGGTGACAACACACGACCCAAGCTCCTGAATACGCAGAACAGGTTCTGGCCGCTCAACACCACCGTAGCAGACAACGGGTATGCAGGGATCAATGTCATGCCGCGATGGGCTACAGTCATCTACTATAACTGCGATCTTCCAGCCTGCACTTTGCAAGAGTGGATCGACACTTCGGGGGGAAAGGGGACATTTGACGATCTAATGGCAGATGCTAGGAACACTGCGGTTCGGAACCTCATGGGCCTGCACTGGGATGCGTACGTTATCTCTCATATAGGCAAACGCTTTCGCTGACATCCCCGCTAGATACATGTTCCACCAGGCCAATATGCGCGTTAACGACGTGCCCACAACCACCGTAATGGGCAAGCGCGGTCAATACTCCCTCCTAATGACCTGGACCGAAGTCATCGCCCAAGAAGTCATGAGGCTGTATGTGACCCTCCTACCCGATCGCCCAATCTACCACAGCTAATTCCCCAACCAGTACAACCTGGCCCTTCAAGACCCTCAAGCACGACGACCTCGCACAAGCCTTCCTCAACCGCCAGACTCGCGACCTGTGCCGCCCCAGCATGACCTGGCAGACCTCCGCCGACGGCAGAAGCATCGAGAGCGTCAACGTCTTCTCCGCTGGCGGTAACCGGTGCGGCACCACGATCCCGGTCACGCTCCCTGCAGCTGTGTCGTCGAACACGGGCGCTACGAAGGAGCAGCTTGGCACGGATCCATTGACGCTGTGGGTCACTATGAGCGGAGCATCGCGTAACTACAAGTTCTCCAAGGCGATTCCTTTGTAAAAATGTATAGTTCTAGTTGTCTGTATAGCAAATCGTTATGATACCTACCTGATGGGACTATGGCAAGAATAGCAGCAGTGATTACACCATTGTTCCAAGGAGAGTAGAGCGTAAAGCGATTTCGCAGTTGGTGAGTGGCTAAAAGGCAGCATCGCTGTCGGCTTCATGATGCGGATATCGGGCAAGGATGGGAAATATGCGAGGTACCTAGGTGCAGTTGCGTAGGTAACGCTGGAGTGACCCTGATAAGTTGCAGAACCAGTCGAATTCATCACCTAGGTAGGTTGACGCAGCGCTCAATGTACGTCTCCTGCCTGTTCTAACGTCCGATTCGGTTCGATCCCCAGCTGTTTCTGCATCGCCGACTGTATGGGTCCGCATTCAGCCCCGTCAATGCAACACGACTTCTGCAACAACTCGAAGGGGAAACTGGAACGCACCGAATCTGGAAGGAAGGACAATGCAATTGCTAATTACTTATCGTATCGCGCTACCTCCGAAGACCCGTTCTAGATCGTAGATGCGCGGGTTTTCAATAATAGGACCCTGCGCCACACCAACCTCGACGTTGCGAGATAGATGCATCGATGCAGCGTAGCAGCGATCGATGCACCCCTCTCTGCAACCCCTTCGTATCCAGCATCTAGTTCTCGTTGTCGTTGTCGTTGTCGTTTCCGTATCGGCGCGTCCATGCAGCTTTAATCGGACGTCTCGATATTGGTACCACCGGACAGATCGGACATCAACGCAGCGCAGCGCAGCGCAGCTGAAATCACCACCCTAGTAACGACGGTAGGAAAAGGTTGTGTGTGCAACGAACGGAACCGAATGGAATCGTTGAAGTTTGGCCGGATGCGCTGCGGAAGGCAGCTCCACGCTAGCGCGAAGATTCGAGCATGGAGACAAGGAGTCTGCGCCGCCACACTATATGGTAGAATGATGGTATTAATAGGCTGAGCAGCTAGAGGTGGGCATATGCAGGGACCTATCCGTTTTGCGGAGGCGAGCACGAAGACATGAAAAGACTTTTGTAAGGTATCTTCAGGGGAGCCATTGCGCGGGCGTGCATTTATTCGCTCTACAGATTTATGCCTCAACAACACCAACCCTCCCTATTCCGTACTCCGTACTCTTCCCCTAAACAACCCTCCTTAGCCCCAACCACAATGGTGATGACGCCCTTTTCTCCACGCGCCACACCCGCAATCAAATCCTCCGCCGCCCTATCCCCCATCCAGCGCATTTAGCCTCAACCTTCAACCCCATCCACCCACCCAATCGCCATCTCCCCAAACTGCCCATCGGCACCACTTCCGCATCCTTCGACATGCGCGCATTTCCCTCCCCCAAACTAAACCATTCACTCCGCATCACCGCCCTTCAGAATTCCCCTGCACCACAGCAAGTTCCTCACTACTGCGGTCGCTGAGCCTCAGCACAACGACGCTCGCTCGCTCGTTCCATCGCGCGGCGCAGCACTTTCCCATATATATAGGTTCGCGACGTTTGTGACGGTGAGAATTCCGCGCATGGTTGGTTGTTGGAGTGAGCCCTTCCGCACGTCACGTCGGCGCTCTCTCGTGGATGAAGAGCGAAACTGGAAACGGCGCGTCTATATTTTCTTATAATCTTCGCGTTTCCTTTAGGCGCATACGTAGATAATGGGAGGCAAATCGCTATCACGCCCGTGGTCGCTGCGGAAGAAGTTGCTCGTCGGGGTGCTAGTCGCAGTGGTGGTTCTGGGACTCGCGTTGGGATTGGGCTTGGGGCTTACGGTTGGGCGCGAGGATGGCGATGGCCAGGATGGATCGCAGCCTACTGCTACGGGAGCGCCGCTCCCATCGCCCACCGCACGACTTCCCTGGCGGCCCCAGGTGAACGAGAGCTGGCAGATCGTGCTGCAGAACAGCATTGTGCTCGCTCCGGACGCTACCTCGGTCACGCCCGACGTTTCGATCTTCGATGTCGATCTGTTCGACACGTCCAAGGAAACGATTGATACCTTGCATCGCCTCGGGAAGAAAGTGATCTGTTACTTCAGTGGTGGGAGCTATGAGCCTGGTAGGCCTGACTCGGGAGAGTTTGAAGACGCGGATTCGGGGAAAGAGCTGGATGGATGGCCAGGGGAGAAGTGGTTGAAGTTGAGTAGCGCGAATGTGAGGAGGATAATGAAAGGCAGGGTTGAGTTGGCGCACCAAAAAGGGTGCGATGGGGTGGATCCTGATAATGTCGACGGCTTTGTAAGTGTATCCCTTCTACTGTGCTTGGGGTCGGTCGAGAAAGACTTCAAAGGCTCCTCATCGAGTGCCAATAGATAACACCAGCCACTGAATGCGAGGCTTCGGGTGCGAGCGCAAGACCTTGTCATCTAACGGTCCTCCCAGCAAAATGACAACGGCGTCGACCTCACAGCCGAGGACTCCATCGCCTTCATATCGTACCTCTCCAACATCACAGCTCCCTTTAACCTCACCCTCGGACTCAAGAATGCAGGGGACATCATCTCCAATGTCCTTCCCGTAGTCCACTTCTCCGTCAATGAGCAATGCGTCCAATACAGCGAGTGCGATACCTTCGCCCCCTTCATCGAAGCCGGAAAGCCCGTATTCCACATCGAGTACCCGGACGATGCGGGCTCCACAATCCAAGAGAATGAGGTAGATAAGTATTGTGGAGATACAGGGGATGCGGAGGGGAGAAAGGGCTTCAGCACAGTGATGAAGAAGATGGATCTGGACGGTTGGGTAGAGGACTGCGATCGCAAGGTAGGAACCACAGCTGTCAATGCGACGAAGGCGTCACGTTGACGAGGCTGGAAGTAGCGGAATTGAAAAGTTCACGAGACGCTTTGCGAACATGCGTCACTTTGCCCAAGTCCAGAGACAGCATATGCTGTTTTCCTACAAGCCGACGCCGAAGCCGCCCTGCAGCCATACACAAGCCCCATGTGCGGGCAATAGGTTGCGAATCTACCGCTTGAGTTGCATCCGACACAGCACCCAGAACATGTGGCAGTTGGTTCTTCTGCCGAACGCACCACTGCTGGAACCGCGGGGTGCATGTTGCGGGGTGCATACCAAACAGCCTTAAGCTCTGAACGAGCGTCGTAAGCTCAATCAAACAAGCTAGAGAGCAATCTTGAGAGCGCCAGGTAACATGGAGAAATGTGGTCCCGCGGCCACCTTGACAGAATATTTTGAGACCGTTCTCGAACGATGTCGGGGCCTAGGGAATTTCTGATCTTGCCACGCAATACCCAGTTGCTTGAGTGTAGATCCAAAAGCTTGCGAGACTCGTCACTGGCCTCTAATAGAAGATGTCATCTTGCGTTTTCCTTGATGCTTATGGCGAGAGATCGCTGTCTCGAAGCCCAACTTCCGCGCGACCGCAGGGCCGTCACACAATGTTTGCAGCGCTGTACGAAGATCATTCCTCTTACTGGTTCGTGACCATGCCTGATCTTGAAATCAACCGCACAACCGCCTTTGGGTAAGGCATGGATTGCCGAAGCCAGTCTTTTGAAAACCGTCGAATTGTAGCCTGACATAGGTGGCGTTCGTGCACCAGAGTCAATGCTGGAGCCGAATGAACAGTTAGAATCTTCATCGCATATTGCACCAGTTCTGCCTGCTGCACAGGTATCCCGAGAGCGGTGAGCGGCGCTAGCAAGCCAAGCATGCGAGAGCGGATGAATGCGGATCAATCCGTCGAGATCTGGGAATCGAAGGCTCTGCCCAGGGTCTATCTTGTAGGACGGAGGTATCGCACCGAAGAGCGATGCTGACTCGAAATGCTCGCTTCCCAACCGAACATGAGAACATGGAGTACGCGGCCTTCAATTCGAAGTTTGTTTCTTTAAGTAGAATAATAAAATAAGGAGAAGTTTTGTGCTGAGGAGCCGGATCGTGGCAGGGGTTCGTGCACCTCCTTTGCACGAGAACGCGCTTTAGCGAGGCCAGGCACACATGCCATGCGGGTCAGCACGTCATTGGACACGGCGTGTTTCCCCGATTTAAGTAGGCGAGCCCGAGGGAGTAGATGTTGAAGGACGCTGAGGAAGTGAATGTATGAACCTCTTCGTATGCGGCCATGTTCAAGGTAGAGCAGACTCCTGGGTTCGGAACCATGCTTAATCGCTGTCACATTTACCCTATCTCAGAGTTGTCGAACTCCAGGAGAGGATGGCCCAGTACAGAGTCTCTCCGTGGCCTCCACCAATGGTCATAGGTCAACATGACGATATGCGGTCAAAGAGTCCAGTCCCTGGGTACAAATACGAGACGCATGTAGACTTGAATTGGATTAGTACCTATTAGAGACTCTCTGCATGAGCACATGTTCGTAGGACCTTCTTGACAGGCTTCGGTCGCAACGTAATCAAGATGTTGTGTCCCGTTACACAAGCGCGAGTGTTCAAACGCGGGATCCGAGAGGCTACGGAGGTCAGCATAATCGCAGTCCGAGATGACGATACCTGTCGTGCACCACATCCGTACATGTATTGGGTAACCGGTTCGCATCTTGAACGATACTGCTAGCACTCCCAAGCCTCGCCAGCTCAGTCACCATATGTTGGCAATATGTGCTTCTCGTATAGATGCTCAACGAATTCCGAAGCTGATGGTACAATCTATAGTCGCACCATGACCGTCAAGAAGGTGCACCCATCTCCCAGAACCGAACCATCTCCGTACATGATGGATACATATAGAAAAATGTGCATACGCAAAGGACCCTTCGTGCAGAGCTGTTAATTAGGGATTTTGACGGACATGCGCTAGGCGCACCCGTCTTTCGCTGAAGCGTCGAGGGAAAGAGCCTGCTAAACGACAGTAAGGAAAGATGAATTGATGCTGGACAGAAGAACTGAGCGGAAAATGACCGTGACAGTGGCAGACTCTGATCAGTCATCAACAAAGAAACCGACGTATCGCTTCGATCGATACAGATGCACCACTAGCTTGTCGGGCTGTAGTTCGCATTGGAAAGAACGGCTGGCTCCCACCGCCCAGAGCATCCTGTTCTAAATTCAGAAGTTATGAAGAAACTTGGTGCCTGCATCATTCGCGAAGCAATTGCGCTTAGCATATGTCCGATCTCTTGTCTCGTTCTCGCTTGGGGTGACAACGGAGTTGCGAGCGGATCCGTGATGGAGGGGGCGCTGCAGGACTCCAGCTGTGTCACGCAACCATGCAAGTCGTTGAGTGATGCTGCCGCTGGCGTTCCAAGGGTATGGATGACCAGGGCTGATGATCGCCAGGGAGCCGGAGCCTCCGTCCCAGCAACGGTGAAGCGTGTGCCGCTTTGGCAATGGCGACAAGACCGCCTAGCCCAAGAGGCAAGCGTCTGCCTGCTAGCCAAGACACAGCGGGTTTAAAACGCGTTGAGCAGATCGCGATCAGATACTCGATCCATCCGGCAGCCCACATGCAGGGCCGCCGGCAGTGAGCACCACGTCACCAGGAGACGGACGCAGAGCCATTTCCGCGGACGGATTGCGGGGGGAGATTGACTTGCTCTTTCATGGGGCCAGAAAAATGCGCAGAACGAGGGCTTCTGGCGGCTGGGAAGGGTTGGCGCTGCAGAGATGATGCACGAAGATGAAGAGGTAGGGTTGAAATAGAGTGTTCACGAGGATTTAAGCGTGCCGAGAAAGGGCTAGCGCAGACCAGGGCCGGGGGCATGAGCACTAGCGCCTTGCGCAAAAGCAGCGAGTCTGCAACCAGAGAAGGCGGCTGGATGAACAGCCTCTTCGTGTCTGGCGGGGCGCAGGAAGGATCGACAACGATCGTTGCTTGTTCTGCCACTGCTGGAGCTTATTCGCCAGCCGTAGCAGACGCTAGGGTGGGCGGGGTGTATATTGTTCCGACGGACTGACGGACCGTACGTTTCGATGGGGGCAACGCCTCGTCCTGGCCCACACCCCTCTTGAGTATTCCACACGCATGCTGACCTCGCCCAGCCCTGATCTGGCCCTTACCGGCGGTATCCAGACGCCCAACATCTGTCTTGCGATGAGCGTCTTGCAGTGATCTGGTACAAGCCCGTGTAGACGGGCAGATACGATTGTTAGAATATTACGTTTGAGTCGACGCTTCGCGATGCACATCACCACAATAGAACTCCGCGCATGTGGCTGCACCTCGTTAGTTCGCCGTATTGCGAGGCTGCCTTATGCTGGTGAGCCAATATCTCTGCATTTCACAGCGATGGCGACATCCGCAGTACCGGATTCAAGTTTTTGTGCACACTGCAGATCAGGTCTTATTCGATCTAAGTGAGCAGCCCATTCAAACTTGCTACAAACGATGGAAATAAAGAGCCAAACTCGGTATAATTCGTGCTTTCCGTAATCCACACGCTGTGTCCGACTGCTAAGATCTGTTGCAGCGTTGTGTCGGTGTTTGAATCATGATCCTGTGACACGGAATGCATCATCAAGGCGAGTCGTCCACTGTCATAACCTTCGGTTGCTTTGCTGAGCGCTTTTGCACGCTCGATCCAATTGCAAAAGGTATCCTCGAAGATGACAGTCAGGTCAGCGGTTCCGACGAATTCTGGGTCGTCAAAGTACTGTGCTTCAGGCAGAGCGCCCGGGTTGAGGACTGCACGTGCATTGTCAGCACTGGAAATGCAACTGCCGATATGAGTACCCTCCGCGTCTGAGCCTACCAAGAGCGAAAGCGCGGTACTGTAGCAGAAGCTGAACAATATAGTGAAGACGCCGTAGATCGGGATCCACCGATTTCGGGCTTTGGTGTTTGGTGAAGGCCGCGTAATACGCTCAATGCCGAAATGAAAGGGTCGCTCTTACCAACGTAGCCATCCCTTAAGCCGTGGCTGTTGTGGACGGCTTTCGAGATGGTTTGCAAATATGAGACGAGCTCCGAAGAGTAGCCTGTAGGAATCTCGTCGAAGAAAACACCGCTCATGGCCAATGAAGAGTCATGGTTGCCCCATCCAGCATAAACTGCAATGTCTTGGAGTACCGAACTTAAGTCCCTCTTGAACCACGTGGTAGCCACATAACCGATAGTACGAACATTGCTAAATGAGTTGAGAGTCTGAATGGCCTGCAAGTAGTCCTCGTTCGGGAGCATGCCCTCTCCCGGCCCGCTGTGCGGATTTACGATTGCCGTAAACTGTACGCGTGGGTAACTCAAAACCCTGCAATGATCAGACTTCAGTGATCGGTCGAGTGCGATGGGATCGCGGGAAGGGATAGTCATACATCTCGTACACTGGGTCCCAGGCACCCGCAGATGGGTAGACGTAGAGTGGGATAATCACCGAAGCGTTCATGATGCGCGTCACCGTCGGCCGCTGCAACCGCACCGGAGTTGAAGTCGTCGTCGAAGCTAGAACGCCTATAGACACGACAAGGATGATGTGAAGACAGAGAAGCGTGGACAACAATCGGTTATGGTGGACTGGCTGGCCGAAAGCCTCGCCGAGAATTCTTGGGCGGCAATGGACAAGGGGCGAAATCCGGGTTTCAGGCGCCGAAATGTGGTGGCAGTCTGGGAGGGATGGTCAGCTTGCATCTCATAAAAACGATGGAAGGCTCTGGAGGCCGCGGCATGGGGCTCCATAGGGGTACGTAGTGGAGCGTGATGCCGTACAAATTGAGCAGGGATTATAACCGAAGAAGGAATATATTCGAGAGTGCTAGACCCAAGGACGAACTTTACGACCAGAATAAATCGGGATGAAAAAGGCCGGATCCCGCCAAGAGCGGGCCAGCATAAACGATATTGAATGGCAGTGGAAAACCTTGCGGCGAGCTTGTTCTGCCTAATTGGGACGAAAGGTCTGCAAGCACTCCAGCCTCGGGCATATATAAGACTTTTTCACGTACCGTCTAAGATCGCAAAAAATCAGTCACGCTCTTTCTGATCGCTTCACTACACTCACTCACGATGAATGCCTTTTCAAACTCAGGGAGTTCGTCCCCTTCGCTATCAACCTTCTCCATGTCCGCTACGGAATCGCCTGACGTGATGAATACGCCAGACACCCAAAGATCAGTTCTCTTCGACGACGATGTTGCTGCTGATCCTCTTGATATCGCGGGGATTGTGTCTCCTTTCATCATGGTTGTCGGAGGACTTGGATACATCGGCTCGCACACTGTCCTGGAACTCCTGAAAGAGAACTATAATGTTCTCATCATCGACGACTTGAGCAACTCGTACGAGACCGTGCTGCATCGGATAAAAGCACTCGCGACCGAGCATTTCGCAATCCAGAACAGACCAATGCCCGCTCTGCACTTCCGACAACTCGACTATCGAAGCCCAAGTATGAGGTCGATCCTCGCAAGCTACTCTACATACACGGTCAGCAACAAGACTGGTATGGCAACACCAATGGAAGAGGTTGTACCAGCGGTTTCGCGCCGATTCCCATATAGCGCTCTCCAGAGAACCGACTCAGGTATCGACATGGAGCCTGAAGACGCACAAGAGACTGTGCTACAACGCGAGTCGAAAATATCCGGAGTGGTCCATTTCGCTGCATACAAATCCGTCGAGGAGAGCATTCGAATGCCACTTAAGTACTACAGCAACAACGTATGTGGCCTAGTCGACTTCCTTAGCCTCCTAGAGGAGTTCGGAATCAAGAACTTCGTCTTCTCGTCCTCGGCGACGGTCTATGGGGAGGGTGCGAACTGCGGACTTCCTCTCCGCGAGGAGCTTTGCGTCCATCATCCGGAGTCCTTCTACGATGATGAAGGGTTCGAGCGCCAAGTGCTTCCAGGTGTCATGGGCCTCACATCGCCATACGGACGATCGAAATTCATGTGCGAATCCATCCTTGCCGATATTGCGCGATCAGACCCCTCGTGGTCCATCACTGCCTTGCGATACTTCAATCCCGTAAGTCGAGCGTGGTATTTGACTCCATGTGGGTGGCTGACGGATGACAATAGGTTGGGTGCCATGAATCTGGGCTACTGGGCGAAGATCCCCGACAAAAGCCCAGCAACTTGATCCCCGTTATCGCCACAGTGCTCACCGGTACTAAGCCAGTTCTCGACATCTTCGGTACCGATTGGAACACTCCAGATGGGACGGCTGTTCGAGACTTTATCCATGTGGTGGACTTGGCTCGAGGGCACATCGCTGCTTTGGCCGCATCGGCTGCCGGACGTGTACTGGCTCCGTTCCGGGCCTACAACCTTGGTAAGCCTTATTGTGCTTCTCATGAGTCCGCATAGTCGAACGCATGTTGCCATTCTGATATCGCTGCTAACAATGACGTAGGAACTGGAAGAGGGCACACCGTCCGTGAAGTTCTTCAGAGCTTAGAGGTGGCTTCACAACGAAGCATACCCGTAAGGGAGGCCGATCGGAGAGCCGGGGACGTAGGCTTCTGCGTAGCTGAAGTCCGGCGAGCAGAAACCGAGCTTGCGTGGAGGGCGGAGAAGACCCTGTCGGACTGCTCGACAGATGTCTGGAACTTCACAAAGGGTAGATGTGAGCCCATGTCATGACCGGTGTTCTCATACGTAGCATTGGAGGCCTCAAGCTGTGTCGGTGAACTCCAGTAGGCTGATGTACCGGTCCTAGAATCATTGAGCTTTGGCGTTTTGGTGTTGGTTCTTCTTTTTTGATTCTCCAGAGAAAACAGCATTTCCAGCGCAAGCTTTATAGATTCGTTATCTTCAGCATAATACCAGAGTCGACTCAGTTTAATCAACGATATCTTTTGACGGAGGACCAGTAATCTATAGAAGTAGATAAGCCAATAACTATCGCAATCGAGAGCGCTCTTTCATGTCACTCGAAAGATGTATGATATCTAGAGGCAATTGCGTTGGGCATCGTGGAGCATTATGTTAGCGTAAAGTGAGGCGTGCCCCAATTTTTGTAGAGACTCTGACTTTGCCTAACGGCGGCGGGTAGAAGGCATAGTGGCCGCCCCTTCAATCGCGAATGCCTAATTAAATCAGATACTCAATAGACAGCAGAGTAAAATATCCCAAACAGATACATGCTAGTCTGTCGTAATATTTGCCGCCAACGTCTCAGAGCAGGACCGCGGGGAAAGTCGAGCTTACTTTATAGTCTCAAGCCGGACGAGGCCTCTCCAAAGATTTGGTAGGTAGTTCCAGATTCTAAAAGACCACAAAGTTAGTGATACACATGCTCTACCCACACCAGAGGCGAACAGTAACTCTCAAGCTGCATATATCATTCGGGCTCAAGAAAGGCGGTGACACCCACCTTATTTTATTGCCTTCCACTGCAAACACTATCGCAATATCGGCCGTGATGGCGGGTAGGTAGGCATCGGTCAGAAAGAGAGCGAGATGCTATCCGACCCTCGTCGGGACTGTATCAAGAGAGTGGGGGAACCAGTGGGATGCCGAAGGTGATATGCATTGGCTGCTCAATACGTTCAGATAAGAACATACCACTGACAGAGCCAAGGATTTCAGGTGCGGACCAACGGTACCACTAGCATGTGCGGATAACAGGTAAAAAGTACCGAAACCTGAGCTGCATACTAACCTTCATCTGACCTTCATCCGAACCATTCTCGGCAACAATCCTCACTCGTAACTCTCTTGAAGCCGTCAAGCCACGGCATCCAACCAAGGAACAAGCAAGCAATCGATAACAAACAGCAGCAACAGTCGACAAAAGAGGCTCCAGTGCTGCGAACGAAACGACAATCGTGTAGGTGTATACTTGACGCGCGCAACTCCAGCACAATCGAAGCTTCCAAACTACGCCACCAACCCGCACGTACCTTACGAAACTGGCAACTACGACCTTCCCACCCCCTTCCCACCAACGTCAGCGCGCCCACCTGGCACCAACAGCGAAACCACTCACAAGCCGAACAAGATCAAACCGCAAAATATTACAAGTCCAATTACTATTTCTCTCCCACGTTGCTCGTCCTTTTTAACGTCCAGGCACGTCGGGTTTTCTCGCGCCGCCCCGTCACAACGCCAACCGACGCTACGCTACAGTACATAGCACAGCACCAATGACCTCAGGAAAGTAAACGCCAGCGCAGTTTCAAACACGCGAACAAGACGAAATCGACACACAGCAGACGACACCAGTACGAAAAGCCAAAGCTGAAACAGGAAGGGAGACGAAAAGCGAAAGCAGATTACAAATGACTTAACCCACGCAATGCAGACGATGACTGAAAAAAGATTCATGATGACGGACAGAACGGAACGTGACGGAACGAAACGAAACGGACGATGGAAAGCTTGAATGGACTAGTAGTAGACACATATATACACGTCCCTTCTACGCCCGCTGCGATGCAGGCCATTCATCGAGCCGCACCTCGGAGATCGCGTATCCAGGCCGCCACGCTGGATGTATGTCGCTCACGCCACTGTGACTCGGCGCGACAGACCGCGGACCAGCTTCAACGACATACGACACCCCGTCGTCGGAAGCGTAACTTGGCGGACGAGGTCCATCACGCTCAGTAGTGGGAAGGGGGTCCGCGACCTCAGTAACAGAACCGTTTCGCGATGCGGGGTGCGTTGAAGCCGGCCGACCACGAGCCTCTTCAACACGCTGCCAGTGCATCAGATCCGGGTCGACCCTCACGCTTGATCGCCAAAGGCCGTAGGCTGGGGGAGGAGGTGCGAGTTTCTTCTCGACGGTTTCGATGACTTCTTCCTCGGCGCCGAGGTCGTCGTCGCGGGCGAGATGGACGCGGATGGGGTTGAGGGGACGGAAGCCCTCGGGGCCGGTCATGGAGGGGATGCGGGGCGTCTCGGCGGGCGGATGCAGGATAAGCATGCATAGCCGAATGAGGGAATGGCAGAAGAAAATGGTGGTTGCGAGGATGACCATGATAAACAGGACGTGGACTTCCTGTCGGAGAGCCTTGTCGGTGAGAGCAAGTGCCAGGTCTGACCTCGTGTTAGCAATGGATGGAAGAAGGAATATATGGGAGGACTTACAGATGGAGAGTGTAGTGATGAGGAACAAGCCCGATATCAGACACGCGAAAGCTTTCCCACGGGCGGCGGTACCTTCTACAAAGGCCAGAAAACATCCGTCTCTGGATGACTGTCTTCGTACCCAATGCGTCTGCTGCCGGCGATGTTTCCGCCTTCGGTGGCGCCGTCTCCTGCTTCGCCCATGGACCTCTTCTTGCAATTGTTGTGTCTCCGGATCTAAACCGTCGCGATCGTCTCCATAGTCTAGCGATACGTCCGCAGGGTGCCGACTATACACGACTCGCGACTCTCGAGGGTCTTCCAATGGCGCAATTTCTCGTATGTAGGATCCTGCTGTATGCTCGGGACGCAGCGGCGATCGGGAATCGTTCGAGTCGCGTAGCGCAAAGTTATCGTCCGATATCGCGGAGGGATGGGATGATTGCGGTCGACGGAGGAAGCCCAGAAATGGGACTTTGGGTGTGTTATTGCTGGACGGAGCGGGCGACTCTGAGTATATCGAAGAGCCATTGATTATAGAGCGTACATTGTTGTGTAATGCGCTGAATCTTGAAGGGAACTGGGACGCGGGCGACCCTTCTGGGGTGTCATCAGGTCGTGGAGACCTGAAGAAAGACGGAACAGGCATGGCGAATGTGTTGATACTCGGTATCTACGAAATATCTGCCAGACCAGGATGTGAACTTCCTCAACCCCACGAGTCCTAGCCGTACGAACTCTACGACCTTATATCAATATTATGTCGTCCAAATATGCGTTGTTGATTTTCTTCTAGGCAAGAATATTACTGGCGAATGAGCGGATAGAGCACTTGGCCATGCGGTGGCTCTCGAGGGGGCCGCGAGCCGTGGCAGGGCAGAACGTAGGGCGAAATTTAGAATGACTGGAGCCCGCTCGACGTCAGGAAAAGGCGTGCATGCCGGAGAGAATTCGTTGGCTGATCTCGACAAGCGCAAGTGCAGCGGGACTTCTGTCGATTAGCAGTCGACCACCTGGCCGAGAAGAGCTACGGCTCGAGGGCTCTCCAGCGCTGGCGGCCAAACGAGAGTGGGTGGTTAAAAAGAGACGAAACTGGTGGTCAACAGCACAGCTTCCAATGAAGAGAGGTCAAAAGAAAGGAACATGGGAGGGCGTCGAGGGAAGGGAGAAGTCGCACGAGGGGCTGCAAGGACAGTTGCTTGAGGTTGAAGATGGCTCAGCATTGAGCGCCAGGGCCGCGTCTGCAACAAGCGGCGTGTCAGGGCGCGAATGAAACGCACTGGCGCTGCAGCCTCCCCCACAGCGGCCGGGCCGTCTGGCTGCCATGGCCCCGTTCGGAATCTCAATGCATGAGGGTTGCGTGCAGAGAGGGTGGTGTGGACCGCGTCGTCCGCGTCGCCGCCATCCTCGCAAGGCCTGAGAGACGGCCGGAAACAGCCCGTGATTGGCTGCCGCGGACCAGACGCTCTAAAAGCCAATCACTCCGCAATGGCGGCACCGTTCCTCGACATCACCATGTAACCCAGCATTGAGCGCGCGTCCGCCATACATAAGAGCATGAACGCCCATATTGACATTGTCAGATCCGCTTCTCGTTGTTGTTGTTCGTGTTGTCTATCTCGACCGTGGCGTCGCACGACTTAAATAGACAAACATCGCGTCCCCTACATAACGCGAAGTGAAGAGACGGCAGACGGTTGCTTTGTTGTTGCACTTGGCTTCTGACCCTTCCGACACTAACGTCGCATCGGTGTGTCTAATCATCCGTAGACACGTCTTAGTGCGCGAGGCATGCCGCATGTGCCGTCATCGCGTTAACCATCTTCAAGCGTCGCAGGCTCGCTCATTCGTAAGACCGGCTAGGTAAATAGCCCCTTGATCATAATTACCTCGTGACAAGGCGTGTCGGTGGGGCCGGATCGAATTCCGGATTGAACTTCTCGATCTCACCCAGTAACAGCGTGCGATCCGAGGAAGCGGAGAGCACTGTTGAGTTGCCAGTTAGCTTCGTGTTCAAGTTCGCACTGTGGTCATTTGATGTGGACCCGAAGCACGGCTGCGTTCCCAAGCAAACACCAGCACCTTTCCAAAGCCTCCAGCTTCCTCCTCGCTCAGGTGCTTGTCAAAAGCCGAATGTTCATCCTTCCCAATGCTCGTCGCCAAACCAATTCCAAAGAAGAACCATGCGTCAAAGTGAAAGGAATGCAATGAAACTTACATAGGGGTTCATCTCCTGGTGAGAAGCGTACGTCGTTCACCGCTCCCCGGTGGCCCGGCAGCTTGTGCAAGAGTTTACCGGTTTGCGCGTTCCAGATGGCAATAGTCTGGTCGCCACTGCCAGCTGCGATCCTCTCCCCCTTCTTGTCCCAGCTGGCTTTCAAGAGGTTGTGATCCTGGCCTCCGGGTGCGCCATCGTAAGTCCTAATGCTCCGCTCCACAGGGGCGAAAGGCCGAATGTCCCAGGTACGGACTGTGGAGTCGTGTGAGTTAGAGAGGAGAGTATTATGGTCCGGAGATAGTTCGAGGGAGGTGATCGTATCGTTGTGGCCAAGCAGAGAGAACATGATTTTCCTGTTCCGTACGTCCCAAACTTGGATGTCGTTGTCGATGCTGCCGCTGAACACCTGGGTGCCATCTTCAGACACCGCTATCGCAGTGACGGGGAAGTCTGTTTGGATAAGGCTCATTCCGTTCTTGGTCCGAGCATCCCAGATCTACCACATCGGTTAGCACCAGGCACAGCGCTTGGATATAGCCAGCATACCCCAATGCACCCATCATCAGAACCGCTGACAAGTACCTCCGCGCCGCGTTTGACCGAATCCATGCAGTTGATCACTTCATCGTGGCCGAAATGCCTTCGTAACCTCTCTCCCGTCTGCACATCCCAGCTCGCCAGCGTCTTATCTGCCGAAGCGGACCACAGCACTTTAGAGTCCCTAGACCAACGGAGATCGAGAATGGCTTGCTTATGACCGGCCAGTATGCCATGGTTTTCGCATGTGCCGGTCGATCGCCAGAGTACTACTTTCAATCAGCCTTTTTCGTCCGCCACAAGTATTGGACAACTAACAGATATTCCGGTCCCCAGATCCTGAAGCAATAAACTGGCCCGTTGGGTCGAATCGGGCGGCGAAGACTTCCTTGGTATGGCCCGTCAACTCCATAGTCGGCGACTGGAGTGAACTCGTGCGCTGGACCTAATTCGTGTTCTGTCAGCCGCCGCACACTTCAACATATACGGATACATCACGGCGCAGAAGAACCTACCGCTTGTATAAGAGCGCCATTCTTCGCTGTGCCGTTGACGACCGCTATTGCGGAGCTCCCGCCTATGTTCGCATCTGATTTTGCGCGCTTGACTAACTGGCTCGAGCCGAAGGAGTCGGCGGCGGGTCGCTTCCCCCCAGACATGCTGATGACGACGCCGGCGGATGGGTGGGTAGAAGTACACGTAAGGGTTCGTGGCGATTGCGTGGGGAAGGTGGTGTCGGCGTCGCTCAAGCCTCAAGCGCGCCGAAGCTATGATGGACTTTGGAAGTTTAGTAGCGCTAAGCCGCGGCGGCTCTAGCTCCGTTTAGTCATGGCTGCCCGTCGCCGGCGCCCGCATGTATCGCGCATCGACAACTCTATCTCGACGACTCTAGTAGTGTACACAAGGCCCATTTCCTTGCCCCTCCGGATATTCGAAGCTTGAAGAAAACACAAACCTGCAACTTCCTGCTTAGCAAGAGCGATGGCGTCGACAAAAGCAGCCCGGCTGGGCGAGGAGTGAGCTTCAGACTGCCTGGCGGACCACTCCACTTTGCTAACGATACCGATAGAGTCTGGAAGTAAGTTCTCGTACTGTGACCCTTGTCCGTTGGGCACGACCTCTGACAACAAAAGGACGCGAGTGGACAAGGTCAGCGCCGAGCTGGTGACGTTGACATATGGCACAATCGTTGCCCAACTGTGCAAAGACTACGAGTTTGACTACCCAGAGGTCAACCGGCAGCTAGACAAGATGGGCTACAACATTGGGCAACGTCTGATTGAAGACTTCCTTGCCAAGTCGAATGCACCCGCTTGCTCCAACTTCCGCGAAGTCTCAGAGATGATCTCGAAGGTTGCTCCGCCAGTTCTGCTGCTGTGGTCAACAACTAACATCAGTTGCGCTAGGTCGGCTTCAAGATATTCCTCAACATCACGCCCACAATCACGAATTGGTCAAGCGACAACAAGCAGTTCTCTCTCGTGTTCGACGAAAACCCGCTGGCAGACTTCGTAGAGCTGCCCGATGACGGCCGCGCGCAGGATGAACTGTGGTTCTCTAACATCCTTGTTGGCGTATTGCGGGGCGCTTTGGAAATGGTACGTATCGATACATTAGTGGGATGAGCGTTTCGTGCGCTTCGATGCGAAGGAGCTGCTGACTTGAGTAGGTGCACATGCAAGTAGAAGCACACTTCATCAGCGACACGCTCCGCGGCAACGACACCACCGAGATGAGGGTATCGTTGATCCGGTACATTGACGATGAGATGCCTCCCGACGACGAGTAAGACACGGTCGAGGGCACGCGAGTTACAAGGGTGGATACCCTTTTGGTTTCTTCAACTGCATATAACGGTGTTTGGTGGGCGGGACGACACAATCCTCTAGTGCAGTACGATACTGGTACACAGGGATCATGTTTGGACTTTAGCACACGGTGGGTAGGCAAAATGCCGCTGTCACGTACGGTTCATGTCACGGCAGCACACCCGGTGGCCTGTTCGACGCGCTGTGCTGCGAGACGGAGTCCCCCACCACGCTGGTCCTCAGCGGGGAGCAGCTAGGCAGGCCCTCATTGCGCAACAGGTAGCAGACGGCAGCACTGTGCAAAATTGCACCTCCGCATTCTGGCGCAGTCGGTGACGCGCATCCACAAATAGATGCACCCCGCGCAGCTTGTCGGTGTGCAGTAATAGTACAGACGCTGCGCCTGCCGCGGTGCAGTTGATAATGTGCAATTGGGGGCTGGTGAAGCTGCACAGTGCCGGTTTGTGGTGGTGGCCTCCTGGATGCGTCTCCAGCTCCTGATTTCTCAGTGCCGTCTTGTTCCGCGGGCTCCCCGGCCCTCATCAGCTGACGCGCCGCCGCCGCAACGCGGGCACCTGCACATGCTGGCGGCGTGCAAATAAATCGTGGCCCATGCCAGAGCAGCCGCGCAGCCGGCGAGTGCAAAGTCCAGCGGCGTTGTGGTGTCGTCGACTCGTTGCCAGTGGGCCGCCGATGCGCGGTGCAGGTCCACGGGTGCATCTTACATCACGTGGTGGCGCTAGCGGCTGCAGTTGCGCCCCTCTCTCCCTGGAAGTCGTCCTGAAAGCCATCCTCCCCCAGGCTCCTCGCCGTGCTCCCTCGTCTCCATCGCTGCCGCATCTCTGCTGGCCTGCCTGCCCGCCCGCCCGCCCGCACCACACCCACGTTGCGAGCGCCGTCGTGGTGTTGTTGTGTCTCACGCCCGCCCCCGTCTGCCCCGTCTGCCCTCTTGCCAGCCTTCGCACCACACGCCATCTGTCGCTAGACCCTGCGCTTCCCGCCCAAGCACCGCCAACACCCACCCCATCGGCATCCCGTCTGCCAGATCCCATATCCTACAGCGACTCGCCGGCCCCCTCACTCGTCGCACGCCGTCCAGCCTGCGCTGCCGTCGCTCTCACGCCCCGCCAGCAGTCGCTCTCGTCTAGCAAACGCCTCGGCGCTCCGCCTGCCGGCCGCCGGCCCCCGGCCCCCATCGCACCCAAATACCCGCGTCGCCACGGCGTGTCGATGCTTCTATAACCTACCACGCCCAGCACCGAGGTGCCCGACGCGACACCACACACTGCCATCTCCGCGCGTCCATTGCCAGGATCGACTGCGCTGCGCCGCGCCGACCACTCACGACCCACCACCATGCAGAGCCAGCAGCAGATGGCCGGAATGGTGGCCATGAACGCCAACGCTGGTCCTCTCGACGGCACGCCCATCATGGGAAACGTGCCGCGACCGCGCCATCTACAAACCCCAACCCCGCACCGAGACCAAGACGTGCGCGACCAGCTCAACACATACATCTATGACTACTTTCTGCGGAATAAGCACACGCGGCTGGCGCGAATGATGGTCGAATGCGATCTCAAAATGAGCGTCAACCACCCTCCCGCGACCAAGAACGAGAACGGACGAAGCGTGAACGGTGTCGATGCCATGGACCAAGACTCCCAGGACGATCTGCCCCCTCCGCGTATCCCCACCAACCAAGCGTCGGAGAATTCGTTTCTGTACGACTGGTGGTGTCAGTTCTGGGATATTTACAGGGCTGCGCGCCCAGGAGCGGAGCCCCCGTCGAACAAACATACGCAATACATCCAATACACTCGAGTAAGACCCGACGACGACGACCAGTATGCCGAATCAAGAACTGACAAGCCCTCAGAATGTCACACAATTTCAGAATGAGCAGCGAAACCAGCGCATGTTGATGAACAACATGGGACCAAATCAGTACCAAACCATGATGCGGGCCATGCCCAACGGCGTTGGCGGGCCGAAAGAGCTACAACGAGTAGCGGCAATTAACCGCAATCCGTATGTTCTTGCCCCAGGCACATAGACGGCCAGTACTGACGTCTCGGTCGCATAGGGGCAACGCGAATCCTATGGCGAACATGAGCCAAATGAACAAACAAGCCATAATATCGGCGCAAATGCAGAGAGACGGCTCCGAAATGGGCATGAACGGACAACGGCCGCAATCGCCGGGCTCAGCTGAAAATGCAGCGTCTCCAAACAAAAGGCCTCGTGTTGAAGGTAACCATCTCAGCAACCCTTTGATGGGCGTCGGAGGCGCCTCTCTAGGACACGCTAACCATATGCTACCCGCAGGTGGAATGAACCCTGGCAACATGCCCGGTAACCAGTTCAATAATGAGTTTGCCCAGCAAGCACAGAATGGGCAGCAAAAGTCTATTGAGGTATATGCCCATAGCCAGGCCCATCACGAAACAGAATTCCTTAGTAACCATGCTCTGGCTCAGGGGATGAACGTCCAAGGATCTCCGATGAACCAACAAGGTCTAGATGGCCATGCAGAGATCTTCGCCGGCAACCGGCCGCAGCCCGCCATGGTGGCCGCTGGCGCCCCAGGGCAACCTCAGGGTAACCACGCCCTTCAAGACTACCAGATGCAGCTCATGCTGCTCGAGCAACAGAACAAGAAGCGTCTACTAATGGCCCGGCAAGAACAAGATAACGTTGGCCTACATGGGCAGGGAGCCGTCGGCGGTCCTGCCGGCTTCCCCCAGTCCATGTCGCCTCAAGGTAGCAGAGCCGGTCCATCACCTAATCCTACAGATCAAATGAAGAGAGGGACACCGAAGATGAACCAACAAGGCCCGCCGGGCTCACCAATGCCAGATCCGACCATGCAGCAGCAGCGTAACTCGCCAGCGCCTAATATGAACTTCGACCCCAGTCAGATGCCGCCAGGTATGCCCCCGCAGTTTGCATATGGACAGATGCCACAGACGCCAATGATGAGACCTCCGAGCTCACACCCTGGATTTAATGGGCAGCAATTGACACCTCAGCAAATGGAAATGATGCGTCAAAACGGCGCATTGCAGAATGGCGTCTGGCGAGGCCCGCCGCAGCCGGGAATGATGCCGAACCAGGCTCAACAGATGGGTCCGATGGGGAATAACCCTCAAATGCCTCAACAGAGGGGGCAGATGCCGCCCCCGCCAGCTCCAGCTAACGAGCAGCCCCGCGCTCAAGAACCGTCTCCCTCTCAGTCGAATCAAGCACCACCAACTCCCAATCAGACAAACAAGCCCAATCCTAAGAAGAAAGGTACCAAGGACAATAAGGTATAGTTGTGCCCTTCCATTTCGCCCCTGAACACCGTTGATAGGATTTTGTAGAAACCAGCCAAATCAAAAGGAGCCGCTGCGGCTCAAGCAGCGTCGAATGGGGATGAAGCGGCCACACCGACCCCGTCGACTCCGGTCACGCCCATGCATGCGTCGTCTTTTGCCAAGAACGGCCAACAGCCAGCGCAGGGCGCGCAACCTCAACCAGCCACAGTACCTCAGCCTCCTCCCATGGACAACGGCGGTCCTCCGTTTGGCAGCAGTCTGGATAATGACGTAAGCACCACATCAGCTATCGCAATAGTGATTCAAACTAACTGTGACCAGCCAAACTCTGATTTCGGACCTGGCTTTCTCGATGCGTCCGACACCTTGGAGAATTTCGACTTCGACTCGTTCCTACATGTCGGAGACGATCCTACTGGGTTCAGCTCATTGGGGGTTGACTTTGGATTCGGCGACGGTCTAGAAGCCGGTGCTGACCAGTAGACGGGAATACGAGCTATTCAGTCACGGTTCTAATGATCTTCCACTAGGTGCGAGCTATTGGGGTAGAGGAAAGTCTGCAGCTATGCGGAAAGGTGGATAACCAAAAACGTTCATATACCCGTCTTTTTCTTAATCCTTTCCACCTCTCGCTTTTCTCCGGAGCATAGGAGGCAACGGGTACGAGGAAGTTCTGTGTCTGGTTTCAGGTGGCGTTTTGTTTATTTTGCTCCCTCTGTTACGCGGTGTGGGCCTCCTACCCCTTGTTTGTCCGTTGACCACTTACGTGCGGCTGGGGTTTGCCCTGTCCTGTTTCTCCAATCGATGTTTTTTTCCTTCCCACACCACCCCGTTCGATCTTCTACATACTGCTACTACCTTGTTGTTACATTTATATAGTTTATAAGATATGATGCGGGCGGGGGAAGGAGGCGGAAGAGGTGGTAGGGTAGTGGCGGTGGTGGAAATGTGGATCAGGGCGAGGCGAGTCAAGATGCATCTATCTCTTTGTCCTTATTTACCTGCTGCTGCTGCTGTTTTGGGCTCCGGTTTGTTTTTGTGTGTGTATGTGTGTGTGTGAGAGAGAGAGAGAGAGAGAGAGAGAGAGAGCAATTATGAGGTTGTTATACCATTACTTTTTTACATGTTGTCTTTGATTTCGAGCAATGGCCGGTGGGGGTGGGGGTTAACGAAGCATAATTGATGGATGTTTTATATTTTTATTTTTTGTTCGTGATTGCGTTGTTGGGGGTGGGTGAGTGCGTGCGTGATGAGTGAGGTACCGGTCTGGGCTGCATGCTTGGTGATTGATGGCTTTTGCTGTGCAAAAGTAAAGTCGTAGGTGAAGCTATCGCATTCAAAGGGGGTGTTTTTTTCTTGGGGGTGAGTCAGTGGGTGAGTTGTTTAGCCGCGTGCGTATTACTTTTGGTGCGGGTGCGTCGGGCGGGCTTACTTTGAGACTTTGAATTTGGACGTTGTTGTGGGTGGGGTCAAGTTTTTTCCAGTCCAGTTCAGTCCATGTCGTCGTGTCGCTTGTTTATGGTGTGCGCAGAGCTGAGCTGAGCTGAGCTTGTGCTTTTCTGAAGCCTGTCTATCCATTATATGCACGCGCCTTTTCCTGTTCGCAGTGCACGGAGACGGACGGGTAGTTCTGTTCTGTTTTGACTTGTAACTATCTCCTGGCCACAAACCCAACTCTAACATAGCTCAGCTCAGCTCAGCGATATCTCTACGTCTACAGGTGCTATAGGATGCGCAGCTCTCTCCATGCTGGCGTTCCGGCGCCTACATACCTACGCCGTCATTTCCGCATGGTTTTGTACTGCTAGGTAGGTAGGTTTGTTCAGTCATCGACTGACAATCCGATGCTTAATACAGTTTGCCTACTAGCTACTACAACTTCTTCCACGTCCGCGATTCTGCTTCGTATCTCTCGAGCAACATATCTGGATTCTCCTAGCTCTCTCTCTGCCGGCTGCGTAGCCGGCAGCGTGTTGGTGTCCACTGTCCACTGCAAGTAAGATGCTCGGACTGGGTTACTACGTTGCTTTTCTTTTCCCACGAACTGCGGGCCGTCTTCGCTAGAGTCCAGGCGTCGTGTATGATGCTGGCCGTCTTTGCTAGAGTCCAGTGTCGTCGTTTATGATGCTGGCCTATTATCCCCCTGATCTAAGGTTGTCATTGGGACAATAGATAGATACTCTGCCAACATTGGAAATCAAGCAACAGTTGCGGTTAACTGGACGAATGAATGCATCGATATGGAGAGATTGGGTGTGCCTGCTGCTGTATCACGCACTCACAGGGTCTCTTGCGGTTATGCGTCATGTGCGTGAGTGAGTCTCTGTCACCACATACCGCATGAGGAGATCCGACTGATCAACAGCGCGTAGTCTCAGCCTGGTCTAGGCCCACAGTAAGAGCACACTATAAGCTAAAAGCTGACTACATACGGTATAAACGCGCTTTGTTCGCTACACGCTACGAAGAGGTGCAGTAAGCGAAAGACGAGTGAAAAAGATAGTCACAAAAGAGGGATTGGAAAACGATGCTCTTCGCTAGTGCTTTTTTGGCGAATCAAGCGAGTTTATACCAGAGTAAGATATATCCTAGCCATCTCTGCTAGTCTGGAGGCAGTTCTTAGGGGTTGTATGTTAGGGGCCTTGTAATCCAACATGCACTACCAACGACGTGGCCAATGATCAAATATGCCGGATTATCGAAAACGCTGCGGCTCGTTCAGGGCTGACAATATACAATGTCCAGTCAGCAGTCAGCATGAGTATGGGGTAAGGCGCGCTGCTTGCTCGTCTGTATGTGGGAAATGGGCTGGGCTGTATACCTCATCGATCCTCCTCCAGAGGTCTATCAACAATCAGCACGCGCCAGCAGGGGGCGTAGCGATAGCGTGGTATGTAGCATGTACTACGCCGCCTTGCTCACCCCTCTATAAAAGGTCTACTAAACGTCAGCTCTCTGTATTAAACACTCACCTCTCGCTCGAGAACCACCACCTTTCAACCCGTCAACCTCACACGCTCCGCAATGGCTTCCCCCAAACCCACCATCCTCTTCATCCACGGCGGCTGGCACACCCCCGCCACCTACAGCAAACTGACCAGCGCTCTCGAATCCGCCGGCTACACGGTGCACCTCCCGCCGCTCCCCTCCGTCAGCCCAACCCGGCCGCCAACCGCCAACCTCGCCACCGACACGGCCATCATACGCGCCTACGCCGAGGACCTCCTCGCAGCCGGGCACACCGTCCTCGCAATCATGCACTCGTACGGCGGCCAAGTCGGCACCAACGCGCTCTGCGGGCTCAGCAGCGCCGCGCGCGCAGCGCAGGGCCTGCGTGGCGGTATCGCGCACCTCATGTACGTGGCCGCGTTCGCGCTCCCCGAGGCCACGTGCATGATCGACAAGGTGCGCGAGTTCGGCCACGAGGAGCTGCTGCCGCTGGCCTTCGACTTCGCCGACGACATGAGCGTTGTGAGCCGTGACGCGAAGACGCTGCTGGTGGGGCCGGTGACCGCGGGGGATGAGGCTGAAGCTGAGCTGGAAGCGTATGTGGGCGGCTTGGTGCGCTGGAACGGGCAGTGCATGTATGATAAGATCGAGCGGTGTGCGTGGCGGGAGGACGTCGGGGTTACGTATGTGCATTGCACGCGGGATATGACGGTGCCGTTTGACTATCAGAAGAGTATGGTGGAGGGGATGAGGGCTGCGGGGAGGGAGGTGCGGACTGTGGAGGTGGAGACGGGGCATTGTCCGAACTTTACCAAGACGGCCGAGGTGGTGCGGGCGGTGGAGGGGGTGGTGCGGAAGATGGGGGAGTGATGGTTTGTTTGTGTATGAGTCGAGTTGAGTTCTATACTAGTAGATGCAAGTGGGGTTGCGATCGAAGATCTGGGGTGAACGGCTTGAAGTTAGGCTAGGCAAAATAGGCAACTTTACTAACAACCAATAGTAACGTATAAATCTACCATGCTATGCTGATAGTGTAACCCGTTGAGTTGATCTATTCCCTACATACATATAATCAACTTACTCGTCTTCTGCCGCGAGAGGCATCGCCTTGTCCGAATCCGTAACCACAACCCTCCACTTCACCCTCTTCTCCCCCTCCTCCTCCCCACCCGCTCGACTCCGAATCTCCACATCGATATCCTCATCCGGCATAGGCGTCACCTCCCACATCTCCGCCTTCGCCGTCGTCGGACACGTCCACTGCGCCCCATCTACAGGCGCGACATCAAACCGCAAAATCATCAGCGCGGTAAACGCCAGGATCTCCGTGCTCGCAAAGTGGCGGCCGGGGCACAGCGTGGTGCCGCCACCGAAGCCGCGGAAGGCGACGGCGTTGTGGCGCTTGGTTTTGGGCAGGAAGCGGCGGTGGTCGAAGCGGTGCACGTCGGGGCCCCACGTCCCCGCGTTGGTGTGCTGCACGGGGCCGGGGATCATCACCGTGTTGCCTTTCTTGAGCAGGTACTGGCCGGCGAGCACGTGGTCTTGCATGACGAGGCGCGTGGAGATGCCGACCGAGTGCACGCGCAGGACTTCCTGGAGTGTGGAGAGGAGGAGCGGACAGGAGGTTTTGACGCGCGCCAGGTCGATGGTGCGGACGGTGACGGGTTGGCCGTGAGGCGTAGTGGTCTCCTGGTCTGATACGACGTGCGCCAGCTCGTCGCGGCAGTCTCGCAGCACGGCCGCGTCCGAGTAGAGGTGGTAGGCCATCCAGAACGCCGCCGGGGCCGTGTTCGTCAGGATGCCGATTGTGTTGCCGACTTCGAACCGCGCGATGTCGTCCATGGGGATCTTGTGCTCCATGCTGTGGTCATAGCGAGCTTTCATAAGCGCAGACCCTTGGCTGGGCCCATCGTTCTTCAGGTACTGGTTGAAGGCTGCCACCAGTAGTTCGCGCGCCTCGAGGCTTTCCTTGGCCAGCACCGACGGGAAAAGGTTCATCAGGAGGATCATGATGCCTGGTTGGAATTTCCTGCAAGATGTAAGAATTTGCGAGTCTGGGAATCTTTGTAGCGGGGTTCACGCCTTACCAAAAGCTCTCTTCTACAGCGCGGTCTCGGAACGGATTCTGCGGCCCGTACACGGATTCAGTAGTTGCGAGCGTGATCTCATGTTTGACGAAGTTGAACAGCTTGGCTCGTTTCCGGTCTTTCATCCCGTCAATTGACGCAACAACCCGCTCAGCCATGATGCGGTTCATGGCATCGAGACCCGGCCCTGGAGCGAGCGGAGTGTGGATGGCCTTGTAGAAGGTCATCGAGTAGCCCCAGTCTCCCTCCTCGCCGTTGACATTCCTAGTGAGGATCTCATTGGCCGCCTTACTCGAGCCGCATATATTGCTGGCGAACTTGACTTCTAGAGGGGGGAATGCGAGCTCTTTGAAATGACGTTGCACTGCCGGTATGAGAGTAGCCGAGTTGATTATATACAGGCGTGCACCGGGGAGGCGGAGCGTATATATGGGTAGGTCGGGGTATTTGTTGCTGGAGCGCGGTGTTAGTTTGTCCATGTGAAGGTATTGCTTGAAGAAGATTTACCGAAGTTGCACGTAGTATTTGCTTTTCTTCCGCGTGAGTCCAACCATTGCGCCGATGAAAGGAATCGACGTCTCTACCGCGGGTGGCTCTTTGGCATCTTGTGTGCAGTGCAGGAGTAGATGCAGTCCACCATAGAGCACTATGGCAGACGCGATGGTGACTGCAAACATGTTGGGCATGTTGAAGACTGAGGATTGCCATAAGTGGCACGATCAAACGATATGAAAGCGAACGCGAGCGTACCTATATATCAAGCTTTCGTACGGGACGGCCCACAAGGTACAAGCGGGGCGGCCGATCATCATCGTTTGCACTTTTGAAGGGCTTCCAAATGTAGGCTAGAGGAGTCTGAAGGTTGCTGATATGAAGAGAGTTGCGTATACGCGCTGCAGCTTCATTCCACTATCTACCTCTACTTCTGAAACGGCATGCATTAAGCGCTCAGGCCGTAGTAGTATGCGGGCTCTGCACTCCGACAACGCGCAGTTTGGTCTGCAGGATGAACTTGTCGGCACTCGCCCCAATCTTGGCGGCAACCTCGGGATCCCCATATTTGGCCTGGAACTCGTTGAAATGGGCTTCGCTCGCGAACGTCAAGAAGACGATGGCGTCGTAGTCGAAGTCTTGCGCGTCGCCCAGGAAGGCGAGGGGAAGGGCGTGGTCTGGGTGGGTTGGGTCGCTGGACTTTCGCTTCAGGTAGTAGCGGGTGTGGGACTGGGGGAAGGCCGAGCCGGTGGCTGCTTTGATGATGGGGACGTGGACGTTGTCGTAGTAGTCGGTGAAGTCGGCTATGGAGAGCGAGGGCTGGCGGGTTTCAAAGGCGACGGCGATGAAGGTCATGGTGGGCGTTGGAGGGGGCTTCGTTCGGGCAGTGTCTGCGTAGAATGGAACTTGTACAGACAGAGGGGAGGGGGAGAGGGGGAGAGGGGGAGTGGTGGAGCCGGCGGGTTATCGATAACGACCTTATCGATAGCGCCTTGTCGATGACCGTTCTTCGATACCGACCTGAGCCAGTGTAGGCTGTGACATGTGGAGCCAGGAGCACGAAGTTCGAACTGTGCGATAAGCCGCTGAGCAGCTCTCTATCGCCCGCCCGCTCACACCTCCTCCCTCCCTCCGACCTGCCATCAGACCACACTTCGACTCTTGAAAACGACACGCGGCTGTCTCTCTCTCTCTCGCACGCCGACGACTGCACACTTCACTTCGCGCCACTACACAGTCTAGCTGCGTCTGGAGCGCGACAGGCAGCCCGTTTGGAACGCGACGGTGGCAGGAGCGGGTGGCAGATTCGCCGCAGCAATGTAGCTTTGTCGATGCTCTTCGCGCCCGAACCACACCATGATGAGACACGAATGCCTTGTACCGTCCAGCTCGACGCCGTTCCCTGGCTTCTCCGCAGCTCAGCCGCCCCGCATACAGCACAACGAAAGCGGCCCAAGCCCCTTCACCGGCAAGACTACAACATCAGCTCAGCTCTGTGTAGCCGTGGTGGCCAGGGAGGGCGGCAGCTCCCTTGAACAGCGCAGCCACGGTGCGTGCCGTCTCTGGCGCTGAACACAACCTGGAGCTACCGCGGATCAAAGTGGTCTGAGCAAGCCAGTGAAAGAGACCGAGGACCGTTGACACCTGCCATTGCTGTCTCGCAGACGAAGAGACACGGGTCGTTGGGGGCTTGCACCACATGAGCGTCTCCCGATCTGGCGACTGCGGCAGCAAACCCGCAAACACGGGAGCGATAGCAGCCATTCCGGGTTGCTCCAGGGACGCCAGTTGACGAACAGCCATGGCCGGCTTCCAATGGCAGCAGCAGTTGGCCGTTTTGGCTCTCTGCAAGTCCAGAGCCGTGTACGACTGCTCTCACTTAGTGGCCGAGCGCTCTTCCCTAGCTCTCCCGGCGCCGTGGTTGTCATTCCATCCGCACTCTTCCCATTTCCACACCGTCACCTGTCAGCTGCCAACGTCTCTTCGTGCACTCGCCGTCGCAACAACTGATTTCACTGCTCACGACGGGCTCCCGTCCCCCATCGACACCTCTCTGCCCAACATGCCGCAGTCGGATCTGCTCGTCCAGGCCGAACGCCTCATCCAAAGCGGACTTGCGCGTCTCCCACCGGCCCTCAGTCGCTTTCTGGGCTATCGTGAGAAGCCACTGCCACCCCCGCCGCTCTATATCATTTGCCTCTGGGCCTTCGTTGGCGCATTCGGCGGCCTTGGTATTCTGTTCGCAGTGTTTGGCCATAGCCACTACTTCACCATCCGTCTCGCCCCCCCAATAGTTGCGTCTTATGTAAGCTGTCACCTTCTCCAGCCCCATATCTCGACTGACAAGCCTGAAAGGGTGCCTCCGCCATTCTCTGCTATGGCAGCATTGACGTCCCGCTTGCCCAACCGCGCGCTCTCATCTTCGGCCATTTCTTCAGTGCTCTTGTCGGCGTCATCGTAGCCACTATATTCGACTTCAATCTGGATAGCGACACGCACCCCAGATTGCAATGGCTTGCCGCTTCCCTTGCCACTGCCATTGCACTCGTCGTCATGCACGTTACGAAAACGACGCATCCACCTGCCGGTGCAACTGCCCTGCTCCCCTGCGTCGATCCCGTCATTTGGAGGCTGAAATGGTATTTCCTTCCCGTAGTCCTGCTCTCCTCGGTACTTGTTCTTGCCAGTGCCTTGCTGGTCAACAACATCCAACGCCAGTATCCGAAATTTTGGATTGCCGCCATTCCACCCCCCGCACAGCCAGTGCAGCCTAAAAAGCAGAGCCATGGCACTTAGGATGAAGCCGCGAACCGTCACATGCCGCATCATCATTCGAGCGGCAATCGAATTTGGAGGGCTCACATCCACAGGTTGCACCGGCCAAGCGAGATTTTGCATGCGAAACGTTTCTTTCCGACGAGTTGAGCATAAGCCAGGCACTCAACATCCCCGCTGTACCCCACAACATTCAACACGGGCAATTTAGCCTCACTGTGTTATAAATAGCCGGCTTGCATCCGAGAATAAAGGCTTTCCTGTTGCTCGACAGAGCTGGCCCGCCATCTCCACAGAAATATTAAGAGCCATTCACTGTTTGTATCTGCACTCTGTACTACTCTAAAGATCCATTGCTTATTGTGATCTATGTAACACCGTATACCTAGCCCCCCGACTGTCGAGGGTGTTCTACCGCCCCGCTAAAAGGATGATTGGAACTTGCACAAACCTCTAGCGGGTACCGCAGGCCGTGGTTTGGTTGTGTCTCCTATGCCACGTTCGGTATCATCTGCTTTGTCCGACTTACTGACCGCGGTCGTCATGTCCCTCGACTTCGAGGGATTTCGGTTGGATCACGATGCGAGAAGTTGTCCTTATACCACTTCCACAGTACAATAGCTAATTTAGCGCGACTAAAAACCACTGCACATGCAACAATCTAGCAATTACAATAGGGCTGTAGAGAGTGGATCTGGATAGTGTGTGACATGCCAAGGCAAGTGTCGGGACCCGTTGATGACACGATGCTGATCGGCTGTGTCTGCAGTCTGCAGTGCAAACGATAAGCCGGACGGGTAACACGTGGGAAGCTAATCATAACAAAGTACGTGTTCCATCCAGGCTGTTCAACTTCACCTTGCAGAGCGCTTTTGGTGGTTCGGCCCCAGTTCCCTGCCTCATGTGACTGGTACTCGTATTCTTCACCGGACCAGCTCAGCTCATACCATAAATTCACCCCAGGCATAATTCGTGCGGGCTATCTATTGCTCTCTGTGTCACACCTTTCCTTTCCGAAGGCTGGATCGGTGTTCAGCCACGCAGGCCACAGCTTGGGCGCCAGATCGAGTCCAGTGGAGGAGATTCTCTACACCGGGGCGCGTGTAACCCAATCATAGCATTATGGACACGAGTAGGTCACTGTGATATACCTTAAAGTTACCTTTTCCTGAATCACGGCGTTTGCTTTAAAGTCCTCGCACTGCGATCTCTTCTAACACACACATACTGTTCTACGCAAGACTCACCTCCTCCAACCCACACATACTGTTCTAAGCAGGACTCACCTTCTCTTACTCTCACTTGTATACTTCTGACCCGGTTTCTGTTATCAGCATCTCTCTACGCTCAACAAAAGCTCACCATGGATTGGAAAAACAATGCAACCGAGCTTGCATGCAACATCTCAAATATGACGCAGGAACATATCCGTCAAGTATTTCCTACCTTCCTAACACTACCTTCGGCTAGCATTTCAGCACAATCAACTGCGTTCATTACGGTGCTCGCAATACTAGCCGTCGGCATCGTCAGGCTACTGAAGCGAGACGATGATGGACTGAAAGGCCCTTGGGGATTCCCCATTCTAGGATCTTTCCCCATGCTCACTCACTACCCAGAGCTGACGCTCGACCGCTGGGCACGCAAATATGGCCCTTTATACTCGGTTCGTCTTGGCAATCAACCTTTTGTCATAGTGTCCGATCCTGTGATCGCCAAAGACCTTCTAGTCAACAACGGCGCAGTCTTCTCGGACCGGAAGGAGATGTTTATCAAGAGCCAGACAATCTTCCTGGGCAGGGGCATCACAGCCACGAGATACAACGACAGATGGAGGAAGCACCGCCGTATCGCGACGCTCTGGCTCAACCCAAAGGCCGTCGATCGCTATGCCCATGTCCTCGACTTCGAGGCCACGGACATGCTCAAGGCGCTGTACGACAACAGCAAGAAGGGCGCGCACATCAACCCGCAAACCTACGCCGGCCGCTGCAGCCTCAACAACATGCTCACCATCGCCTTCGGCTTCCGCACCGCCAGCATCCACGAGCCCATCGTCGCCGAGGCGCTGCGTCTCTCGCGCGAATTCATGAACACTACCGGCCCCATGGCGAATCTGGTCGACTTTATACCCGTCTTGCAGAAGCTGCCGTCGCCGATCAAAACACGCGGCCAGGCCCTTTCTCGGGATCTAGTCGCGACGTATGGCGGCTTGATCAAGGATATCGACACGAAGATGAAGCAAGGAGTCCCGGTGGCAGATTGCCTGGCCAAGACCATGCTGGAGATGCAAGAGGAGGAATCGCTGGACGATCTGGACATGGCCATCTTGGTTTCGGCATTTCTAATTGGCGGCGTTGAAACGGTTAGACCTCCTTCCTTCCTTCACTGCCCCCCCCTTCTATTTCTCCGCATACTGACTCGCACCCTACAGACCGCCTCCGTCATGCAATGGTTCACCGCCCTCATCCCCGCCTACCCGCACATGCAAGCCCGCGCCCAAGCCGAACTCGACCGCGTCGTCGGCCGCACCCGCCTCCCCACCCCCGCCGACGAACCCCACCTCCCCTACTGCCACGCCCTCATCAAGGAGATCGAGCGCCGGCACAACCCCTTCTGGCTCGGCACGCCGCACATGGCCTCGGAGGACTTCGTCTACACCAACACCAACACCGCCGCCGACCACCCCCACACCCCCACCCCCGCACGCATCCGCAAAGGCTCCGTCGTTGTGCTCAACACGTACTCGATGCACCACGACGCCTCCCGCTGGGCCGACCCGCTCGCCTTCAACCCGGACCGCTACCTCGGCGACGCGACGCTGTCGAGCGCATCCGCGAACCTGGGCGATGCGCGCGCGCGCGACCACTGGATGTTTGGCGCGGGCAGGCGCGTTTGTCCGGGGATGTGGGTTGCCGAGCGCGAGATCTGGCTCGCGGTCAGTCGGCTGCTGTGGGCGTTTGATATGGTGCAGATTGAGGACAAGCCGATTGACTTGAACGAGTATGATGGGTTGAGTGGAAGGAGTCCTGTGCCGTTTGAGATTGTGTTGAGGGAGAGGTTTGGGGGGGTTGGGGAGGTGATTGAGAGGGAGTTGGGGGGGTTTGCGGAGATGGGGATGGGGGTGAAGGCGGAGTGAAGGCGTCGCAGGGAGGGTGCGAGTGAAGGGGTGGGTCGCAGGGGGGAGGGGGGGGGGGGCTCTGTTTCCGCTGGCTGACTGAGCGATATCATTCCACACCTCACACCACAGAGCCACCAAATCACACATTGCTAAGTATATCAAATAGCTAAGCAAGAAAAATAATCTAACATATCACTCTTCACAAAACCCCAACACCATATCATGTCCCCCCCACCCATCCACCCACCCTCAAACCTTCACCAACACGGTCCTCCACCCCCTTAAATCCAAACTCTTAACCACACCCCCTTCAACCGCAAACTCAAACCCATCCACCGGCTCCCGCACATACCGGAACGGATCCCCCCAATTCCAGCTCCCGCGCTCGAAATCCGCCATCTGCGCCTCGCCATGGCGCGCCCGGTCCAGCAGCATTCGAAACGTCTCTTTGCCGGTGCCCAGCGAATCCGGATCCGTGGGGTACAGCCCCGCGCTCAGATTGTCGGCCGGCGAAATCTTCTGGAGTGCCGCGAGAGCCTTGAGTACGAGCACGCCGTTGATGGAGAAGTGCGTGATGCGCAGGCCGGGCGCGCCACAACCCGCTTCTGCGTCGTCGAGCGCGATCGTGAGCGTGTTGTCCGCGTTCTGCGCGTCGCGGTACGTGCCCGCGTATTTGGCCCTCGCCTGGCGCCTTGCCAGCGCATCCGCGTGCGCGACGAGCGGGCGCACGACCAGCGGCATCAGCGCGACGATGGCGGCCTGCGCGTTGGCGCCGCCCACGTGCATCGTCACCGCGAGGTCGAACTCCGGGATCAGGATGCTCCACGACGTGTAGCCCGGCATGCCGCCGAGCTTGGTGTACATGTCGATGGGGCGCGGGAACGCGAGGGTGAAGTCGGCCGGGCGGAAGATCTCCCAGGGGGCGCCGACGAGCTGGTGGAGCGAGGGCAGGACGGCGCGCGGCTGCATCCAGGAGCGGGTGCGCGCGGGGGAGAGCAGTTTGTGCGTGAGGAGGGAATTGAGGAAGTGCAGCATTTCGGACGGCGTGGTCCAGATGCCGCCGGTGGGGTTGTGGTTGCCGAAATCCGCGGCGTAACAGGCCCAGGCGTCGTCGTTCTTGGGGAGCAGGGCCGAGCCGTCGGCGGGCGGCGTCTCGTACGTCGACTTGGCCATGCTGAGCGGGGTGAAGATCAGGTCGGCGATGAGCTGCTCGAAGGGCTTGCCGTGGACGGCGGACAGCGCCATGCCGAGCAGGCTGTACGCGACGTTGGAGTACATGGGCCCGGAGCAGGGGGACCGCGGGTAGTAGGCGGCGTGGTTGAACATGGCGTAGACCTCTGGGCGCGTGCAGACGCGGCCGCCGGGGTAGGGGTCGCAGTTCGGGAGCGTGTTGGTGACGGGCGGCATGCCGAGGAGGGCGGGGTTGAAGTTCGGGACGGTGCCGAGATCGCCGGTGTAGCCCTGGGGTTGGTGGTTAGATTTGGAGGTATGTGGTTGTGCGTGATAGGGGGGAAGAGCTGGGCTGAGGTGGGATGGGATGGGATGGTAAGGGGCAAAAAGGGAGGGAATCGTACAAATCTACCCAACCCACTCATGTGGTTAGCCAACGCTGCAACCGTCACCTGCCCGTACGCCGCCGCATCCAGCTTGGGCAAGTAATTCGTAATCGGGTCGTCCCAATTGATCTTGTCCCTGCTCAACTCCAACGCAAGCACAGTGAACAGCTTCGAGCCGCTGCCAAGCCGCATCTTGGTTTCGTGCAGCGACTGCGCGACTTCATAGTCCGGCGCCGAGTACTCGTGCTGGAACACCTGCGTTCCGCCGATGGAAGCTTTGATGGCAAACGACGTGTCGGCCTTCGACGTGAAGTTTGCGAACGTCGAGGCCGGGATGGAGAACGTGGTAGCATCGGACGTCTCGATGGGCGGCGGCAGGATGGCGCCTGGAGGCGGGCAGTATGCCATTGTGGAGGGCGCGACTGAGAGATATTATGTGAGGGGGAGGAAGGTCAGAGGTTACGAGAGCGAGAGCGAGAAGGGGGAGCGTGTAGGAGATAGCATCATGTAACGTGAATGTCTTCAAGCGGGAAAGAAAGCGCTGACGTGGAAAATAAGTGAGCGGATGGGACTGACTCTGGAAACTGTTCGTAAGCTTACCTTTTGACAACGGCTGTTGTTTTTATATATCTAGGGAAATCACCTGTGCTATGGGAGTCTTATGGCCGGGGCGTGCCTATAGTAGAGGGATGGATGTAAGCTGGCGATCCAAACCAACTCAGCTATCTTCAAGGCAAGCAGATAATTAGTCCAGAAAGGTGCGCCTCGGTACTCCGTACCCCTTGGTACCTTTTAGCCAGCCATTCAAAGTTGATGCGTGAAGAGGCATACGAAGACCTCACACAAGCTTGACACTGCGACGAGCATGGCTTTCTTCATCAGGGGTTATTCTTGAATCAGTCGATAGAGGATAGGAATTGACATATTGCGCATGGAGTAGTAAGTAAGAGGTCATAAGCACAGCCGGTGGGAGTCGGCACTGCCAAGTCGGTCGTCGGGTCCCGTGTTCCGGTCCGATCTTGGCGTCATCCCGCCGAAGGTTTTGGTACGGAAGACGATACATTCATTGCTGGCACACGTCGCGACCGACTAGAATGTGGGGGTAATTCTATTGAACGCGGAATAGAGACGGGAGGACGAGTGGGAGTAGTACGGTGGTGATGCAGATTCGGGTACAAGAGACCGGGCACTGTTTGTTTCTATCGAAACCAAGTAAGTGTGTGTGAGATGTATACCACGTTTTGATTTTCCCCCGTGGTGTTGTTTGTTGTGACTACATATTTTTGCATGCTAGAGGGCCATGTCTTTGCATGAGGTGAAGACGCGCTCAAGCTACGTCAACATCTCCACATCATCGTCGTCGTCTTCATCCTCACTCGCCGTCCCACTCCCCAAGCTCCCGTCTCTCGCTCTCGCACTCGGCCCCTCATCACCGTTACCATCCCCCATCATTGTTTCCTCCCCTTCCCCTTCATCATCATCACCGTCCTCGTCCACAAGCGGCACGAAGCGGAAATCCACAAAGCAAATCTTCCCGCTCTCGACCTCGATCATAAACTGCAGACTCAGCACGCCCTGTGTATCCGCGCGCACGCTCACTTTCGTCGCTACGCTCATGGCACGAGCAGCCTTCTGGATCAGACTGAACTTGTACGAATTGCGCAGCGTAGAGGATGGGGAGGACAGTTTGAAGATTTCGAGCAGGTGTGGGGTCGGCTGGGGCCCGTTTTCGGCGTCGGTAGGGTTCGGATTGGTGGGTGGGGGAGGTGGCCGGTTCGATGGATACGGGTTGTTGTTGAATTCGACGCGCGCAGAGCCCAGGTCTCCGGATGACGAAAGCGCAAAGTATGGTTTTCCGCGGTGCATGCGCGCAACCATAGTCAGTTTCTCAGGGCTCGTCGAGGAGAGCTCAGAGATGGCGTCAAAGAGCCAGGAGCCGCGCATGATGGTTTTGAAGGCGATGCTCTGCCTGTCGAAAGGAATCTCGTCGGCGAAGGCGGGCTCGTAAGTTGTTAAGTTGCAGGTGGTGCGGATTGTAGCTTCGGTGAGGATGATTGAGAGAGGAGCGCCGGTGGTGTCGTAGGATATGCGACACATGTTGTTCATGCCTAGCACAGTGTTCGAGAAAGCGGTGCTGGTGGGGTTCTCACGCGCCCACGGCGGTTTCGAGGTGTTCGGATCCGTGAGGCCAAAGATCTGAAGTGTTTCGAGGAGGGAGGGAAGTGATATTTGAAAGGTCGGGGTGCTGGATGTGTCTTCTTCGTCCTCGTCGTCCGAGTTCTGCGAGTTGCGTTGCGGGGGTGGAGTGCGGAAAGTGTAGGCTGTGAACAGCGATTTGTCGAGGAAGGCGGACCCTTCCATAGCGCTCGCCTCATCGACGGAGAACTTGATGCCCTCCTCGCTGAGCTGGACGTGTGCCTTTTCGGAGAAGTTGATGCAGCGCAGGAGGAGGTAGAGTTGGCGAGCGGAGCTAGAGACGCAGGTGAGGATCGGGTGCTCGTCTTCGTCGTCCATTGTGGGCTGCGCGTTAATTCGTGGTTACGGTGTCAGATGGATGGCAAGAAATGCTCGGAAATAACGTGGAGTATGGGAAGCGGTAGATGCGCGCGGTGGTATCTCGAGTCCTGAACTTTTATTGCATTCCGATTAGACTACAGTATGCCCCGAACGCCGGTGGACGAGAAGAAAACTAGACGTAGACTCCGGCCGCGCAGATCATGAAGACTGAACCGAAACTATGTGCTGTCAGCCTGGGAGTTGCTGTACAATGGATGCGATCTACACACCCGAATGCTAACGAGCCGGGGACACCGAGAAGCGGGAGGTTGACGAAGGACCGGTCTACAGGAGGATTAGAAACGGTCTGCCTGCTAGGCTCCAATAGTAGCGTACTCAGACTGAAGACGGTGACCAAGACCAGGGCTGCAGGCAGTTAGCATAGCTCCACGAGTTCCGACACGGACACGTACAGATGAGCAGCAGCACGAAGCCGAGGGTGAATTGCGCGTCTTTGCCGACAGCGGGGTGGTAGGGCGAGGCAGCGGCAGCCTCCCAGACGTCAAGCAGCGGCGACGACATGGATGTCGATGTGTTCGGTGGTGTTCGGTGGTGTTTGGCGGTGGCCGTGGGGGTTTGGAGTTGGTGCGTGGTGGCCTCAACTTGAACGTCGGCTCCGCAGACCAGGTCTTGGCAACGGTGGGCTCGACGGCCGCTGATTGGCTGTCGCGCCTCGCCGCTTGCGACTCCAACGTCAGGTCGCGGTGAAAGCAGCAGCAGCGCGGGCAGGCGGGCACCTGCATTCACTGCCCACTGCCCACTGCCTACTGCTGTCCACCGCTCCCCACGACACCGCCCACCATGGCGCCCTCCGCAGCCGACGACGGTAAGTGCGCCCCTTCCTCTCCTCTGCACCCCCCGCGGCACCGCGCCCAACCATGTCGGCTGCCCTCGACGACGACGGTAAGATGCCTGCCCGGCGCGAAAGTGCCCACCAGCATGCTGCCCTGCGCGAGATGCTGGGCTACCCAGACTCAGACTCACACTCACACTCTGACGAGCCCGCGTCCGCGCCTGAGCCGGCGCCTGAGCCCAGATCTCGCACCCCCGAGTCGTCGCCCGAAGTGCCCTTGTTCCACCAGCTATCTGACCTGTCTCTTGCTGTAGCAAAGCGCAAAGCCGCGCAGCCGCTCACGTCGGGCCCGCGCTCGCCGCCGAAGCGCTCGAAGCAGCTCAGCGGAAGCCCCGCCCGCGTCCTGCCGCCGCTCCGCATCGTCCCGTTCCCCGAGAAGCCTGCCGTGGTCGAGGAGCGCAACGGCGAGATCGAGTTCCGCGTGGTCAACAACGATGGCTCCAAGGACAGCAGCATCATCCTGACGGGCCTGAAGTGCATCTTCCAGAAGCAGCTGCCCAAGATGCCCAAGGACTACATCGCGCGCCTCGTCTACGACCGCACCCATCTGAGCATCGCCATTGTCAAGAAGCCGCTGGAAGTGGTTGGGTGAGTAGCCTGCCCCTCATACCCCACCTCAACAATGCCTGCTAACCTTCATGACCGCAGCGGCATAACGTACCGCCCTTTCCACGGCCGCCAGTTCGCCGAAATCGTCTTCTGCGCCATCTCGTCCGACCAGCAAGTCAAAGGCTACGGCGCCCACCTAATGTCGCATCTGAAAGACTACGTCAAGTCGTCGTCGGACGTGATGCACTTCCTCACCTACGCCGACAACTACGCCATTGGCTACTTCAAGAAGCAGGGCTTCACCAAGGAGATCACGCTGGAGAAAGAGCGCTGGATGGGCTACATCAAAGACTACGAGGGCGGCACCATCATGCAATGCACCATGGTCCCGCACATCCGCTATCTCGAGGCCGGCCGCATGCTCCTCAAGCAGAAAGAATGCGTCAACGCCAAGATCCGCGCCATCAAGTCGTACCACATCCACCAGCCGCCCGTGCAGTGGAAAACGGGCCTCTGCAAGCTCGACCCGCTGTCCATCCCCGGCATCAAAGAGTCCGGCTGGTCGCCCGACATGGACGAGCTCGCGCGCGCGCCCCGCCACGGCCCCAACTACAACCAGCTGCTGCACCTGCTCAACGACATGCAGAACAACAGCAACGCCTGGCCCTTCCAGCAGCCCGTCAACAAGGACGACGTGGCCGACTACTACGACGTGATCAAAGAGCCCATGGACCTGGCCACCATGGAGGAAAAGCACGAGAAGGACCTGTACCCCTCCCTCGAGGACTTCATCCGCGACGCCAAGCTCATCTTCGACAACTGCCGCAAGTACAACAACGAAACTACCACATATGCCAAGTCGGCCAACAAGCTGGAAAAGTTCATGTGGAGCAAGATCCGCGAGGTGCCCGAGTGGGCCGTAAGTCTCTCCTGACGATTCATGCTGTTGACCTGTGACTAACTCCCTTCTGCAGCACGTCGAGTCCGAGTACACTGGCAAATGAGGTGATCAAGAAGGGTACCCGGAAAACTGTCGTACTCTCGCGGTTGGGTTGGGGATTTCCTTACCTTGTTGTTTTTATGTTAGCGGCATTGGGGGGAATGGGCTCCCAGTTTCTAGGATAGCGGCGTTTAGGAAGGTGGTGTCTTGAAGGGTCCCTATGATACTATGATACCAGCCAGCCGGTGAAGTAGTGGCACTCACTTGTTTTGAATCCTCCAGCCAATTCACTGAAAACTCTCTATTTGTCTGATCCGTGATATTGATCTCGTGAAGTTGCGACGACCACAGCAAGGTCCTCTGAAAACCGACCACCTGTTTCTATAAAGCCCTACGGTACATGGCAGACAGGGTATTGCCACGTAGAGCCAGCTACTCAACAGCTCTCCTTAATCCACCTGCTGCAGCCGCAGCCTGCAAGATAGCTACCTGAAAACAGTAGCCCTTACGTCTGCTACAAACACTACACGTTGTATCGGGAGGAGTTCAGGGCAGTGACTCTGCCAGCACGAAGCTCTGCTACACGCCATACACAGCGTAACACCCCCGCCAAACACCTCACACATACGCAAGTCACTCACAACAGCCACCAGCACGTCACGTCAAATATACAGTGTGTGTTTTTGGTCAGCCAACGCAGATTTTTCTTCGTTTTTGCTTTGTGCCATCTGTCTATAGAAGCCGAACCGCACCTGTAGTGCTGCGACATACTATGATAACTGCATCGACACACGTCCTTGCCCTGCTTCCCGTCTTGACGCCGGTATAAGCGGCCGAGAGAAGATATAGCCATAGACACTGAGTGCCGAACTGACGGACTGGACTGACAAACGTACAAAGTTGACCAGCCGATGCGCCCCGAAGACGCCCCGCTGTAGAAGGTTGCTCCGAAAAACCCCATCCATCCATTCATCCATCCATGCATTAGCCAGACGTGGCGCAATTTCGTGAACAAGGAAAATGACGGTGGGAAAAGGAAAAAGGAAAAGAGATACAGACTGAGCCACCTCTTGAGTTGCTGCAACAGGCCGTGTCGGTAACGCCACGGGTTGCGCAAAGAATTGTCTGTGTGCAAAGAGTTGTCGGTGTTCAGTAGTGAGGTGGGAAACAAAAAGAAATTCTGGGTAGTCCCTACATCGCCACCAAAGACTGCAACCATCAAAAGGAGAGGTCCGCCCGACGTGACATGGAAAAGGAAATAGACTCCATGAGCGTCAGAGATGAGACGGCCAAGTCCTCCTTTAGCGCAGCCAAGTCCAGTTCGGTGGAAAGGCTCCGACAGACGAGGCAATGTTTTTTTGCAGACCGTGGCCGGTACCAAAGTCTAAACGGCAACAAAACGTGATCAAGCCAGTCGATAACGACTTCGGTATTTAGTCATTATTTGGTGTATCCAAATTCGAAGCTGATGGTGATTGTCGAGCTGTGTTCGAAGGGAAAAGCCGACTGTTGTGCAAGGGGGAAGAAAACAATGAAAATCGTGTATGGTACAAAGCTTTTCGTACTGTGAATTGGGTGGGGGACGGGGTAAGCTAGGAAGCTTCCGAAGACGGACCCATAAGACGATATCGCCTGACCACTAACGAACGATGGCAAAATCGCAATGAATCACCATTCGAATTCGCCAGTTGCTTTGTGGAAGAGATACCTAGGGTCATCATTAGTACCAGCCTCGAGATAAGGTCGAAGTTACTTACTCCTTCTTGTTCGTAGTCAGGATGCCGTCCTTGAGCGTGCACTTCCACTTGTTCTTGACGCGCTGGACCTTGTCATACGTGCACAGCATGTAGTCCATGGTGTCATCATCGTCGCCGTCTGCTCCATTCAATTCATCCTCTGGATCATCCAGATCGGAATTGATGAGGTCCTCGTCTTCCTCCTTCACCTCGTCTTCACCATCGAAGCCAACAGGACCAGGAATTGACGATAAGTCTTGCTCGGCCTTTTGTGCTTGCAGTACGCGAGTGGCAGCCTTGTGCTTCCTACCCTTTGGCATTTCATCAATTGGCATCATGAGACCGCTGTCGAGGTTTGCGGCCAGGGCGTCGATTTGCGCGCGCATGAACAGGTCAGCAGCAATGCGACCGTTCAGCACATCTTCGGCCTGAGCAGCCCTCGCAGCCTTAAATGCGTTCCAGTCCTCTATGGTAGCTTCAGCGCCGTCAGTCTGCGAGGTGTAAGGTCGCTGCTGTGGCTGCTGCATTTGCTGGGGTGTACGCTGTTGGCCATGGGGCGGCATCGCGCGCTGTTGAGGGTGTTGCATTTGGGGCTGACCACCGTGATGTTGCGGATGAGACATGCCTTGCTGAGTCTGATGCAGACGCTGGGCTACTAGAGCATGGGCTCGCTGCTGAGCAACGTCGCCATACGAGGCTGAGTAACCGCCATTCTGACCAGAGCCGTACGTCGCATGAGCGGGTTCGTAGCCGCGTTCTGTCTTGACGGCAACGTTAGGGAAGTTAAGGTGATCCTGGTTTCCCGATATAGCGGGGGAGACGGCAGCATCCTTGCCACCGTTTGACGGAACCGTAGGTGGCTGGCGCGGAGGCTCGGGCTGGGGGTCCCACGGAAAGAAGGCAATCTTGAGGCCGGACAGCTTCTCCTGCCAACCCTAGACGAGGTGTTAGTAATATCCCAAAAGCTGATGTAAGAGAAGCGGAGACGCAAAGCAAACGGGAAGGACGAGGCAGCGATCACATGACAGGCCTATGCCCAACAGAGCAAGGATAAGCCGCGCTTGGCGGGACGTGGGCACACGCAGGGGGGTATAAGAAGTGACCCAAATACTGCGCGAGCCCCCGTCCTGCGCGCCCGCCCGGCAGCTCAGCCCCGCTTTCGGCCAGCCCCAACACCACCCAGCGCCAGGCTGCCATGGCACTGCGACGGCGCGAGCGCGCACCCGGCGACGACTGGAACGACTCTTTCTGACGGGAACAGACTCCCGACGGGGCGACAAAGAAAATGGGAGACGAAAGGTGCGGCGACAATGAAAAAGCGCGGCGGGAAGCCACGACCGGCACCTGGGGAAGTCGCCACTCACCTGCTTCATCTCGTCGAGCGTCGACTGGTCCACGCCGAACTCTTCGAAGTCATTCTGCGAGACCTGCACCACCTTTTCGATGATCTGCTGGTACACGCTGCCCTGTTGTCGCTGTTAGCCGGCGGGCCCTCACTCGGGGCGGGCGGGGCGACTCACCACAACCTGGTTCGACATCGCGGCTGCCGGCTCGTGCGACTCGACTCAGTCTACCGTGTTCGCTGCTCGGGATGCAGACTCGGAGCAGACGCTCTGGCGCGCGTGCGGCTGTCGCTGCGTGGGTCGGGGCGGTAAACGGGCCAGGTGGGCGACGTCCAGCGCGTGTTGCGGCGGGGGCGAGCGCGGCGGGGAGCAGACGCGCGCACTCGTATCGGCTGTGGCGCCTCTATTAGCAGCTGCTGGTGGTGTTGTAGGACTTGTAGCGGGACCCTTTCGTGGAGGGGGGTATGGGGTCGGGGAGGGTGTTTGGGGCATGGAGCCGGCGAGCGAGAGGGATTGAAGGCAGGGCCCTCGCTAGCGCAATAGCGCCGCCTTGGCAGCTGACAAACTTGGCCCTGCTCCAGCGTCACTCTCTGATATTCCGCTGGCCATGCCGATGCTTCTTCGCAACCATTGTCTATGTGAATTGCTCTTCTTCGCCGGGGCCGCTAGCGTTTGCTATCGCGCCCTGGTCCAGGTCGCACCGTGTGTGACTTCAACCGGCATCTGCAAACCTTCCGCTTGTCCTACTTCGACACAACCCGGATCTGCACGACCAAGTGCTTGTACAAGGGGAGGTGCATGGTAGTAGGCTGTGGAGTTTTCTTTTGAAGAAAATAGGGTGACTGTCATCCAGCTTGCAGTCCGACTACCTCAGCACGAATACATGTTCATGAAAGATACTCAAATCGGCATTACGGCATGTCCCTTCCTAGAAGCCACCTAAGGCATTTCCGTTGTCTTTCACGCCCGCTAGATTCAACTGTTGCACCGCCTACGGGCTCATGATGTCCCGCAATATACGCAGAAGAGAGGATAGCTCAGTCAGCCATAACCAACGATGTCTGGAAAGCTGTATCCACATCCTTCCTCCTAAACCCAGGAGAGCGTCCCAGACAAATACCATGCTTGATGAGTTCTGTTCCGTGTCAGCATTCGCAAAACCTGAACAATCCCAGGAGACTCACCATCCGTCAGTTTGCTCACATCAATCCAGGCTACCTTCTTCTTCTTCTGTTTAACAACGGGCAGCGGCTCCATGATACCCAGGTCCAAACTCGCCATGTTACCGAACGCCAGTGAACCAAAGCCGGAGTTGATACCCATAGCAAATCCTGGAGCCAGGTCGAGACCGAGCGGTTGGTCGAAGATCGTTGATGGATCAAATTCGCCCATCTTTCCGAAGTCTGGCGTGAAGCTGTTGTTGGGCATGTTCATAACCATGTCCAGACCGAAGGGCGCATCAGACTGGCTGAAGGCTGGCTCGTGGTTCGGCGTAGATCTACTCGAGGACGAATATGTGTCGCTAGAGCCGGTGCTGAGACCCGGGCTTTGGGATGCGTGGTCCTCGTCGTCCGTCTCGATCAAGACTTCCACGAATGAGTCCTTGGAATCAATGTGGCATCCTTTCTCTTCCAGATAGCCCTGCACATCAAAAGCATCAAACCATTCCCCTTCAAACCCCGTCATGTCAACATCCAGGTCATGGCTTTTTGAGGGGTCCAAGTTATTCTCGGCGCGTATCCTCTTCGCTGGCAGAGGTCCTACGGTCCTGATTGTCCATGAAGCAGGCGGTGGGACGATACTGCCTTGTGCATCGCGTCGGGGGTAGTGGGTTCCGGCGCCGCCAAGATGGAGGAATGGTGAGTCCCAATAGTCCAAGTCTTCACCAACTCCACGTGATAGAATTAGTTTGAAGCGTTCTCGAAGCGTATCAGGACTTAGGTATGGGAGAGTCAGCCTGAACACATAGTTTAAGGCAGCTGATCGGATATTCGCAGAACTGAGGAGGTGGAAGCCCGTCTCTACCGCAGCGCGGGTAAGACGACGAGCGTAGCTTGTTTCTTCGTGACTATAAGTCCAGGGGATTGACAAAGTCTTGGTGGTAGGCGGGGATAGCCAAGGTGGAGTTGAGAAGCGTGTCTGCGGCGGTGTGGTTCCTGGAGTGGGTATTTGAACAGAATATATCTGGGGATTGGACAAGGAGTCAGAATATTCCCGCACTTCATCACGAGGCAGGATATCTACGAGTCCAAACGGAAGAGACTGTGGGTCGGATCTTCCTTGTGTCTGTGACCGTGATTGATCCCAGAGTTGTCCCATAGTGAACGGTCGTCCGGCCGGGATGAGACTTGTTTGCTTCGCCCCTTCGAGATATGAACTTGGCAGAGGTGCGAAGAATGTACTGTGTGGCGGAACGTCGTGTTGCAGCGAAGTGGGAATGGGTGGAGACTTGGCTAGAGTAGCCGTGTATCCCCACCCTACCTCAGTATGTGTTGCTACAGGAACAGGAGATTTCTTGGACTTGTTCGGTTCAGAGAGGAGGCGTAGGGCCGCGGCTGCATTATGCCATTCTGTGGCCGGGTCCAACGGGTCTTCACTCATTTCTTCGTCGTCATGATCACCTTCCGACGCGGATTTGGCTAGTGTGACGAATGTCTCGGTCACTTGTTTCAGTTCATGGGCCAGATTCGGGCTCAACTGAAGAAGCCCAGATTCAAATGCAGTCTCGCTAAACTTCAAGAAAGATTTGTTCATCTGCTCGATGATATTCTGGAGTTGAGTGTTTTCTTCTTTTAGCGAGGCTATTGTTGTCTCTTTGCGCTGACGGTACGCGCGCTGGGCCAGGCGAATTTGCGTTCGGCGACGCTATGATATCCATTAGTATCAGGTTATTGGAACAGTGGAACCAGATCGCGAATCCACCGAGGTGGCAAAGGATTTTAGCAGGGTTCGAGAACCATTGCTGCACAGTGGTGCCCAGAGTATAAGTGGGGAGGCTACTCACATCGGCTGCTGTCGCATCTTCTGTATCTACCCTTGGTCTCCCTCGAGCTTTCTTGCTCGCATATCCATTACCCGATGGTCTGGAGCGCTTTTTAGGTGGAGGTTGACCCTCGCTCTCGGAACTCGTCATATTCTCTAGATGTTGACCCAAAAATACCCGCAACTACTGCTCAGGAGATGTTCTGGAAGCCTGGAATCGAAACACGGAGCGATAAACAGCTAAGATCTGGTACGTGGTCCCTGGCGAACTTTGGCGAATTCAAGGTATATCCTACTTTTAAGCAGTGTAAGGTGTCCGGAGACAGAGAAAAGCGGAAGAGATACTGTTCTGTAGTGTCGCAGCCTGCAGGATTGGCTACCGTCTGATTAAGTTAGTTGGGGGCTGCGTAAGCCAGAGGATCAGCCCGGTAGCGGCTTGATAAAAAAGTGAAAGGCAGCTCGTCAAAGCAGCATGCACTCACTTTGGGGGCTCGAATTGAACCATTGAGACCAGCGCTGCAACCAGCATCATATCAGATTATTATTAAGCCAGCCGTAGGCGTTGTAAGGGCTGGAGTGGGTGAGAGTCCACGGGAGACATCTTCATGATTACTGAACGAGCCGAGGAGAACGCCATTACAAATGCAGTTAGACGGCAATTTCCATCCCGTGGCCAAGCTATCTCCCACAGGAGATCCATGCACGACGTTGCTGACATGCGTTGTATGCAGCACCATCACGACAGTATCCTCGCAGTGAAAGCTCTTGACCACTACTCGTTATCATCGGAAATGTGACATATGTAGACATCAGCAGATACAGCAGCGCATCTCAACATAGCAAGAGAGTGTTAACAGTGCTTGTATTCACGATGAGTGTTGTCCAATATCTCCACTCCTACTGCTCTTCAGAGTTGGAGGACAGCCAAGCCAAGTATCATGTGCTGTAGAGCTTGACGCATGTCCAGACTCGGTTTCTGTAACCGTGTCATCGTCCTCCGAATTCGCAGCGGTCTCACGATCATGCCTCGATATTACTTGCTCCGCATCGGATTTGCCTTCAGCGATCGGAACTTCTTTATCAGCATGCTTCTTCTTCTCTAGCCACTTAAGCAGATTCTCTTTGCTAGGTTTGAAATGCATCAGCATCTCGTCACCCGGCTTATAGAACCCATGAGCCTTCTTCCTCTTTATTTTCCGTTGTACTCTTGCGGCTACCCGTGTACGAAACTCATGATGAACTTTGAGCTTGGCCGCAATGTATTCATCTTCTGGTTTGTGGTCGTCCGGGAGTTGGTCGAGTAGCGCAGCTTCCAGCAGCTCCTCGTCAGTTAGGCAGCGCTCGATGATCGATTTTCCTGCCCCTTCCGTCACGGTCTTGAGAAACTCAAGCGACGCACTGCACAAGTCAGCATATATAAGCTAATACAGCTTGTTGTAGCTTACCTAATATTGAGATCTATGGCGCGATGCGGATGAACTGTGGCTTTCAAGAAGAGGGAGGTCACATGGTTATATAACACGGAGAAATCTGACTGCGATATGTGGACCGATCCCCGCACAGTACACAGATATGCGGGTGCCCCCTGCTCTTCCGCTTCGTTCATCAAAGACGTGACGGCATCGAAGTTTGACTGCCAATACATGAAAGCTTCCGAATTAATACCGAGTAATGGCAGATGAATCCGATGTTGGGGGTCATCCCTGGGTGGTTTGATTGGAGCCCTATGGCATGGTTAGTGATACGTATGTAGGTATGCTCTTGCGTTATAATGGACAGACATACCCCCATATGTCGTATATTATGCCAGCCTGGACATTTTCAAACCGTTCATGGGTATTTCGTAAAAGTTCAACGACTGTGGCAGCTCCAAACGAGTGTCCAGCAACGGTAACTTTGTCCACATGAAATCTTTTCGTCCAATTTGACCAATCGACTCCTTCCAAACCGCGAGAGCTGCCGCCCATATATCCTTCCTGCCGCATATTGAGGCGAGCTACCTCTTCCCCTCTACCCTCACATATATCCCGCAGAACCCGGTAGGCTTCTTCAATCTCCGCTAGGCGAAGCTCGATTTGTGCGGTGCGAAGCTCGCTATCGACGCCCTTTTCGTTCGATGGGCTAGTATCGTAAGGGTTGTCTTTGGGGAATATGTAGTCCTGTTGACGTCAACTTCTCGTCTTTTGGCAGAGTCACAGAACTCACTATTGTATCGTAGCCATTCCTCTTCTCCTCCTCAGAATGGTCTACCTGTCCTTTGTGCTCCCGCTCTTCTATGCTACCTGCACCTTCCTTGGTATGGTTTACGAAGGTTCGAGGTCCAGAACCATCTCGATGCTCCAGTGCACACACGACGAAGCCGTAGCTGGCGAACTCGGCGCACATAGTGGAGTACGCGGTTCTGGTTCCCCCAAGCCCATGGCTGAAGAAAAGGACTGGGAATATAGGTTGGTCCGATCCTTCCGGAGGCGGGCTACCTCGCTGATTCTTGATTTTGTGGCCGTTACGCTTGAAGTTGCCCTCTGGCGGCCAATGTGTAGCCAGCGGAGAGTTCCGGAAAGCGCGCAGCTTAGTGAACATGGTGGTAGACGCAACATATGCTATAGCCAATGAGTCTGATATTCCTGCGAACTTTGCATATCCCTTGGCCAGTTCGCGTCGTGGTCGCGGAACCCATGTTTCCCGGGACCAATTGCGCCTCCCGCCTGGATCTTTACCTGCGCCACTGCCTAGAGCAGCAGGATAATAGAGAGTGAAGAGCACGGTTTTGAGTTGGAGGAGGTGATGGCCTTTTCGGGTTATGTTGGAGAATGTCCGTGGGTGTTCTGCTGGCACTTCGACATCCATCGACCCAACGCTATATGGGCCCGACGAGTGTGGCAAGTGCCCTTGGAGGAAGCCGAGTTTGTCTCTCAGGCCCGTAGGCGGTCGTGACCTGGGTTTCTTCGCGTTCGGCACCTTGCCAGTGCCGCTGCTCCCGCTGCTCTCCCGTCGGAGATCATGTTCGTCTCTCTTGACGCCCGTAATCTTGGTGGTTTGCCTATGAAGGTAAGACATTGCTGGTCAATACGATAAGGAACAGTAAGTTATCAAAATCGAATGTTTTCAAGGAGAGTGAAGAAAGAGCAACTATGATGTCCGCGGGTCATCGGCGCACGTTCGGCGAATGTCTAAGACCATGCCCGATGTGCTACTCAGCGCGTCTTATTTGTTCGCACAGCCGTAGAGAAGTAGACATAGAATAGGTACTGTTGCGCCCGTGGCTCTTGCCCGCGACATGGCACTGTGTGTGGTGTGTGGTCCACTGTGGTGTGTGGTGTATGTGTTGTGCGATCTGACATCATTGTTTAGCCCCTGGGACCTCACGCGCTCGCCAAACCCGCACGCACCGGCCGACGCACCAAGCTCCCGATGTCCTGTTCGACTCCAATCCCATCCTCCATCGACTTCCACCTCGCATGGTTCTTACGAGATGTGACCTCTAACAATCCCAATGGGACGTAGACAGTAGGTCAGATACAGTATTCCGCAGGCCGTTGCAATTCGGATCTCCCTCTTGCTTCTCTTGCTATCCTTTCCCGCTGACACGCCCTCCAAATCTAGCTGTCCTTGAAGAGGTCAGTCAGTGCATATTAGCTCTGTTTTCTCTCAGTCAAATCAACCAACTAGCTGGTCTTCGATTGTTTCGCATGCCTGACGGCCATGTGCACGCATCAAACAGTTTATTTACTGCTCGTGTTGTCGCATGCGCTTACTAACATGTGAATCTTCAGCCCAGCCAAGGCAACCCTGATGGATTACAGTACAGCTGCATGGACACAGCTTGCGCTTCACTCACGACTACAGGCGCAGGAGCTCAAAACACAAGGTCATTGCTTATGCTGGTACATCCGGGTTTATATGAAATAGCGCGGACATTATGGAGGCTTCAACGCCAAGCGCCCATTGCGCCATGAGGCTGGGTATGTATTCCCTTCAGACTGCTTGAAATCCGCCTACTCGGGCTGCGAGATCGTGGAAATATCAGAATTGCTGAGGGAAGTTGACGCCACTTAGTCCAGAACGCCTCAGCTGGTAAGTGTTTTCTGACGGAACATAGCCTGGCTGACCTTAAGTAGTACATAGTTCTACGTCTTATTGATCGCCTTCATCTGCTTAACGAGCTGCTCGATCTTGGCTTCACCGACCATCGGTTTCTGATCGTTCCCTGAAGTCTCCCGCAGAAGTACGGTGTCGCGGTCCTATCAGAAATCGTAGAAGCTCAGAATGCGGTCTTAACAAAGTCGATCGATCTGGAAAAGGGCGTGGCCGAAAAGCATAGGCATTTCGTAGCCGACGAGACTCTTCCGTTCAGAAGTATCCGAAGACTGGGTGGGGGTGCATATGGAGAATACGAAGTACTATTACGGGGAAGCTTTACGCTAGGAACCGTATCCGCCGGAAGCTCATATTCGGAAATGGCCGTGACCAAGGCGCGCAGGCTATGCGAGACTTTATCCAGGAACTAGACATACTCAAGAAATTACACCATCATCATTTCGTTCGGTATTGTGGGAGCTACACGGATCCTAGATCACTTGGTCTTATAATGGAACCGGTTGCGAAGGCAAATTTCGCCGAATACCTGCAGGCATTTTCAGTCTCGCAAACAGATACTCTGCGGCAGTTTCTTGACTGTCTTGCCGCTGTACACTTAGTTATCTCCATGGCAACACAATCCGGGACCGGGATCTTAAACCACAAAACATACTTGTCGACGGCATGAATATCCTTTACACTGATTTCCGCCTATCAAAAGACTATTCGAACGAGATAGGGAGCACATCCTCTGGAGTAACGGCAAGAAGCTCTCGATACTGTGCGCCAGCGGTGGCCAATTACGATGCTAGGAATAGCTCGTCCGACATTTGGTCTCTAAGGGTCATTTATCTGGAAGTATGCGTTATCCTGAAAGGTCGCAACCTCTCGTATATGTCCGATATCTTTTCGCAGCATGGGGATCGCAGTCTATACGTCAGCACGAACGAAAGAGCCACCATAGCTCTTATATCCGGACTGCGAAGTGTTGGGGATATTCTAGACAACGGCATACTTGATACTGTGGAACTCATGTTACGGCGCGATCGTAAGACAAGGCCGACGGCGGAAGGCGTTTTCGAACGACTAATCGGCTGTGATCATACAGAGCTATGGGCCCGTCGGCTTTGCGGCACATGTTGTCTTGATGTGGACTCGCTTAGCGTCGAGGATGATGGTGACGATCTAACAGGAATGCAGATTCTTCTCAGTCGACTAGATGCTGAAGAGGATGACCATCGGACAAAGCTGCATAAGGAGATGGAAGAGCAAGATCATGTATTCTCGAATCAGAGACTTCCAACCCAGGACGTACCAGTCGATGAATACAAACCAACATCCCTCGCAGGAGCTTTGAATCATCGCTCTGTTCCCATCTCCTTTGTCGTGGAGTCACCTCAGACTCTCCAGGTTGGATTGCCTAATTCAGTATATGACCCTATGGAAGCAAACCATCTAGTTGCACGGCCGGCAACACGTGTTCATACACCGGACTTCTTGATTGCGCCTTCAGCGCGGGCATCAGCCACAGCCAGTCAGCCTGCTGCGTCGAACTTTGAATACTCCATCTTCGCAATCAACGAAAACCTACCCAGGGCTACCATTGCAGCCATAGAAACATACCTTGAGCGTTCGCGAGTTCAGAAACAAACAGAACAAGAAGGGGCCCATGTATGTACATTCGGCTGCGGGTACTCAACACCTCTCCGGTCTCATTGGAGACATCATGAGGATTTCCACAAACCGCAGAGTATTTGGCTATGCATGGACTGCCATCTCCATGGAAATGGTACCTTGACTCGCCTGGAAGACGATGCTATGCAACACGTTAAAGACTCGCATTCTGGCTCACGGAATCTCTGTGAAGAACACATGGCGAAGATTGACCTCATTTCGCAACGAAACTTTAAGCTACCGTGTCCGAAATGCCACGAAACAGGGTTCAGTTCTTGGGACCATCGATCAGAGTACCTACTAGCGCACTATGACATAACTAACTCTACCTATTCCCCCGCTGAGATTGTCGCAGTTTTAAGCACCACCACGCCATGATAAACTGATTAGACATCCCAGCTCACTCATCAGAGACGTTCAATTCACGCTGCAAGTACTGCAAAAAATGACAGAGAAATGCCGTACACCACAGCTGCATACACTAAGGTGCGCTCGGGTACCTTATTTTCATTAGTACTCTGGAAACTCAGGGTCAACACTATCCCGCCAGGCATTTAGTCCACCCTTGATGTCACCGATCCATCTCTGTCCTCCCAAATCCAAACCCAACTCCCTCATTTTCTTCACCGTGATTTGGGAGTCGTTGCCACGCCTACATAATACGAATATTGGTTTATCCGGATAACTCTTCAGCTCCGAAACCCAACTCTGTTCCTCGTTACCTTGCTGCCCGTTGCTCGTCCCATTCGGTCCAGAACTACGAGTACTCGTGACCGTTGAGAAGGGCACGTTCACACTGCCTTCGACGTTGCAGAGGTCAAATTCCACTTTCTCGCGGACGTCTACGAGGATGTGGCTGTCTTTGCTGGGCTCCGTGCCAGTAAAGGGGTTCACGTCTAGCCTGATCTTGGCGTAGTTGTTGACGGATATGCGTTCGTTCGGGCTCAATGCATCAACAGGATTAATAACCCCGCAAAACTGAACGTAGTCCAGACTTCCGGAATTCAGCGCTTCGGGCGTTACACTCGCTTGGGCGGAGCAGGCAGCGCATTTTGCTTTCCGCGTGCGTAGCCGGATTGAGCGGAACATGGGGCTTGAGTAAGCGGAGAAGATGAGCAGAGACGGTGGGTCTGGCGGAGTCTCGGGTATAGATGGGTTGGAGTTGCGTGTCAGCACTTTGATTGCTTCCAGCGCTTGCAGAACACCCATGATGCCGACGACAGGACCGAGAATACCGCCGTCGCCGCACGAGACGACGGATTCGGGAGGCGGGGGTTTGGGGAAGACACAGCGGTAGCAGGGACCACCACTAGTGGAGCCTGGGGGCATAGGTGGGTTGTTGAGAACCATGAGTTGGCCGTCGGTACGGAGGGCTGATGCTGAGACTAAGGTTTTGCCAAGGAGGACGCAGGTGTCTGATATCAGGTAGCGGGATGCTGGGTTGTCGGTGCAGTCCAAGACGAGGTCATACGGTTGCATTGTCGAGAGGGCGGTTTCTGGGCTCAAGCGGGTAGTGTGAGAGACTAGTTTGACGTTTGGGTTCAGTCTATGTTACTGTATCAGCTTGGAAACGACGCAACAGGACTCTCGACATGTTTCCTCTATCCCAATTCATACTTACGAGTTCAAAGCTACCATCGCACTCTCGACCTTGGTCATGCCAACTCTAGCTGTAGAGTGAAGTATCTGACGATGGAGATTCGACTCCTCTACAACGTCCCCGTCCACGAGTCCGATAGTGCCTACACCCGCTCCCGCCAGATACGCTGCTGCTGGGCATCCCAAGCCGCCCATTCCAATGATCAAAACAGCCGCATTCTTGAGACGCAGCTGGCCTGGACCGCCCACCGGGCAAAATTAGTCTACAGCCTACAAATGAACAGACGAACTAACACAACATGTGCGAACACACATCTACATTAGAGGTATGTGCCTACCTTGCAAGCCGACCTCGGGCATAATCAGCTGTCGACCATAGCGCCGATACTCCACCGCATCCAACGGCCACCGCCTCCCCGGCGGCCGCTGCTCCTCCTCCCCCGCCTGCTCCTCCTCGCCCTGCGACAGCGCGGCAAACACCTCGGACCGGAAGTCGTCGTGGATGCCATAGCGCATGTCGTGGGTGAGCGGGTCGCCGAACGGAGCCGGAGCGGAGGTGCGCAGGCGGTCGTGCGCGTGCTGCTGTGCGGCGCGCTGCTGGTGCTCCGCTTCGGCGAGCTGCCGGCGCAGGTCCTGGAGCTGCGACTCGCAGGATGCGATTTGCTGGCGCAGGGACTCGAGGATGAGTACGGGCGGGGGCGCCATTTTGTTTTTTTCTTTTCGCGTTTGTGAGGTGTTGGGGAGGTGCAGTGGGGGTTCGGGTTGATGTGGTCGGAGTTAGGGTGGCGGCTAGGCGAGTGGGGTGGGGGTCGCGGTGGGGGTGGCACATACGAGTGTATAGGGTTTGGATTACTACTCGCCTGGGTACGTGTTCGGGGATATGCGAGGTCGTCGTAACGAATTTCCTGTATCGCTCAGAGAAGCCCGGAGAAAAAATCGCATAAGACGCATACACAGAATCAGCTATGTGAACTGCACGCGTGATTGCGATTTGGAGAGCAAGGACTACGGAGAGACTGAGTCACACACATTATACTACCCATGACCCACTTCCTGCATACTCAGTGAACTATGCTGACTGAGGCTGAGATGTTTCTGCTACCACTAAACGACAACGATTCCGCTACTGCCAGAAGGGGAATATGAACCCAGAAACCCAAGAGGAAGCGCGAGACGTTGGTACGCGCGCGGCATACAGACAAACAGTATACCTCCATGCGGCTGTTACTGTTTCTAGCGATGTAAATGTGCTGAGAATGGTATGTCCAGACGCTTCGATGCTCAGTAACCCTTACGTCGTCGAATGAAGTCTCTCAGATGGCGGAGTTTGCCATATCCAGGAGGTTCGACTCAAAGCCGCAACTGGGACAAGAAAGCGCTGTTGTGTTCATGTGTTGACGTTGCGGATTCGATCCAGTACGAGTGGACTGGATCACAACAAATAAGGACGGAAATCCTTAGGTAGGTATACTCCGCGATAGATTAGTGTTGGCCATATCGAGCGAGATGCTTTGCTCAGCCGCGGTGGAGCAGGAATCTGGACTGCTTGAAGGATGAAAGTTTCTGCTGCACGTCGGCGTGCGCGTTTCAGCCTTTCAGGTAACAAAATAAGGCGAGCCATGGCTCCTTTCTGGTGGCGATATACATTCGCCATGTTCCACATCGTCAGCCACGGCTGAGGGCGCTGTGCTGTAAGGAGCTCTGTTGTTGGCTGCTATTTCCAGGCGCTGGCCAGACCATCCGTTCTGACAGGGATAGGCTTTTAGTATTCAGATATCTTGTCGTTAGATGCTGCTGAGCTGACGTGCGCTCTAAGGGTAGGGTAGGTTGATATCCAAAAGCAGGACTTACTTCGATACTGGGAGAAGACAAGACCATGGCCAATCTAAAGGATGCGCCTTAGGGTTGGAAGCTTGACAGCGCCTCTTCGCGTGCCAGTCCACCAGCCGTCAGTGCGAGCAGTCTAGCGTCGTGAAAGACATGACGATGGGCGTGCGGGAGAGCTCGTCGCCGGGCCACACGCGTCATACTGCCAAACAACCCGGCATCCAAGCTTTCCCCACCTTTTGTACTCCGTACTCGGTGCGATAAAGTACGATAGGCGGGAAGCCGCATCTGATGTGGGCTAAGGGCTAGGCGGCGCAAGGGTCTGGAAGCTGTGGTTGTCAGCGCAGAAAAGGGAAAGGCGGCCATGTTCATGCTCGTGCAGTTCCACATCATTCATGAGGCTTGCCTAGGCGCGGTTGATCCTGAGCGCAATTTCTGCATGTCAAATGGGCGAAGGTCGACGTACAAAACCTCGAGGCCCCACCGTGGACGTTTCCGCCCACATCCCGACCCCTCCATAGATCTCCCGGGAATTTTGGAACGTCACTCTCGCCTCCATCGCCATCCGTCCTACATCACCCCCCGCCATGGTGTCCGTCTGCGCAACGTGCAACGGCCTGCAGAAGCACCTTAGGGCCCTCGATGGCGGCCTTCAAGAGACGGATTCAGCATCGCTGCGGCTTGTGAACACTACTTTGCCAAGTCTACGCCACTCGACGAATCGGGGTTGCCGCGCGTGCGCTCTGCTTCTCCAAGGCACATTATTACATCATGAAAGATTCGCAGGCATAAAAGAAGACGGGATCAAGATCAAAGCTGAGTCGTTCGATTCGTCCAACCCTACTTCGGCGCGAAATGCGCAGGCCCATCTATCAGTGGAGGTGCGATGGAAGGCGCACGACGGCGGCTGCTGCGAGGGAGACGAGCTGGAGCACGAAGAGAGCTATCCAGATCTGAAACTAGAGTTCTTCACCGACCAAGGTATGAGATTTTAGCCCTGCATCTCTACCAGAGGTGCTAACCGTCGCCCGACTCCCCTTCAAGCTTACGCCGCACATGACTGACCGGCGTACTCAGATGACCAGTCGCCATTTTCTGCCATTGGGCGAGGACGCCAGATGTCAGAAAATACGCTGCGAGACTCGGGCCTATCAATCGCACGACGCATGATCAGTGACTGCCTGTCGAGCCACTTTCGATGTCGACAAGTCAAGCCCACTACGTTACCAAAGAGGGTGCTTGACGTGTTGGATGACGACTCGAATGGCATCCGACTGCACGAGGCTAAATTCGACCAGCAAGAGCAGAGGTATGAATTTGGCGAGTATCTTACCCTATCGCACTGCTGGGGCAGCGGCCGAGGGATACCGAAGACAACACGCAAGACGCTGGAATCATTCAAGAAGAGTATTTCATGGTCGTCTTTGCCGAGTACCTTCCAAGAAGCGGTTGTCTTGACTCGGTCATTAGGTTTTAGGTGGTTGTGGATAGACAGCTTATGCATAGTTCAAGATGACGACTCGGACAAGCTCGGGGAGTCGTTCAACACAGACGACATATACGGAAATTCGTTTCTGACTATTGCCGCCACCTCTGCAGTGGACAGCAGTAAAGGGCTATTCCCTCCGAAGTCACAACCATTCAAGATCCAGGTCACGGACAGCAAAGGATCGCTTCACAAAATCTATGTGCGGGAACAACCTTCCCATTACAGTTTCAAGGCGCCATTCGACGAAGGGGCCCATATGAATGACTGGGAACTTCCTTTTAATTCCACAGCTGAAGCAAACCTGCAGACGCCATTGCTCAAGCGAGCCTGGGCATACACTGAGCGGCTGCTCTCGCCGCGCGTCTTGCATTTCACCCAGAGTGAAATGATTCTCGAATGCAAGGAAGGTTATCAATGTGAGTGCGGCAGGATCGATGACCCGATTTTCGATGCGAGAACGACCGACTCTGTCAAACAAGATTTCGCTAGAGTGATTGCCGAATCTAGCAACCGGGAAGAGATGGATAACGGCAACGGCAACGGCAACGGCAACGGCAACGACAGGCGAATCGATAGCGTTGCCTCTCAGCTTGCCGCAACATCTCTTAGCGGCGCTTCCCAGGACTTGGTCCATACAAGGGAAGACGCTCTTCAGATTTGGAGCTACATCATCACCGAGTTTACAGAAAGGGACCTTACATACGATGCAGACAGGCTCGTCGCTCTTGCTGCCATCGCCCGATCACTATCCCCAACCATGAAGTCAGGGTACATTGCAGGACAGTGGACTTTCAGTACCCTAAATCTTCTCTGGCACCCCAAAGAAGGTGCTCAATGCCGCCGGCCAAGATTTGCTCCAGAGCAGAACGTGCCCAGCTGGTCCTGGGCATCGATTGAAGGCTCCCCGATCTTCTTTGACAACGCGACTGCAATGGACTTGGCTTGCACGGCTTCGTTCCCTGCAGAACGAGGGCGAAAATCAGTGTGGTCTCCTATAAGCGGAGTCGATCTCGAAATCACAGCCGCACTGGCCACAGAAGTCAATTTCCGGCTCGAAGCCTCCAACGAGTATTCGCTCAGCAAGAACAATGTCAGTGTTGAATTCCGACCTGATGTCTCACCTCTACGCGGCGCCGATACGTTGCAACCAGGCGAGACTCTCATATGTGTGCTTGTTAGCATGACGTTTCGTTCCTCGCTCATTGGATTGGTGTTGAAGCAATCGAAAAACAACGCCCAGGTGTACCGTCGAGTCGGGCGCTTTGAGTGTTACGAATGTCAAAGAGATGGTACCGATACAGAGCCTGATGATGCCGAGTCACTTTTCGAGCACTGGTTTCCCGAGGTGGAAGACATGACACAACTGGACGACGGGCCCCAACGCACGTTTATCGTCGTGTGAAATTTGTACATTCGGCTTTCCAAGTTCAGGGTGGTACCACTTGTTTCCCATGTTCAGTATGACCTTTACACCGTCAGTAGACGACATTCCCTTCCAGGTCTCCTATCCCAATCGTTCAATACCCTTCTCCTTGTCTACTTCTTTTCTTAGATACTTCTCAGATCAACGAATCCAAAATCTTGTCCATCTGTCACCCTCTTCCGCTTTCCACGTGGAAGTGTTAAATGTTACCGTCCTCACTAGCCTGATCCCGCGTTTGCATGATGGAACCGCAAACTACCTAAAATGGCAGTTCCCAGACCATTGTGGAGCGCACTATGCGGGTGCGACAACAACGACAACAACCATGTCCCTCTACTACAACTATGTAGGCCGCTTACGTTCTATGTAAGTGTCCCACCTCTTCGCACGGCCTTTGCCCTGCTGCACTTCCAACCAACGCAATCAAGCCACAGTTACCACAAAGGGTAACTCGAATCGAGACCGTACCATCAGACAGCACGTGCTAGCTTGCGCACCTTCACACTTCGTTTTCGAATCTAGGCTGACATTATGTGGCGAGGGCGTTGGCGTCGTATCCATTAGCTGCTTCAAGTGTGCGCTTTTAGCTACTACCATGACTCTCAAGCGATTATGGTCATGGTCCAAGTTCTATGACACGCCATTATGCGCCATATCTAGGGTCAACTACCTATAAGCCTCGGAGTGACCTCGACACTGTTCATCACGTTCACTCAATTTCAATTCAACTCAGCTTGCATTATGCGTTCCTTCAAGTTCCGAAGAATCCCGAAATGGTATACCAAACACACACATCACCACCAAATGCCGACCGAATACTACAACATTCCCCTTCCCGTTTCCCTTCCCCGGGGGGCCCGAACCCCCATCCGCTCAACCCATCTCCCAATCCCCCATTCCAACATTACCTTAACACCGCAAAAACAACCCCCTCACCGCCTCATCAATCTCAAGCCTCCTTCTCAGCCCTCGTATAGATCCCCCCCCCCCCCGCCCCCCGCCCCGAACGTTCTCGCCCCACGCCCTGCTCACCAACAAGCCAGATCTGCGAAACACGCCTCAGTTCAGTTCAGTTCAGTTCGATACGACAGTTCGATACGATTCCGACAAAGTCTGAAGCTTATCTTCTGCTCGGAAATAGCCAGCCAGCGGTTTAGTTACGACGAGTAGGAAATGTAGCTGTAGCTAGCGCGATGTTGGACCTGGAGCTGTACTTACTTAATTACTTTCCATGTGTAGTAAGTATTGCAGCATCGTGTAGATGAGGCTAGTCGCACTCGGAACGGAAAAGCCTAGTCAATTCACTTCCATGCGATGCGATTCAATTCCATGCGATGCAATTCTCCTTGATTCGCCATCCATGTACGGAGTATTCCGCGTTCGTTTTGCCTACAGCCTGCTGAACTCGCATCTTCGCTCGTCGTTCCGCCTCGATCAGATGCTACCTACGATGAGCCGCGCGCTCAGCTCATGTCGACTACGTACAAGCAAGTGAGTAGGTAATAGTCGAGGCAAAGACTGCCCCGCTTGAGGGGCGCCGAACTCAAAGCGACCTGGACTGAACCCATCTGGCCGGCCGAGTCGCGGCTTGGAAAAGGAAAAGTGCACATGTATATGTGGTGATGCGGAGATGATGCTGTGTGTTGTGTGTTTCGTGGCGCATGTATGTGTCTGTGTGTGTGTGTGTATGTATGTATGTATGTATATAGGACAACAAGAGTAGCAGATACTGTATCTAGGGCGATGGGTGGACGGTTGCACGACATATATATATATGTGAGCATAGAGTTTATGTTCTAGGTTTAGTAAGACGGATAGAAATGCGCATGTGTGTGCGCGCAATAAGCAAACTAGTTGTCAGACGTGGCACGTATGTACCAACCAAGTGAACATTAAACCCTACCAGACTCTGTTTTTGGTCTTCTAGCCGTATCTAAAGACCGACGCTTAGGACGGGAGCTGAGCTGCGCTGCGCTGCAAGTCGGGAGACATTGATGTGGGTGTTGATATGAGGTGGTTTGATTCAAATTGTCGAGTTTGTATGCTATGTGCACTCGCTCTCGTATAGTTCCCCGTGCGCGGTCAACAACGAAGGACTTTTTGGTTCTGTTCGTTGGGCCTGGTTGGAGGGATCAGCTCCATGTTGGTGCGTGTACCGGAGGAAAGTGCTGCAAGTGTGCACTCACGGCGTTGCCGAGCGGCCTTTCCTCCTGTTCGATATGCATCACGTTCTGCCCGTTCCTCTCACTTCGTGCAGGGCGGTCGCATTGTAGAAGCCACGCCTGCACGTGCGTGGAGCACGCCACCGCCGCCGCCGCCGCCGTGTCCCATGTCCTCTCCAATTCCATGTCGTGCAGTCTTATATCATCTCATCCGTGCAGCAAACAGACCTCTGCCCACTCCAATCCAATGCAATACAACCCAACCCCTCCCCTCACTCCTTCACAAACTCCTTCTTCACCTCCATCGTACTCTTAACATGATTCCTCAGCGCCTTCCACCGATCCTGCACCGAACTCTCCCCCGCGGCCATCAACCCCAAATTCTTCTGAAACCGCGCCCGTTCCTCGCGCTCCAGCTTCTCCAACCTCTTGGTAGCGCCCGGCCGGCTCTTCAAGCTCTTGCGCTGGATCTTGGCCTGGCCCACAACGACGACCCCATCCCCGTCGCCTGCGCCTGCGCCGTCGTCGTCTCCGAAACTCGGCAGCGCGTTCGCCAGCGACTCGAGGTCTGCAACGAGTTTCTTGGACGGGCGCCGCCGCTTTGCGGTGCTCGATGCCGGCTTCTCGATCTTGGAGACGAAGGAGGAGTGTTTGATGGTGCGTTTGTCTTTTTTGGAGGAGGCGAAGCTGGGGGTGGATGACGAGGTCGGGAGGCGGGGGTGTGGGTGCAAGGGGCGGGAGGATTTTGCGCGGGCGGTGGTGCGCTTTTTGCTGATTGTGGGGGCCTAGAGACGGGGATTGGTATCAATTGTGAATTAAGGTCTTAGGCGGAGGGGCTTACCATAGTGAGGGTGTGGTTTAGAAGGTGTGACGGCTTTGGAGGAAGTAGAAAAAGGTTTGAGCTTAGGCCGAGGCTGAGGGTGCAATGCTAAGCGAAGAGTGACTGGGATTGCATTTGTGGGGCACGGACGATTTGATGCTCGTAGAATAATTTGGTCTTGGATTTGCCTCTCCCACTACTCTCATTTCAGAGAACTTGATCTAGATATCCCTTCACTTCTAGTGTTCAGAAGAGCGACATAGCAATTGAGCCCAATTCCCAATCTTGATTCGTTTGTCTGCGTCTCAATTGGCAGGACAGCCGCGGCGGGCACTGGTGCATTGCACGCTTACTAGAAGACACCATACTCCCCTGTGTGGTCAGCATGTACTTACTGAAGATTAACAAACAAGCCCCCGTCGACCAGCAACTGCGCACCAGTCTACCATCCATTCTCTGATTAGCCGCCAGCCACACCCAAAACGCGAAGCCAAGAGCAAAGCACTTACCACATACCCGCTCAACTCGCTCCCCAGAAACACCGCGGGCCCCGCCAAATCCGCCGGCACGCCGGTCCGCCCCAGCGGAATCCTTCCCTCCATATACTTTCTCTTCTCCTCGTCGTCCAGATCCTTCTCATTGAGCTGCGTCTTGATCGTGCCCGGCAGCAGCGCGTTACACCGGATGTTGTATTTGCCGAGCGCGCAGGCGCAGGACTGAATGAGCGACAGCACGCCGGCTTTTGTGGGCGTGTAGTGCGCTTGCTGGGCGCCGCCGACGAGCGCCGAGATGGAGGAGATGCCGATGATGGAGCCGCCGGGCGGGGACTGCGTGGAGAGCTGGGTGGCGGCGGCTTGGATGGTGTTGAAGGCGCCGGTGAGGTTGGTGGTGAGGGTTTGGGACCAGAGCGCGGGGGTGATTCTATGAGAGAATGGCTTGGTTAGCTACTGGCTTATTCCAGACAACTCTTGATATGACGAGAGTGCGAGAGACGAGCAGAACATACTCCAGGAACTCCTTAAATTCGCAAATCCCCGCATTGCTCACAAACACATCGAGCCGGCCCCATCGTCTGACCACCTCGTCCACTAACTTCTTCCCTGTCTCGGGGTCTCCCACATCCCCCGGTACCTCGACTAGTCTTTTTTCCGCTTCTGCTTTCCCGCTTAACGTCTGTCCCACTTCTTCTAGCAGTTGTTGGAATTGCGCGCTCGATTTCGCGTCTCCCAGGTGGTTTACCGCAACGTTCGCACCGTGCGCAATATAAGCTAGAGCTATGGCGCGCCCGATACCGGTAGCACCGCCTGTTATCGCCATAGTCTTGCCCTGGAGGAGTTGCGGAGTCGCCATTGCCAGTTTAACGTGGGGCGCGGAGGGGTGAGGGGTTCGAAGAGGGGTCGGACGGTGGTCGGTCAGGGAGGGGCTCTTCGGTGGTGGGTATACGCAATGTAGCTTGTTGAGCGTGAAGCGCTTATAACTGAAGAAGTTGAAGACATTATGGCGAAGATATGCGGTATATGGACTGTGTGGTTCGGCCGATGATGGGACAATGATCGCTTGGCCGACGAGGAGATGGCTCGGGGTATTGCGGTCCGAGCGCACGTCCCAGCAGTTCATTGTCAGGTCTCATGATCGACATCCTCTTCGAAACGTCCTTCCCAACACCACACCAGCGCTTGTGTGTTCCAACGATGCCAGCTAGTCCAGGACAATCAAGATGAAACTATGCGACATGCCATGCTCCTACAATGTTCACCGAACACTAGCAGGGAGGGTTGTTTGAATGAACAACGCCTGCTATCAGTCTGTTCAGCACTACCTGCGCCCCTCCTACCAATTCTCTGGTCACTGAACCCTGCGGGCGGCTGACAAGCAATACAGTGTTATCCCAATGCTACTTTATTATACTCGTCCGAGCCCAGAACACACCTTTCAATCCTCACCAATCCCCTCAATCCCATAAACCTCGCACCCCGCCCTCCACCACACCGCCTCCCCATCTACGTCCCCACCCGCCTCCCTCCTCCTCCCCACCAACCCCTCCACAACCCTCACCCACAGCCCCCAATTCGCGCTCTCCCCCACCGGCCCCCCAACATCACACACGGGCCAATCACTCCCAAACAGCACTCTGCTGCCAAACGCATCGAACACGCGATCGACATACGGCTGCAGCGCGTCGAGCAGTTCGGGCACCGAGGCCGGTGTGCGCGCGGGCGCGAACTCGTTGAAGCTGCCGGACAGCTTCATGTAGACGGCGGGGTCGCGGCCCAGGCGTGTGAGTGCGGTGTTCCAGCGCGAGAGGGAGGGAGAGGGAGAGGGCCAGGTGGTGAGGGAGGGTTTGCAGAGGTGGTCTGTGGGAGGAGGGGTTAGTGGGTTGTTTTTGGCTGTCGAGCTGGAGGTGCCTGCGATGGAAGTACACTGCGATAGCGTGGTACGCGCAGGTCGAGGGACGGTGGACAAAAGCACGAACGAAACAAAACAGACCAATACTCACTCAACACAAACCTCACTCTCCCCTCCCTGCCCTCCCCCTCCAACACCCTCACCCTCTCCACCATCCCCACAACCGCCTCAACCTGCTCCACCCCATCCCTATTCGCATCAACCCCGACATCAAACGCCCACCCCCTTACCCCCCTCCCCTCCCTCAACCTCAGCAAATTCCTCTCCCACGCCTCCGTCCCCACCACGCTCGCAACCTCATCCCTCCCCCGTCCCCCCTGCAGCAAATACCGAAACCCCACCACCCTCGCCCACAGCCGCTTCCCCGCCACCTCCTCCGCCACCTTTAGATACGCGTCAAACAGCTCGCACGGCAGCCTGAACGGCGCCCACACCACACACCCAACCATGCGGTCGCCATCGCCGGCCGCGAAGCCATCGCCATCCTCCGGCGCGCCCTCTACAACGCGCCGCAAGAACCGGAGCTCTTCCAGCGGCGCATGTGCCCACGCGCGCAGCTTGCTGGCTTTCACGTCTGCTGGATCGGCGGCTAGGATGTCGGGCGCGGGCGTACGCAGCCACCGGTCTGTCTCGACGTATACGAACGGCGGCGCGCGAGTGAACGCGCCTGAGCCTGAGCCTGAGCCAGAGACAGAGGCGGCTGCGTCGTAGTCGGCGATGCCGTGGCGCCGGGCAAGGACGTGGCCCGGTGTCATCCATTGATGCAGTGGTATCGAAGTGCTGGGCCAGAGGTGGATGTGGCTATCGAGGATGTGGCATGGCGACATGGTGGGTGGATGCCGCTGTGCTGATTGGGATGCGTGATCTCAGGATTTGGGTCCGGGGAGGATGGTGTCTTGCTGAACATCTAGAGCCTTGACGATAGCGAGAATACGTGAGTAGCAGAGCCAGACGGCTGTGTGGAGTTTCGGTTATGGGATAAGTGGTGCAAGATGCACACTTCGGCTCTGCGGGCGAAAGCACCCCGAGTATAAACCCGTGCTCTCCTGCAAACGCGGACGCCCCTCTACTACAACTTCCCGCGCTGCCGTGTAACCAGAACTTAAAACGCGAAAGCAGAGCGTGAAACGTCTGACACGATACGCAATTCCGTCACATTGCAGCTCACTGTAGTCTGCAGCGATGACGTGTCCATGGAGTAACAAGTCAGCGTTCAAGGCGGATAAACTCCCGTGCAAATCTTAACACTCGTAAGATATACAACAAGGGCTGCATGACCCCTGGCTTGATATCAGACCCGTCCGTTTGGTAACGCCAGATTTCGATCCTGAGCTATTTCTGTACAAAAGGAAAAAAAACTTTGGACATAGATTAGATTAGATTAGATTCAAGAACTCGCAAGGACTGCTGGGTTAGTTATCGATCTAAACATTGTGGCGGCTAAACCCTAAGGGTGATGACGTGTCGCGAGTAAACTTGAAACTATCTGTAACTGCTCGCAGGGGAGCGCAGTTAGATAGTCGGCGTATGTAGGCCTGATAAGGTTGATGGCAGATGCGAGATTGGAGCTCTGGGCGACTCTCCTGTCTAGCACTTAGCAAATATTGCAGGTTTATACGGCAGTCCACCAGCCGCTGGATATTGCATGGATGATGACCGAGAACGTGATCGGCACTAGCACATGGCGAAGTACCAAGTACACTACGTCGTCTTAGACACTTAATTTGCTTTCTGAGTGATGTAATCTAGGGCGGGAGAAAGCAGGGCAACACAAAGCGAACAAGGGCCCCTGTCATGAGGGTATTGACTGCTGCGCCCCTATATGCGAACAGAATCTACCATGCCCTTTACGGTTAAAGTGAAGCTTGCCGGTGCCAACATAACCTCGATTGTAGATACCGTATCGCCGTATGTACGTATCGGAATGCCTGAAATACTACAAAATTATTAGCCGTTAGTTGAGAATCAGCTTATGACACCCTCTAGGGCGGAGTAGGGAAGGCCTCGATTCTCCACATCGGCGTCTAAGTTATTGATGCCGAGGAGATGATGGTTAACGCAGGGATATGGGTACTCAAAGGTCGAAGTACGCGACCCTTAGTGATTGCCACAGGCCTCGACTGCGACCGGCTTGATATGGTAGTTAGTGCCACCTAGGTCAGTGCATCCGCCCGAGCTACATGTCCTTATCCATGAAGGTGTATCACTTCACACTTACCGACATAGTAAGATCGTGCACTTCTATAGTGCTTGGCAGGGTGGGCGCTCGGTGCCGTAAAAGTAATTTCGTCATACTGGAGATGATCTGTAGCAGGGGTCAAGCTTGTATATTCGACCGATCGATCCTGCACACACCGTCTGTGTAGTATCGTGAGAACTAGTTCCGTCCGTTTAGTTCCAGGGTAGTGTGTACCTCGTGCACCAATACCATCCGATTCCGGGCACGAACGGCGAACAGCAGATGTCCTACTATGCATCATCGGGATAGATTAGTGTTGACGGCGACGGTTGTTGTGGCGACGCCGTCATTAGAACCAATCGAAAGGCTAACAGAGCGACTTGTGATTAGTATATGTAGCTGCTTCGTCCGGCTCAGCTATGCACCTAGTGCATTCGTAAAGAGCGGGGATCTGACGGGCGCTGCGCCAACCGGTTCTCTGAACGCCAGGTATCTTTGGAATGGTTTGCACATCGATGCACTCTGCAGTCTTTGTGGTTAGTCGATCATAGTAAGCTAAGAACGATCTATACCCAAGTACGCAGGGTTCTTATCGGATTCTATCACCCACATGGCTAGAGTCGACATCAACGGATTTTGAAGTTTGGGGCAACGGTTCCTTCATGCGGCTATATGGCTGCAAAATGAGCGATATACTGCCGCAAGTGCTAATGTTGCTAAATGTTGCTAAATTGCATATCGATAGATGCAGTTTCGGAGTCCCTCGGGCTTGAGGACCGTTGTTCATATCGATTGTGAGGAACGGTAGATCCACTCTATGTGGAACTAGAGATTTTAGTACTTGTAGCACTACCATCCGCCTCTGAATCCTCCAGGACATGAGCTGCTACTTTTGAACATCAAGACATGAAGTCTGGACAAGCCTGTGCTAATTTCCACATAAAGTAACCGTTGCGGCTGAATGAGGGATATTGCATGGACACGAGCTGCTAAATTCGAAAGTTGTACCACGTGGAAAGGCGGATGATGACGGGTCAGTGGGTCGTGGGGGTCCAGTGTTGCACTCTGAAGCGGGCGAGTAGAAATTATTTCCGAGAAGGTTCGGTTTGTTTGGTCTCGGCTCAGGGTGCACCGGCAAACAGGTTCAATGGCCGGCGTGGGGACGGTAAAGGTTCCATGGACCACATACGAGGTAGAACGGTATTTGGTTGTTGGATCAACTAGTGGATGGTAACCTGGGACTCGGTGGCTCGTGTCTTCTGTCTTCAACTTCAACTTCTTAGAGTACTAGCGAGATGGTGGATTGATGCTCTGGTGTCTCTTGCAAATGTGACCCGACGTAAAGATAGTATGACTGAGTAGTTAGATCTGAAGATGTCCAGCTGAAGATGTCCAGGCAAAGGACTCCAGCTGACGCTCTGAGTAAACTGTATCTTATCAAGCCGGAGCGTAATGATACATGGCGGAAATGTGAAAATACGTAGAGACTTGAGGTGTGACTAGAGCATCATTGGCCAGAAATTAGCACAATCCAGATTGAAAGACAAAGAAGACCAATTTCAAGAACACTGGTAACGGTTCAACGCAAAGAATCCGTATCAGACCTTCAGAAGTGTCCGAGATGTCTTCACCGCCGCTAGAGCAAGGACACATATGCAGCCAAGATAAGGCCTGGGATATTGACTTACACATAGTAATGATGAATATGAATCATGTGCAATCAGGAACCATGAAGCCAAACGGAGAAATTGAAAATAGTCTCCGCATCACGCATTAGGCGAGCATTTCCATGTGCATGAAAAGAATCCTAGAGTGAAAAGGCGGTGGGAAACGAAATATCTGCGCGGACCCAGCAGCATGGCATCCAGTGAGCGATCGGTGAGCAAGAAAAATGAATGTTTGCGGTGCTATCGGCACGCAGAAATTGAATCCGTTTGTGGGAGGTGCGGTAACTTCTTGTGCCAGTGGTCCCATCGAGGTACATGAGCGGATGTATGTATTGGCGCTCTCGTAAAGCAATATACGGATCCGCACCAACAAACGAGCGTCGATTCCTTCCGGCGTGCGTTGTCCTGAGAGTGGCGCTGGCTTTCCTGCATTAGTTCCTGCAAGAACTCATTTCCGAAAGAAAGCCTCTTTCTACACTCTCCCATGCTCCGAGCCGTAAGTGGTATCCTAACACGACTCTAACAAGGTTAACGGTATCTCTTCCACCTCTATACAGTCGTGCGATACGCAGTTCGACAAGGTGTGCTCATGGTTGGACTCGGAACGAATTCATCACGATGGTGGCATCTGCATCGTTGAAGCGTCTGTACTCCCCGCAGCTGTTTGATTGAAGTCGAGGTACCACGTACGAAGGATGCCGCTGCGTTGTCATTGGATTCGCTAACGCTGCAGGCGGCACGCGATGGTGTTGTGACGGGCCTCCAACACAGTCTGCCTGCATCCTGTCGTGTCGGGGCTCCGGGTGGGCGAATGCTGCATGCAGTCGATGTTGCCTCCGCAGCGTCTTGTGCATTTCTCGCCGCCACACGATGCGGCGCGAAGTTGATGGCTGCACAGCACCAGACCGGGACAGACGATGACGGAGCGACGAGGACTGGGCATGCCGGGCACGGTGGTGGCACCAGTCCGGCGCACGAGCGCAGAGCTGCTGGCTTGCGGGAGCGGGAGATGACGGGCATAAGGTTCTGGGAAAGGGTCTATGTCTCTTCTGTTTCCGACCGCGTGCGTCCGGCTTCGCAGCAGGTCGGAGGGCCTAGACAGGTCCCGGCGGGGCTCCACAAAGCGACAGATGTTGGCGCTGTCAGCCATCGCTGGCGGAGGAGGTTGTGCTCATTATTGTGTTTGAATGGCGCCGCAACAGGTGCGGCGTGTGCGGCGTTGGTTGGAACGCAGCTGGAGGAGAGTGGGAGAGAGTGCTAGGTGGTACGGGGCCGTCCCACGCACGGCCTCAGGCCCTCACAGGCCCAGCGCCATCGGCTTCCGCTACGACCTGCACCTGTGCGCCATCGTGGCATCGACACTGGGACCGGGGCCGCAAAACCACGCAGCCGCTCCGCTGTTGGTGTGTGTTTCCCTTGATCGGTGGGCCAGGCGGCCAAGCCAGGGTGGAGGCGGGCGGCGAGCTGGGAAACGGGCAGTGGGCGGGCAGATGGGTGGACGTCCCGACTCCTGAAGGCTTGAGGTCGTGGACGGCGTGCAGCAACGAGCATGGGGAAAGCACCTGCCAGAATCGAGTGACGGCTGCTTTCGGCAAAACGGTGCCTCTCCTCCGGGACATGGCATGACGGCGGAGGGGTCGACGATAATGTGCCGCCTTCGTCTTGTCAGCCTACTCCAACGAGTCTACCGCCGTGAATAGATGGCATCTAACGCCGGGGCGGAGCGCGACTAGCAGACGCCGTCGCTCGTGCGGGGTGGTGGAGGCATGGTTCGTGGTTCGCGCTACCTACACGTAACACGAAATCGCCGGGGCCCGTGCACGCTGAGGTGAACACTAGCCATGGCAATAGTCCACCTGGACGATGGACCCAGTGATTATGCTGCACCGAGTCGACAAAGAGCAGAAAGAGTCCGGCGACCTGTGCTTCTGACGTCTGAACTAACTTGTGTGCTGCCACTCCGTCATAAGCACGGCATTGTGGACTGCAAGCGCGGCAGTCCACTGTTGCACGCAGCACGCAGCACGCAGCACATGGATGGGACGCCGGACGAGGTGGAGGAATGTAATTACGGAGGGAATGCACTAGACTAGAGGCCACATCGACTTTTGACGCGCCCGCCTTCGAGAACGCTGCTTTCGCAGCCAGAAATACCGTCACTATGACCTGTACGCCGTGTATCCGAGCCCGTCCTTTTTGGTGTCCATGAGCCCTGAGCTACCACCACCCAGTGGTGCTCCCGCCCAGAAGAATGAGAAATCGTTACACTTTGACTCTATCATCCATCGTCGGTGGATCAGGGTATGCGCGGGATCGTCGAACCTCTAATTATTGCGTCCTAGGGCGTGCCAAGCGCCACTCCTCAATCGGCCCGCGTCTGCTAGCCAGCGCCGAATCCTTGCTCTTGTCCCTTCGTGCTCTTAGTCTGTCGGTCGTTCTGTTGCGGCTTCTTCCATAACAACAATACACTTCAGCTGACGGCCGTCAGCATGACTATGGGGCCACGCTCGCGGAGTGTGCGGCCCTGGGGTGGCGGTGTTATTGGCGCCATTGGGGGGATGGGCATCATTCTAAGATTATCATCCGCATCGGCGCCCTCGCGAGTGCCCCAGGTCGTCTGGAGAGTGTTAGTCAGGCCGGCCAGATGCAATTGCAACGACACTGAGCGGTCGCTCGGAGCCGCTGCGGGGCTGATCACGTACCTCTGTGACGGTAATGCAGCCATACAGCTTGATGAGATTGTGGAAATACCCAAAGCAGACCGAGACGGGCACGAACCGCACGTCGCCCGGGTTTCTTAACAAATGCGGAACTAGCTTGACTGTCTTCGCGAACGCATAATGGCCGAGAAAGAGAGCCCACAGTAGTGTCCGCTGGCGCCGCTGCTCGAGCGCGTGGTCCGCCGTCGAGTTTGCATCCGCCGCGTAATAGCCCTCCTCAGATAGAGCGAAGAAGAAGCAGGCGACGAGCAGGCAGTCGAAGAGAAAGGCCCATTGCGTCAGGGTGGTCTGGAAGACGGCGTAGAGAGACCATGGGTAGTTCCTGTAGGCGCGGAGGGGTTAGCGAGATGCTCAGCGAATCAGACGGCGGCGGGGGCTGGAGGGGCTGGCGCCTTGGCATCTTGACGACACCGAAAACGACACCAGAACTATCCTCTCCCCACAGACTGGGATCGCTTGGCTACTTACGTCCACATGTGCAGCTCGCTCAGACTGGTCAGATTACTCCTCCAATTGCTGCGCACCCATCGCAGACACTGCCGCAGGTACTTGGAGTCGTCCTCCAGCGTCGTCTCGACTTCGCACTCGCGGTGGTTCTGGATCTGCATCTTCCAGTCGTGAGAGAACAGCCAGCGCGTAATGAAATTGTCGTCGTCTGCATTGAGGAAGTGGTCGCTGCCCCACGTCTCGTGCGTGAAGCCATAGGTGAAGTTGTGGTCCTGCAGAATTTCTGATCGATACGCCACGGCTCGTCCCGACATGCACGGCAGTCCGCCGTCGATCCAGTTGCAGGCCGTGCAGTCGAAGTTCCGCCGTATCAGGTAGATGGCACCTAAGAACTCCCAGATGTTGCGGCGGTCTTTGCGGCGGAGCGTCTGGTTTGTGCCTACGCCGCCCACACGCGGGTCCTCGAAGGGCGCCAGAATCCATTTTGTGAACTTCTCGGGCAGCCACACGTCGTCGTCGAGCAGCAGCGTGATTTTGGTCTGGACCTCGGGAATGGCTCGCGAGAGCTGGCGACGCTTATTCGCCTGGCTCACCGAAAGCACCTGGATCCGCTTGGGCGAGCCCAGCTCCTCAACCATCTGATATACGCGCTTGACTCGCGCATCTGGTGTCACGAGCAGGAGCTCCTTGGGCTCGAGACGGTAGGCCGTCTGGACGGTCTCTTTCAGCTGCTGGATATCCTCGGCCACAGTCGGAATAATAACGGTCATGTCCTGGGCCGTGACGGTGGGCTCGTCGGGTGGCTGTATGGGTGCATACAGCCAGTTCGCAGCCAGGTTGACCCAAAGTCGGACATAGCGGAAAGTACTAGAGCGGCCAGTCAGCAGCAGCACACACGAAACGGCAGCAAGCAGGCGTTGGCGTTGCTGCCGGGGCGCTGGGGACGTACAAAAGAGCGACAAAAATATAGAACCAACTCCAATTGGGGAATAGGGAAAAGGGAAACGGAAGCATGGCAGGACGCAACGAACGGGACAGGAAAGGTGAACTAGGAGCAACGAGGACGACGATCACATCGATGGAGGGAGGAGCCGGATGCTTCCCCGGTGGGGAGGACGACGGACTAAATAGTGGACAAGCCACATGCCTCCCGGCGCGCTGCAGGACATTGTCTTAGCAGGAGTTCGGGGTACCTCTGGGTGGCCGCTGCTGGAGCAGTGGGTAGTAGTTGCATAGTTGCAAAAATCCAGAAAGAGGCGACCGGGGGGTGCCCGCCCGTTCGGCATTAGCGCAGCGACGCACTTATGCGAGTATTCCCCAACGGCCTGTCCAGGGATCGCTGCAGCGGGCGCTCGAGCTGGCGGCCAGCCTCGATGCTCCATGCTCGTGCTCATGCTCGTTATTGCTGGCTGCTCGCGGTGCGGTGGTGCAGCCGCGCTGCTCGAGGCGCCGCCCGCGGACCGTGGGCAGTGGCAGACAGCGGGCAGTGGGCAGTGGGCACGAGGCAGGCACGAGACAGCGCCGCCAGAGCCCGCCCGCGAGCTCAGCAAGAGGCACCGCGCCGTTGCGCCCGCCCATTCGCCCCTCCGCCGCCGCTGCCTCCGCTGCCGCCAGCAAGCCGCGCGCTCCTTCTCCGTCACACCCAACCCACGACGCCTCCCACAGCGCCCACTCCTCCTCCTCCTCCTCCTCCTCCTCACGAGACGGGGCTGATCGATGATTGCTCGAGAACCCCAATATCGCAGCACCCCCGCTTGGCGCACTTTCGCGCCAAATCCGCATCCGCTGCAGGCGTGCTTCGGTCGGCAGGCGGCCCCGTTGACGCCATGCCACCGATCTGGCGCCCTGGCTGCTATCATCTGGCGCCCTCCCGGCTAAACGATCGCTGCGACGTCCAACATGGCCTCCAATGGAGCTGCCGCAGGTAGCTGCGATTTGTCCGAAACGCTGGCCAACGGGAAAATTTATTGCTCGCGTTGATTGCGTGCGTCTGGCTAAGCGGTAGTAGGTACCCGAAGCCTCACACCCGTGCCACTCCCACGCCAACCGCCCAAGCCGGCCTGAGCCCTCTGCGAGCTTGCTTTGCCAGCTGCAGCCGCGAGCCTGTGTCCGGCCTGCGCGCTGGAGCCCGCGGCGCGAAGCCCTCCAGACGTGGTGGCCGAAAATCAATATCGACGGCCGCACGGCGGCCAACAAGACGTGAGGTACCTGGCATCGGCTGAAGACGACAGGGTCCCATCTGCCAGACTCCTAATTCAAGCAACATGTTGTATGCATGCCGCACCTCCCCTGGAGCTGCATACAAAGGCTCGGCTGCGGGCGGACGCGGGACCCCTTCCCACTGGTCAATCTGGCTGGAAAAATTAAAGAGCTGTGGGTGTGCAGGCGCTGGCCCCAAATGCGAGCCATCAGAAAGGCTTGCCGCAATTATGTGCTGCACACTGAGCTCCGTTGCATGGCTTCCCTTTCCATATTCCTTGGAGCGGACCCTCGTACGCACGTCGGGATTGACCTGTTCGAAGCACTGTGTGTGGCAGATACTTCAGATTGTCATGGTTAATCTTTGCACCAGCTGTCCGCGGTTGTTTGCCAATCCCCCGACGTCGGCACACGGCTGCGTAGATTCACTACCTAACACAAAAGACGCAATAAAAAACGGCTATTCTGGTCGTCTTTGCAAACAGAGGTGGTCGGAGCAGAAGACATGTCTCTGGGGGGTTCTTTTCTTCAAGTCTCGAGCCAGGTCAAGACATGTCGTCTGGAAGATCATGCTGTGCTTGCGTCATTACCAAGGAACACGGTTCCTAGGTTCTGGCATGTCACTTGCATACAACGGCTTCCTTTGCCGCTTCCGCGATCGAAGCCAGTGCGCATCGGGAAATACGTGAGAATTGTGCAACAGAGGCACGTTTCTCTGCGCCTAGCCCCGAAAGCACACCCACACGGCTTCTACTCGGGCCGGCGACCTCAGAGCCTCAGGAAACCCTTTACAAATACATTAGCGGGGCCGTCCTCCCGCTCAGACCCTTCTCTGGTTTTCCAGTCCCAACTCGTGATCTCGCCTCCAAGCTTCCCTCCGTGCCTCCCTCCCTGACAGCGGCAGATCGCCATGACCCGGTGCCCCGCAATACCGCATCCGAAGTTACTCGTCCAAGGCGCCCATGGATTTCAGAAAAAAGGCCTATTGGACCCAGAGGCATGACAACAGGACACCCAGCACTCGAGGTTGGTTGTCAGGCACAATGAGGCGAAGTCAAGCCATGAGCCGGTTCCGCAACTGTGGCGTCTCGTCAATCCGGCGGCATGCATCGTTCCAGATGCAAGGTGCAAGGGTCCCTAATATGGAAGCATCTCGAGTGACATTCGTCTGGGACCCTTTCCAAGTAGCGGGCTTCCCTCCTCTTGGACCGGACTGAAAATTTTCAAAAGAACCTGCAATCTCTTACCACAACCGTCTCATGGTCGACACCCTTTATTAACCGGTCAAATCAGTCTCGAGCTCTGACATTGTTTGTGCTCATTGCTCTCCTCTTATGGCACAGCACGCCGAAGACCAGATAAGGGTACTGCAGCTTTTGAACATGTAGCGGCTAATTAAGTACGCATGATGCAGACAATAATTTTTTCGAAAGGCCAGATGTAAAGAAGAAGGAGCATACAGGAGAAAACATATGGACGAAGCGACTTGACGGTGGTTAAGAGGAATAGCGGTGGTGTGGGTGGAAGGTGACAGTGGTTACATAACTTTTACAGGGCCGTCGAGCCAGGTCTTTCTAAATGGCGACCAACAACGACGTAACTTTTATCCACGCAAGCTTGACGCCAGTTGCTGGGTAAGATACGGTTACATACTGGACAGCATCCGCATGTGCGGTACCAGCATAGAATCGGCTGTTGCCGCGATGAAGTCCACGAGATTTTCTGGTACTTGTGCATGGGCTGGAGGGTATAGGGTATTAGAAACTTCGCTATGTTTCCTCCTGCAAATGCGACCCCACCACACCAACCTCCAAGTGTTCCATCAAGCCATGGTATGATCCGCGCGCGACAAACGAATTTCATCGACTGAGAGATATCACACGCCGGAAGGCGGACATATGGAGAATCAGTGGGTCCTCGAGTCACTCGGCCCCGGCCGTGCAACCGTTAATGCCAACGAGGGCAGTTGTGTAGTCGTCGAGGCGATCGGTCGATGTTGTTGTCACCAAGCCTCATCAGGCGTGAGATTGAGAGAAGACGTGACTTCGACCGAAGAGACTTATCGCACCAACATATCCCAGTATATGTTTTGAGAACCTCGTCTGTTCAAGTCAGCATGAGCTTTGCATTCTGTTTGCATCCCGCTCTCAATGAGTTGGTCACTTCCTCACAGGAGGACCCTCAGATTCGAAGACGATCGAGAGACGGGTCCAACAGCAAGCAGCTTATTTTCCATCTACAAGAGAATCCCGAAATCTCTTCAGTGTCTCAAATGTCGCCCTCGAGGTCTGCCTTGCGCCTTTTAGCATTTTCGCAGCATTCCGCAACCCCGTGTGGTTTGGGCTCTTTCAATCCGATCGAGTGTGCCAAATTCTGGCCCTGAATGAACCGATGCGAGTGAAAGACGAATGAGGGCTTTTTGAAGGATATCTGGATACACTCGTCGACTCAAGAGTGGAGTGGTCGAGGTTGGTGGTGTTCGTGGACAACAGCAGTCGGCAAGGAAACGGGTCACGCCAACTTAGCGCCCACGGTACCAAGCGCCCATCTAGCTGTAACTAGACCAGTGTGATCGCCCGTCATATCGGATGTCAGTCGCACGCAACTTTGCGCGTTGCTTGCCCGAGCTCCTGCGTCACCAACAATCAATCAAGCAACGTCTTGCTGATAACACGACCTTGTTGGTCATGGTGGGTAATCTTCTGGCCCCACCGAGCTAAGGAGCGCGGACAAGGGGGTCTCCCAGGTGGCTTTGGAGCCAGGCCAGACGACCCCGGCCCTCGTCCCCAGCGTACGGTAGCCACTCCGCTGTTCTCGCTGACATTACCACATAGGACCGGCGCCATGGCTGAATCGAGAGAACTGACCAGGTGTTCCTCCCCCACAATATCGCGGGACCAGGAATCGCCAAGCTGCTGGGCTGTGAAAGCCACGGCATGTGCCCGCTCAACACGGGGTATGACACATCGTGCTACCCGCAGCTCACGAGCGCATCTACGCAGAGCCTGAGACCTTCCATTGTCGACGAGGCTAGGCTTTGGTCACATCTATCGTGTCGAATTTTGTCGCGATTAAGGATCATTTGTCCATATGGAACGAGTCTCAAGGGGCAGCCATTATCACTGGGGACTACGCGCACCGTTAGGTCGGCTGTAGCTCTCGAAACGACATCGGCCTTTGTGACCCTGGTCTATTGAATGGTTCATTCATTACCTATGTCTACGTATTGCGCTGAACGGTGAGATTCTTTCTCTCGCCGTGCATGCTCGCTTTGCCGGCGGAAGAAGAATGAGCTTCCGTATCCAATTTCTCTGTTCAGCCGCGTCGATCGACGCCGCAGCTCGAGCTTCTGCACTTTAACCTGGTGCCGTCGAACGCGCAGTCGGGAAATCTGCATCATCAGCTTGCATGACTGCGTAAGCTTGGTAACTACTTTCGCATCTTCGAGCCGACTTCTCCATGGGCTAAGGTAGGCAAACTCACCACGTCACATTGACCGCAACCTACATTAGTGTCTATGGAATCGCGCTAGAGGACTGGACAGTCTAACACACGGAACGATATAGATGTCGTGTGAAGCGGCCACTAGGTCACGGTGGCTTTCTTGACCAGTACCTACTTCCCAGAAACCTGTTAATGAGTACCTGCTTCCATACGCAAAGCCGCCAACAGGTAGATCGTCGAGTCGCTGGTTAACATTAATCGTGAGTTCCGGGCAGTAGCATTTTCGTCACTACAGAATCGCGTCCTGCAGAAGGTCCCGTCCTCTTGTCTCCGTTTGGTCATTCTAGCGTGGCCCAGAGGCTGTACCAAGCGCTCATACCTTCTTACAACCGCATTACAATCTGTTCGATGCTAGCATCCCATAAAGAAGCCTCTTTCCTGATCTATGCACATCTTTGTTCAAGGGCGACCAATGCACTAAGGCAGACCTTGAATTACCAGTATGCACGTACTATCGACGAGCATTAGCTGCGCCACTCTGCCCCAGCTCATAATCACGACGGCCGCTTGTCAAAAACATATCTTTTACCACTCTCGTTGAGTTGTCCCATTTCCGAGGTGCCTTGCATGTCGATGACATTGCTTGCCGATACACCGAATCCACTGGTCATCAACTACGTTAAGGACAAGACGGCAGACTTGCAAGATATGGTGCAACTGTATGTATTCATATACCTTGTAGCTTATCTCAACTGCTAACACCGTTGCCGAGCATTGTTGGGAATTCGCGCTGAACGAGTTCTGCGCCAATACCGAATCCACCTATTGCATGCGTCATCGCATGCATGTCATAAACGATTCCATGTACCCAGAACTTAGCGCTCACTCATGATGTCCTTCCTTCCTTTTCAACAGTTCACTTTAACCGCGCCGAGAGCGAGTCAATTAAGAGTTGAGGGCGTACAAAACCACAGGCTTAACCCACTCGTGTACAAGAAAAGTCGATGAGAGGCAGTGAATTTTTGTCCACTGGCGCAGACTTGGAACCGACCCCTCCACCACACCTACATGCGAGTTGAGCCGGCTCATGCATCCGAAGCTTTTTCTGCGGCCATCGCAAGGAATGATATCAGGTTACTTTCCTGTGGTGTAAGTTTCACAACCGAAAGTGGCTGCATCGCCCAGTCCACCCCACTTGGCGGCAGCACTATGGCACGACACGATGGAGTAGTGAAGTTCACGCTGTTGCTCTTACGGACACACAATTAACGGTACAGTATATGTGCGCCCGAAAGCCGGAGCCATACAATTATGGTCGTCTTTTGATTCTCTAACCAAGAACCGATAGCATCCTCAACGACGGCCTGTACTCAATGCTCGTGAAAGTAGTTTCTTATCGCCAACTCACTATTGGATCGGCTACATGAGCCAGAAGTAATTGTGGGCTGCATACCGTAAACTGCGGGGTGGAGTTTAAATGCTTCATTATTGTATGGTACTCATAGCAGGCAGGATACCCAGGGCTCCACGTCTCAACCGGAAGCAACACACTAGGTGCACGCTGCTCGAGCTCTCCAAACTGATTGATCACGCCAACTTTATGCCTCACGAGAACAAGATAAATCTGATAACTCGCCTGTCCTCTTTCTTTCTCGAATGTCATGAACGACTTCCAGCACCGTCGATCCACCAGCAGTGTCTCCTCGTCTTTCAGCCTTTCCGTTGGGTGGGCGATTCACGCGCCACTTGGTAGCAGTTTTCCTATCAATGGAGCCTAGCATGAAATCGTATGGCTGCATTGTAAGCAGAGGCGAAAGTGGAGAAGCTCGTGGAGCAGCAGGATCGCGTGTGAACCTGGATGAGCTTGGGCGCGCCAATGTCGTGCAGCATCATATGCACTGGCAGGAATATCTCCAAGGGTAAAGTGACATTGGCGCATTATCACATGGCAATGCTGATTGACTCAAGAAACCACTTTGCGTCTGTGCATAGACGCTGAAACTAACACAATTACTTCTATTGTATCCCCGAAGACGCCATAAATACTTTCGGTAACTCGAGAAACAATCGGGCGAATCCGTATTGAGATTGCATGATCCCTATGAGCGCTCCTGGGCTAGAAAAGCTATCAACCTAGTCCAGGAGACCGCAGCCTGTCAGGGGCCGAACGAGATATACGTCGATCTGCGACACGGTTCAGACAAATCAAGCTTCTCCACAAAACACACTCTCATCGCCACCGGTAGTTACCCAATTGTAACCCAGGAAGTTGACGTGGCCGACCACGGTATAATCAGCGACGGGTTTTCAGCGTCCAGCATAGACCCAGGACATATTGATCGTTGGGCGGGACCAAATCGCTGTCGAACTTGTAGAAGTTTCGAATGCCATTGGTGTAGAGTGCATACGTTCCTCCGCGGAGAGTCCTTATGCGGATATTCGATCCCATGACCCAGGAAACCTTTACCAGAGGATACACCAGGATCATCCTCCCCGAAAATCGCAAGGAATTCGAGAAGATCGAGAGACTTGGCCGATCGCCTGCATCCGTGTCGGGTAGAGAGGCTCAGAAGAAGCGCACGAACCATCCGTCCCCGCACAAAGAGCTGCTTATCACTGCCCAGAATAGCTAAAATGGATGACTTGCATGTCTCTGGCACCGGGGACTCGACTGAGTGGTCAGGCCACGTTGTTGCAACCCAATTCTAGATTCGCAAGCGGGAAGACACCTATACGCTTGGCGACGTGACTGGACGAGACTTCACCCCAGGTAACACAAACACGCGGTTGAAGGACGCATGCTTATTTCCGTAGTACCAATTACTGCAGGCAGATATTTGGGCGGCCGGCTGTTTGGACACCCCAGATCGAGTCATCGCGACTGTCCTACGAGATTATCGCTACCATCGTCTTCAACCACCCTGAAGTTGGTGTCATTGGATTGAGTGAGCCACAGGCTGAGGAACATCCAGCGTACAACATCCCAAGATAAGGTAGTGCAACATTCCCGCACGTTCCTGCAAGTTCCTGCACAACACCGGGAGGTGTTCATCGCCTCCTGCGAGTAACGGGATTGGCGATAATGCGGCCACCACATACGTGCATGCTGGACGCACGTGCATATCCGATCCGGGGCGCTAGAAGCCCATTCGCGGACCTGGACGTCGAAGGTTCTGACTAAGTGCAGATTGACCAGACTAGAATTCACGTTCGTGTACTTGGAGGTATCCCAGCCCCAGTCGAAGACACAATCAAGAATCTCACCCCCAGTTGTTGTCCATTGTCCAAATCCCTCCCTCTCTAGAATGTTATATACTAACTACTCCCAGACACAAAACCGTATGCGCAGGTCCTGAGAACAGATATATTGGCCTCCGCGTTCTAGGTGGGGACTCAGGTGCAATGCTGCAGTGCTCGCTATCGAAGTAGCAGCTACCAGATCCGATTTAGAGCACCGCATCGACATGCTCCCCTCTCGCGCAATGAGTGTCCAAAATAGCGGGCCGGTATGCCAGTGCCATTCACTCCGCATCGACTACGCAAATATCTACTATGCGGTAGTTGCTTGTTTGGTCGATTACCTCGCGACATGGTCCGCGGAGAGCGCTTGCAATTGGCTTCCTCGCGAGAGTAAAGTCTGTCTAGTATGCATGTCATGCGTGCATGCATCTTATCGGCCGCACCGCACCGCCAGCGGACGCGTTCCCTCCCCTTTTCGCGGAGGGGTCTCGCGCTTTCACATGCAATGCATCGACTGCCACAGTCTTCTTCGTCCCGCGGAGAGAGGTCCGCGTGCCCTGCTTCCACGCCTGCATGCCATGCCATCTCATCTCCCGGGCTCTCATGCAGGGTAGCGCAGCGCAACTCGCCCATAGGCTTCGACCTGGCTTGCGGCATCTCCATGTACACGGCTTGCCGCACGTGTCGCGAAAATACACGAGGGAGAACACACAGGCAGAGATTGGGAATTACGGGCACGGTGTTTGTATTCCAGGGGGCACGTCTGCGTATACAGTATCTGCACTATTGCGCACGCGTGGTAGTAAAGTAGCCCAGACTAAGACTAGGTTCGTAGGCTGGTGCTCGATGACCTTCGTGGCAGTACCCAGCACTGCAGTCGAGGTTGTACCTGCACCATGGCTCGAAAAAAGAACACCCACATGCGGGGTAGGTTCGACGACGCGTGCATGCGGCTGCAGTGCCATCCATAGTATATCGTATCGGTAGCACGACACCACATCAGACCTTCCTTACGTACTTATAAACCAACTCACTCGCTCTTCGAAGCCTCCCACCTACCCTTCCATCTATCTCCATCGATCTACTCTCCAAGTGAGTACCTACCTAGCAGACAGACAGCCATGGCAACAACTAACTATCTCTGTATTAACCCTGCTGCTGTCCTGTTTCCTTCCTTCCTTCTCATCCAAAACAAAGTAGATATGTTGCAGTGTAGAATGCAGTGAAAACAAAAGTATTGTGTATTGTCGTGTCGTGTTGTTCTGCTCGTGCGAACCTCTAAGAAGGCCAGCAGCAGGGTCTATTTACATGACGTATCTATGATCCAGCTGAGGTAAGAGGTACTCGATAAGTGAGGAAGTAGCGCCAGGACACCATCACGTAATCTGCTTCTCCTCATAACCGCAACAAGATACCTAGTTTGTCTGCGCTTCTGCTAAGAGTAGGTAACTAACTAAGTACACGGTAACTCATACATGTTTATCCAGTAAGTTTGTTAATGGGCTTGTTTCCGCGCTGGGGAAGAAAACACTAGCGGGTTGTAGGGAGAGATAGTAAGAGAGAGAGAGAGAGAGGGAGGGAGATGTATATATTTAGATAAAGCAGAGTAGCACTTTATATACGTGTACATATGCTATATATACACATGTATAAACCTTTCGTACGTAGAAGCTCAACTCAAATAGTAGTAATAACCAAGCCTAACTTGTAACTATCTCCTTCTATCTCTCTTCACACTACAAATAGAGTTCTTGTGTTGTATAACGAATGCTTCTACAAACTTCTATTTGCGTGCTACAAACCTTAGTAAGTTAATTACGTATGTTATGATATCTGTAGATGCAGTTTAGTTCAGTTTAGTTTCGTTTTAGTTTTAGTTATATACAAGTAACCAAAGCAAAGCAACAGGGCTTTCTTCTTATCTTATTATCAATTACTCTTTTCTCATGTCATCTCTCTTTCTAGCTCTTTCTAGCGCTGAAAGATTGTAAAAGAAGAAGAAGAAGAAGAAAAAGCAGCAGCACAAAAACACCCCTATAAATTAGCAACACAAAACACTCGGCGTCTTCCCAAAAGCCTGCTGAACTTAGCTAAGCTTAACTTAACTGTCCCCCCTATCTTTCGAAATCGACCAGTAGCCATGTAGGTAGGTTGCTTGCAGTGTCGGCTACTTGCTACAGTCAGTCCTTTAGTATGCGGTGGTCAACTTGAGCATATTCAGAGCGTGACAGATGGTGCGGAAACAGCTAGGCTGGTTTGGCTTGGCTTGGTAGAGCGAGGATGTGGGGAGTGGTGTTTGTTTGTTTGTTTGTTCGTCGGGGGAGCGTGTCCCGTGCTATGTATGCAATGCATGCAGATAGGTGGTTGGGTTGTCGGGCTACGGAGCTGTGGATTCAAACGCGCTTGTTGATTCCGTATAGATACACGCATATATACGTCCGAACAGCTCAGCTCGGCTCCCCTTCACCACCCCAACACCACCACAAACACCGGCTTCCCCCCCGCACCACCCACAAGCTGCAAATACGCGCCCAGCTCATGCTCATCCTCCACCGCAATGGCCACCTCGACCTCTTGGCGCAGCGGCTGGCTTTCCACCCTGTGCACGAGCAAGCCCTCGATCTTCAGCACCGCGGCGCCGCGATGCTCGCTCGTCGCGAGGCGGCGCAGTTCGGACATCGACCGCGTTTGCAGGATGCGCAACCAGACGGGGGGGTGTGGCTGGGATTGGGATTGGGGTGTAAGGGAGAGAGGGTGCAGGCGGAAGTAGATGGGGAGGGGGGGTGGAGGGGGGGTGGGCATGTTGGTGGTGGCGTAGGGAGAAGGATGATGAGGGTGGGTTTGCGGGCGCGAGGGCTGGGCGGCGAGGAGGTGCGTGCTGTGGTGGTGTGGGAGGACGGATGCGTCGCTCGCGGCGAGTAGTAGAGACGGGTCGATTTGCAGGTCCATGGGCGCTGAGCTTGCGGGCACGGCACTGCTGAGGGACATGTCCGTGGCAGCAGAACTGCTGGTCTTCACTAGCTCATGGCCTCTGAGACGCGTTTTCGAGGCATGCGGAGTCATGGACGGTGGTGCAGGGCCAGGGCCCGGTCCTTGGTGCGCTTGTTTCTTGCCATCAGGGTCCTTTGGCAGTGTTTCGCTGCGCAGCCGCTTCATAACATCTCGCGCCAGGACCTCGACCGCCTTGACTTTCTGCGCATACCGCGGGTCCGCGTCCCCGCCCACCAGAACCCGAGTTAGCAATTCCGAGCCCTCTATCCACGCCCGCTTCAGCGCGTTCCAGTGCTCTTCGCCAGCCGCGAACTTGTTCGTGAAGTGATCCGCTTTTAGTATGACGTGGAACTGGCTGCGCGCTTGGCGTGTTTCTTGCGGATTGAGGCCGAGCGTGTTCTTGGCTTCTGCGAGGCTCATGCGCGTGTCGAGCGTGCGCATCCGTTTCGTGACGTCTAGGCAGATGACGTCGAGGGATAGGGCCTTGTAGTTCCTCGCCCGCCACATTGTGTCGGCGTCTTGGAGCGCCTGGGCGTCCTCCTGGAATACACTCGAGAGATGGGCGTTGTCTCGAATCAACTGCGCGATGATGCGACCCCACTTTTCGGGGCCAGCAATCGTCTTCTTGGTAACTGCATGCTCGTTGCAGATAAGGCGAAATTGCTCTCGGACTTCTCTGTACGACTGGTTGTCGAGGTGGAGATAGGCTTTGCTTTCGTCGAGTGTCGTCTCGGATGGGAATCTTGGGGGTTCGCCCGGAGCATCTGCAGGCAATCCAGCCCAACCCCTCGTCCGACGCCGGCGCTTTCGTGTGCGCCATTTCTCTGCACTTTCCTGTTGCAGCTGTTCTTGCCGGAGCTGTCTGCGGTGAACCTCTGCTGGATCTAGTGCTTCGAGCTGGGCATGTGCCTGCGATTCCGCTTCCACTGAGACAGCTGGGGGTCTCTCATCTTCCCCGTGGTGTGTATGCTCTTCATCCGTGTGTTCGCTTTCCTCGCTAGAGCTGCTGTCCTGCAATATCGCATTCGCAAGCTGATCTATTATCCCGTTCCCGCGGACAACTTTCTGCTTCTTCTTTTTCTGTGGCCTTTGCTTGGTAACAGTGCCCGGATCCTTCCGCTTCACTCCCCGCCCTCTACTCTCACGTAGAAGCCAATTGAACCGGAGCCGGAGCCTCATGAGCTCACGATCATTGATTTCGAATCCCTCGGTCATGAGCATCTCCACCATATCCCTCTGCGTGACATTGTTCTCCCATAGCTCCTTAACGCGAGCTACCAGAGCCGGGTTCTTGTGTGCTGGGTTCTGTTTTCTGGGGAAGTCCCATCGCTGGAGCGTTGTTCAGTATGATCTAGTAATTCGCGACGGCGAAGACGGATATAATGAGGATAGAGGCCTGCGCGCACCTTGAACTGTGTCTGGAAAGCCCGCTTGCTACTCAACATTAGCTGCAGTTCTACACCGAGCGATTGCGCGTAAAGTAGTCGCGATGTACGGCGCTCCATACGTGCAGCCGTGCAGAGCAGCGCACTCACCTCGGCGTGAAACCCCTCTGCCCCCAATGCTCAATAACCTCATCAAGGCTTTTCCTCTCTTCCACATACAGTCTGTAGCATTCGGCTTCCTTTCCCTCCCAGTTGTACACCATGGTGGTGTGTGTCGAGAAAACAGGCAATCTGCGCAAGTGGTATGTACTGTGTTACGTGTACGGCGTTCGAGATCGTGCCAAGTCTCGGCTAGACCTGCCGCTTGAACTTAACTTTGGCATATGTAGCACTAACTACTAAACTTGCAATATCTGCCAACTAGCAGGGAACTATATTTGTAGAGTTCGAAGGCTAGGTAAAACTAGAAGCCAACTAGAACTCCAGCTGCACCTAGTTCATACGGTATATAGAACACACAAACACTCCTGACATCTACTCGCGCCAACGTCACTACTATCCTCACATTAATATAAGTAATTGTAGCCTGCATACAAAGTAAGGGCCATCCATAACTCCGCCCCAATATATACATATAAATTCCACCCAAAAGCTCGACTCTATCCAGCGCTAGAGGGGGTATGTGAATCACGATGCAGCGCACACAGGCAAATTTCCATTTCCATTTCCATGCAGCCCAACCAATCAATCCCCTGAGTAAGCCAACCGTAGACGATATGTTTTTTCCGACAAACGCCACAAAATGCCGAAAACGCGACCGGGACCCCGAAATGCAGAGGCTCCGCTCGAAAGATAGCAACACATGGCGACTTTATGACATGTGTAGGTGTGGTAAAGATAGCACTTCATTTCACGCAGAAGGCGCCGAACTCGACGGAACGGTTAGAGTCGAGGGTTTCCGGCCCACCGATGGACTCGGATATTTCGCCGCCAACTCCTCGATCTTCGGAATCAGTTCCTGGATGCGGAAAGGCTTTGACACGACATCATCCTGATCTCGTCAGCATCAAACATCACTTGTGAGAACTTGAGGACGTACCATGCCGGCAGCAAGCAGAGTCGCGATCTGCTCGCTTCGCGCGTTCGCTGTGACTGCGATGATGGGCACATGGCGTTTGAGCAGGCCTTGCCGCTCATAGTCGCGGATTGCCGAGGTGCACTGTAGGCCATCCATGACCGGCATCTCCTTGTCCATGAGCACGACGCCGATTTCCGTGGCGTCGGGCCCGTTCGCCTTCCAGTACTGCGACTCTTTGAGGCGGTCTAGGGCTTCGCCGCCGTGGTTTGCTACGAATGTCGTGATGCCCTGGTTTTGCAGCTGCCGTTGAAGTACCTTCTGATTGACTGTTTGGTGTTAGCGACTTTACATATCTGCAATAGAATACCGTGGACTTACCAAGGTTATCCTCGACAATCAGCACTTTTAGATGTGCCTTGCTGACTTTGCTACCTTCGGCGGAGACCTGGTTAACCGCAGCAAAATCCTTCACTTTAGGTCCCTCGACCCGCGCTGTGTCTTTTGCATTGGGCAGTTGCCGAGATAATAAGGATGATGCGGTTTCAACTGCTTCCTTAGGCTCTGTGCTGCGGCGGCATCTGACGTAGAAGGCAAAAGTGCTTCCCTTCCCAGCTTCGGACGAAACACCAATTTCTCCGCCTTGCAATTCGGTCAATTCGCGTGATATAAACAGCCCTAGACCAGAACCTCCGTATTGCACATGTGTGCGCGGACTAGCCTGAGAGAAACGTTGGAAAAGTAGCTTCTTTTCCTCGTCAGTAAGACCACACCCTGTGTCCTGTACTGCGAACTGAAGAAACAACTCTTCGCCTTTGCCCCAGTCTGAACCAAGCGTTTTGTCAACAAGCTTTGACCTGGAAGGGAAGAAATTAACCATGGGTGATCTGCTTGCGGAAGGTCGTTCGTAGGAAGCTGAGAGGATGACCCTGATTGTTCGATGAGTTTCGGTCGTGGTGAATTTGATCGCGTTTGTGGTGAGGTTGATAAGTACTTGTAGAACTCGAGAAGGGTCTAATTTGACCCAATCAATGTTCAGCATCTTGTACGAATTACTCAGCACGAGATCCATCTGGATTCCTGTAGTTTGCACCTCGCCCTCAAACATCTTTAGTGCTCGCTGAACGACTTGAAGAGGCTGAGCGTCAACGGGTGTCACCATCAACATCGCACTATCCAATTTTGAAAGCGTCAAAACATCATCAACAATCCGCTTCTGATGTTGCGCGCACAACGCTATTGTCTGAGCTGCGTCAATACTCTCTAGCACTATGTTAGGAGGTATCTTGGCTACGCCAGAATTCTTGAAATCGCTGAGAATAGAGGATATCTCGTCTGCACACTGCAGGATAGCACTCAAGGGGTTGCGCATTTCCTAATCGGGTTAGTCTCTGCGTAGTACGCCTTATGCACTTACACTTACATGAGAAGTCATGTCAACGTAATTTTCGTGTTGTCGTTTTAGTTCAAGTGCGTCCTCCATTTTTCTTTTTTGAAAGCCTTCGGCCCATTTCTGGGGGCTGATGTTGGTGATGCTGCCAAATACACTCTTGAGCATACCATCCTCATATTTTTCTGGGAATGCACAAAAGAGGACCCAGGTATCACTCTTGTTGCCATTGCGGTCCTCCCATGATGTCTTGAACCTGATTTCTACCGTTATAGCAGCAGCATGCTCGACGAGATTCTTCCAGTGGTCGAGGATAGTGCGTTGATCTTCTTCTTTCACGTAATCGATCCATCGGTCCGTCTTTTCGGGATCCTTTGGCACCCTCGATATTTCATACCAAGCCTCGTTACAAAATGTGATCCGTCCGGCGTGGTCGGCAATGAAAAGACCTGCCGGAGAGTACTCAGCCATCCTCGTGAACCTAGTCTCACTATCTCGAGCTTCTTGAGTGCGGATAGCCAATTGCTCAGAAAGATTGAACCGATCCTCTGCCGCCAGTCTTGCTGCTTTCTGGCCTCTCCGAATTTCCTCTTCGAAGAGGACAACTGATGCCAAGGAAGTCGCTAGCTGCCGGCTTAGAAGCTGGATGAAAAGATTGTAGTCATCGTCATAAGGCCTTCTAGGGTTAACACCAATGACTAGAAATCCTAGAATTGCCTCTCCTGTGGTTGGATGGATAGGGCAGATGACGATATCTCGACATGCGTCTCCGAAACCGCGCCATTCAAGACCCTCCATCAAAGAGAGCGGAAGATCTCCGGTGCCAATACTCAACACTACCGGCTTGTCGGTTTTCATGACCTCTCGGAACACAGGACCGAAGCCCTCCGGGCCTTCTTTCAGGTCCACTTGTTCAGGCGCCGCTTGATGATGACTTGGAACACCTAAAGCACCTTCAAGATAGCACGTTTTAGACCCGAGAAGGCTATTGGAATGTAACGAGGACGCATCGCTGTCATTGTCGTCGGATACCGAATACAACAAGCAAAACGGAGTGTCATACTCGTTCTCGGTGAGGGCAAGCAAGACTTGGTGCCAGAAGCCCTTGACGTCTCGAGCCGTTGCCGTGCGTTCGCCTACCTCTCGTAGAGTGAGCATTCGTCGTTCCGCAATCTTTCGTCTGGTCTAGAATTGCAAAAGTCAGCATGTTTCATGCAATCGGGCTCTGATGTTTTCCACGCTATGCTTGGCTAGCACGCACACTTTGTACTACATATCAGGGGCGCAGCAAACGACGGACGGAGGGCCTTGATTTCGAACTGAAGGATAAGGAGAATTGAATGAATAATCAGGAACAATACCTTTTCAAACGCCGGATTGTATAGACCCATGACAGTCCCGTCTTCTCCAACCATGGGAATGATGGACCACGAAAAATAGGTTTCCTCAAGAAACCCATTCCGTTTCATGAAAAGACAGTCGTCATCTTTCATGGTAGCTTGGCCAGTCAGTCTGGCGTTGTTAAACACCTCTTTCACATCATCCCAAATCTCAGCCCATGCTACTTTATAACTTTGCCCCATAAGAGCTGGGTGCTTTTGCCCCGCAAGACCTAACCTGAGTATAAGCAAAACAGGTAGCACATAGCAGGTATGAAGCACGAACCGATATAAGCCTCGTTGTATATCGCTACAAGCTCTTCACCCCAGTACATGGCTGCTGGGTGAGGGCTCGCCCTGGAGGAGCGTTAGCATGATTTCAAAGTTCGGCATAATTCCAAGGCCATGGAATGTATCACTGTAGATACGGTCTTTCTTTAGTATGAGGTTGAGGCTTCCGACTCATCATCTAGCGGGACAGGCACAAGAGGGCTTTATCAAGGGCGATGTCTCGTTCTAGAGCGTGTGGCGTACACCATCCATATCGGCAATGATGTGGTACGTAGCAGTAACTCTACTCACATTATTAAGTTGCACATAGCCCTCAAGTCGTTCGACCACAACTCAATAGGACCAAGAGCAGTGGACGCCCAATCGATGGCACGTGCGAATTGAATGTGCCGGGGCAGTGAGGACGATAAGGGCAACCTTGTCCAGTCGAAGAAGCCCGCCTCGGGTTCCGGAGGAGGAACTGTTTCTCTATGAAAAGCGTCAACTTCGCCTGCGCTATTAGCTCGGAGAACGTACTCATTTACTAGTGAAGAATGGCCGCTTGAGTCAGGCAACTCCAGTGGTGCTGGCCTGGACCACGGGCTCACTCCAGCATGTATAGATCCGACGTGAGAAGGACTGGGCAAGTTCTGACGTGTAGAAGCAGCCGCAGGCTCTTTCTCAACTATTTCGTTGAGCGTAGGCATCGAGTTGCCGAAATAGTCCTGAGGCTCGTCCTGTTGCCGCTCAGCTAGCGACATCGATGTTGAGTTGCTGGTGTCCATTCGTGTGGATGAGGAGGGGATGGCAAACTCATTCGAGGCGCTTGTGGAGGGGATTTGTGGAGAGGCGAGAGAGGACAGGTCGGCGGAAACTATGCGAAGACGTTTTTTTAAGGTGTAGCAGGACCAGACCATACCTCCATGCTCTACTGGCGGAGGATTGGTATCTAAGGCGTTCACCTGTACGACAGTGCTTAACAACCAGCCCCGAAACTGAGTGGATGCGTGGGACGGGGCGTCGTTGAAGGTGTCATCAGACTTGCTCCCAACAACAGATTGCCAGAGTGCGGGACTAGAGCGCAATGCACTGTTCGCGAAGAGGATTTGAAGAGTTGCAGAACCAGGGGTATAATTGGCGGCATCCTCAATGTCTACAACGAAGGTCGGCCGGGCATCCTGCTCTAGCAACTCGACGACGCCCACAGAGCCAAACAGCCTCAGCGGATCATGCCGGTCGCGACTTTCGGGCGACATTGTTCGAGTTAGGCTCGACCGGTCAGAACTTCTCCTGCTCGGCACGCTGGTGGTTGCTGGCGGACTCAGGCCACTGTAGCTACCCCTCGCCAGCGTGACTGTCTTGATGCTGCCATCCTCGCCACGCGTCTTGCTCAGCATTCTGGCGGCGGCCTCGGAGCTCGAGAAGCGGGCTGGTAGCGGCGGTCGGGCGCGGCGCGTGTTAGAGAAGAAGAGAGGCGATGTCGGCTGCCCGTCGTCCCCAAGTTGCGCAGTGTTCGAAAGCGCGAGGTGACCTAAGGTATGTCGGGAGCGCTTCTGGATGCGCCGCCGCTTGTGGAGCGGTTCGCTCGCGGGTTCCTTGGTGTTTTCGGCAGCCTCGACTCCCACGGCAGACCGCTTCTGTCCCGCTACCGCCGGCGGGCTCCTCACCAGCTGTGGGCGTCGGGGGGCAACGTCGGGGGGCAATGCGTCGCGGGGCAATGGCGCGCGCGGGGGGTGTTGCGAATCGGCGGTGTCAGGTGGCGGCTTCAGCGTCCATGGGTGTCGCGAGGGGGGCGGGATGGGGATGGGCGCTTTGTCGAGCGGCGTCGAAGGCTTAGAGGCATCGGCTGCCAGGCCGAGGATGTCGTGGTATTCGGGCGTGCTCAAGCGCCTGTGCTCGGGGTTGACTGCGTCCGGGGCCGCAGAGCTGGTTCCTGTGAAGATGGACCTGGGTGGTTGCATAGAGCTGGGCCTGCGCCGGCCGTGGTGGGTTGCAGGTTGCAGGCGGCCGAGCCCGAGCCGCTACGCGGGGGACACGTCCAGACAGGCAGCGCTGGAGCGTCCCTCCCTTGGTCCTTGGCAGCTCCAGGTCATCCAGCGACGGCGGGGGGGAGGGATGGGAGGGGATTGTTGCGTGTGGACTCGCTCTCTCCCACGTCGATGCTAGTGCCAGGGTGCGCGGTGTAGGAAGCCGAGGACGCTTAGCCGGTTCGAGCGCCCGGGCACAAGGACACTGTACGTGGGACAGATGACAACACAGGTTTGAGGTTGCAAGTGCGCGCTGGTGGCACCTCCTGCGACCAAGTCACCAAGTCTCGCTCGAGTGCATCGGACGAGCTACCATGACTGATGTGCATCTCAATCTCCCACCCTGGACAGCCTAGCTCGGCCGCCGACGGAGCTCTGGCGACGGCAACATCGAGTCAGGGGGCATCGGTCTCAGCTCGCTCAGGCTTTGAATATTGCGCCGCTACTCCGTACATTCACGCATGTTTGTTATCTAGTATCTAGGGCCGCCAGGGGCTGCAGCGCACGCGGGTTGGTGTCGTGGTCGCTGGTGGTCCCGACGTCACGGTTACGTCATTACTAATGCAACCGTTCAACAACAACTGCATCTCAGACATCACGCTCCTTTCCGCGGCAAGCACTTTGCCTTCCATTCCTCGAAAGAGAACATCGTCGTGTATTTGGGCAAGTCTTGGACTATATCTCTCTTCGGGCACTTCCGTAGGTACTCCGGTGTCCCAGCACCGTCTTTCTCCTGCATCGACACATGCCATCTACCATCAGATCAGATTGCTGTATCGGAGGAACAAAGCATCTCGACGCCTTTCTCGTCTCAAACTGTCTCTCTTTCCAACTCTCTAGTTCCAGGGCTCCGAGGCAGTCACCTGCTCTCTCTTCCGGAAGCCCACTCTACTGGTCTTCGCTGCGGACCTTTGTTCTTCGAACCTTCCGCTTGCGAGCAGTCTCTCGTGCTTCAGCCAGCGGTGGTCTACTCTTTCCTAATGTCATCCGAATATGCACGTCAAGCTGTTGCCTGCTGCCTGCTGCCTAGCAAACAACTAGTACTCGTACCCCGCTTCCTCTCGCTTCTTACAATCCGCACACGCTGAGTAGTCAATCTACCTCCTACAGACCACATTATGCCTCTATACACGGTTAGCTTAGCGTTGTCTATATCCTTACAGGCCTTCTACAGCGCTTACATACCTCTTAAGGGTCTCTCTTAACCTCCCTTGGCCTTATCTGCCGCTCTAGAGAGGCTTAAGGGCAACCTACAGAAAAACTATGTGCCACCTCTTCTGCAGAGTTGAACCGGCCCTTCCAGCATTTGGAAATAATATCTCCAAGCTTGACCTCAGAGACGTCTGGGTAAATGCCCTCTTGGAGCCAGAGTTGGACCATCCAACCCTCGACATGATCGTCCGCAAAGCCTGGATAGTTACGCTCTCGAATCCAATCGACCATCCAGGGTTGAAGTTCGTAATGTGGCCTTTTGGAAGTGATGATCTCATAAATTGTCGACCCCAGAGCATGTAGCTCAGACCGCATAGTCCCCTTCCAGTTTTCTTCAAGAACTGGATGCTTGAAACCTTCTTCCGCTCTGACTCTGGGAGGATTTCCATCAAGGCCAGATCCAGCGAAATCGCACAGCAAAACCGTCTTGGATGAATCCAGGAGAATGTTTCGGCCGCCTAGATCGCCGTGCCGGATACCATGGTCGTGAACGTACTGAACAGCTTTTGCGATATCTCGGCACCATTGGATACGCTCATCTACTGTTGCGGTACCGCCGTCGAGAAAGTACTGGCGAATTGTGCCATATTCGGCGCGTTTGAGAACGATATGCTCGGCGCATACTGAGACTGGACCCGTTTCGGCGATTCGGAGACAAGGTACAATGTTCGGATGGCTTCCTAGGCATTTGTAGATACGTTTCTCGATTTCAATGTCCTCTATCGAACTCGGATCTGTCGTTGGGAGTTTCATAACTTCTGTCGTATTCTCCGGCCAGTGGAAAATGTGGCCTGATCCGCCCCGAGCCAAAAGCTCGGTGCCTCGTGGATTAAGAGCCCATGTCACGACAATCTCTTGGCCCTTCTCGTCCTTCTCAATGCGCATTGTATTTGAGCAGTCTGGGCTCTGCGGGTGGGTGCCTTTGGGGGGGGTGCCTCAAGTCGTCCGAAGTTTTGATGTTCGCCGGCTAATCTTCGGGTACCAATCATCCTTAGTGCTGCGCTAAGCGAGAAACCCTAGCTAGCTTTTGGCAAACAGTGCGGGTTTATACGGTAGCGTAACGACGACTCCTAAACCTTAACATCGTCTCCCGCACGGAGAAGTTTTCGCAAAGCTCCTTGCCGCGGGGAGCCTCAATTGATCTCAGCGTGAGCTGAGTGGGTGCTGCTCACGTTGGTGCGTTCCCTGGGATGATAAGGGGTCAGATGGTTAGGTATTAGCATGCGCCGCATAGCGCTAAGCCACTGACCCAGCCACTACCTCGTACACCATCACGGCTTGCTATGTATTGCTACATGAAGCTTACGCAATATCGCAGTACGCCAACAACGGTTAGTCCGGTCTCTACATCTCCGAAGCTCATCCCAACCGGGTACCACGAGCCGTCCCCACATTTCACGCACACCCGCCCTTTACTTAGCTCCCCTGTTGCCTGGAAAAGTTATAGCTTTGCTAGCTGCATGTTGAAGAGGCATGCAGAAGATACCTGTTCAGCTGAGCTGCAGACCGCTGATGGGGACCCTCGGGATGAGTGAGTGACACTAGCCTCGCTTGCGTGGGCGGATTGCTTTAAATTGCAGGCTGGCCCCCCTCAAGACGATCGACCGACCTTTCAATCTAATCACCCTCTGAGCACTCTGTCTTGTCTTCTCTGGTTTTTAGTGTATCACCGTTCGGCAGCGTAACATACTTCCACGTCAGCAATGGACTTTCTTAAGAAGATGATGAAAGAACTGATGGACGATGACGACAAGACTAAGAAGGAGGACAAGGAAAAGAAGCATGATGGTGAGGTTTTCTCAACACTTCACTCATAAATTTTTCTAACCTTCGGAGACCATTCGCAAGGCGTGCGTGATTCCCTCTAACCACATCAGGGCTACCCACCACAGAACTACCAGACATCTGGTGACCCCTCATACGGTCAACAAAGTACTCAATAGCCCCCTTAACGTGAGGGACAATACCCCCTTCAACAGCCACCGTACGGACAGTCAGATTTTGGTTCGCCTGCGCCGCCTCAGGGACCACCCGTACCTTTCGGTGCACCTCCATCCATGCCCCCGGGCTGGGTACAACAATGGGACCAAAGCAGCCAGCGATGGTATTATGTGGAGCAACCCACCGGGTGCACACAGTGGGACCCACCCATGCGCGCTACACCTGCGCGCCAGGGCCCGTATGCCCCTCCCGCGGGCCAATACGGTGGTCAGAATGAGCGTGGCCTGTTCGGCAACACGCACGACCACAGTGACCACGGCTACGATCATAGGCAGAACCAATACGCCGTCGACAAAGACAAAAAGAAGAAAAAGGACAAGGGCCACTCGACGGCCATGCTCGCGGGTGCCAGTGTCGCCGGCCTCGGTGCTGGCGCCTTGATCGGCCACTCCCTCGGTACGCTGCCCATCTCAATATCGTCTGCTGATGAACGCTCTGTTGACTCGAAAGCTAGCCGATGATTCGGACGACGAGACGAAGGTTGTGTATGCGGCGCCTCCTGCCGCTGCAGCTCCAGTCGCCGCTCCTTACGGAGACCCATATCAGGATGCGTGGTACCAGACTCCCGTCCCAGCACACGACGTCAACGGCGAGTCCATCTCAAGTAGCGACCGTGAATCCATGGAGGAAAAGCGCGAGGAGGCGATCGAGGCGCAGGAGGAATATCAAGAGGAACTCTAGGAGGAATACGACGACTGAAACTCGCACTCTGGGTTTCGAATAAGGAGGCTCACAGAACTGCGGTTCCAGCACTGCAAACTTTCTCGCGAAGTTTTCTTGACGGCGACTCGCATGTTTGTTTTCTTGCAGTGCTTTTTCAGTTAACACAGCGGGCTTGTGTTCGTAGTCGGCCAGCCCACTTGCCATTCAATGGAAGTTGTAGTGACGGCATGGGATATGTGTGTTTTTGCGCTCTGTCGAGCTGAGCTGAGCTGAGATGAGCTGAGCTGTTATACTAGAGAGCATGCCATGTGAAGATACCAAGACCGCCTTGCTTCCCACTGCGTAATACCCATGCATGCACCACGGCTCCGGAGTCTAAAATCTGGGAAACTGCCTAGCCGCTGTTTGCTGTTTGCTGTAGGTAGGTGGTAGACTGGGTACTAGAAGGGCTAACTAACGCGTGGTAGCGCGACATGCGATGCGGGCGCCACCAGACCAGCCACATTGGGTACGGAGTAGAGGGGGACGCGTGTGAAATTTCTTGGGCGGTAAGGCTTCGTTTGCATGCTCCCGATATGCTTATGCTTTGGCGTCCCTTGTCCCTTGTCCGTGACGCTTTACCTTGTTTGAGTCTTTTGGGCGGGGACAGAGTGGGTGGGGGAAAGACGGGCTGTTTGTATGTTGTGGTTTTACTGTATGCTTAGGTGGGGATGGTCATGTGGATTGCTGAACCGGGGCAGTGATGAGGGAGTGAGTGAGTGATGGGTGAGGTGAGGTTCATGCAAGCTCTGTGTCGGGTAGCCGGTCGATCGCCAAGCGCGTAAGGCTTGCTGGTATGTGACGTGCGTGTCGAAGGGAAGGATTCGACGGGCTGTAATCGTTAGCGCGAGATAGTTTGATGGGGTACCGGCAACGGGCGCATTTGTTTGCGTGGGTGTTGTATTGGGCGTTGGTATCATGGGTGGAAAATCGTCGTGTGGTACAAGGGATGCGCAAGCAACAACGTCTGTAAGGACGATTGCTGAGTTGCTGTTTGCGAGCACTGACGATGAAGTTGGGGAATGGATGGCTAGTTGAGGACATCGTGTTTACGAGTAGCGAATGGATGTGCTTGAACAAGGTCTGGTCCAGCTCGCGCTTGGTTAATGACGATGACATTGATAAGAGGAAGTCTGAGACTGAGACTGAACGAACAGAAGGGTGTTGACTATTGAGATTGGGACAATCTTGCGCAGATAGGCCTGAAAATGGCGGCCTGCATCTCCAAGCTCGCATCTAGTCCGTGTTCAATGCGACTATATGTCCATCCATTATGAGAACTAGGCTGTTTGAGCAGCCTCAACTTCCCTTGGTTCAAACCCCCTCTCGTCCCTCCTCTTCTGCACCCACTCTCCAAACGGTCTCCAAATAGCCTCTTTCTCAGCGGGTTTCAAACTAGCCGCCAGCCCGCTCGTCGAAGTAGTCACAAACACTCTCGATCCGTTCCACGGGTTGCCGTTCTCGTCGACGACGTCGTCCCCACCTTTCCCCATATTGTGCTTCTCGTCCTGCCATCCATACTTGAACTCCGCCTTCTTGGGATTCTTGCCATAGCGATACCGCCAGATGGACTCCCATATGCCTTTGCCGACTATGCAGACAGCTTCAGGTTTGTATTGCAGAAACTTGGCGTCCAGACTTGCGGTTCCGGCCGCCAGTTCCTCTTTGGAGAGTTCGGCGGCGTCTTTCGAGGGGCGCTCGACAATGTTGGTGTTTCCCATGCAGTACAGGGCGGGCAAGCTCCGGTCTTCCTCGGGCTTCAGGCGCCGATCGGTAAGGCCTGATGAGTGGAGTAGTTTCCAGAAGTGATTCGATGGGTGAGCATATGCATGGCCCTTCGTGGCAGTCTGCACGCCAGGGTTTGTCCCCACGAACACGCAGATCAAGTTTGGCTGCAGGATATCCACTAGCGGGGATAAATGACTGTATTTGGAAGGTTCGGCATATTTGCTTGCTTTCCGTTTTTTCTTCGGGCGGGGTGACACGGCGGTTTCGGTGGCGACTGTCGTATTACTACTACGCGTGCGTTTCGATAGTTTTTGCGCAGAGCCAGGAACTTCGGCGTCGTTATATGCTGAAATAGGAGACTGGTCATATTGGAACTTGTCTAAATGTCCTTTGAATGACGGCGTCAGGGGTAGTGCGGTTCCATCAGAGTGGTCCTCATCAAGCGTCGTGGAAGCTTCGTCTCCGGCAGGACGCTTTGCTTGGCTGATCCGGCCCATCGATGTGGTAGTTGTTTTCGGCAAGGGATGCAATTAAGTGTGAGCGCGATGGAGATGAGGAGAAAAACTACAAAGGGTATGACCTGAGTGCAGGTTGACGAGTAGCTGCCAGCTTCCGAAGTGGCCAAGAAAGCGGGGGGCGCACGTGGAGACGTGTTCCAGCCGACGCGTACCTAGATCTACTACTTTTCGACGTCATCTCTTTCACCAGCATTCATTCCAGCTTCACTTTGGGGAATTTAAAGTAGTCTTTGGCGTGTACTGTAATCTATGTCCTGTTACGTGCATCTATCTTTAGTATAAAATCAAAAGGGGTTTGCAGCTCCTGCAACGTATAGAAGGTCTCTCCCTAATTATCGTTCTCTGCTGCATTTATACTAAAGAGCGTCGCAGGCTTATATGACCGGCACCGGTTATATATTCTCAGCGATGGGCTTTGTTGTTCTTTAAGCCAGGGCGTAGTAAACTGTTTAGCGATTTCGTTGAGCTAATTCAACGTGTCAATTTCTGGCCAAGGGACTTATAGTCGCAGGACAGTGTCAATTCCGAGGAGAAAGCGACCGAACGACAGATGCTACTCTATTCAGTGAAGATCGATGGGGACTAAGTACTCGGGAGTCGATGTTTGAGGGAACACACCTCCTCTCGTACGATTTGCGCTAACAGTGTTGGTTTGTAGCCCTTGCTTTACGAGTACTATTTAGTGCAGACCACTTCTCCGAGTCCCTGCCACACACCACTTATTGCATCCTGTACATCAATCTTGTCAATCCATGGAAAATCCAGACCTGGACTCGTTGGACACCGTTCTGGTTACGGGTGGCGGCGGATGCCTTGGTTCGCATATCGTCGATGCCTTTGCCGCAGAAGGGTCCTGCGATTCCATCGCGCTGACAGTGCGTGACCCAAACAAAGCACGTCGAGCTGTTCCTGGAACTGCATTCCATGTCTGCGATGTCGCCGACCGAGAGGAAACAAGAGCGCTGCTTGAACATGTCAAGCCTAGGATCATCGTCCACACCGTCTCCCCGGACTATATGGCCCCAAAGAAAGCACAATACGAAATCAATTACCTCGCAACCAAAACTCTACTAGAGCTGGCACGTGCAGATGCAAACGTACAAGCCCTCATCTACACTAGTTCAGTTATGGCTGTCCCTTTAGGCCATCTTAGCGAGCCATGGACTGAAGACGAAGCTCCGGTAAACGACCTAAACACTGGAGAGTACTACTATAATAGAACAAAAGGTGCAGCAGATACGCTAGTGCGGGAAGCAAGCTTTCCAAAGCCTGTTGATGCAAAAGATTGGAGTGGATGTTTGCTCACGACATGCCTCCGGTTATCGGGCATATATGGACCTCGCGATACAAATATCTCGCCCTCAATCCTCAATCTGGCCAACACGGCAGGCGCTCGAATACTGTTTGGGCCGGATACCGCTATGCTTGAGTGGGTTTTCGTTGAAAGTGCGGCACACGCACATTTGCTCGCCGCAAAAGCCCTTCTCCGCAACCTTAGCGGAGTTAGCGGCGAGGCGTTCTTCATTACAGATGGCAAGCCGATGAAGTTTGGCGACTGGTGTCGCACTGCCTGGAAAGAAGCTGGGGACGCCAACATGAACAGCGCTCATCCATCGTTCTTCAGGACTCCGTTTGGGCCTGTTTTGGCGTTGCTGGCGGTGTGGGAGTGGGTGTACCAGCTGGTGACTTTGGGGCAGGGGTGGCCGAAAACGTCGAGGCAGACCTTCTTCTACATAAGGCACGGGTGCTGGTTTTCGATTGAGAAAGCGAGGGCACGGCTCGGGTATGAGCCGCTTTGTGGGACGGAGGAAGGGATTAAGAGGACTGCTAGGTGGTTTAGGGAGAACCAGGGGAAGAAGGGGATGTAATGGTGAACACGGTGTCTCCGTTCCGTTCGATGTTGCAGAGATTCAAAGAAGCACGTACAAATCTTTTTACTATTGTCGAATTCTCTCCTATTGCAGTACATGTAGATGATGTCGGCTTGAGTGGAGAGAGAAGGAGGAGCGCAGCGCAGCTGTTGATTTGCGCTGATGTCTAATCCGTGCACGGACCCCTTCGCGAGTCGGAAAATATCCCTCAGGGTTGCCGGCGCTCCAAACCTCTTCCAACTGCTCGCCAGCGCCCCCATCGACCCCATCGCCTGTCGTCCTCCATTCGTCTCCACAATGTCTCTCGCAGCATCGCGCGCCGTGCTGCGGCACTCGAAATTCGCCGTCCGACGCGCGGGCGTCCGCAATGCCTCGACAAACGAAGCCGCCGGCGCCGCGAAGGAGAAGGCGTCCGACCTCCAGTCCAAGGCAGCCGACCTCCAGTCAAAGGCATCCGAGGGCCTGTCAAGAGTCACTTCGTCTGCTGGCAATGCCGTCTCGAAGGTTAGCGCCGCTGCTTCCGGTGCTGCGGAAAAGGTTGGCGGACGAACGGGGCGGACGATTGGCGGTATACAATGTTAGTATGCACTTTTAGGCTGGTGGTTGAAGATCAATTGGAATATTGGGAGCTCTTGCGATCCATGCGATGGCTGTGAAGGTTGTTGCAGCTGGACATCTGGCCCGTGGTGTCTCTCTGGAGCTGGTTGCGACATCGGCCAAGGTCCACGCGGCATTTAAGAGCTCCTATTCCAACGGGTCGACGACTGATCACCTGAATACTAGCTTGCAGTAGGAGCTAATTCGATGGTAATCTAGCTTTGATCCCCCAAGTTATCTTCTATTCCAAAGTGGGCCTCGAACTAGGCAAGCTCATTGCTCAACAGCGGAGCATGGCACCACCGTAAGACGCCTACATTTCCTTTATCTCACTGCATCAAAACTTACTGATGTGGCGTAGTACCCTCGCAACTTTCCAAGGCTACTTTCAACCCATTATCAACGCCGCTCGTCACCCAGCTAGCCTCCTCAAATTTACCGCCGACACTGCCAACTCCGCCGCGCAGAACCCTCTGGCCTACCTAAATCAAGTGAGAAACCTGTCTACGACACAATGGCTATCCGCTGGCGTCGTCGCTGCTGAAGTGATTGGCTTCTTCTCAGTTGGCGAGATGATCGGTCGCTTCAAGCTCGTTGGATACCGTGCAAGCGCCCCGGCAAACCACTAGCTGAGTCGGCCCTGAAAGGGCAGAAGTGAGGGAATACACAACCTGCCAATACATGCACCCGGAGACAGTAGCATATCTGAGAGGAAACGGACACGGAGAGCAGTTCGGTCTAGGGGCGAATGGGACGGAAGTAATGTGCAGATGCACACGTGGAAACGGCTCCACACTGTACTATTGCACATATCTTGTTTTAGTAGATTCTCTTTACCCTGTGCAATGATTGGCAATGCATCGTTCGCTTCCTCAAATCAGTTTGCAACACGCGGCGATCGGCTTATAGTTCTGCCGTCTGCCGATCGCCGCGGCTCAGAACTTTTTCGGGCACAGCCTCAAACTGGAGGTCTGCAATTGCCCACCAACACCTCCAGTTGACCGCCACCTCGTGATGCGACTGTGAACTGTGCGCCGCGTAAATCGCAATGAGTATCTTCAAACTACTATCTCGGTCAGCAAAACCCGCACAAGCGTCTCCGGCGCAGACCTTGCCCTCCTCCGGCGCCGCCGCAAATCCACAGTTATTCGGTCACGATGAGCGGAATGGGTCGCACAAGGACACAACTACGAGCAAGAAACGAAAGAGAGGTCTAGATAATGAAGACTCTGCGTCTGCGCTTCCTGCCGATATAGATTTTTTCGGTGGTGCCTCGCGGCGAACAGAAGAAACGCGCGAAGACGATGCAAAAACTCGCCGGACAGAGCACGCGAGACATAGTACGGATGACCCGGTATCGCTAGGAAGAGAGGATGGTGGAGCTGATACTGTGGAAGCCTACGATGAGGAGGAATCTAAACGTATACTACGGTCACACAAACTGAAAATCGTGGTCCTGGAGGATTTCAAAGCGAAAGAAGAAGAGGCGCCAACGGAGAAAAAGAAGAAATCGAAAAAGCGGAAGTCAAAGAATGACGTAGCGGACAAAAAAAAGAACGCAAAACAGCAGCTGTACCCGCAGCCTCTGGCGTCGTTTGCCGAGTTGAGGACGAGATATGGGATTTCGAGGCGACTAGCAGAAAACCTGAGAGAGCAAGGGTATAAAGTACCTACGGAGGTACAGCTTGGTGCGCTGCCTCTGTTATTGGGGAAGAGGACTGGCGATAGCAACAGCTCTACGGTTACAGATCCTTCTGGTGCTGGTCTTGCAGGAGATGTCGACCTCTTAACGGTCGCGCCAACTGGCAGCGGCAAAACGATAGCATTTTTGGTACCCATTATCAACGCTCTTCTCTCGGAAGCAAAGACATCCAACCGCAGTGCAGGACCTCGAGCAGTCGTCATTGCGCCAACGCGGGAGCTAGCTTCACAAATCGTCAACGAGGCACGGAAACTAGCGAAAGGGACGGGTATCAAGGCAGCACTGATGAAGAAAGGCATGGAGGTTGTTGAGAGAGCAGAAGACAACGTTTCTGAGGAAGCGAACGACTCGCCTGAACCATCTGATGAGGAGCATGGGAGCGCCTCGGACGACTCGGATACTGGGGCACAGATGGTACAGCAGCCAAAGCGGAGGAAGAGGCGAGCCGAACTAGTCAAAGCCGATATCCTCGTAGCCACTCCGTTGGCTCTTCTAAATGCTCTCAAATTACAGGACGACAAGTTCGCTGATCTGCCGAGCATACGCCATCTAGTTCTCGACGAAGCAGATGTCCTTCTCGACCCCCTCTTCCGCGAACAAACCCTCGCCCTCTGGAACGTCTGCACGAATCCCAAGCTCAGAGTCGGCCTTTGGTCCGCAACGATGGGCTCCAATATTGAAGCCCTCACGACCAGCACCCTCACCGCCCGCTGGACCTCACTCTCCCCTCCACCCAACGTCCCCCGACCGCCTCTCATCCGCCTCGTCGTCGGCCTCAAAGACACCGCCATCCCCAACATCTCCCACCAGCTCACCTACGCAGCAACCGAACAAGGCAAACTGCTTGGCCTGCGCCAACTCCTGCACCCCACCATGTCCTCCTCCACATCCACGACGCCCTCGCTGCGCCCTCCCTTCCTCGTCTTTACGCAAACCATCCCCCGCGCCATCGCCCTGCACTCGGAACTCCTCTACGACATCCCGCCCCAAGCCGGCGGCTCCACGCGCCTCGCCGTCCTGCACGCCGACCTGGGCGCCGCCGCCCGCGACGCTATCATGACGCGCTTCCGCCGCGGCGAAATCTGGGTGCTGATCACAACGGATCTGCTCGCGCGCGGCGTCGACTTCCGCGGCCTGAACGGCGTCGTCAACTACGACGTGCCGAATTCGGCCGCCGGCTACGTGCACCGCGTCGGCCGCACCGGGCGCGCGGGCCGGGACGGCGGCGTCGCCGTCACGTTCTACACCCAGGACGACATCCCGTACGTCAAGAATATCGCGAATGTGATTCGCGCGAGTGAGAAGTTGCGCGGCGTGGGCGAGGATGAGGGCAGCGTCAAGCAGTGGTTGCTGGATGCGTTGCCGACGCCGAGTAAGCGCGACAAGCAAATGTTGAAGACGAGGGGCGTGGAAGCGAGACGTAGGGTTAAGGATGGGGAGGGAAGGGGGAAGGGCAGGATTAGTACGAAGAGTGGGTATGAGAGGAGGTTGGAGGGCAGGAAAAGGGGGGCGATGATTGCGAGTAGGGGGTTGGCGGAGGGGAATGTGGAGAGGAAGGCTATTGCGGCGGTGAGTGAGAGTGAGTTCGAGGGGTTCGATGAATAGGGGTGCTGGTATGATCACGAGACGATGAGAGCACAACATATGGCAAAGGAAGAAAAATGAATTTCGAATCACAGGAGCTACGTCCCACCCACTCTCGCACCATGCAAACCCACCCATATCTTCTAACAAACGCCTCTCCTAGCCCCCCCACCCCCGCTTCCTCTCCTTCTCATCGCGCCGTATCAAGAAATTCAGCTTGCGGATCTCCGTCCAGCGGCTCAAGCCGCCCAGCTCCAACACGCTCATGTTGCGCATCTTGCCCGACGGGTTGCCAATCACTACGGCCTTCCAGTCGCTGCCCATGCCCTGCGTCTGCAGCAGCTTGAACTCGTCCCAGGCGCGCGTATCACGGCGCGTGCCGAACGTGTGGTTGGGGATGACCTGCACCTGCTTGAAGCGCCACAGCACGGCGAGCAGCAGGATCGTCAGGGCGAGCAGGATACCCGCGGTGACGCCGGTCGACGCTTGCGCGCCGATGTGGCGCGTCATGATGCCGCCGACCTCGGTGGCGACGGCCGCGCCGACAAACGCGAACGTCTGCGACGCGAAGATGCCGGCCGAGACGCGCGGGAAGCTCGAGTAGTTGGTGCGGCGGCGGCGGTCCTGCACGGCCATGGACTCGAGGCGGTGCGCCGTGTTGACGCCCGGCTGCAGGTCGCACGTGTCGAATGTCTCCATGACCAGGCCGTAGCACTCGGCGATGGCCAGCAGGCTGAGGAAGCCGACGGCGCCGGCGAAGACAATGGGCACCATGTAGGGCGCCGGGCGGCCCGCCGACGACAGCGTGTACGCCAGGCCCATGAGCGGCAGCGCCAGCGTGAAGACGGCGCGCCGCACCAGATGCGACGTCCACGTTACCTGCTTCTGGAACGTCATGCTGTCGGTGCGGAAGGCGTGTTTGCGTTCGCGCGAGAAGACGCCCGCTTTGGTGAGCGGGATGGCCAGCAGCGCCCCGATGGCAATCGACATGACGCCCAGGCCGATGTGCCGCGGATGCCACTTGTAGTCGCGGGAGAGCAGCGCGCCGAGCAGCACGATGACCAGCACGATCTGCGCGTAGATCCAGCCCAGGTACAAGGCCAGCACGAGGAAGCCCGGCTGGCACAGCATCATGACCGTCAGCTTCATGCCCGCCCACACCTCCTCGAACCAGTACTTGGGGCCCTCGGTGCTGATGTGCAGTTTGACTTCGCCGCGCGCAACGCGCCGCGTGATAAAGTGCTCGTCGCGGTCGTACACTTCGGTCACGGACTTGCGGAACGCAGCGCGCCGCGTCTCGGGCGCGAGCACGTTCAGCACGAGCGCCGCGGCGAGCAGCATGATGACGATGTAGAAGCCCCAGTCGGGCGTCAGCGACTCGATGATGCCCGCGCCGATCTGGAAGCCCACGGCGAGCGAGCCGATGAAGCACCACGACCAGATGCCGAGCCACATGCCCATGCCGCCGCCGTGGCGGCGGATGTCGCTCGGCACGACGAATTCTTGATGCGGGTTCTTGCTCTGCAGAGACGCGCCGAAGAGGTCCAGCAGCGTGGTGAAGTAGTTGACGTTTGCGAAGCCGAGGACGAGGCCGGAGATGGCGCGCGATACGAGGAGGCCGGTTCGGAACATGGCGTTGTTCGGGGATCGTCGGGCACCTACGACAAGGGCTTGTGGGAACTGAAGCGGGAGGGCTAGGGCGAGGGCCGCAAGAACATATGGTTTGCGGCCATGGAGCAGAGGCAGTGGCCATGATACGAAGGTCGAGAGGGCGAGCCCGGAATAGAGACTGTGGAATGTGAGCTTGACGGTTGGGCAATGGGCAGAGAAGAGCCCTATCATACACGACGTTTCCGATAATCGTGTGATGGCGCTCGTCGGCCAGCATGTACTGGATGCGCGGGACCTCGCCAGCCTGACCAACAATTAGATGTATAGCAGACAACCAGAAGGGGGTATACATGCGTAGATGCCGACGATAATCCCCAGCAACGCAGTGTTGACGCACGCAATAGTCGCCGCAATCCGCTTCTTGCCAACATGCCAGTTCCTTGCAATCGGCTGTCTCCGATGGTGCCGTCTCAAACTAAACGTATGATGGTGCACCGTATCGCGCACAGTAAGTTCCTGGCCCCCGGGACGACGCGGCGGGCTATTATTACGCACGTCCTCTTCATCGACCGACGGGTCGAAATAGCCCAAAGTCGGGGACCTGTGCCGTCGGTTCCTCGTCCGGGACCGAGAGTTGTCGTCGCCTCTGGCGCTTCGACGGTGGCGACGTCGGCGGGGACCGGGGTCGGGGCCGCGTTGCGGTGAACGGCCGCGGGAATGGTCGCGGACCACGGCGGGGCGAAGCACGTACTCGATGTGTTCGCGAGGTGCGGTTTGCGTGCGGGAGGGTTGCAGGACGGGACCTCCTGTGCCGAATTTGATGTCGTCGGCGTAGTATTCGGTGGTTGTTGTAGGTAGGTCCGCTCCGTCTTTTTGGTCTGAGTATGCCCAGTCCCGCGTTTCCGGATTTGTTGGCTGAGTCTGGTAAGACTCGATGGGTCTGTATAGCATAGCGCGTTCTCCGGGCACCGGCTGAGCAGTAGATGGCGAAGTCAGGCACTTTTGCGAAGCATAGCTAGACTCTGAGCCGGAGGAGAAATCCGACGAGGAGCTAGACAGTGGGAGAGGAGACACGGTTTGCATCAAGTGCCGTGTAGGCGCTGTTGCTGCTTCCTGTACGGCATCCGTGGCACTCTCGATGATTTTGTATATCTCTTCGACCTGCTTTCGGTCTGCTGTGTCCTCTGCCATCTCGACCGCCTCCTCGACAAGATCTTCCAACCCTTCAATGGCATTGCTAAGCTTTCTGTGGCTTACTCGCTCAAACGCAGTGCGCTGCGGGGCAGGCTGAGAGGGCAGGACATCGGCAGTTCTGATGACTGGCGGAGTGAAACGCCCAACACTCGGGATGGGGGATGGGTCGGAATCGGGCGAAGGAGTTCGTTCGAGATGACTAGGGACAGGAGCCAGGCTCTCCGTTCTCGGACGAAAGTCGCCCTCTTCTTTCATCTGGTTGGCGTTGGGCACAAGGGAAAGTCTCCTTCTCGCACCGTGAGCGCTGGAGCGGCCGGGCGATGCTTCTTCCCGTAGCGGTGACATTCTTGCTTGATTGACTGAGCCGCGACGGATCTGACCTGACTTATCACTCATCATAGGAGATGGGTTGCTGCTCAGCACCCTACGTTCCATTGGAGCAAACTTCAGAGCTCTTCGTCGTACCGTGGGGGATGATCCTGAGGAAGATGAGATGTCATTTTTCGACAACGGCGAAGGCAATGACTGCTGGCTCTCCACCCCTTTTGCAGAGGAAGCAGTGTGCCCACGCGGAGATATGCTGACTGTTCGACCCGGTGGCGAAGCTAGTACGGCCGGCGAAGACCCTCCATCGAGCCAAGGAAGTTTTCTCGCGGTCGTTTTGGGCACAAGCTTCTTTGGCTTCTCAATAGATGCTGTCTCTTGTTTGACGGGTCTGCGGGTTGCCCCCGCTGCCATGTCCTAAGCTGACCCACGAAGGTTGTTGATATCGTGGTCGCGGCTGTACGAGATCAAGGATTGGAATATCGCGCAGTCAACGATCGTGTCGGTCCTGGTGTGCGTACTCGAACTCCGTCGCCGGTAACGAGCTAATTAATGCCAACAGAGAATAGTAGGTTCGGCGAAGCGGCTTTGTAGGTACAACCTGTAACGACCAGTTTCCTAGGGATTGCGGCAAGAGCAGGTGAAGGTGGGGATGGAGGTAGGAAATGATACTGGTCGTCAGAGGGTTGAACGTAGGTCGGATGCTACGCAAGGAATGGATGAATCGCCGTAGTGTGAGAGGGGAGGGATGCTGTCGGGTACCTGTTGTTTATTTTTCTGGCCGGTTACATCACTCCTTCCTTGTCTGCTCCTCGAGCGGAAGCCGCGTGGGCGGGGTCGTCCAACACACCACACTTACCAAAACAATTGAAAAGAGCTTACATGTGGTCTAATTTTTCTATCATTAATGCCGGTCGCTAATTACAGAGCTCGACTGAATAGCCACATCGTTACTGAGCGGGGTCTACAGTCAAGCCTTGATGCTCGTGACCGCACTCGGACTGTTTTAGAGAGAAATGAGTCCGGAAGGATGTATGGCCTGCAAGATGGTTTCGGTCATTGCGAGAACTTTCTCCTCCTCAAGCCTCCTCGCGATGAGTCTGGAGTACGCGTGAGCAGTGGCCTCTATGAAGACGCTGTGGTAAGCCACTTACTGTAGGCTAACTGGCATGCCATGTACAAGATCCGCTTTGTCTGTCCAGTTGTCAGAAAGAACAGCCCAGATTTGAGCCTGCACCTACAATCGCTATGAATTTCCCTGCACAAATTGCTCAAAGGCTCATAGTTCGGAGTATCCAAGTCCTTGTTACGGTCCACAATGACGCCACAGGGAAAAGATACGGCCGAATAGTCTACTACATTGTACACCCCAGTGTAACCAACGTGCTTGAAGCCGCCATTCTCTACGCTGGCAAAGGGTGTGGTGGGTGCTGGAGCGTATCAGAGACGCTGCGATTCGTGCGAGTGTAGAAATACTCACCCAGGATAGCATCGAGGCCATCCATTGCCATCCACTGATCAAGGTACTGTTTCTGTAGCTCAGAGCGCTCGGAGTGCAGTTGCCACATTGCGTGGGTGCCGAGCTCGTTTGCTTGCTCGTACGATATCATCTCGGGGCGGATCGGTTCACCGGTGAGTGCAAGCAATGCCTCTACGCTCTTGCCACCATCGGCGACAAACATGCGACCCTAGGTAAGTTAGTCATCAGATGACGTATTACACGAGAGCCGTTATCTACCAGCAAGTCCGTGATTTTGGGGTGGAGAACGGGATCCCACTTCACGATGTCATGGCCCGCCGTCTTCAACTTCGCAACAGTCTCCTTCAGGGCTCGCACAACAGGAGGTGTGGGGATGACCATCCCGTCATTCCACAACAATGCTATCTTCAATTTTGGCCTGTGCTCCACAACTCGCCAGGGAATTGGAAGACCTAGTGCGAAATATCAGCTCTCGAACAAGTATCAGAATAGCTGGTCGAGCTGACATTTTGCATCCAGTAGCCACGGCTGTGAATCTACAATCGTCTTCGAAAACAACACGATATCCTCCAGCGTCTTCGCCATCGGCCCATTGACGCTCATGACAGCCTCCTGCCCAGAGAGTCCTGAACGGCACCGTTGCGTCGTAAACCTACCGAAGGAGGGGCGAAGGGTGAAGATGCCTGTGCAAGCAGCTGGGATTCGGAGACTGCCGCCCTACGTGGTCGTTAGCACAGCAATGCAGCACCTCATGCGCCAGGCCGTACAATATCAGTGCCGACACCCAACGGACTGCCCCCAAATGCGATCAAGGCAGATTCCCCGCCCGAGGATCCTCCAGACGTTAGCCGCCGGTTCAGAGGGTTCACGGTCCGTCCGAATACGTTGTTTACCGATTCGGCCTACGATATATCAGCAACATGCAGCGCGATCACAACCGAGGGCGTACAATCATCCTACAAGGTGTTAGAAGACGCAGTTCAACACGGTCCATCGACTAACATGGCAGTAGGCACATTGGTTTTACAGTAGCGCACCGCGCCCAGTTTCTCGAGCAGCTCTACCAGCGTCGAATGGGACGTGGCGGGATCGTTGACTAAAGAAGTGAATCCAACTGTGCTATCCTTTCCCACGATATTGAAGTTGTCCTTGAGAGAGACGGGCAGGCCATGGAGCGGTCCAATGGGCGTCCCGGTCTTGCGCAGGTGTTCGTCGAGCGATTTCGCGGTCTGGATGGCTTCATCGAACAAGATCTCGGAGAGGCAATTGGTCTATGGCAGGGTTAGTGGCGTCTTCGCATTCTCGTCATTCGTCTGAATGCACAAGTACCAGTTGCTGTGCTGCTGCGGCCCGCTTGCAGAAGGCCCGCGTCACCTCTTCGGAGCTCCATGTCGTCGCCGCGGTCTTGGTGACAATCTGCACGGCGCTGCTCTCGGTGATATCCAACTCCCGCTGTGTAAACCAGCCAGACTGCCTCGGAAACGGTGTCACGTCGAGCTGCGTGTCGGGAGGCACCAGATGCAGTGGAATGCGGTACTCGGCGGGGATCTGGTCGGCCAGTGCACGTCGCTTCGCTGCGGCGATCGCTTCCCACTTCGGACGACTTGCCATTGCGAAATCAACACGCGATTTGGGGGAAAACAAAGACAGATGCACACAACAACGGGACGGCCACCAGCATCAATTCATACCAATACGCTTCATCTTTGCGATAGCGTTCTTATCCGCCACGTCTCCATCCTCGGCTCAACTCAGGACGATACGGCTGGTTCGGGAGCCACTAGCTGGCTATAGATCCCACCACCCCGCCCATTCGTCCCCCACCCCCACCACTGCAGCTACTGAGCGCTAGACAAGATACCTCCTGGCCAGCTAAACTTCCCACGGCCCATCCTCTCACGTTTTGGTACCGCAAGATTGCAAAATGGCGCCCAAGTTCGTCCAGTATCTCCGAGGGGATCAGAAAGCGCCAGGAGAAAGGAAATTGGTCCAGAAGCTAGATTTCTTCATTCTGACCTTCTGTTGTTTCATGTACTTTTTGAACTACCTTGACCGGTCGAACCTGAACAATGCATACGTTTCTGGGATGAAGGAGGAGCTGAACTTCAAGGGAAACCAACTGAATCTAATCAACACAGTCTTCACGGTGGGATATACGATAGGACAGGTGCCTTGTAATATTGCACTATACTACGTCAAGCCACGGATATTCTTTCCTACGTGCATGGTCATCTGGGCGGGCCTCACCATGGTTACCGCTACGGCACAGCGCCCTCAAGATATCATGGCAATTCGATTCTTCCAGGTATGAGCCGATTTCGTAACACTAGGTATGCTCATGTGTATCATTGATAGAAGTAGTCTCTCGAGGACAGATCACTACATCATGTAATATGCGGTACCATGTGCCACACAAGATTTCCAATCTTTCAATACGAAGCTCTCACCAAACTGACAAGAATAGGCAATCTTCGAAGCATCGACTTTCGTTGGAACCCACTACATTCTGGGTTCGTGGTACACCGAACGCGAACTAGGGAAGCGGTCCGGAATTTTCACAGCATCAGGATTAGCAGGCACCATGATCGGAGGCTTCATCCAAACCGGGATTCACAAAAGTATGAACGGCCGACACGGCCTCAGTGGATGGCGCTGGCTATTCATCATCGACGGCATCATCACCCTTCCCGTAGCCATCTACGGCTTCCTCCTATTCCCCGACACCCCCCGGAACACCAAAGCACCCTACCTCAGCGCCGACGAGAAGACCCTAGCCATCTCGCGAGTCCCCAAAGTCTCCGAGCGCACGCCCATCTCCTGGACCTTCCTGAAGCACTGCTTCTCTACATGGTACTGGTACTTCTTCGTCATGCTTTGGATCATCGCCGGCGAGACCGAGTCCTTCTCAACCAATGCGCTGCTTGCCCTGTACATGAAGAGCCACCCCACAAACAAATACTCCGTAACCCAGCTGAACAACTACCCCACCGCCGTCCCGGCAGTCGGCATCGTCTCGACGCTGTTCTGGGCTACGCTCACGGACTTCATGGGCGGTAAACGCTATCTGGGCAAGTCAAGTCTCCAATTCGCACACAAACGCACTTCTAATGTGTCATCGTTTAGTCGGGTACTGGATCGGCATCACAGGAGTCGTTACCAGTGCGATGATTCTCGCATCTCCTTACAACACCTCCGTCCACTTCGGCGCCTACTACTGGGCCGGCAGTGTATACGCTTGCCAAGCGACTTTTTTCGCGTGGGCGAATGACGTGCTACGATATGAAGAGGACAGCTTGAGAGCAGTGGTTATTGCGAGCATGAATATGGGCTCAAACGTAGTCAAGTAAGTGGTCCTTGCACCCACATAAAAACATAGATAATTGCTAACAAACCGATAGTGCATGGTATGTGGAAGTCCAAAAAGACAAATATATTGTTGCTAATGTGCCGCAGGTGGAGTATCGTCTTCTACGGTGCTAACTTTGCGCCGTTCTTCACGAGGGGCATGTGGGCAATGATTGCTGTCAGTATCGCAAGTAAGCGTCCTATTACTTCCACTGTTACTATTGCTACTTGACTGATCGTTGTTCAGTGATGATTTGGACTGCGCTGCTTGTCTGGATGCAGATGCGCACCGAGAAGAGAAGAGAAGCGGGAACGACGGCGACTGCGATTGTGGGAAAGGAAAGTAATATTACTGGAAGTCAAGACAAAGAAATGGGTGGAGGTGTTAGTAAGAAGGTTTAGTACCTGATAGCTCAGGAGTCAGGATGCGGTGTGATCGTAAAAGTACCTGTCCCAGTCGCCTCGTATTAAGAATATCTAACTGCAGGATCTGTTCTGTTGGAAGAGGATGTCACGCGATCTACTAAGGAGGTATGCAGAGCCAAAATTTGCCCTCACGTTTTCGTCGAGCATGATGTGTCACGCAGATCGAACTGAGTGGACATGCAGGTTTCCAGGTGAAGTTTGCACGGAGCAAATCATTTTCGTCGCGTGGTATGCTTCATCATAAGGACTTTGAAACCTCCAATATAAAGAGGCTGCTGCTCTGGTATAGTCTGGTCTTCCAGCACCTTTATCAAAAAACACGGCAACACACGATATCGTCCCAACCTCGCCATGGCAGAAGAATTCCCTCCAGAGTCTTCGCGATCTTTCCAGGTTCCGCGTACTATACAAGCGCTCGAAAACACAGTCTCTCGACAAAGCGACAGTGGTTTCCGCTGTGATTGCGACATCCACTCGCCGTACATCTACGCAGACAACAAATGTACGGAACACGACGACGACACGATTGGCCCTTTTTGCATGTTCATGCACCCTTCGCGCAATTCGTGGGGCCACTTCGCCCCGGAACTGACCATCGCTCCTGGGAAGCCCAAGCTCGAGACGCTCCGCTTCGAAGCGCTCCAGCTCGCCAAAGCGTGCATCCTGTGTTTCGACCGCCCCGCGCAGACGTTCTTGAGCAACATGCAGGTCGGCGCGGTATACAAGTTCATGAGTTTCCCGTGGGAGCACTTGGCTGGGAACCCAGGTGGCGCGCCATCTGGGCCGGACACTGGGAACCTGCAACAGCCGATTGAGCGGCTGATCGAGATTCTCAGCACCATCTTCTTCTTCGGCGCGATCAAGAAGTTCACTATACGATGGACGTCGGACCGCAACGGCTTCGCAGTGGACCGCACAACGCACATATGCACCATCGCGCTCGACGCCGAGCGCATAGAAGCGCACATGCGGACACTGCCTCACGACGCCGCCAAGGCAAAGATAGGCATCGTAAGCGCGGTGCTGCGCGCGCTGTTGGACGTCTTCTTTGCCTTGCTCGGCTGCACGGGCGAGAAATGCACGACGCGGGTCAGCAATCTGGGAGACAATAAGCGCGCGAGGGCGTGGCAGCTCGTGGCTGTGAAGCTGGAGGAAGTGGCGCCGCGGTTGTTGAGGGTGGGTGTGGATTTGGAGAGGTGGGAGGCGCTGGCGGAGTGGATGGGAAGGCATCGCATGTTGCCGAGTAATCATGATTTGGCGTGTTACTGTTTTGGATAGAGAGTGGGCGGAATGAGTTGGGGAGTGCGGTGGGAATAAATTGGATTGAATTGAGAAGGTTGGTTGGTTGAGGCGCCGAAGGATGTAGGTGATATGTCGAACGTCTCCCTACTGGATCAAAGCTAAGTATGTAAATTTGATATTTGGAGATTCGGTGAGATACCTTAGGACATGTTTGGTACTCTCACTGCACAATGTCTCGAGCGTCGATCGCGACAGGAACTCTTATGACTCCGTATATGCTCCGTAGGGTACTGGGTAAACAATCAGGGGTCATATGATTGCGTGGACCTATCCAACAAAAAATCCCCTCCTGTTGGTTGTTAGTAAGGCACCGATAACGCGAGATCAAGCTTTAGTGAGGCTGACTCACATCATTGTACACGATAAAGGTGAATGGCATTACCAAACATACTTACTCAATGATCGCGTTCAATGTAGACACGCTGTGGTGTAATATAAGTCTACGAAACTACTCTTCACTCGAAAGGTATTCCGCGCTCAACCTCGAGGTGGTTCACCGCGTAGTGCGCGTTCCACTGAGCCATGGAGAAAGTTCTAGTAGACGATTCCGTCCTCTCCCTTGATGCTTCCGGCAACATTGTACCAAAAACGCAGCTCATGCAACGTCCGCCAATGATGGCCTTCCACACACCCCGAACAGTGTGGAAGATGATAAAAGCAGTGTGTAACAACGAATCGTCCACACTATGCACATGCAACAAGTACTCTCCAGACCTCTACCTTCGTCATAAGTCCCTTCATAGTTCGAACCGTATCAATTACTTGTGCGGACCGCCGAAGGGGGCAATCTGGACCAACCGGTTCGGCATAAACGGTCTCGTAGGTCCTACTTACGACCGAGAAGGCGAGTACGAAGCAATGCATCTAGCTCGCGTAAGTATCGACTACTTCGGCGGCGATGTGGATACGGCGCTGAATCAACGCACCTTGTATCGCCTCTCTGCCCTCCAGCGCATGAACGAAACCCAGCTCAGCGCCATCGACCGCCTCAAAAGCAACATGGCCGCCTGGGGCGACGCCCTCAACGCCCCGGATCCGCGTGGCGTCGTCTCACCCCAGCAAATGTGCACGCTTATCGACATCTTCAGCGACATCTTCTTCTTCGGCGCGCTGCCCTTGGGCTCCGAAGACTTCGAATGGATCACGAGTAGTCCGCCACGCACCATCTACGGCGAGGCCACCATCGACCCGAAATCCTCACGCTTGCTCATCAAGTTCTACCACTAGCGCTTCCGCTGCGCACATACATGCACACCGAAGTGCGCTCGCCAACAGACGTGCAATCCGTACGGGCGTGCGATCAGTCGTTTAAACATACTGCCGCACGAGGTGTTGCATGTGTACTTTACGACGTACGCGTGCCAGCGGTGTGGCACGTGGCAGGACGACGTAGGCAGAAATGGACATGGACGAGCATGGCAGATTGTGGTAAAGCAGATGGAGGTGATTGGGTCCCAGGTGCTGGAGTTCGAGGTCGATATGCACCGGTTTACGGGGATGCGCCTGCACGTGAGTGCGTGTGGGAAGTTGCCTAGTCGGTGCGATTTGGAGTCTTTTGGCTATATCTCTCAACCACATAAGTAGATCCGGGTATAGCCTCTGGGACTCTTTTGGACTTCTAATCCTATCAACCTCCTCCATATGTAGCATCTGCTACCTCCATGCGTTCGTCTTCAGAGAGGGCTTTGGCGCATGGGTTCAACTCACCTTGTCAGTACATCTCCAGGCACCAATCTAGCCCTCCATTTGCTTCTTTCTCTTTCGTGTTTGCCTCGTGCATGTGCAATGTGCAAGGTTATATGTTTTGATTGTACATATTTGTGTTGACGTCGTGGAAAGTTCCCACTAACATTACGTACGCGTAGATTAGTCACTACCGGTAGTGCGGGGTCAAGACTGGCACTTCCCGCCCTTGTCTTCCGCTTTACACATGGAATTAGCTTTTCAGTAGATGTTTTATTAACTATGTTCACAAGCCCGTTCTAGATACAATACCAATTGAGCCGTACCCTGCGAGACAAGCTTTATCTTCTAGTCGCCAATCCACTCGATAAGGGGCCGGGAACAGTGAGGACGACCGTGACGTTACACCTCACCATACATCGGGCATGGTAGCGCCTCAATTCCATGATACCGACTATCGGCAACGATAGGACGCAAAGATGTCGCTGGGAATGTCCCGTTTGAGGCCACGGATGATGCGGGCTGTCGAAACTCGAGGGATGTGCTCGGTACGAACTGTTACTTATTGGTGCAGTCCGTAATACCGCATACACCCTAAAAAAAGTTTAGTGCGAGGTATCTCTATGTACACAAAGTCACACTGTAGGTATGTTCTATACTATACTAGTTTAGTACAGAAATCCTCCCTCATCAACACGAAAAAGATGAAATATTAAGATATTGAAGGTACATTACTATAATAAGATAATTTTTCTTGATAGTTTAGTTTTATATAGTAGTATACAGAGTATGTTAAATTTGCATTAAGATTGATCTTGTTTTCATAATGTTATCCTATATTTAGAGGTAACTAAACTGTTTTTGGGGTGTATGCGGTTATTCGGACTGCACAAATATCCTCGCGATCTTTAAACTTATCCTGAAACAATGCCCTAGGGATCTGGTGAGAATTACATTTTATTTTTAGACACATGTGCGCCCACAATTACTTGTATATCTATAGCTGATTGCAACAGTCGCATCCCGTCACTCTCGATTTCGGCGTATCCCTCGGGTTCGCGGAGATAAAAGATTGCCCATACCTTATAGGAAAGAACCTATGTTTTAGTATACGTCTATTGTATCCGCCATGCTGTACAATGGCATGGTAAGCGCAACAGTGTTGTTCATGTCTCACTTATCGTCACCAGATCCACGCCGTAGGTGATTTTCTCCTGCGATACGACCCATGCCAGAGGATGCCAAAGTCGAGTTGCTCGTCGCGCCGGGTTCTGTGGCAGCAACGCCTCGAGTGTTCGTAGGTGGTCTAGCCGCTACCCACTTGCTAATAGGAATACTGTCCGGATTGATAGACCACTCCCGAGAATCCTCATGCGATACACGGGAAAGCAGATACAGTAGCGCGAGTCTAACACTGATTGTGTGGAGGTGATCCTTCCCATTTTCGGACTCAACGCGGTTGGTGTGTTTGATGATCTCGGAACAACACAGCGCAAACTCTTGGTTCGCCTCTCGTTCGCGAATGCAGAGAAAGATTGTCTCATTGTATGTGGAGACGTAACCGTATTTGACACCGTAGGCGCGCATGTCCCTTGCAATCTGACCTAGGGTTAACCACGTTAGCTGCCGCCGAAGCAGAGATTGTTCCCCAACTGCTAAACTTACCAAGTAGATTCCTTATTGAACCGCTATCCATTGAGCTGAAGTCGGCCCAATTATCCTCCATCTTGTAGGTACTGCATGACTTCATCTCGCCAACCATGCGCACTTTCTGATGGCTTCCGGTTCCAGGTATCTTAACAACGACATCAGGTTCATGGCCATGGATCTGTTGCTCTTTGGGAACGATATTTGCACATCCGAATTTGACATCCTTTGGAAACGGTGGCATGGATCGGATTTGTTCTTCAGTGCCAAAATCCGGAGCGTGGAAGATGCGTGCAACTGTCCTCACCCTGCCAATAACGTGCACATCGAATCGGCCACTTAAGGTGCTTTCAGCACCAACCTGCACAGATTCCTCCGTAGCAATACCGCCCCATTGAGCAGCGAAATCCGAGCCAAAACCAGCTGGAACTTCACTGGTACGGTCAAACGCGTCGCGCATCTTCTGGGAGAAGTAAAATTGGGAGACGTCTTGCTTGAACGAGGTCCACTGGGAGATGGTACCGATGAATGTGAAGCGAAGGCTGACGTTGCTTGTGGTTTCGATATTTTCAGGGCCCATGTCAAGGTCGGGAAGCCTGTCCATGATAGTGCCGAGCGGATTCTGGGCTTTGACCTTGGCGTAGATGTCTTCGGCTCGGGACATGATGAATGGTTATTTACGGGATACTTGGATACTATTCTATGGGGATTGAATCGGTTGAGAGAGCCTGCGGCGAGTTTCGCTGTGTGTCGATGGAGGTCGAAAGAATTGGACTGGCCAGTGCACCTTAAATACTACTTCGCGAGCACCGGGACAGTAGCACGAGTGAAAGGGCTCATCCCTGTGCGCAATGTTGCCCCCCGCGATGAAGAGGCAACACATACGGTACAAAGAATAGTAACGATAACACTCATGGCGTGATTTAGAATACATAACAATCCCAGTAAAATCCTCCTACGTCAACCACTGTCTTCTCTTCGATGTTTTCGTGGTGAGGCCTGAAATAGCTTAGCGTGATTCCTTCAACCTGGGTCGCATTCTCCGCGGTCTCACTTAGACATCCACTCGCATTTTCACATACCCAGATCCTGATTCCACATTCAAACCTTCTACGACCGTATGGAGATCTCTACCATCGACCCTATCCATCAGCATGAGGAAGCGTTTGCTGCCCAGCTATGTCCTACATCAAGGATGGAAACAATGGATACGTCGCTTTCAGATGATGTAGATAATGGTCTCCTCTCGGAAAGGCTGCCACAAATCCAATACCCACACTACTTCGAATTCAAGGGTAAGATCTTTACCATGTCAGACGGCACGCGCTGGCAGTTACTCGAACCCTTGTCCTGCCTCGCAACACAACAAGTAAATCCCCCGGGTGAGGCTAGACAAGTTTTCAGCTGCAAATGCCTGGACCCTCCATGGCCGGACCATGGTGACGCTGTTGTAAAGATCAAATACCAGTATGTATTCCCTCATGCGCTAGATCTTAATACTGATGTTCGTAGGGTTCGAGCACAAGACAAAAGCATACGCAATTATGAGGGTTGGATCCAGGAATACGAGCAATCTATGAAGCGCTATCCTGAAACAGCAGCGGAGGACCAGAGCGAAATCGACTTTTGTCGCTACCTAATTCATGCAGCCACAAATCCTACCAACAAGCCCAACCGCCAGACTTTGGATGAAATTGCTGCACTAGAACGTCTCGGTTCCAAAACGTGCGAACACGCACCATGGCTTTATGAGGTATGGTGGGGCACCGTGCAACCTGACATCCATGAGGGGATAGTGGGTGGTTACATGGCATTGATACTCATGAAGAAGGTCCCTGGGAAGCGTCTCTCGTATTACGAGTATTGGAAGCTTTCGTTGGCGCAACGTGATGAGATCCGCCAGGCATTCAAGAAAGCTCTCACGTAAGTTGTCCACCTTGAGAGAGGTACAATATGACTGACTGGTATGACAGTGCGGTTTGGGAATGTGGAGTTCGTCCTCTAGACAAGGCGATGCGCAGCATTGTCTGGGATGAGCGGGATCGAACGTGGTAAGTACCAACCTACTATTTCCTGCGCCTCGGCATGAGCTAAATGTCCTTCTCCAGCTACATCGTTGACTTTGAAGATGCGGAGTTCTACAACGAGACCGATGAGCGTCAAGAATTTACAGACAGGGATTATAGAGCCTGGGATCTGGCAGAGAGCTGTTTCCGTGGCTGGTAGCGGGTCGCGTTCCGATAGCATCGAGTCGTTTGGTGCACATTAAAACCGCAACCCTGGTTCGCGTAGTACTGTACTAACTGATAAGATGAATCGTGGATTATGTGCCACCTGCGCGATCATGACTTCCTGTGTGCATGTAGCTGGACAATGAAGGAAACTGGACCATCTTCGTTAAGTCGTTCGAATGCATAGAGATTGCTTGATTGTGGAAAGATGAGCATCTGAAATAGGTGGTAGAGGGAACCCTGCCAATTGAAGGTCAGTTTTTGCAACACGACACTAATCCTATAATGTCATAGTGCTTCACGTGCTCACGCGCCGCTCGGAATAGCCGTTTCCAACCGAGCCAGCAACCGTCATCGACCAAGACATATTGACCATGAGCCCACCACATGATCACGCTTTTCAACGACCTCTTGTTCAATACTCACCACGGCTGCACGAGTGCCGACTCCAGGAATGCAGTCGTCGTCGCAGGATGATGATTAAGTCATCGAAAACGGGAACACGCGATGGCTCCACCTTTGTCGACACCTTCCGAACCTACAACGTCGAGCGAACCACCACCGCCTCCGTCAGCACTGGGGAACCTCGATGAATCTTCCGTTTCTAAGAATCTCCTCTCCAATCCTGCGAGATTTGAGTTTATCGGCACGACCTTCAATGTCCCGGAGAGCGGTCGGTGGCAGATACTAGCGGCGTTGTCGCCAGTCAAATTACAACAGACCCATAGTCCCTGCGAGGCGACATAGGTCTTTACTTGTGTGTGTTTGGATGAGCCTTTCCATCTGCTCGGGGAGTGTGTAGTAAAGGTGAAATTCCAGTACGTGTCAGCCCCATGCACATCATCCATTAGACTGACAAGAGCAGAGTGCGGGCCTCGCAACAGACCATCATGGATTACAAGAGTATGATCGCCGGGTACAAGGAGGATAAGGGATACTCTGCAGGCGACGAGTGGGTCATGCGGGAAATATCGCGCACTCACGGCCACCTACTCATGTGTTTCAAACCTTCCACCGGTGCGAATACTGATACGCTAGACGAGGTCTATGCCCTTCAACGTTTTGCGGACATTCAGTGCGAACATGCACCCTGGCTGCTGGACGTATCTACCGACGCCGTAAAGCCTGGCACCCATGACGAAGAAATAGTCGGTGGGTACGTGGTCTTTCTACTCATGACAAAACTTCCTGGGACGCGCATAATCTACAACCACTATTGGCAACTATCATTAGCCGAGCGAGACGAGATCCGCCGAGAGTTCAAAAAAGCATTATTGTGAGTGTTATGATTCCAACGTAACCGCCAGAACTAATCAGTCTAACCAATAATATAGAGCGGTGTGGGATTGTGGCATCTATCCGCAGGACAGCGCCCCACGGAACGTAATCTGGGACAGCCAGAATCGGAAGTGGTGAGTGAGCTCCATTGTCTTTTGGGTACCAATGAGCTAAAACTCTCTACTAGCTTCATCGTGGACTTCGAAGCTATCGAGCATGAGGGAAATTCGAAACGACCGGAATGGACGGATAAGCAGTTCGAATATTGGAAACTGGCGGAGAATCGTTTCCTTGGCTTTATTTGATTTGCATCCCTCGTGTCGTTCAAGCGGACCTGCCGACCTGCTAGAAACTATCAGGTTCTATAAACCAACTCGGGACGGGCGCTTGCTAGGTGGTGTTTACGCAACACAAAAAATATTCCGAAACTCGGAGTGGCTTGTTCTGCGTGGGGTTTGAAATGGATCGAAGTGCCGGGCGTGCCGGGGTGCACGCTCCGAATCATCGCTGCTCATGACGACTCCGAATCCTAATGACGATCAGCATGCCATGCTCGAGATCACCGTTCGACTGATGACTCGCGCAACGGCTCCGGCTACGGTCCCGCTACTCCGCATCACGCTTTCTTCCTTACCGAAGCATGCTTCAAAATATGTATTAAGACCTCAGCTTCCTGCAAATCCGCTCGTTGTCCTTCTCATCTCTTACCCGCGCCCTCACACGTTTGCTTTCTCCACCCACAGCCTCCATTTCCCCTATTTCTCTTTTCAAGCATCTAACATGACCTCTCGGGCCCAACGACCCGACCACACCGCCAGTTCCCCGCCCACACCCGAACCCAATGTCGTCGTCCCCAACAACACCCATCCGCAATGGTGGAAGGACCCCGGGATGCGGCGCCTCAACTTCCTCCTCCTAACCTGCTACCTGGGCGCCATAGCAAACGGCTACGCCAGCTCCCTCATCTCCAGCCTTCTCACCAACCCGCGCTGGCTCGCCGACCTGCCCGGCCTCTCCAACGTCACCCTGCTCGGCCTCGTCGTCGCCGCCCACCCGCTAGGCTGCATCGCCGCCTTCCTGCCCGCGCCCTGGCTCTCCGACACATTCGGCCGGCGCGCCGGCATCCTGTTCGGGAACGTCTGCATGACGGCCGCGGTGCTCGGCCAGGTGTTTTGCAGGACCGCGGCGCAGTTTCTGGGGCTGCGGCTCGTGGCGGGGTTTGCGTCCATCTTCAACACCATCAGCTCGGCGGCCCTGCTGCTCGAGTTGGCGCACCCGCGGCAGCGCGCCGTAGCCGGCGCGCTGTTCAACACGTTTTTCTTCGTGGGCTCCATGGCGGCGGCGTGGACGGCGTATGGGGCGCTGCGCCTGGCGAGCTCGTGGTCGTGGCGCCTGCCGGTTGCGGTGCAGATGTGCTTCACTGTCGCGCAACTGGTTCTGCTGGTTTCCTGCCCGGAGTCGCCGCGCTGGTACGCGATGAACAAGAACGCGGCTCAGGCCAAGGTCGTGCTGGAGAAATTCCACGCCAACGGGCATACCGACGACGCGCTGGTGCAAGTCGAACTCTCGGAAATGTGCGCTCCAACCGAGCTCGAACACCACAGCCGCAACACAGGGTGGACAGCCTTGATCTCCACACCGGGAAACCGCAAACGCCTCGTTCTCTCCGTCGCCATCGGCGTAGCGACGCAGTGGGTCGGCAACGGCGTCATCACCTTCTACCTCGCGCCCGTACTCCGCACCGTCGGCATCACCAGCGCCTTCCGGCAACAGGGCATCAACGGCGGTCTGCAGATCTACAACTGGATCCTCGCATGCAGCGCCGCGCTGCTTGCCGAGCGCGCCGGCCGGCGCCGCCTGTTCCTCGCGTCAGCGGGCACGATGTTGCTCTTCATGGCCCTAGTGACCGCCTGCAGCGCCACATACGCAGCGACGCGCTCCGTCGCGGCCGGCTACGCCGTCGTGGTGTTCTTGTTTCTGTTCCTCGGCGGCTATGTCATTGGGCTGACGCCGATTCCGATCCTGTACGTCAATGAGATCTGGCCGAGTGCGCTGCGGGCGAAGGGCACGAGCGTGTTCTGGGTGGCGCAGGCGGGTGCGACGTGCTTCAATCAGTATGTGAATCCGATTGCGCTGCAGCGCATGGTGTGGCGGTATTATCTCGTGTATGTGGGGGTGCTGGTGGCGGTGGGTGTGTTTATGTTCTTTTGTGTGCCTGAGACGAAGGGGTTGTCGTTGGAGGAGGTGAGTGGGATATTTGATAGAAAGGAGGAGGTTGATGATGTGGTGCTGCACGGGATCGGTTCTCGCGATCGTGATAGAGCTTCGAGAGTTTCAGTGTAGAACTTTTGGTTTGTATGTGATATTTGACATGGCCGAGTTGCTTGTGTGATGACTACCAGCAAAGCAGTTGCCAAGGCGGTGCACCCAGTCTTCACAAAGAAACCACCAAGGTAAAAACCTGCATGGTTAACTAGCCTAGGCAAAAGCCCTAGCAGAACAACGTTTCATTCGCAGGGCGACATCTATATCCCCCGGCGTACCCTCGACGACTCCCCTCTCCGCACGCCCAGGCAAACGAAAACCCAGAGAATAGCCTTAGCAAGATTCTGTCTGCAAAATGCAGCACAAACACCCAAAGCCCGACTCCAGTTCAGAAGGAACAATGTATGATGTGTGTATATGCCCAAGGCATCCATGCCCCCAAAACGCCAGACCAGCAGAAGTGCTCTAGTAGCCGGTCGATGTTTTGCAAAACCCTTATTTCAGTTGAAAGCACAACCAACCCAGCGCCATGCTTTGGTACCAGACATAGAAGACAACAAGGCAAAGAACAAGAAGACGAAATTAGGTGGAGCGATTACTAAATAGCCTTGGGTGTTGTTGGCTTTCGTTGCGAGACATTACAAGATCGGAAGGAGGCCGCGAACGGGGGCTTCGAGAACGGAGGTCGGTCAAATTACGACGGCAGTATAGGGGTATCGGGTCTGAGGAGGGATTCATGGTTGAGGGAATGTCTGTGCGACAGTGGTCATCGCTCGGATCGTGTCAAGGGAGAAATGGCGTCAGCATCCGGCGTAGCTACTGCAGTAGTGCCAGATGGAACACCTGAGTTGGCTTGTGAGGGGGTTGATGTCGATCGTTTCCCATTCGGTTTTGAGAATAAGTTTGCAGTTGAAGGAGGTGTTACTTCTGCTTCCTCCTCGGGAATAGGGGGGCAGTAAGTCTTCAGTACGTGCTTCAGTGCCGGTCGCCTGATGGGCTTGGATAGGAAGAAATCCATCCCAGAGGCGAGGCACTCGCGGATGTTACTCTCCTCGGCATACTATCATCAAGTTAGTACAATGTCTATCAAGACTCTACTAATACTTACAGCTGTAAGGGCAACGATAGGTGCAGAAAAGCCAGATTGCCGTATTAATCGGGTAGACTGAAGGCCGTCAAGGTTCGGCATCTGAACATCCATGAATATCAGGTTGTATGGAGTCTGATTGTCCATGCTCTCCTTCACCCTGTCTAAAGCTTCTTGACCATCCTTTGCAACAGTGACGTCGTACACGTCCTCTAGTTTTAGCATTCGTAGGACGACTTCCTGGTTTGTTTTGTTGTCTTCTGCGACAAGCACTCGGACCTTGTCTCCTCGCTGGGTCGCTTCAGCCTCGACCCGCTTCATTGCAGCCGTCTGGGAGTCGGGCGATTCTAGGGGCGTATTCGACGCGAAGAACGGCGTGCTTAAGCCAACTAGACGGGGCTTCGAGTCCGTTTCAAATGCTACTGGTCCAGGTGGCGCAGGAGGGTTAGAGACGGGCGGAGTCTTCGCCGACTGTACAGATCGAGTGGAGAGTGCATCATCATTCGTAGGCCGAGCCCGGTCGTCGTTCGACAGGCTCTGTCTACCTGTGGTTTCGCCCAAGTTGACGTGGCTAGAGCTAGCTGTGCTGTCAGCACGGCTAATCAGGTGCCTCAGCGGTATGGACATGGTGAACACGCTGCCCCGTCCCATTTCACTCTTCAGCTGGATAGTACCCTTCATCAAGGTGGCCAGTTGGGAGCAGATACTCAGACCCAGACCAGTACCTCCAAATTTCTTACTCAACCCAAGATCCGCTTGCACAAAGGGTTCGAAGATCTTATCATGGAGATGTTCCGGAATACCTGGCCCGGTATCTTCGACTTCAAATTCAAAGGACAACCAGCGACCAGGAGGAGGCGTGGCTGTTCTCTCATGTGCCATGACCTGCGCATAGACGTTCGGCTTGTCCAGGACATTGATGGTGTTGGCTGTCTCGTAGTGATTGGGCGTGGATATGGACACTGATCCCATCTCGGAACTCGATGCTCTAGCTCGGCTTTTGGAGTTACGCATTGAGCTCTGCCTAGACTGTACAGACGCTTTCCTGCTCTCTGCGTGAGATGACTCGCCCAGACATCGAATAGTCATTACAACAGTCCCTCCGCTCGGCGTAAACTTGAGACTATTCGACACAAGGTTGATGACGACTTGGAGGATCCTATGCTGGTCTCCGTAAAGAATCATATCTTTGAGGCGACCAAGTCCGAAAGGTCCAAGATCGCCCCCCACGTTTGGTCTTCCGCTTTCGTCAATGTTGGCGTCGTATGGGCCCTCAAACTTGACTCGCAGATTGCTGCCACTTTCTTTGGCCTGTCTTTCGAAGATAGCTAGCACCTGCGAGCTGATGTCACGTAGTCGAAATTCTTTCTCATCTAAGCTCAACTGTTGGCCGACTTGATTCTTACTATTGAATTATTAGCCTCAAATAGCACACGTCAAAATACGACCGCAGAACCTACCTGAACGTTAAGAGATCAGTTAAAAGATTGAGAAGCAGATCACCGCTCTTATAGATGATGCCAAGCGATCGTCTCAATTTGACTGGATCATCTTCGGACATGCACACAGCGCACATGCCCAGAATGCCATTCAGAGGTGTTTTTAGTTCATGGGAGATGTTGGCAATGAACAGTGTTTTGCTCTCATTCGCTGCCTCGGCGGCCTTCTTGCTTTGCTCCAGCTCGGCGGTCCGCTGTTGCACCCTCTCTTCCAATCTCTCATACTGCATCATTAGCTCATCCGTCATCTCGTTGAAGGTTTGGGTGAGGTCGGTGAGTTCGTCATGAATGAAATGCTTGCGATCCTTGACTTTGGCTGGTATCCGGAATTGGCGCCGTCTCTCTGCCTCCTTTCGTTCCGCCCGAGTCACTCTTTGATTTCGCCGGTAATTCTTGATTTTACCGAACCAACCCTCTTTACGGGCCATTGCTTCGTGGTCCGCTTCATCCGCACCGTCGTGCGAGCCAATACTGTCGTCTTCGATGATGTGAGGGGAAACGGAATTCTTAGTAGCGTCCCGCAGCCGACGGATTGGTCGGCTACCAAAATGTGCCACTGGGAAGATAAGTATGATCATAGCGCCCATAGTCCCAAACACGCATGCTAGAATGAGGGTACGTAGGCGGTTGATAGGACCCCATACCTCGTCATGCGTTTGTTCTACTGCAACCATCCAATCAACCATGGGATTATTGACTATGGCGTACCCAACAGCCACAGCGTCACCCTCTTCATTCTTCGTGGATATCATGCTCCCAGCGTTGTTGGTTTCGCCGGTGCCCTCGGTAAAGCATCTACGTACGACAGGGAATGTATTCCAATCGAGGGTCGGCGGTCCAAGAGCGTAGTTGTGCTCCCCATGCCTATTTCCTGTGCTATTTCTAATTGTGGGAGGCGTGAGGAAACGAACCGACTCGTTTTCAGGCGGATCAGGGCGCTCGGAATTGTACAAAATCCCAGAGCGGAACTTGTTTGCGGCATTGTTCGGTCCAATTACCATCGTGACCCCCGTGTCGTCGAGACCTTCCAAAGCATCTACCACGTCGGTGATGAGGTTTGCATCCAGCACTACCGTCAGCCACCCGAGAGTGTCTATATTCGAGGTGTTGTTGATTATAGGCATCGTAATAGATATGAGACTGAGAGAAGTGTTTATCCGGTGCGGACCCGTGAGTAGATAGCTGTTTCCGTCGACAGTTCTGCCCTGGTACTCGGCGATGGTTCTGTTCAGGGTCGCATTGAAGGGAATCTCGGTGGTGGTGAATGTCGGATACAAGTCTGCGATGAAACCGTTTTGCGGATCACCAAAAGTGGTGCTGGATCCGTCGGGCAGGAGCAACGGCATGCTCTGCATCGAATCGGCAGTGCTATTGAAGATGGAAAATTCGGACGTGTTCTGGCCATAGATGCGAGCCTGTACAGCCAACCGGCTTTCCATGTCTCCTGAAAACACTGCGGCTAGATCGTCGCGAGACCGTGACCAGTTCGCCTCGGTGTTGTTGCCGGTGTAGTAGCGTTGCAAGGCGCTTTGGATGGCAAGACGGGTCGCGGTTTGGCGCACGGTTGCCTGCATCAGCAGGAGATTCGACGAGAGTTGGGCGGACTTGAGCGAAGCAGTCAAAGATAAACGCGTTGCACTGGAGGTGGAAGTTAGTATGCAGGTTACGCGCAACGGAGGCGGATGTTTGTACGCACCGTATGCCGAGGACGAAGTTGTGGTTCGTTACCTGTACGGCGTCAGCATTGCCGTCCAAACTAGTATGCGGAAGAAGCTGATACCCATGTTGCAATTGCTATAACGGCCAGGCCGATCAAAGAGGCCAGGAGCACGAGACATCCCAGCTGCTCACGGATGGGAATCCTCATCTTGACCATGGCCCTGCCGAACAAATCAGTCAGCCGCGGAGAAGGGCGCGCTGGGCGAGGGCAGGCAAGCCGAGCGACTGCACAATTGCCGGGGCGCTGGCGAGGCGTTTGGTGTCCACGCTCGCTTTCCACGCGCTACGCTGTTGCAATTGCGAGGCCGAGGAATTGGGCGGGCGCTCAGCGTGGGTGCCGTCGGCGGCGGCGGGCAAGCGGGTGTGTGTCGTACGCTGGGGCAGATAGGAATATCGAGTCTCCGGTCCAGAGCAACGTCGCGACGCAGCCCATGGGACGGAGGGACAAAAGAGAGGACGAGCGCGGGTGCTCTAGATGCTAGGTGGCGATAGGTGGAGTAGATAGACGTGGACGACGTGGACGAGGACGAGGGAAGCGGGCAAAGCTGAGCGAAAGCGGAGACGGACGTGCTGGGGGAGCGAGGCTGGGCGCCGTGCACTTCCGCCCTTCACCCTTCACCCTTTTCACCCTTTTGCAGCACGTCCAAGGTTTCTGGCAGGTTGGCAGCCGCAGAGAACACCGCCGAAGGCCGGAAGAATCTGGACGTGCAAAACATGCTGGTTACCGGTCGCTTGGCCTGCGGACGCGCGGACGCGCGACCAATTGCTTTCCGCAGCTCAGCACCACCACAGCCGGCATCCCCAGACCCAGACCACCGCCCTCAGGCTCTGCTCGCTCCGCAGCGCAAGGGGAACGGCGAGCCGCGGTGCAACAGGTCGCAATTCGCAATCCGCATGCCGCCGACGCTGCCGTCTCAAACGTGTGCCCTCAACCCCAACAACACACCTGCTTGTACATCATAGCTGGATCAACTCATCAACTTCACCCCGAGACCCCTGTATCACCTCGCCATGCCCTGCCCTCAAATCATTCCTCCATCCATCGAGAGCAAACCAGCAGAGTGAGGCCCACCGCCGCCGTGTTTCGAGCCTCGCTTGCGTCGACGGGAGCCCCATGCTGCCAATTTCTCAAAACAAGTATCTCATCTCCACCAGCTAAACACCACGCTTGCGGCATCGCCAACGCCTTTCGTCATCGTACAGGAGAGCGGCGCCAGGACCCTGCACGACACCTATTGACGGCCGTCAAAGACAACAATAGTCCATCAATTCCACGGGCCGTGCCGTGCTTCTCTAGCCGCTCCACGGTGCACTACGACGAGACGGTTGCTTTGGACTCGGCCTCGAACATGGCTAATTGCGGCCAGATACGAGCTTGCCATGGTACCGTTTGGTCTACCTAGGTATGCAACCGTGTGAAGGGAAGGGCGGGTCTCATGTGCGTGCGGGGTGAGAGCTATGGGAAGTCAGACATCAACAATTGCTACACTTGCGCCGCGGGCATGCCACGGAAATGGAGTTGACTGCTGATATTCCATTTGCAGGCTTACAAACAGTGGTGCCCTACTATTTTGTAAGTTCCAGAAGGGTATATAATGCACAGTAGCATGACCTTGAGCCAAGAAGGCCTATTCACAGTCACAGTCTTCCTGTTACTGCCGCTGGTACTTCGGGCGTACAGACCTGCAAAACGTCGAGCGGATCTTACCGCACCTAAGCTGCGTGCCGGTCTCAGCAGTCAAAGAGTCAAAGCAGCAGTCGTCCAGGCATTCCGAAGGCCGGTAAACCTTAATACTCGCTACCATGGTCCTTCGAACTGATCCGTGTGCCAGGCCAAATACCCCGCGTGTACATCTCAACTGCAACGGATCGAGAAAGAAGGTTTGCTGAAAATGCAAACGTTGTTAACCAAAGACCCGGACTCAGCGCCATCGGAGAGACGAGCTAGCCCGGGGGTGGCACGCTTTCTATGGCACCCACACCTACACACGCAGTGGTCTCCCAGCAACGGCTCGGCCTCCAACTGGTGCATCGTTCCAGTAATGTCGACCCATCTTCTTCAGGTTGACAATAGCAACCATCAGCCCGCACAGGATCTTCTCCACCCCTTCTTCTGACAAGGACAAATCATCGCGGTATACGACCAGCTCTCCGACATCCATGCCACGCGCAGCCCTCGTGCCACATCTGGAATAGGTAAACCGGGCGGCCACGGCGTGAGAAGTCATTTCGCACAAGGCCACACCCACCGGTTTCCCTTCCACTACCCACGCATAAGTGACGCCTCGTATCTGTAGTGTCCAATCTTGGAAGTTCTTCGCCTCCATAGTGTGTGTTATTGGTACCGCAGCACCGGTGTGAGTGAAATGCGCCCGAGGGCACCATGGCAGCGGGCCATCGTTGTCGAAGTATATAGACGCAACGTGCTTCTCGGGCGCTTGTTCGGTAGATGCGCGCAGCAACTGCAGGTCCGGTTTCTTAGAGAACAGGCCGCCGCGCGCGGCGACTCTGTGCACGGCCGATGTGGCAGGCTCGAGAGGCACGAAGGTCTGCAGCTTGCGGTGGTCTTGGCGCAAATGGTAGGTATGTAGCGGCGCATCGGAGTCTACCCGCTGATACTCGGGCGCCGAGGGAGGCTCGTAGCTGGGAAGCTCCTCATCGGGCGGCACGTCGAAGAAGTCGAGGGGATCAAGGCGCTGTGGAAGTGTCATCTTGCTGTTGCGCGACAGCCTACTTCACGCGGAGGGCGGTGGAATATAGATACTTCAGACGAGCAGGGTTGAATACGAGCATGGCGCCAATGGAGAGGCGGCGGCTTTGCTTATGGCGTGGAGTCGTGACGATGCAATGGTGTTTGCGCAGGCAGGCGCGACTGGTTCCCCGCACGCGATTCGGTCAGCAGGTTTGACGCGTGCACGTGAAATCATCCGATCCGAGTATAGATCGGCCGCTCTCTTCTTTCCACGCGTCAAGGACAAATTGGCCTGCCATCCACGTTAACATCACAGCTTAAGGACAAATGGGTACAGGTGAACATACACGTATGCTAAACTCGCAAGCCTCCAACTTATCAGTCTTCTACCTCGATGCACGGCCGTCGCTGAAACTCACCAGAGGCAGCAATCATGATGGCATCGCGGTTGGAAAGTTGCCTAGCATACTATCAGCACCCACGCCATGTCTTGCTGTCGTTCCATTTCAGTCTTTCTTGCAGTTTGTCGTATCCCCCTTCAAAGTGGTTCCATCAAAGCCGCATTGTCCATATCCCCATCCACACAATCCCCTTGTCCTCTTGTCCATCAACCCGAACAATCTACACAATGTGCACGCCATCACCCCATTATGCCCCATCTATAAGGCTACACCCCTCCCAGCACCACATTCACTCTTCGTCTCACTCCACCCGCTCCACCGTGTGCCCAAGGTCCTGCATTTGCCGATCCAATCCGATCCGATTCGATACCAGAAGCAAATCCTTCTAAATCTCGAGTCTGTCTCTCTTAGATCCTGGCGATCTCGTGATTGACATCGCATCTGCAGCACCTCATCAACACGCACACACGCAATCTAGACTTACTCCCGCGTACGTAGCAGGTACTACTAAAATGGGTTTCAACATTCCGCGATCCCTGACAAAGGGTAAGTCTTCCTCCTCTACGATCGCCTCCTCTAGGTCGTCGTCCTCATCCAAAAAATCCGCCGCCTCCAGCCCACCCAAGTCCTCCGACGAGCTGCTCGACATGTACTCTGATTACATGCTCGAAGGCTGGCCGACGCCTTCTGCCAACTCAGAGCCGCTCCAAGACGATGACTACCAAACCGTTACTCTCATAACGCCGCAGGCGGCTAACGGGTACGATATCATTGCGTCGCCGAGCGTCGAAGAGTTCATGGCTGATTACAAAGTTGATGATTTTGGGGCTGCAGAGCGCATGATGGAGAACACGCGAGGAGGCCTGTCGGAGATTGACATGTATGGAGCGAACGTGGAGACGCGCCGCGCGGGTGGTGCTTCTGGGAAGAAGCAGCGCGCGGGTAAGGTAAGTGCTAGTCCCGGTGCGGATGCGGAGATCATCTTCGACGTGGAAGACTCCGGTTTCTGTGCGAACGAGGATGAGGCTGATGCTGCACCGGTTGTGACACTGGATATGGATGGCGTTGCTGACCAGTTCCGCCGTATGGGTGTGTCGTTCCGCGACGTTACCGACGAGCCTACATCAAAGTCTTTTTTAGGCCAGCGCTCCCCAAGCCCGCAAATGGAATGCTTCGGGGAGCAGTTCGCGGTTGAAGAGCTGGGCTTGTTTGTCACGCTAGCAGGTGACGGTTCGAGCACGGGGTCTGACTGTAGCTCGACGCGCTTTGATAGCGACTGCGAGGAAGTCTGTGAGGCCGACCTCTTGTGCTTTGAAACCGAGGAAATGGAGGAAATGGAGGTGCAAGACGCCGACGGTACGGTTAAGGTCGAGATGGGCGAAGTCGAGGCTGCTGTGCAGGCGCTGCTTGGCCCAAAGAAAGTCGAAGAAGAGTCCTGGGAGCATATTAACTTGCACGATGTAGATGAGAAGAAGCCCTTCTTACCCGGTAACGAGCATCTCAGCAATCTCGTCGCACGTCCCACATTCATCACTTACGACCGAGAGATAGACTCCAGCTCTTCAGGAAACAAAAACGATTCAGATACTAACCTTCCAGGCGAACATTTCGAAATCGCAGACGACGGCGAGAAGTCGGACACCTCTCATGAGATGCAACCAACTCCTCCAACGGTCTTCGAAGCTCTAGATGAGTGCGCTGATGCAGATATGTTCTCAGAGGCTGACAGTGACAAATCCGAAGCCGACTGGATCAACAGTGCCCGCGGAGTTACAATCTTCGATGCGGATACGCAGCAGGAGGTCAAGTACACTGCTTTGAATGAGCTGACTACTGTTGTAGATTCCGAGCTTCTGCCTCGCATTCATCGAGCGGAAGATGATGACTTCCTTGCTGACAAAGCTAGCATCCGAGAGATCAACGAGCCCATAGACGAATGCTATGAGGACTCTGCAGACGAATGGTCATCGATATCCTTGGAAGATCCTCGCAATGACGAGGATCTTACCTACTGGCCGATGGAGCTGAATCCTGCTACTCAGAACTCACGCCCGCATCTTTGGGTCGAGACGGATCTGACGACTGTCACCGAGCAGTCTGATAGCAAGAAGAGCGCAACAAATCGGTCTCCAGCGTCTTCCAATGGTTCGCTGGACTTCGAAGACGACCGAGGCTTCATCAAACCGCTGTCAGAGCGCCGCCTAGGCTTCCTCGACGATGAGTTCTCGCCGGTACGCGAAGACCACCGTCTCAAAATCAGCAATAGCTTGGATTCGAAGTCCAGCACCAAGTCGCTCAAGGAACTCGTCGCAGACAAGTCCGAGGTAAGTGGCGACCAAATCCACGAAGTCATCGTCGAAGCGATGAAAGAGTTCACGAGCGACTACATCGGCCACCTTCGAGAAGGCGACTTCGCCCACATGAGCTCCGTGTGCGAGAACATCATCGAGGACTGGGAGATCAACTCCGACAATCCCTCTGGTATCCCCGAGAAGACTCTAGGCGACTTTGCCAACCTCGTCCTAGATGCGCATGCATGCCTACGCCCGGTATCAGACAAGTCGCAAGCAAAGTCGCTCGATGCGCTTGACCACATCGCAGCCCGCATCCAGAAGTCCATCGCGCTCGTGGAGCCCAAACTCCTGCACGTAGACCGCACACCGCTGATAGCGAACAAGCTCTGGAACGCAGCGTTCGACTGCATGGAGCAGATCGAGGATGCCAACGACGAGCTTTCGCAGGGGGATGCGCTGTATGCAGGTGGGTTTGCCGCGACGAATCGCCTTATCTGGTGCGACTTTGTGAGCCATATGCATGGCGCTTTTGCGCCTGCGGAGGCTGGGGCTGAGGCTCAAACTGAACCGTCTGTGATGCTGTCGGTGGATTCGTTCGTCAATGATGGTCTTCATTGGTGGGCGATGAAGGTGCGACAGCGGAGTTTGCGGGTTCGGTGTGGTCGTGGCGTGTAAGTAAGACGCTGGCGGTAAGTTAAAATAGTTTGATAGTAGTTGAAAGAAATTACATGATATATATATATAAAAAGAATCCTGAGAGAAAAGCAAATTTGTTCACATGTGTTGTGGGGAAGGTGATCAAAATAGATCAAATAGACAGTGAGTGATTGATGTAGGTTGAAATAAAGGTCATTGATGAAGGTCTGAATGAAGAGGGTTGATGTACGTGGAAGTGAAGAAGATTCGACGATGTGGTGACATCTCCCTTCTCTGCGCGAACTAGTGTTATCGGTCAACGGGACAAACCCAATAGGAGAGAAGGAGACATGCTCGGTTGGAGTTATCTCGATACACACCGGGTAGCCACAATGATAAAAATAGAGACTTATTCGAGACCGAAGTTCGCAAACCCGGTCCCGAGTTGACAGGGCAGGACACACGGCTAGGAGACGAGCCATGCACTCGTCCAGATACCGTACAATCTAGGAAGCATCCGATGGTTTTTCAAGTCTCAGCCCACAGGCTAGATACCATCTAGTTATATGCCAGAAAGTGGAGATGCTCGAATCCTACTGACGTTCTTCAGACGCCTCGTTACGCCTCTTTTTTTACAGCGGCATGGCTGAACTGAGCAGGCGGAAATAGACTACGTGCTAGAGCGTGCGGGCTGATACGTATCTAGTTGGAAAACGATGCTCGCTGGATTATACGGTGGGTATCCTCAGCTGTGTGGATTCTGGCGGCTGTTTACGCATCGGAAATACAAGCGTACTGGCTGCGGTGCTTTGGCTAGCTGGAGACTTGGGACCATCTAGTATGTACGCCCGGGGACGTGTGGATGTTGTTGGCTTAGGCGGACTGACTGAGTTAACAGCAGCTCAGGGAAGATGTTGCTGTGCAACGGCTCGGATCACCGTAGCGGGTAGTGATTGTGCCGCTTCTCGTGCAATATCCGCCTCAGGAAGGATATATTTTCAGTCAGCAATGACATCTCCGAAGTACGCTGGGAATTTGGTTTTTGCGGCGCTGAGCAAGGTACGTACGGCCCGCTTTGTGCCCGGGCTGTTTAGGCGTTGTGAGCTTGGAGAGCTTGTAATGATGGATGGTTTTGCGGGCTCAGCCGTGGCGTAGGTACCGAGTCGGCCGGCGTGGCAGATGAACAGTGGCATCATACGAGACATGCGAGAACCGAGATGTGGCTCTTGGGGGAAGGATTCTTCTTCGATAGAGGGAGATTGCTTTCAGCATCGCCGATTAGCACGTAAAGAGGTAGAAAGCGCTAGGAATGCAACGCCGCTCCCCATAGTCACTCGTTTATGCATGCGTTGTTAGCCCTGAGTACAGGTATCCACGCGCCAAGAGACTGAACACACTACCTGGTAGTGGAGATGTTCGTTATGTGGAGCAATGGCGCCAGATGCAGCCGAGTAAACTCCGATATCTGAGTATCTTGTGCCACGAGGGAATATCGGTCACGAAGACTGGGTCGAAGGCAGTTATCCATGGCCACGTCGGGTTGATTAGCGAGGTGAGCCAGACCCAATCGAGCGTGCGCCTCCCACTTCATGCACTGCACGCGCTTGACCGGGGTTCAGGTCCTTGGGAGGGCTTCCAGAAGCTTAAACCAGATAAGATACTGCCGGTTCCGGCAAGGTAGCGAAGAGACCCAGTAAGGCATAATCAATGCGTGCTTTGTTTCTGTTCACAACAGCTTCGTGCTTCGCTTGAGGTACGAGCTGGAAGCTGTGCTGAGACCTCACGTTTCGCCCTGGGTCCAACCCTCAACACAGGCTGCTCACTTTCTGGTACCGTACACGTTGGTGGGCGAAGCTGAAGCACCTCAGAGAGCGGCATCTTGTATTGGGGCGTGTGGCGCGGGGTCCAGCTTGTACGGTATCTTCCACGGCGCTTCCCACCAGGTTCGTGATGCTCAGGCCAAAGATGCAGAGTCGACAAGGCTGGAACTTCAGGCTTCGGGAGCTCCTCAAAGCGGTCGAGCCGAAGTCGAGGCTGCCTTCTGATGGGAGTACAGAGAAAGGCGTTGTAACGTCCATGTCACCCTTGACAAAAGAGCAGAAAGCTTCAACAGCATTGGTGGGGAGTCAACTCTGTCTGCCGAATCGGTTCAGGCGTGATTTTCTGTGCTGCATGTAAGCATGCCGGCATTATTGGCGAGTGGACCTGTCGGGGCGCTGGCTTGCTAACGCTGCTGATGCTGATCTCTCTCGAAAAAACCATCAGAGCATACCTAGTAGCGAGCGATTTGAACTCGGTACATTGGAGCTACTCATTATCATCAGCCTCATCGGGGATAGGCGGAAGAGTCGGGCGAGTGGTGTAGGTATTGAGGCTAGGCAAACTTTAGGCGATCGGTAGGCTCGCCTCAGGGCAAGAATAGAGCGGTGGTGGGAAGCGATTGTCAAATGTAACGCGATGTCGGTGCGTGGCCTGTCAAATCGGTGTGTGGCGGGAGGCGATGGTAGAGTCGCACCGTGGAGTGGGAGACGTGCTGGCCGAAGACGACGAAAAGCGGGAGGGGCTAGGCCGCAAGGGGGAAGGCGCATGGCCAGGCAGCCCAAAAATAGCTGCAGCCGAAAGAGCCGAGCGCGGCGCAAACCACCACCACCACCACCGCCGCCGCCGACTCTCCACCGCCCACGCCCACGCCCACGCCCACGCCCGCGCCAACGCTGCTCCGCTCCAGCCACAGCCTTCCACGAATGGGGGCCCCTGGAGAGGCTCGCTGGGACGCGGGTCCGCTCCACCGCACGCAGCTCTTCCATTCATAGCACCCCTGCTGCTCGGCCACCACCGCGTCCGTCCGCTAGGGCTGTGCTTGCCGAAGTCTCCCTGCTCTCACTGCTCAGCTCCCTGTCCACGCGCTATCGACCCACCGTGGTCTGCAGAACGGTGCCTGTGCAGGCGGCGAGCTGGCGAGAGACGGTGACTCCAGCCCGGTGACAAAGCGCTGCGCTAACTTCATCAGCCAGCAATGGATATGGAATCTGACGGATGCTTCGACGTGAGGTGAGGTATAAAGCCGCTGCCCATCCCGTGCCATAGTACTTCCATCATCACCAAACAATCCAATACAATTTCATAGCTCCGTTCGCTTTTCTTTGCTCTTTTCCAGACCAGACAGTCGCTCCTCGCCAGACCAGCCCAACGACAACCACCGTCTCCAGAGAACTAATACTTAATTCGGACTTTATATCTTAATATCAGCAAATACAACACCAACCACAACACCACATCAACAGTCAATATGCGGTCGTTCTCTCTCGCCGTCACTGCCCTGATCGGTGTTACTGCTGCCAACCCCAGGGTGTGGCCAAGGAACTATCGTCCCGTGAACCCCTACCCCACAGTTCCATCGTCATCCTCATCGACCCCCAGCTCAACTGAAGGTGGTGAATATCCTCACCCGGGCCCAACTGGCGGCAACACATACCCTCCCTACCCGCCTCACTCGACTGATGTGACCGATTATTCCCATCCAGGCCCGACTGGCGGCAACACTTACCCTCCCTACCCACCTCACTCGACTGATGTGACCGATTATTCCCACCCAGGCCCGACCGGCGGCAACACTTATCCTCCTGGCGGACCCAGCACTGAGGTCCTCACCACTTACACCACGACGACTGTTTGCCCCGTCACTGAGACCCACGGTACTAAAGTCATCACAAGCCTCACTACCAGCGTAATCACCATCACCTCGTGCAAGGCGGGATGCCACCACGAGCCTACGCCTACTCCTGGGCCTAACCCTGGACCCGGCGACAGCAACTACCCCGTCACTGTGCCGACAACCATCACCACCACTACCTTCACTTGGGTTCCTTGCTCCACCTCTGTGGGTCACAGTGGTCCTTCGGTCATCTACTCTAGCTTCCTGACGCCCTCGTACTACCCGACTACCTACGTTACTGACGTTCTCGTCTACCCAACGCCCAAGCCTGAGTCTCCAGACGTCACCCCCGCTTCCCCCGAGCATCCTCCTGTCTACACTCCCGGAACTCCCCAGCCCCCGGTTGAGACTCCTGGTGCGCCCCACCCTCCCACCGTCACTCCTGCTCCTGAGAATCCTCCCGTCTACCCGCCTGGTACTCCTGAGGAATGCCCTGCTCCGGTCACTATAACCGTTACTGTTGGAGGAGGCGCCGAGCCTTGCCACGCCTGCGAGACCAAGACATACACCATCACCGAGCACGGCACCGCAACCACCTTCACCGTGACGGTGACCCCTGAGGCTACGGGCCCCGTCAACACTCCCCACTCAACTCCCTATGGTCCCAACCCTCCTCACTCGACCCCCTATGGCCCCAACCCTCCAGTCGGTCCCACCGGCGGTAGCTCCACCGGCGTGCCGCACCCCACCGGCTACATCCCTTACCCTAGCGACGCCTCGAGCATGAGCTACAGCTCCTCGCACGAGGGCCCCAAGCCCACCGACTACTACACATACTAAGTAGTCGGCAGTGAGTGAGAAGACGGATTAACATCAAAAAGGCGTTTGGGACTGGTATTTGGGAATCTAGGACACACGAGGCGGGGCACAGGTTACACTTTAATCCACCTGCTATCCCGCTACGACTCTCCTTCACACATCACGAAAGAAAGCACAGGTACACAACAAGCATGATAGCGTCCATTCCTTGACCTTTTGCATACAGCCGCGGCGTTTTTGCAATTTTGGGACAAGACAGATGTTTTTGGGGGTTTCTACTGTTTCTTATTCCGTGAAGGGGGTTTTTGGCGATGCAGCTTCTTCCTTTTTTTTGCCTGCGGTTGTCTGGATGTTTTAGGAATAGTAATTATCCAACTTTTTACACTCCTTGTTTTGCTGTGTACTGTGCAGTTGCTTTGCGCGTGTGAATTTGTGGTGGCTCGTACTCGCTACTCGGCTGCTGATGATTGCTGATGCTGATGCTGATTGATCATTCGGCAGTAGCGCCTCCGACTCCACTCCACTAGATACTGTGGCCCCGAGTAAGAATCGATAGTCCAGAGCCTTTGCCTGATCTGATTCTACGATAAGGATACACGCTACTAGGCAGACGTCGTAAATTCCACGAGTTGATGGTAGCAACCGTGGGCCGTGTCTGCAGCGACTTCCCTCCCACACACACATGCGTACGTGCGCGCACGAGCTGTCGCAAACACAGCCGAACACAGCTGAGCTGGTGTCGTCGTCGGCGCACACGTCAGATGCAGAGAATAAGTCTGTACGTGCACTGCTGCATACCTGGCTACCTACACAGCCTCCCCGCAAGTACCGTAGCCGCGCATGATCGGATCCTACCGATCTGTGTACGAAAGGCAGCGCGGAAAGCTTGTTCGCACGATTGGGGGTTGTACATGGGGCTTATAAAGGGTTCAACGTGGCAGGGGTCGGGGGCGGGGGGGTATGAGGTGTGGGGTGGGGAGGGGTGTCAGCACCTGAGACTGAGACATTCTTGTGGATGGTCTCTGAGCGGTGGGAAGGGAGTGTTGGTGTAGGCTGGAAATAGAATAGAAGAGAAGTTGATGCGGTTCTGGCGAATTGGTGATGGGCCTGCACCGCCACAGCTGACAAAGAGCCGTTGAGCCACAGCGCGTAAACCGACACCGACCACCACCGTGCTGTTCTTTCCTTTCCATCTCATCTCATCCATCCCACCTCATTTCAGTCCACTCCATCCCATCCCATCTCAGAGTTGCACGGCGAAAGGCACGGAACATGTGAATCCTAAACATATCAAGTGGCCATAGCGGTGAGCGAAGTATTGACGGGACCCAGTATGCACCATTCTCTTGATATATTTGTACTGCTCGCGCTTTCGGTCATACTATCTCCAGGCCACCTACAATCTATCCTTTATAGTCACCGCGAGAAAGAAAAAACAGATCCCCGTATCGTACAAACAAAATCCCAAAGCTAACGCCGCCTAAAAACGAACGCCTTTCAGAGACCCTCAGGATCTTGGCCGATACCAGTCTGGTTGGGCTGGGGCTCGATCCATTCGATGTCAAGGGTTGCAAGCAGCTCCACAACCTGGTCCAGGACTTGGCCTTGGCCATTGACGACATCAACCCGGCGTGCAATGGGGTACGACCCAGACTCCGCATTGCCTCCAAGAGCGCTTGCCAGAATCGCATCAATAGCATTCTGCAGGTTAACCCGACCGTTGTCCGGAGCACGCGTACGGGTAATTACGCGATTCCAGGATGGATGCGGAGTTGAAAGCGAAACTCGGAGGATCAAGCCCTGAGCTGGAAACTGGATCACGCGAACGATCGGGCCGCCTTGCGGTGGTTCTTGAGTAGCGAGGTTCATCGCTGCGTCGACCAGCGCGGTACTTCCAGCTTGCTGCGGCGTGACCGCCGTGACGTCGAGGTCTCCCTCAAAAGGCTCCTCGAAACGCCGTTGAGCGAGGATCCTGAAGGCAATGGTGGCTATGAGAAACAACTGGTCGGGATTGAGGACTGCTGGCATTTTGGCAGGGTTCGCGTTCGGGAACTGGCGCTCAACGATAGCAACACTACACGAGGTCAGTATCACTTCACAGTGATGCAGCAGAACATACGCTTTTCCGCTGCGATATTCCCGCGCGCCAGACTGCGTCGTCGCAGGAAATGCTGCAATATTTGGTGTCAGGCTAAGCAACACCGTCGCGACCGCACTCATGCTGAGGAAACGCATTTTGACTAAAAGTGCTGGTTGAAGATATTCGATAACGAAGGGCAAGTATAGGAAGGAAGAGGGCTGGTTGAAGATATCCGATAACAGGGGAAAGTATAGAAAGAGGGAAGCTGAGGATATAAGAGTCTACCTTTGGGTGAGGATAGAAGAAACAACGGTATGGCATGCGAGTACTTATACGCCAAACTCTTTGGTTACACATCTATCGCGAGAGCTAGAATATCCACCTCAACGAGCACGATGCTAAAGATAGGCCAGTACTGTACAGCTCGGACTTGACTCAAGTTCAGAACAGCCGCTCGAAGAAGTCCTGTATTTAGTTCTGCTTTACTAAGAAAAAGGTCCCCAGGAATCTACCAGCCGTTGGGAGCTGCTATGCAGGTATTGGATGGAGCGTATGCTCACGGGCTGAGGTTGAAACTCAGGGCTTGGCTCATCTTATGCTAAGGCTTGGGTATGTCAGCTAGTTGGTTCCGCATTGCGACATTGATAGCTACGTTTGGCCGGTAAATGTATACATGTGTTAGCCTTGATTGATGGTAGAGGTGCATAGCAGCTCAAAATGTAAGTTTCATGAAGATTATCGATGTTTGAAAGTCTGGGGCGGAGGCTCATGCTTTGATGTGAAAGCATGAGCAGAGCTGAGCTTGGTTAAACGTCAAGGCTAATTTAAGGCTTTCCGTACACAAATAGATAGTGATACGAAGGAAAGGTGAGTATAAAGACGCAGTTGCTAGTGAACTGTTGTCTACCACAGAACACCCAGTCCTCTACCAGCTCAACAATCACATTTTTCAGCTCACCTTTCCATCTTATCGTTCCAATATTTTCTTCATATTCAAGCTCCGACCCGTCTAGACTTCTCCGTCAAGATGTTCATCAAGATTTCCCACGTGCTAGCTCTGCTGTCGGCCACAGCAGCACTTGCATCAGCGTCCTCCTTCGGTAGCACGCCAAACGACGTTGCTTCAGGGTTCAACGACCTCCACGTTCGCCAAAACGCGAACTGCGGTACAACGAACGGCGCCTGCAACGCGAACGGCTGCGCCGGCGTCAACAACCCGGCCACTGGCGCAGGAATCTGCACCGCCGGCGACTTTGCCGGATGTCCCTGCGCCAACGTCTGCGGAGCCACGAGCGGAAAATGCAACGAGAACAACTGCGGCGGTCTGAACGATCCCAGCGGAGTGGGCAAATGCACCATCGGCCAATTTGCAGGATGCCCGTGCAACAGCGTCTGCGGCACGCCCGGGGACTGCAACAAGAACGGGTGCGAGGGTGTCAACCAGCCGGGAGGCCAGGCCGGCTACTGCACCAAGGGCCAGTTTGCCGGCTGCTTGTGCAACAGCGTGTGCGGGGACAAAGACGGAAGTTGCAGTGACAACGGCTGTGCGGGCAAGGGGGGCGTGTGCACTGCCGGCGGCCTCAAGGGCTGCTCTTGCGATAACCAGTGCGGCAATCTGGAATCCAAATCTTGCTCTGCCAACGGCTGCAATGGCATCAACCTCCCGGATGAAGGCTTCGGAGTCTGCACCGGGTCGTTTGCCGGCTGTGCGTGTCTGTTGACGTGCGGAGCGACGCCGGGATCTTGCTCTAAGAACGGGTGCAATGGATCTGGAGGGAAGTGCACGGCTGGGGCTTTCAATGGTTGCGCGTGTGTGTAAGGGCGAGGTGGTTATCGAGGGTTAGAGGGTGGTCTTGGTGGAGGGGTCAGGAGATAGAGGATATTGGCGTATTGGTTTTTGACATGTATGACTATTGTAGTTTTTCCAATTCACTGGTTTCGAGGATGACATTGAGATGAAGTTGCAATGTCAGATGAAAACTTACACGCGAGAACCTACAGTGATGAGTACCTTCAGACGCTTGAGAACTGTAGCAGCCGAATTCCTCAACATGGTAGCTGTCTCCTGGGAGTTTTACGGCGCACTGTAAAGGGTAGATTCTAGAAAGCGGGTTTCATGTCGGTTGCGCGCGCTCCAGCGTCGCGAGCTGCGATTTAGGGACTCTTAGTCTCTAGTTGCTATCATCAAAACCCTATTGTACGAGTATCAGTGAAAATTTAAGGAGGTGTCCTGGTCCTTCAGCGCCACACATGCTATCACCAGATGACTAAGCGAAATTTGTACCGCCACAGGTTGCGAAGTTACAGCGCTTGCCTTTCTCCACTTTTTTTCGTGTCAAATCTCAGAGTTGATTGGTCCATCGACGTTCTTCTATGCCTACCGTTTCGCTCTCATATACAACCGTCTCAACACCCTTCGCAAACAACCAGGTCCGAACGTCGAGTCAGGTTCTCTATAACACGCATATGTGCCGAGTCAGTGCCCGCTTCTCCGGTGTCGAAGATTATGTAACGGATACGTGGTGCGGAGCTGCGTACGCCCAACCTCACAGCAGGTGAATTCGGTGCACGGAGTTAAGCCGGAGCCGGATTGCTCGAAGTTAAAAGGAAGCTTCACCGCTCTACATTGATCCCATCATCAATCGAACGTACTGGGCCAATTAGCTCCAATGGCGGCCCCCACCCTCTTCAAGAACGGCACCGTTCTTCTTCACGATGCGAACAACCACGTGGTCCCAATCAGGACCGACATCCTGATCCAAGTCACCATCGTCGAGATAGCTCCCGACATCGAGCCGGACGAGGCTTGGTGGGTCGTCGATTGCACGGATAAGATCATCTCGCCGGGATTCATCGACACGCATCATCATGCATGGCAGACTCAGCTGAAGGGACGGCATGCGAATGAGATGTTGATGGAGTATATGATTTCAGGTAGGAGTTGTACCTCACCCGCCCTGAATCAGCCTAAGATTCTGATGATAAATAAAGGAAATGCACAATCTGTGCAATATACCCCCAAAGACGTCTTCTATGGCCAACTGTCAGGCATGCTTGAAGCCGTTGCTGCCGGCACGACAACTGTTCTCGACCATGCACACGTCATCACCTCGCCGGAGCATGCCAAACAAGGGGTTGCCGGAGCCGTAGCCTCGGGAGTTCGGTCCATCTTCTGCTATAGTCCCATCTCGCGCGTCAAGAACTTCAATCCATTAACGTACCATGCTAATCCGCTCGAGGACTGGGTTATGCAGACCTTCTTCGAACTAACAGAGTCCGGGCCTTGGGAACGAGGAAGAGTGAAAATGGGATTCGGATACGACTTGTACTTCATGCCGGAAGACGTCACGAAGGGCATCTTCGCTGACGTGAAAGCAAAAGGAATAGATGTGATAACAACGCATTTCGTCAATACCCCTCAGCTCGGTCTAGGGAGGGCAGAAACTAGCTTAGTCAAGAAGTTGAAGAGCATGGATCTACTCGACGAACACATCCTGATGTCGCACGCTAATGGATGCCCAAAAGAAGACATCGAGTTGATCAAGGCCGCCGGTGCGCATGTAAGCTCCACGCCAAGCTCCGAGCTCCAAATGGCCTTTGGACGGCCAGTGTGCTTTAATGCATCGTTCCTCGACGGCGGACCGGACGGGTCTTTGGCTGGCATCCAAGACCACGCGAGCTTAGGCATCGACTGCCACAGCAACAATTCCGGATCGATAATCGGGGAAGCTCGCCTCGCGCTCCAGAACGCGAGAAACCACTTCAACGAGCACTATTACCACCAAGGCAAATCGACGCGACGCCTGCCCGAGAGCCTGAGCGTCGAGGCAGCGTTCAATCTCGCAACGGTCAAGGGCGCAGAGGCTATCCGCATGGAGAAGGAAATTGGAAAGATTGCCGTACGCATGAAGGCTGATTTTGCCATATTCGATGCGTTGAGTCCGGGGATGGTGGCTGCTGCGCAGCATGATCCGGTTGCGGCGATCATTCTGCATTCGAGCCCTGCGGATATCGAGATGGTGGTGGTAGATGGGATAATTAGGAAGCGCGACGGGAAGCTGTTGCCTGTTACTGGAGGTGAGAGGAAGGAGAAGAAGCTGGAGTGGAGTGAGATTGCGCGGGAGGTGGTCAAGAGCAGGGAGAGGATTCAGAAGGAGATTGAGAAGATCGATATGGTGGAGGGCGGTAAGGCCATCATGAAGCTCTTCCACATTGACGAAAGCGTGTATGTGGATTAGGTAGGGAGTATAGGTGCACAGATCTTTGAGTTTGGGGGTTAGGGTGATGACGTAATTGTGCCAAGCAATCCGCCAGAAATCGCGTCGCGCTTCTTTCATCTAATCTCTTTCACCCACCTACCCCACTGCCCACCCCACCAACCAACGAAAGCTGCTGTCAACAAATGCTGACTAGTCGATGTCATGTGCGGCGACTGGAGCAGCGCCGCTGACCGCACGGTTCGTGGACCATTGATGCACTCAGCTCTCGTTGTTCCCTTCGCTAACGATGCTGATCGTTTGCAGAGAGCACCGACGACTTACCAAGGCGGTAGAATCGCACCATGTAGATCCAATATTTGTCGTCCTCGAACAAAGGTCCATGGGGTATCGCGATCGTTCCGATAACCGTGGCTCCGCTCTCCAGACCAGAACCCTTCGTCGGCGTCGAATCGTCTCGCTGAGATAACTGTACAATGACGGATGCCGTGGAAAAGATGCTGCAGCCTGAGTAGATCTGGGTCAGATGTAGATCACCACGCATTGTGCAGATGCAGGACGAGCTGCTGGCGGCCCGTGGCAACGACCATGTGCAGCAGACTCAGTCTGCTGCAGTTGAACTGCCGTGGCTTCCTTTCAGGCGCACCTTGGCTACCAGAAAGGGGGAATTGACCATGAGGACAGATGGCGTGGGATCACGCAAGCGACCCGTGGCCATGGACGTCGGGAGCCTGGATGCTTTGCCCTGATGCAAATTGGTGAAGCTGTCCTTGGCTGGCTTGTTGCATCCACATAGTCGATGCTGCGAGCGAACTTGACAGCTCAATTGTTCTTGCGTTTACCTTGTTTTCAGTTCAGCGAGCACGATCCTCAGGTTTCCTCCACCAACCAGGGTCGTAAACGATTGGTCACGTTGACTAGCTGTGTTGCGCAGCTCACACACAACTGCTAGGGACATCGGAACGTGCAAATAAGCTCCCGCAAGACCTCGTATCCGCTCACTTATCTAGCCATTCAACCAACATGACACGCGAAACTTTGACTGCACCTTCTTTTTCCGGCAATACAAGAGTCGCCTGTGCGTAGGTCAACAACAATGGCCCTCTGTTGGAGACCCAAGAAGCTGGCTGTTGCAGTGGCTTTCGGGCGTGTTGACGAGAGAGGCTTGCTGGCTTCTAGAGTGATGCCAAGAATTGCGCGACCTCAAGGCGGAATGTCGTGCTCTGCATGCGCTCTACCCATGCCCGCTTCACCCAAGCGCTCCAGGAACCTCGAGCAGGGTCAGCACTCGTCCCTATAACAAAGCTACGTCTCGCTTCTAGGCATGTTCTCTTCTTCAAGTGGCAGTTTATATTCGCCATGTCTTTTTCCCGCAACTCAATCGCACTTTTATGGCCCAAACGGGCAACGAAAGATGTTCCAAATTATGCGCTCTCGGTCTCCCCAGCACCGAGCCACAAAGCCTTAGCGACGCCTCGCGCTGTTTTCGACCTGTCTGTTTGCTTTGCCTAGAATTCCCAAGCTCTTGGTCTTCAACACTCCCGAGACGCTCACAGAGCTTGTCCCCGAGCACGCAATGTCAACCCGAGTCCCAGTGCCACTAAATCGCGCGATCATAGCTCTGAACAAACGCAAGTGGAGAAAGGTTCGGTCATAGCGACAAGAAAAGCACAGCCCGTCACCACTCACACGAAGTCGAGCAATCCTATCATATCAAACTTTCGCACCTGCCGCCGCAATCCCACGCCAAGCTTGGATGCATGTTCGGCTGGGCCCGCCCTAGTCGTTACTGCCCCCCTCCGGCCTTCGTACACATACCTTCGTAGCAACCTTGCCTGGCTGAGATCCTGCTCCCGTGCCAGCCCTAGAGCCCAGCCCAGATATCCAGCCTTCACGCCGTGTTTCTCCACGGCGATCTATATCCAGTTGCATTGCCGTATATATACCTTACTGCATCCCAGGTCTGCGGTTCTGTACTAGGTACAGCTCCTATAATATAGTCATGGCACAGACTTCGGGAAACGCCCTCGGCCGCTTCTTGGCCAAGATCCTCTTCATCAACCTCGACTACCGCAAGGAAGAGCCTCTCACATCCGGAGCGGCTTCGATTTCTTCTGTTGAAACATGTTAGTGATCGAGTGGAAGAAGCTTGAGCAATGCTGATAGAAACTTTAGATGTCGAAAGTGAGCCGACTGTTAGGGAATGGGTATCAAAGTTCAAGCCCACAGCAGGAGGATTCCAGCGTTATATCAAAAGTCTGTTTCCTTTCTGGGGCTGGATCTTCCACTACAATGTGACTTGGCTTTTCGGTGATATTATTGCTGGTAAGTTCTATTCAACGAGTCTACCATCTTCTATTGACAATTGGTATAGGTGTTACGGTAGGCTTCGTCGTTATTCCTCAAGGAATGGCATATGCACTCTTGGCTCAGTTGCCTCCCGAGTATGGCCTTTACACCTCGTTCGTCGGCTTCTTGCTGTACTGGGCATTTGCTACGTCGAAAGACATCACGATTGGCGTACGTAGTTCCACCTCCAATCACATGAGCCCTAACTGACTAGCAATAGACTGTCGCCGTCATGTCGACTATCGTGGGCAACATTGTGATCAAGGTTCAAGAGAAGCACCCGGATGCCAATTTTGCTCCCGAAGATATTGCTCGTGCCCTCGCCATTATTGCCGGAGCAGTACTTCTGTTTATCGGCTTGATCAGGTTCGGACGCATTGTCGAGTTTATTCCCTTGATAGCCATCACTTCTTTCATGACTGGTGCAGCTATCTCGATCGGAGTCGGCCAAGTGCCTGCGTTGATGGGTATCACCGGTGTCAACACTCGTGGACCCACTTATCTGGTCATAATCGACACATTAAAGGGCCTCCCAAGGACTAAATTAGATGCAGCTATGGGTTTGAGCGCCTTGGCCATGCTCTACATCATTCGCGGGTTCTGCAGCTGGATGACTACGAAACAGCCTTCGAAGAAGAAAGTTTGGTTCTTCATCTCGACATTGCGTATGGCTTTCGTGATCCTGCTATACATCATGATCAGCTGGCTGGCGAATCGCAATATCAAAGATGCTAAGAAGGCCAAGTTTAGAATCTTGGGCAGGGTACCCCGAGGTAAGTTATCCAACACTACCGACTAAGTAACATATCTGTGTTAGAGCATACTGCTAACATACGTAAGGCTTCAAACATGCCGGTGCCCCGAACATGAGCACGGAATTACTCTCTGCTATCGCTCCGGATCTTCCGGTCACCATCATCGTTCTCATTCTAGAGCACATTGCTATTAGCAAATCTTTCGGTCGCATCAACAATTACGTTATCAACCCATCACAGGAACTTGTTGCCGTTGGCTTCACCAATCTTCTCGGACCTTTTCTAGGCGCATACCCTGCCACTGGATCCTTTTCACGCACCGCTATCAAGTCGAAAGCTGGCGTCCGTACGCCGTTGGCCGGGATCTTCACCGCTGTGATCGTGCTCCTTGCGCTGTATGCCCTCACCGCAGTCTTTTTTTATATCCCATCGTCCAGTCTGGCAGCCATCATCATCCACGCCGTTGGTGATCTCGTCACTCCTCCCAATGTGGTCTTCCAATTTTGGGAGACTTCCCCGCTCGAGGTTGTTATATTCTTTGCGGGTGTCTTACTCACGATTTTCACCAACATCGAAAACGGAATTTACCTGACCATCTGCGCCTCACTCGCCCTTCTCCTATGGCGCCAACTCTTCTCCAAAGGCGCCTTTCTCGGCAAAGTCCAAATCTATCGCGCTACCCCTGAGACTATTGGCCGCAAGGAGACGGAAGCATATGGTCCGGCAATTGTTGAGCGTACTTCTCGTGAAGCCTATATTCCCGTCAGTCGCATCGACGGGTCGAATCCCCATGTAGAAATCGAGTCCCCATATCCCGGTATTCTAATCTACCGCTTCCTGGAAGCATTCACCTATATCAACCAACAACATTACATGGACGAGCTCGTAGCACAAGCACAAAATATTGCGCGTCCCACCAAACTCGACCGATACGCGAAAATTGGAGACCGACCATGGAACGACCCCGGCCCAAGGCGCGGCCAGCAAGTCAACCTCGATGATCACCGGCCCATCCTCCGCGCCATTGTGCTAGACTTCTCGTCCGTCAACCAAGTCGACGTAACCTGCGTCCAGGGCCTCATCGACGTGCGCAACCAACTCGACCGCTACGCCGCGCCCGAAGTCGTAGAATGGCACTTCGCCTCCATCAACAGCCGCTGGACCAAGCGCGCCCTGACAACCGCCGGCTTCGGCTACGTCGACGCTGAGCGGCTGCGGGCTCGCCAGCACTGGAGCCCCGTGTATAGCTTCGCAGCACTGGACACCGCGGCGCCGAGCCGCGACCCCCGCACTGGCGACGTCGAGGCCCAGGATGAGATTGAGACGGCAGGCGCACACAAGGGCGGCGGCTACTTTCCTGATAAGCTGTCGACGGTGCATGGCGCGAATAGGCCGTTCTTCCATATCGATGTGCAGGCTGCGGTTGAGAGTGCGATTTTGGGTGTCGAGACGAAGTTGTCGCATGTGAGTTCTAGTAGTTCGGATGTGCGCGAGTCGGTGCCGACGAAGCAGGAGTGAAGTAGGTTTGGTGTAGTATTTGGTTTTCCTGACGAGAGATTATAATATGAGGGATGGTGTCAGGTCTCTCGCTACTACCTCTGCTGCTGATCTCAACTCGATTACTGTAGGTGCAATAGCCGGGTTGGAAATACCATACATTACAAAACCCGACAGAGGACAGAAATCGAAATGCTCTGCCTTCTCGCTTTCTCTCTCTCTCTCACACACTTTTTTTCCCCTCCTTTCCTCTGTTTTAGTCTTATCTCACACGTTCCTAGCGAAATACCCGATTATCGTACACTTATCCCGGACCCAACACCAACACCAACACCACATGGCCATGCCGTCTAGCGTCAGCTACTCACCCTGGTATTCATAGCCCAGTGATACATTCGTACCCAGACATCATCGTACCCCAGTGATACCCGCACCCCAGCCATACATGCAGCTACCTAGCTCGATCGACCTAGCGCCCTCGCCCACTGTCTCGCGCGTATCTATTAATCTATTAATCAACACAGCTGCACAGCTGCACAGTACGTACCGCTCCAACAACCACCATCGTTCCTCGCGTCGCACAAGATCGATCGATATGGCCAGCACGCAAAGCTCCACGCCGCCTACCCACCCATCTACTTTAGTCCCTATTACCAGCGTACTCAGCGCCGTATTCGTCATCTACATCACCTTCAGCTTCCTGCAATGGCGCCGGCTCTCGCACATCCCAGGCCCGTTCTGGGCTGCGCTTACCAAGGGCTGGATGGTCAGGGAGTCACTTAGGGGAAAGCAGCCGAGCGCTCTTAAGGAGGTGACGGATGCGTATGGTGGGTTTGTGTGGCTCGTATAGTTCATTGTGCTTGCATGGTTTGTTTGTTTGTCTGTTTGTTTAGTTGGCAGGACATTTACTTGTACTGACAGTTATCTAACTCTCGCAGGATCGCTGGCGCGTATTGGCCCTAATGAGCTGGTTACGGACGATCCAGAGGTGCTGCGCAGGATGATGGCGGTGCGGTCGACATATACGCGGGGGGCGTGTAAGTAGTTATCCCAATTGCATCGTAGAGTGGCGGTCACGGCCATGGGCACGGGTGCTAACGACGTCTCCAGGGTACGATGCCATGCGGTTCGACCCCGGGCGCGACAATCTGTTCTCGATGCGCGATGAAGCGGCGCATACTAAGTTGCGCAGTAAAATGGCTGCTGGAGTGAGTGTTCTCGGCGTTTCTCTCTCGCAGGACTTCGTCAACTAATCAATGTGCATTGAAAAGTACTCTGGAAAAGAGAATGAGTCGATGGAGGACACCATCGACGACCAGATCTCCAAGCTCGTCCATCTGATCGAGACGAAGTACCTCTCAACGGCCAATGCGTACCGCCCTATGGATCTTGCGCAGAAAGTGCAATACTTTACGCTGGATGTCATTAGCGCTTTGGCGTTCGGACGGCCGTTTGGCTATTTGGACCAGGACGATGATGTGTACGACTACATCAAGATCACGACATCATACATTCCCGTTATGATGACTGTTGCCAATGTACCGGCGCTGGCGAAGATACTGCATTCGCGCCTCTTTAGGGGGTTGCTGCCGACTGAGAGCGACAAACTTGGCTTTGGCGCGTTCATCGGGTGAGCTGCTCGGCACCCTTTCTAAGGAAAACCACGTTGCTAATCAGATTATCAAAGAGTCGCGAAGAAGATGGTGGCAGAGCGTTTTGGACCTTCAGCAAAATCCTGTCCGGATATGCTTGGCTCATTTGTGCGCCACGGACTGAGTCAAGAAGAAGCGTCTGGAGAAGCGCTGCTGCAAGTCATTGCTGGGAGTGACACTTCGGCTTCAACCATTCGCATCGTGATGTTGAATCTGTTGACCAACCCCACAGCCTACAGGAAACTGCAGGCTGAAATTGATAGTGGCATTGCTGCAGGAAAAGTCTCGTCGCCAATCAAGGACGTCGAGGGCCGCCAACTCCCTTACCTCCAGGCAGCGATCAAGGAAGGATTGCGAATCAACCCGCCAGCATCCGGCGTCTTCTTCAAGACTGTGCCTGCCGGGGGCGATACGATCGATGGGAAATTCGTGCCGGCCGGAACGCAGATTGGATCGTCACCCTTGGGGATCCATCACTCGAAGAAGATTTTCGGTCCGGATGCAGAGCTGTACAGGCCGGAGCGCTGGCTCGAGGCTGATGAAGAGCGTGTCGCCGACATGGCGAATACAGTCGACCTTGTCTTTCACTACGGCAAGTACCAGTGTCTGGGGAAATCCGTGGCCATGATGGAGTTCAACAAGGTTTTTGTGGAGCTGTTGCGGAGGTTTGATTTTGCTATTGTACATGCTGAGCAGCCGGCGAAGATTGCGAATGCGGTGGGTACAGACAAGCACTTGGGAGCATGTTATTTGGCTAACATGTAGTTGTAGGGAATTTGGATTATCGACGACTTTTGGGTACGGGTTACACAGCGACAGTTTTGAATTGGTACCGTGATAGATAGCTTGGATGTACAGTGATGCTAGTGTGAGTGCGATAGATGGGCAGCTTGTGGTGTTGTGGTCTATTGTGGACACACGGTCTCAGAACCACGGCTGAAAACGATAAAAAGCGACTCTTGGAGAGCATTGAATTGTAGGTTTTTAGAGCTATAGCATGTCTGTTTTGATAGCGCGCGGATCGATCTTTTTAGTTGCAGAGATCATGTTTCCTTGAGAGTGTGGTGTTGTGGTGTTCGGCTGTCCGGCCAGCAGTTCAATGCGATGACGTTTGCTTAGGTAACCGCCAAGCCTGGAGCTTAGATATCACCAGCACCCAGAAGCCGGCCGCGTCGTGCTGCCCGCCCCCCATTGTCATCCCAATTGCACCCGCCTCTGTTCTCCGACACGTCCAATTCCGCCGCCATGTTCGCACGACAGGTTTTCCGACCCGTAAACACGGTGCGACAGGTACGTTGGCCGCTATCGCCTCTTGCCCATGCGCACGTGCTGGTTCAACATGGCTAACATCGACCAGCACACTCGCCGATATGCCTCTGATGCGCCGCCGAGCGGCAGAAGCAATGCCCTTCCGTACACGGCCGGAGCTCTCTTTTGTGTCGCAGTGTCCTACTTCTACTTGAGGCGAAAGAACCCGATGGACATACCGGAGGACGTGAGAGCCAAGATCCAAGGGAAAGCAACAACGAAGACGGGCCAAGACGGTGCAGCGCCGCCTTCGAAAGAGGCCGAGAAGACGCCGGCGTCGACGACAGGGCTGCTCACGGTGCCTGGCAAGTTCGCTTTCACCGGCGGAGAGCAGGGCTTCGTGTCGCTCGTGCTCGACAAGTCGGAGGTGGTCAACCACAACACGAAACACCTCAGCTTCAAGCTGCCCTCGGAAGATATGGAGAGCGGTCTGAACGTCGCCTGTGCGTTCCATTCGTGCTATGCAAGGTGTCTATACTGATGATGCCGCAGCCGCCGTCATCACCAAGTACAAAGGGCCCGAAATGCAAAAGCCCGTCATCCGACCCTACACGCCCGTGAGCGACGTTGGTGAGCATAACTGAGCTGCTTAGTGAGGCATGTCTAACCGCTTGAGCAGACCAGAAAGGCACTGTGGATTTCCTCATCAAGAAATACCCCAACGGCCCCATGTCCAGCCATCTCCATGACATGGAGCCCGGCCAGCGGCTCGATATCAAGGGCCCCATTCCAAAATATCAATGGTCCGCGAACAAGCACGATCATGTTGCCATGATTGCCGGAGGAACCGGCATTACCCCAATGTGGCAAGTCGCCAATGCCATCTTCAAGAACCCCGAGGACAAGACCAAGGTGACTTTGATCTTTGGCAATGTCACCGAGGAAGACATTCTGTTGAAGCGAGAATTCGAGCACCTGGAGAACACATACCCGCAGCGATTCAGGGCATTTTACGTTTTGGACAACCCACCAGAGACGTGGCAGGGAGGCAAGGGCTTGGTCACCAAAGAGCTGCTAAAGACGGTGCTTCCTGAGCCGAAGCAGGGCGAGAAGGTCAAGATCTTTGTATGCGGACCTCCCGGCATGTACAAGGCCGTCAGCGGTGGCAAAAACAGCCCGACAGATCAGGGCGAACTTACAGGCATGCTGAAAGAGCTTGGATACAGCAAGGACCAGGTGTACAAATTCTAAGTGGTGCTGTAAGGTTTGTACGATTATGTCTCGCCTAGATAGATTCCAGGGCGAATTTACACCTGTTCTGTTCTATTCTTCTTTGCTTGTCACTAAAAGGTCGAAGTCGCGGGTGTGTCTACACGACCCAACCTTCCAAATGGTAGGCAATGGCAGTTCCGGCAACTTGTCCGTGCACAAATTGACGAGGTAACTACCCTCTTCACCCCGTCTGCACTACAGTCTCTTTACAGTACATCATCTGAACTGTAAGTAAATCTACCACTTAGTTTAGATACACTACCCTTCGTATCCCCATGCTGCGCTAACTGCAAAGCGGTCGTTTTTTGCAGCATCACGCCCACCGCCCTAGGTATAATTCATTTCGGTGCGCACCTAGGTACGTTCTTACCTCTACGACTAGTGGTACAGGCCTAACATACAATGCCTACTATACTGGATACAGTAGGGCTTTGTAGAGATAAAGGTAAAGTGGCTACTAGGTGCTGAAAACTCTTAGGCTGTTGAGAGGATCGCTTGAAGTCGCGTTTTATTAGCGATGAAGTCTGCTGAGGGATTGCACTTCTTACGGTGAAGTGTAAAGGAGGGAGGAGGATAAGAAGGTGGTATAATGAATGGGGTGACTCAGCTTGTGGGATTTTGGGTGGTCGAAATGGGGAGAGGCGTGGGGCGTGAAGGGATTGTTTGTCGTTGGTAGATCTTCACATTCTCACACTTGGTTCAGCGGCACGCGGTTCAGCGACTCCACGGTTCCACCCGCCAACATCTTCCTTTTGGGACTTTTGGGATCTCTCCCTTCTCTTTTTTCGCTTGACTTCTTTCTCTTCCTTTCCCTTCTGTCGCTCTTGCGAATCTTAAAGAGGAGTGGGTGCGAAGTGCGCATATGCATCATGGTTTGCAGCTACGATCGCAACGCTACAAAATGATCAACACTAAAATCTGTTAATAGCGATATCGTGTTTTACGCGAAGAAGTTGAGTTGTAGTGGCGGCCTGTCTGCGAGGCAGGAACGACCTTACTAGGAAAGCTTGTAGTAGCTAACTTCGCAGAGACGTCGGAAGCATCCTCAACACCAACTTTCACTGTTGTATTGTTACTTTCATTGCGCGCGCCAGTACTAGGCCTATTACTTCGCTTCATACTTCTCTATCCATCGCTTCGCGCATGCTCAACCTCGTTGCCACATCCCTCGAGTCGTCGCAGAGTGAAAGCGTCGACAGACTCTCAGTTCATTCGTATGAATCTCCGTCGGAAACACGAAGTAAGATCATACGCTCACCAAAGTGGGTCGCGTAGCATTGATGCGACCTTTCCATGCTTGTCGACATTGTTCGACAGTAGTGAAAGTCCCCAAGTCTCTATCCATTATAAAGGCTCCATCTTTTCTACAAAATACTAAACGCGACCCCAACACCGCGACTCTCAACATACTGGAAACCACCAAACCGCAATGCCACCAAAACTCCGCAAGCAGAGCTGTACGCATCCCATGCCATCGGGTCTCAACCTCATACTCGAACGCGAACGCAAGTGTCCAGTCTGTGTGATCCAGCACTACCTCGTTGAGATGCAGGCCACGCAAGCTGGCTGGGCGATGCGCGGTGGCATATACGGATCCATTAACAAGGTCCGCCGTGAGAGGGTCGACACGCTGCTCGAGTCGAAGCAGCAAAAGAGGCATACTGCGTGGAAAAATAAGTGGAGGCAGGCGAAGATCAAGGTGTCGAATACGGTGGCGCTATTAGAAGACTATGTAGCTGGTGGGGGGGAGGTCGGGTATGGGATAAAGGGCATGGAGATGGCACTTGAGGCGTTGAGACTATGGGAGGAGGTGAGGGAAGACAACACGATGCCGTATTTGGGTGATGAAAGAAACGTATATCCGAGTGTTGAGGCAGAATCTGAGGAGCCTGTTGAGCAAGTGCAGCCAACCCAAGGCGCAGACCAGGACACGGACGAGACCTTGATGCCCGCACCGAATACTGGAGAACGCGCCGTGCCTTCGGTTCAGAATCCAGTACCTAATACAACAACACCCCACATTCGCTCCGCTCTCCGCTGCTCTTCATCCACAGCCCCCTCAGCTCCACGTCCGTCTGTCCGATTCGCCGAGTTCGCCACAATTCGATACGAAATCGACCCCGACGACACCGAAACTCACCCAGGCCTTGTCCAGTATCCACATAGAGTCCCGGATACGACACGAAATAGCAAGAACGCACTCAAGATACTTAGACGGAGTGACAACGAGAAGTATCAGCCAGGTACGTGGGCGTCGCCACCCGAACACGAAAAATGGGACACGAGCTTTTTCACTAGGCGTTGGAATGGAGCTTCCGTGGAGGAACAAGATGATGACGAGGTCCCCACTGCCGACGACGAGATCTTTGACGTAGACACAATAATGCGTACGGTCGAGCTGGGTTCCGATTTCCGCCGCGAGTCGATGCAAGGAAAAGATGACGAGCTGCACACTGGTGGCGGAGACATTAACGCAAGCACGATGATCGAATCGGTTGAGCTGGGTTCAAGGGTTCGTCGCGAGTCGATACAAGAGGAAGACGGCAAATTCCACACGGGTGACCCAGGCGTTGAGCCGCACACGATGATCAAATCGGCTGAGCTGGACCCGGATGTTCGCCGTGATTCGATTCAGGAAAAGTTCGACGCCGGGGAAGATGACGAGGAGCGGATGTCTATACAGCAGGATGAGAACGTAACATCTTGACGTGCCGGAAATGAACGGGAATCCGCTGAAGTCTACGTCTAAAGGGTGAGCTAGCCGCTACAACGTGTTCTCCTGCCCGGGACGGGAACCGCAATCCAACACGACGACCAAAATTCATTTCAAGGGCTCGGAGTGATATCGGCTGTGTTTGGTTTTGGAATTGGGCTTGCAGCATCTAACACCGACACATGGAGGACGGGGATGAAGTGTGCAAATGTTCGCGTGCGCTGCATTTTGAGTATTCCTAGAGACATCACTATAGACACCGGTAGTAGATGTGTTTGGATTCGATAGACATTCAGGGTATGAAATGAATTATGTGTCTATTCAAGCCTATGATAATTAAGCTTTAGAGTGACGAACCATATGTTTCGATGTCGCACGCCGGTTTTCACTGCAAGAGTGAGACTGGTAACGAACATGTTTGTTCGTTGTATAGTCGATATTGTTACTCCAGGGCATGCTAGAAGTTATATTGTAATGTTCTCTATCGACCCGTTGTATGAAAGTCATCTTGACGAACCATGGTTGATTGTGTCCCATTCACTGTACTGTCAGCACACAGCCTCATACATTCTCCACAGAGCACTCAACTTCACAATCCATCTCGCCCCCGCAGTGAAAGCACATACAACCGGCGGAGTCATACCCCTGTATGATGTGCTCGGCGCGGCCCGGAAAAAAGTTGTTTCACCCGACTCGACGGGTTGTCCTATACGTCAGCTCCGGGTATGAAATTTTATGACCTCATAAACTTCCTGGCTCCAACTTACTTCACTTTTGGTACTGGACCTCACATTCCAACTCTTCGACCTGCTACTACTACCTACTGCCTACTGCCACCGCCACTGTTGCTTCTTACAGATTGAACACGAACACCATTGGCAGTTCGATCTTGTTGCCCGCGCGAGCTACATGGATCAGAAAGTCGCTTCGATGGATGGAGAGAAGAGAGAAGAGGGGGGTTCTCCGCCCGGGACTGCGTCTGCGTCTGCGTCCGGCGTGGATGGGTCCAGCTCCAGCTCCAATACCTCAAGCTCTGGTCCTGCATCCGGCTCTGCGTCTGGCGTCAATGGGAGCAGCGCCGGTTTCAATACCTCAAGCTCTAGTTCCGCCCCTCGCCCTGCCTCTCGTTCCGCCCCTCGCCATGCCTCTCGCTCCAACAACGCCGCCCAGACCGATGTCTATACCTCGAACATCCCCAGCTGCAGTCACGCCTTTCCACTTCTCCTCCTCGAACTCACCGCCCCGCGCACCTGCCCGACATGCCTGGTCCGGCATTGCATCACCGAGATCCAATGGATCCAACTGGAGCAGAAGAAGCACGGCGGCATCTTCGTAGCCAAGGAGAAGTTGGCGTCGGAGTGGGATTATTGGAGAGCGAAGACCAGGGGGGTCAGAGTTTTGCTCGCGAATGCCGTGTTGAAGTACCAGGCATTTGAGGACGCTATGAAACAAGGAGTCGCTGGCATGGATGGAATCAACGAGAGAAATGTGGTACGAGGCGCGCTGGATCTTTGGGAAAGGAAGCAGGATGTGATTGGAAAGGTGCCCGGGGTGCGGATCACGGGTGATGGCCTGGGCGAGATTGAATTGAAGGATCCTTCTGTGCCGAAAGAAGATCGAGACAAGAATGAGGAAGAATACAGACCCCGTGTTTTCCATGCCAAGAGACGACACAGTCATAGGTCAGATGAAGCTCCCACGGCTGCGTTCTTGAAGTTCCAGGCGGTCGTTGCAGCCCGCGCGGAGAGATCTGCCTCAATGAACCGACATAAGCACATGGACCAGAAGGTACCTGGGTTCAGTCGAATCGACAAGTTGCTTGCTGATCTCGGAGCTGATCTCGGAGAGGAGGCAGGAAACAACGGTTCAAGAGTGGAGTCCGGGTCTGACGATGTCGTGATGACAGATGCAGCGGAGACGTTTGCAGTGTTACAGAAAGATGGGACACCAGGGCGTGAGCTCTCGAAGAAGAGGAAAAGACCCGTCGAGGAGGCGGAGCCTCAACCCGGACCAGCAACCAAGCGCCCAAAGACCGCCTTCTCAGGTCGTGTCAAAAAGGACTTTTCGAGCGCCACAGAAAAGAAAGTCCAGTTCGCAGAAGAAGCCACAATCATCCCCGAGATCCTCACCTTTAAGCCCTGGGCTGCCGGCGTACCCACCGCCAAAGCAATCATCACCCCGCGCTACTGGCTCCTTCCACAACCACCTACTGCAGCTCCACAACCGGTAACTCGACCTCACAGCCGGTACACTGACGCCAATAAGAAATGCGTCAAGCCGAAGCGCTTCTCGCGTCGGAGGACGAGGCACAGTCCCACTACCTGGACACCAAAGCCTGGATATGAGAAATGGAACACAAGTTACTATTATCATGACTGGGACTCTATGGGACGCCGACATGAGCGCGCGGATAAAGAGCTTTTGGAGGAGGAGTTCGTGGCTTGGTCGACCAAGAATATCGCGGGAACGTGGGTGTCGTTGTGGTGGCTTAAGAGGACGGCGAATATTAGGCCTGTCTAGGTTCCAGAGGGAGCCTGGAGTTGTTACAGCAATCTGTTCTCTAAGCCTGCGTATGCGGTTGATAGCACCTGCTGTTACGGCAAGAGAGCTTGCCCAACATGAATCAACGTCGAAAAGTCGCTACCCATCTCGTATCGACGTCTCGATATATCTGCATTCATAAGTCAATAGCGGTTACTGAGCCAGAACGATATGTTCTGAACCTACCTATACCCTTTCACAATATCTAGTAACAGCTACCGATCTTCGTAAACACCGGAATAAAGAGGGACCTCGGAGAGATTATGGAAATCGCCGGTGTGCAAGGTCTACGGAACGGAATGTTCATGAATCACGATAATTTTCAATTGGTTGCACTCTAGGCGTTCGAGCGGACTTTGGGGAGAGAACGGAGGTATCTCTACATTGATATTTATGTTTTCGCGGGCAAGACGTGTCTCCAGAAAGAGGACTGGGATTTTGAGACGTCTTGTATACGTCATGATTCAGCTGTCAGACTTAGTTTGGTATAAGTAGATTTTATCCGAGCGCATGCCGGCCAGAGCATTCAAATATACCTCTCACCTCTATTATGATGCCTCAATGTAGCGTTCCTTGTCTTGTCATAGCTCACACGACGGTCGTTATTTCGTCATCTGCTCTCTCACTCCTGTTTTTCGACACCATATGGACGACACGCTACAGGTAACGCTCACGGATGCACGATGGACGGCCCTTCTGTACGAGTATGTCCTATTAAACAGTATTCTGTGAGTTCTCCGACGACTCTTATTGATTCTCGCGACAGCACGCTCTCGCAGCCGTCGGTACCCGTGTTCACGCTCTCAATACCCCGTCAGCGACGACAGTTAATTCCTTGGTACGCGAAGGCTATCTCAAATGGCTCTTTACGTGCTAGGTACTGTGCCACATGCACATCCCCGGCTTTTCCACGTTGACCGGAAACGACATGAACCGGCTCAACAATCAATCATCAATCTAAAAAGGGCAACAACGCTCTAGGTTCTGCTCACGGACCTTTGGCATTGTACTCCGATCCTTGAACAGCAGCCTATCATGTCTCCATTGAGTTGGCTTATCACCGGATGCTCCTCCGGCTTCGGTGAAGCACTTGCTCTCGAACTGGTCAAACGTGGAGACCGCATCATTGCTACCGCACGTAATGTCGACTCCCTCGAGCATCTGAGAGGTAACAATGTACACACAATAGCTTTGGATCTCAACAACTCCCAGGAAGACATCGACAAATGCATTCACGCGGCCCAAGAGGCCTTTGGAGGCATCGATGTACTTGTCAACAATGCTTCATATCTCACTGGAGGCCATTTGGAGCAGGTTAGGTGAGTTTTCGCGTATTACTTATTCTAGATACATATAAAGTCTTCTGACTAGCGTTCTGTAGAGACATCCACTTCATGGAAGTGTACAAGACCAATCTCATTGGCACGGTGAATGTTACACGAGCCATCATGCCACACTTCAGGGCCCGGAACGCTGCCATGGTGGTGTTCATGGGTTCGATGTCCGGTTGGGTCGGGAACATAGGGGCGACGTCCTACTGCGCTTCTGAATTTGCGCTCGAAGGTAGGCTAAAAACTCCGAACGCTCCCTGCTTTCACATATTCACACCTCCCTAGGAGTTTTCGAAGGATTCCAGCAGGAAGCCGCACTATTCGGTATCAAGTCAATCATCATTGAACCCGTTTACTTCCGCACCAACATCTTCCATCCGTCTCGTCTGAGGATTGATACCGATCCGCTTGAGGCGTACGAAGAGATCAACAAGCAGATGGCGGCGTTTGCAAGTGCAATCCACGGCACCCAGCCTGGAGATCCGGGCAAAGCAGCGGCGCGTATTGCCGACGTTGTCCACGGGGAAGATTTGTGAGGAATGGGAGGAAGTCATCCCTAGCACCGACTTCTAGGTATTCCTGTTGTTGTTTAAACGTCTCAGGCACCATAATCTTCTCCTTAGGTGTCGGGACTTGGCAGATGGAATACGAGTGGTTTCCTAACATACAACAGTAAGAAGTCTCGGATTCGTGATCAGGATGATATGTCTGCCTATCATATACACGGTGGTTTGATGAAATGCGGCTACGTAGACGGCAAGAAACACCTGACGGATGAGCTTGAGCCATGAAGACGTATGGATCATAGTGGGGAGCATGTCAATGCCACAATTACCAACCAGTCACTATCGAAGTTCCATCTTGGGTGTAGCTGCGAGGCGAGCGACGAAGCGAATTACTACTGCTAGTGTAGCAAACGACATACAGACAGCGCTAGAGACAATTATCCCTAGCACTTTTGTACCAAGTACATGATTTTATATATACAGAGTACTGAAGCTTTCCAAGTAACCGAATTCTTTTCCCAACTACCAACGTCAACGCTCGTCTCTACCCAACCCCGTTAGCTGCATGAACCGCCCAACCCCAAAACGCTGCAGTTAGCTCCACACCCCGTCACGCCTCTTCACGCCTCAGTTTCGCATTATTCTACTATACCGTATAATCTGCCCTATACTAGTTTTCTCCTGCTCCTAAGCGGGGGACCCTGGGAGTTAGCAGGAGATGTCGCACGGTCTGTTTCTGGTTTTGTTTTCTTTATTTCTAGTTGTGTTAGCATAAAAGAAGCTGTCCAGAGACGTTGAATTCAGATTTAGACAGCTTTATGTAACAAAACTGTAAGATTGGGTGGATAACATCAGCCTAAGCGCTAATTCTCCCCCTATTCCTCCCCCAACAGGAGAGAACCGGTATAGGACAGATTATACGGTATGTCTCCCAGAATCGACCAACACCTCCATCAACTTCAATCTCAAAACAAAACAATTCTTTGTCGATATTGTTGTACATATGTTGCTTCCAGCATCCTCTGCACGCTTGCTGCGCGCACCCTAGACCGCCGGGCAGTTCATCGACGGCGGGGCACAGCACACGTATTTGAGGCCGTCAGCATAATACAGAAACTCCTCGTTCGGAGTGCAATACACCGATCCTTTCGCCCCACTAAAATGTCGAACGTAGATCAGCCACACATTTCTTGCGAGAACAGAAGCATATGCAATCTGGATGTACCTTTTCTCCTGTGTAAATTCGTAGAATATCTGAGGCGCGGGGGTTTTGGCGGCTGTTGCAGGCGCCGCGAGGGCGAAGGCTAGAAGAGGAGCGATGAGGGCGAAGGACTTCATTTTGGGCTGGCCGAGTTGAGTGATTTAGGTTGGGATGAGTGATGAGTCGCTTGAAAAGAGCAGTGACATCCCTAAGTCGTACTGGCGACTCTTATATCCCTTTCTTTCTATGCCGTACGACACGCCCGCCTTCTTAAATTCGACGCCAACCCGCACATACCTTCCCCTCTTGATGCGCACTGTAGGGCCCCCGAGACAATACCACCTGGCCAGACACCGTACCTGGAAGTTCAGCAACGTCACTGCCTGCAGTTGCACTCGCTTGACGAACGGCCTGCCCAAACTGGCCATGGTGTTGGCATCCCGTACGAGAAGACGACATGCACCAAACCGTGTGCATACATATTCGGTTGGCTTGCTTTTGCGGAGGCCGTAGCCTTAGTACGCAAGGTTTGTTGGAGTACATACTCGCAAGCCGGATTCGAGGTGTGGTGACACGAGACGTCCAACCCTGTAATTGGAAAAGAAATGTACCTTACTGTGTACACCTTATCGAAACATAAGAGTGTTAGCAAGCACTGCACAGGATTAGCAACGAACCAATAGAGTGTACCATATATAGTATCCACACAACAGAAAGAATACTCACAGCCCCGTCGCATTTTTCCCCCAACCACTAGCGCCCGTCTTTATAGTACCCACCTCCCTAGCTGCATGAACCCCCTCCAACGCAAACGCCCCACCCGCTACACCGCATCCCCTCACCCACCCACGCCTCCTCTCACGCCTCATTTCCCGGTTCCCCACCATATAATCCCCCCGACTCTTCAAAACCCTCATCAAACAACTCCACAGCATCGGTGGTTTAGTGGTAAAAGTCCGTTCCTCCATTCTGATTCGTTGAACCATAACTAACAATGTTCTAGTTAGCCGTTGCCAGAGCGCAACATCGGCTAGCCCCGGGTTCGATTCCCGGCCGATGCAATTCAGAATTTTCTTTTTGCTGGTGGGGAGGTGAGATTTTTGAATGTTTGGTGGTGCGCCGCGAGGATGGACTGTAACTAGCGCATTACGTAAGGTTCGCTTAGATGGTGCTTGCCGCTTAGTAATCGATCGATCGATCCATCCATCCAACGAACATGCACTATCACGATCTAGAGTCTAGAGCACTGTAACTTTCGAATGCAAACGGTGATCAATGACCCTCGCAACTTGTGCTTTTCTACGAAAAGGCTGCACAGGGGGACTCAGGTAGTGCTATCGCGGGTAGAGAATCTGATTTATGAGGTTTTGATCGGTCTTTTCATAGTAATTGCAAGTTTGTACATGTAGTTGCCAAGCTTATATCTACCTACAACTTCCTGTTTGTGCGATTGCACAGTGGCAGAGACTAGGGAAGCTGAAAAGCTGAAGCTTGCTCCTCCTACGTACAGTAGAGTCGGCCACTGCCTGTGTTGGCGGTCTATCGCCCACATGTCATCGACATCTCATGTCTAGGGCCGTGCAACTCCTCCGTACATGTTAGCCGTCCGCGCAGTCCCAGCCGACTCCAGCATGGTGGCTTCGCCTTGTCCTGCTATGATGGGTCGCTTTCTACGATCGACTCAACGAGATGGCGGCTTCGCAACCGACGGCGCAGACTCCTTGTAGTCCCGCCAACGGGCGAGCTCGATACGCTCGGCGACGACGATTTTGCCTCTGCGAGCTGGGGCGCATCCTAGGAGCGGTTGCTCCTTTTCAGGGTTCAATGAGGAATACCTCAGGGAACTAAATCTCCAATCCGCCCATCTAGTCCAGGTGCGGGCAACTCGGTCGACGGCGTAGTAACTTGAGGAACAAGCCCTTTCATCATATGGACGAGATCCGTCGCTTTGAAAGGCTTCTGCATGACGCGATCCTGCTTGTATTAGCCCACAACATCCAAAACAAGCGGATCTCCAACTCACAGCCCCAACCGCAATCGCATTGTCAATCTGCTCCTGCCGCACATTCGCGGTGACTGCGATTATCGGTAGCCTCTGCTCGCCTCTCAGTCCATCATTAAGCGCCTGACCCAGCAGCCCCTCTCTGTCCACTTCTCTCTTACGGATCTCCTGCATCGCAGCGAGCCCATTGAGGACCGGCATCTCCAAATCCATGAGCACGACGTCGAAGGTCTTCTTCTCGAGCATGTCCAGCGCTTCGAGGCCGTGATTCGCGACGTCGACCAGACACCCCGCCTTCTTTAGCTGCTTGCCGAGCACCTGCTGGTTGATGATGTTGTCCTCTACAAGTAAAACGTGCAGCTGTTCAGGCGCCTGACCGGCCTTACCAGAATCGTGGTAGAGCTCGCCGAGCGTCTGGGGCGGACGCTCTACGCGTCTAGCCTTGATGTAAAAGCCAAAGGTTGAGCCGTTCCCGAGCGTAGAGGACACTCCAATCTCACCACCTTGCTTTTCCGTCAGCTCCTTTGAAATGAACAGGCCGAGTCCACTGCCGCCGTAGTTAACATGAGTGCGTCCATTAGCTTGCCCGAAGCGCTCGAAAATCTTGTGAGTATCTTTGCTCTTCAAGCCAATGCCCGAATCTTGTACGAGAAACGTGAGGTATATTTCGTCGCCTTGGCCCCATTCCGGATTCGCGGTTACGTCGCAGTCATGCTTGCTTCGTGTGGCCCAGAACATATCCTGCGCAAAGAAGGCGTGGGGGTCGGAGAGACAGGCGCCGTATCTGATGGAAATGCTCCGGTCGTTGGAGGGCTTGACGAACTTGATTGCATTCGTAACGAGGTTTATGAAAATCTGAGTGACACGGGAAGGGTCGAAATAAAGGTAGTCAATTGCTAATTTGGACAATGACGCATCCGGTTCAACACTGCACCTAATGCGATGCGATTTCAGTTCTGCCTCGAACATGCCAGTAATGGAATTGACTAGCTTCGGGGGGCGTACAGCGCTTGGTGTAATAGAAAGCAACATTGAGTCGAGCCTGCTCAATGTGAGAACGTCGTCAATGATCCGCTTCTGATGGTTAGCACACTGCATGATGATGTTTGCTGCAGCAACGTTGTCAGTGAGAGCGTCAAGACACGGCTGTGGTATCTCGGCGAGCTTGGAGTGGCACTCGTCAAGAGCGTTACTGATCCCATCAGCGCAATGCACAATAGCGCTCAGAGGGTTGCGCATTTCATGGGACACGACATCGATGAAGGCCTCTTGCTGCCGTTTGGCTTCTCGTGCTTCGGCAGCTAGTCGTGCTTGGAATGTCTGAGCCCATTTGAGCTTGCTGATATCGGTGGTGCAGGACATGACGGATTTTGTAATGCCATGCTCGCGGTAGGGGAAGGCAAGAATCTGTACCTGGGCAGGTTCCGCATCGCCAATAGGTGATTTGAATAGCCGCTTGGTTCTGACCTCGACAGAAACATGGTTGTCACTCTCTAGCAGGCTGTCCCATGCCCGTTGGGCTTTGGGGCGATCTTCATCCAAGCAGCCGTCCAGGAAAGCCATTGGGCTCTGCTGATCGTGAGCATCTCGCCCCGACAATGCGTAATGGTGCTCGTTGGCCCATAACGTTTCCCCTTGGAGCGACATGTGCGCCATGCCAATCGAAGCATGCTCAATCAGGTGGCGCAGCTTCAAGTCGCTGAATGCCAATTGACTTTCCAGTTGTTGTTGGCGCTTCATTGCCTCTTCTGCGTTGACAGCCGCGAAGATGATGCTTGATACCATCCGTCCCAGGTTCTTCAAGAACTGCTCACAGTGGTCATCGAGTGGCCGGCATGGATTGGTGCCAACGATGAGGTAGGCGAAGATGCGCGATCCGCTCGTGATGGGTAGTATAGCCAATTTCTTCGATGGGGAGCCAAATCCGCCCCAAGAGATAGAGCCGAAGCGCTCATCATAGTCGATGAGGACCAGTTCGGCAGTGTCTGCGCGTCTGCAATCCGGGATCAAGCCGTCGAGACTGTCCATATCCGATCCATCCACAATTAAATTATGGCCTGTGGGGAGTCCGATGTGCCCCCGCAAACGTAGCCCTGTCGGCCCCAAACGATCTTTGGCTTCATATAGCAGAGCGAGTGGTATGTCGTTTCCATTGGTCTCGAGCGTCTTGAGGATGTGTGCGTAGACTGCATTCAAGGTAGGGTCCGGCACAGAAGCCATGCGATTCAGCATCGTGGTCCGCCGTTCAGCCAGCTGCTGGTCTGTGACTTCGATAAGCGCATTGTAGAAGCCTTCGGGCTGGCTCGTGGATCGGCTGCTCAATGGCACAAAGTTGCCCGAGAAAAAGGCCCTGCCGGTTATCAGTCTCCGTGGCCTAAATTTGCCCAGGTTGTCATCTCACTCTTCGCGCCATCCCCGCCGCTCGACCATGAGAGGCATGGCGGCCGATTGTTCGACGCCGCGGCCCGTCCGTCGCGCTTCGTCAAAGACGGGTTGGATGCTTTCCCACAATTCCGGAAATCCATCGCGGAAGGTCGAGCCCATAAGCTGCGGGTGCGCCTGCGCGGCGAGGGGCATGAAGGCTTCATTGTAGATGGCGACGAGATGCGGACCCCTGTCCACGGTCAGTCACATCGAAGTGCAGCGTCCAGCCCCTGTGCCTGTACCCACCACCAGAGACAAGCGGCGCGCGAGTCGGCAAACAGCATGCGCGTGAAGAGCTGCAGCGTGGGGCCCCAGTGCTTCAGCGGCCCCAGCTGGCTCTGCGCCCAGTCCGTGTGCCTGAAGAAGCGCACATGGTCGCTCTGGGGCAGGTCCTCGGTCCAGTCGTAGTCGTACTGGTAGTCGCAGTCTCCGGCAGCGCTCGGCGGCAGCGTCGTGGGGATGTCAGCCGTGTCAGCGATGTCTGGCGGTGGGGAGGGGTAGGGCTGCATGATGATTATTATCGCCGCAACACACAGCGACGAGGCAGCTGGACAGGCGGGAGGAGCGACGGCGGCACCCCGTTTTCTCCTACTCACTGGGTATAATTAGTCGTCCAGAAGATGGACGAGAGGGTCATGTCTCCGGCGACGCGCAGTGGCGCCCTGGACAGCGGCAGTGGCGGCAGTGGCATCGCGCATCGCATCGCCTTGGGGCGGCGGTCGGTGGCCGGCAGCAGGCGGCTCGCTTCCTCTCTCTTGGCGTGTGCAGCCCACGCTGACGCCGACCTGCTGCGACACAACCACACAACCACACCTGCACGCACCCCACCCCGTGCATGCGCAGTATTGCCGCAAACACCAAATCTATCGTCCACCGACAAGACGAGCTTGCGGCGATTTGAAGTCACCGAGGCCGAGGAGACGCGACAATCGAACGAGTACGGGAGGGGTCAGGACATCTCGCTATGAGGCTCGGTGCAACAGTCAAGGACAATGAATGATAAAAGACCTCGAGCGCGATCCCCAAGAACGCGTCTTGTGCCGGGAATATGGCGAGGCTCAGGGCAACTCGATGGCTTGGGAACAGCATGATGGAGTATGATCATCATCGTTGATGACAACACCCACCAGCACCATCATCTACTGGTCTACAATTCAAATCCGAAATGCACGTCTCGACGCCCCGCACCATGTGGTGATTCCGCCTTTGTCGAGCTCGCCGGTTCCGCAGGAGTCAGCAGATTAGTAGCGCTCCTGATCGTCTCCGACACAGCCAGGATCCTCTGCAGGTCTACGGGCTCACCCCTTGTAGTCCACCCCAACTCGAATGGAAGCCGCTCATTCTCTGCGGTGTGCTGTTAGAATCGACAACTTCCACACCAGCAACTTATGCTAACTCACCGAACAAATACTCCACCAACGTCCTGTTCACTGTCCCGGCGTCCACGTCCCCAAAGGCAATGATTGGTGCACATACCTCACCAATACTGAACTCTTCCGTGCTCTTAGTGAAGGTGTAGTTCGGGTTGAAGGCTCGCGATTCGATTTGGCGGGCCAGTTTGCCGTTGGCCAGCATCGTTGCATTGAGCATGGGTGCCGTCCAGTACTGCCGAGTCTGGTTGAAGATAGTTTCGTTATAAACGTGGTTGTTACCAAAGAAAGCATCAGAGCGACTAGTTGGATGCCATTAGCTTTAACAACTGGGTTATGGTGGTAGGTATCGATGCAACTAACCTCATGCTCGCGTCATGTTCCAAGACGTTGTGCTGATTGAGATGGTCACTAGCAGTAGTCAGCTCATTCGCTCAGTTCAGATTGAAAGTAGGACCCCGTACAGAGTGAAGAAGGTAGCATTTGGCTCCGGATTCACAATCACAGCCTGGTCGAACATCAAACTCGCAAGCGCCCCGTCGAAGTTCAACGCCGCTTTCAGTGCATTGGCTGCATTCTCTTTCGTAATGTTCCGGCCATCACGGGGAAGGTAGCCATGGTTCGCCAGCGTATTCATCATGGGGCAGGGTCCTCGAACTGCACATCGTTAACAACGTACGTCACGAGTGTTTGTAACCAACGACATACAGTCATCCTTGCCGCCGGGGATCCACTCATGCGGATTCCCATTTGCGAAGGCGGACGTGACGAGATAGAAGAAGATGGGAAACTGCATGGCGCGCATCTTGAAGTTGAGTTGGATGTCTGTGACAATGACTGAGGAGAGTCACAACAATTTGCAAGTTTTCGCTGTTCAAAAGACGTTTTCGAGAAACTGGACAGCTCCGGATGTCTAGAAAAAACACCGCGTACTCACTTCATTTATACCACCACTCTGTCGTACCACAGCCTCCCACTACCGAAGTGCCCTCGTCCCATTCTCGCAAGCTATGCCCAAACCCTCTCTGTGAACCCAGTGGGTCAAGTACAGATCCTAGCCAGCCGCACCTTTCCATAACAACATCTGCCGAGAAGGCGTAGATCATCTTCATCTCAGATCACAAACAACTGTGTAGCCAGTAGACGACGAGGAAGTGGGATGCTTGACGCGTTTCAACGATATCAGAGACGTGGTGTGGTGATGGACCGTATTTAAGCGTATTCGCTTATCGTATTGGATAATACGGGCGGGTACGGAGGCATAGAGGTCGGACTCCGCGCTGTTGCCTAGTGTTTCCTCTGAATACGGTCAAGCGCGAACAACTCTACTCCTTTAAACTTGCAACTCCTCCGACATTACACCACCGCCGCGCTATCATGGCCACCATCTCGAGTCTGCCAGTGGAACTTCTGTTCGCGATCGGGGAATACTTCGATCCCGGCGATTGCTTTGATTTCGCCCTTACTTGTAAGAACAATTGGGTTGCTTTCAAGTCGACCGTGGAAAGACACCAACAGCTCCACGGAGAATATCGCCATGTCGTCACCAAGCGTGAGGAGCGAACCATATGGAACCTACTCAACACCTCGCTAGCAAGACCAGACGTGGCTTACCATATCAAACAATTGACCTTGACACACGACCGCGATTACGGCTATCTTTCGGGCAGGTCTCATAGCCCTTGGAAGCCCCAAGGTGGTGTCCCAGGAAAGGATATAACGAGATACATCAAAGTGGCGTCAGAGAACTCCTTTTTGACCGCTGCTCCTCATGATCCAGAGTTTGAGTCGCTTCGCCGTCGCTTCCGGAAAGAAGTGGATGTGTATCAGATCATCAGAAATGGTGCTGACGGACCGTTGATTCCGGTATTGCTTTTTCTCTTGCCTCGGCTGAGGGAGCTCAGATACTGTGATGGGGGCGATGACCATTGGCTTTTGCACTCCCTCAGGCATCTAGCAGATGCATATGATCGCCTCGGCACTACATCGAATGTTTCACTGCCATTAGGGTGCTTGACGACGGCATATATCTCGCATGACGAAGACAGCCGACAACGCATCGATTGGGCTTTTGTTCACTGCATTATACGGATTCCGACTCTGCGTTCGTTTACAGGACACATGGTTGGTGGGGACTTGCATCCTCTTGAAGAGACACTGTTCGAAGGAAGGCCTCTGCGCAGCGACGCTCCAACGTCAAATGTGGAGGAACTGGTCTTTTCATACAGCGGCATCGGCCCCAACGCTTTTGAAGCCATCCTCAGCCTGACAAAGAATCTTAAGAGATTCCATTACCAACACAGTAATTACATTCACGACCCGCCTTACGATGCTTGGCGTATAGTTGCTGCACTCCGCCAGTACTGTGGCAATTCGCTTGAGAGGCTGGAGCTAGCAGCGGTTGATTCCGTTTGCGTAAGTATGTTTCTTCCTTGACGTGACGGGATGGAACTTTATGGTCACCCATCATCATCGAAAATGTTTCTAAAGCATGGAAACTCAAGCTTATGCTGACACTGGATCAGGAAGTAGATGACAAAAGCTGGGCATGCCACCCTATACTTCAATTACCCCACTTTGAGAAGTTAAAGGCCATTCGATTGGAGCTCACGGATATAGTTCCAAGCCCAAGGGATATTGAGGGGACTGAGCTAGAGCGAACGCTACAAGAGCTGCTCACGCTCACACCGCCGAGCGAATCCCCCTCACAGACTCTTCCTTATTTCTACCCGAGCATGATATTTCCGCACTCCCTCGAGCAGCTACACATGAGCAACTCCCATTACGAGTTCTTCTGGGAGTCAAGATGGCAGCCTGCGTTGGATATATTATTGGAAGCAAAAGAAACCCATCTGGTCAACCTGAAGAGCCTCTATTTCTCAGAACCGAGATCCTCAACATCTAGAAAAGAGATTGTAGAGATTCTTGCCGCTAGTGGGATTGCATTCAAGGAGATACCGTTATTCGTGAAAGAGAAATCTATCTTCACGGGCGAGTCTGGTGTCGAAGTAAACGCCCATTTGCCTTATGGTTGGTCATAGGTAGCTTGCAAGCCACCCACCGACGCGCGTGAGAGCTGAACCGAAATCATGAGCGTAGCAAGTACCTGGTCGAAGTCCAACGTTGTGGTCAACTTTGGAAGGCAATCCCTGCGGCAAATATCTCATTTTATTCCAACCTCTTTCATTGACTATACAAATAAAAACCCCCCTTCGTTCCCCACGGCATGTCCCAATCCGCTGGTATGGACCACGGCAGCCTCTAATCCGTCACTCCTCCACTCACATTCGCTGAAACAGCGCCGTGCCGTTTCCCAACCCACAATTCGGAACCCCACAGTGCGTCATGGTATGCACGTACCGGAGCTTGCCCCCCTCCACTCGAAACTCATGGGTATCCGGCCATGCGCTTTTCCCAAAGTCAAGGAAGACATCGACCACACCAACAGTCTCGTCGATGACATAACGGCGGTTCGTCAGCGGCACACCAGCCGGGACACCGACCTGACACGTTCCATTCGGCCCGGGATCGCCGTACAACCCGCCTTCGAGACGCACACAGGGCGTTCCCCAGGGAACGGTCACGTTCGGGTTGTTGAACAGGTCGCAGTAGGCATCCGCGGCCTTTTTGATCGTATCGCGCGTATCGCGTATTGCCTCAGGGATCAGGCCCCAATTCTCCTGCGTAACCCAGTATGCAGTGCCAGTGACGTTGAACAGCCAGTCGCCGGGCTTCGTGATGATGGTGTCGACCTTGTTGATCTTGTGGTCTGCGAAACGTAATTGAGTCCCGATGACGTATGGGTCGGTCGTGCTGTTGACGATGACTTCGGTGTAGGTGGCGCAGGCGGTGGTGTCGTAGATAGAGCGGTTGTGTGTGACGGGGAGTGGCTTGTTGAGGATTCCGGTGTTGACGTCGACTTTCTTGCCGTTTTCATAGTAGCCGAGCCATGTGGAGTTGTCGAAGCGGGCTTTGAGGGCGGCGGGTTGCCCGCTTGTTTGCGCAGCGAGGTAGAGGTTGGTGGTCTCGAGTAGTTGTGTGCGGACGCAGTGAGCGTTGACAGACGCTGCTATTGCGAGCGCTGGCAGAAGTAACTGAAGCATTATGGTCGGTTTGCTCGCTTTCTAGTGCTCGTTCGAAGTTTGGGCGGCTATTACATTTTTATCTCATGTGAAGAAGTCCATAGCCCCTCACGGAAATGTGATATGCCATGTAGTCTCATTATCCTTTCAATCTATACGCAAATGGGCCCCTGGGGGTGTGCATCTTGAGTGGCCAGCTAATCAATTTGCGGTTGAAGTGTTGCGGTTCCTGCAGTATGGGCAGGTGTATACATGCCCCACCTTGTCGTACGTAGACTTTGATTGTATGCATATACTTTTGCCTCTGAAAAGAAGCATCTCCACATTCTTGTGGAGCTCCTGCCCGAGAATGGGAAATAGATCTCTCGCCGCCGGTCTGAATTGCGAAAGCTGGGGTGAAGCTGTCGCCTTTGAGTGCCACGTTAGACTCTGTTTGTCCGCATCGCTCTTCACATTAAAGTCCTTAGTCGCCTTGCTCTATGAAGATGAAATGGACTGGCTTGTCGGAAAGCTTTGTCGTGCGCGATCCAGGGGGCGACTTTCGTCCCGAGGTTAGAATTTTGCTATACCATATCGGGACACACTAGCACATGTGTCAGCATCTTCTCATCGTCACCCTAAGCTTATGACTCCGAGCCTTAATACTGACCTTTATCCATCGCAGTCTGCTTCACCAACCGCAGCCATGATGAAGCACCGATCGAAACCGCCTCAGCATACCAATCATTATGGAACGATTGTCTCCGCGGACAGGCTACATCCGCACAACTCCGCACCCTGAATCAGAGTACAAGTACGAATGTATCGGTATCTTCGCACTTGTAGTCAAGTGCATGAGGCAGACGTCTTCCTTGGATCTAGCAGCAGGGAAGCCACGCCACCGCTTTCTATTCGGTGCCGTCAATGCAGCAGACGCAGTCTTACTCGATGTTTTCATCTCCCATCTTCAGCCTAGGACATCGACCCCGAGCGATCCGATTATCAGATGGCCTTTCCAGAACGCAATTCGCTCTGATGTTCGAATGCACATATCTCAAGCGAACGCAGCGACATGCATTGGAGAAAAGCTCTTGAAACGATGTGCGGATGAGGGTATTACATTTTCCATCAGCGGCGCAACTGATGAGGAATGCGACGAAGCTATGTTAGAGGAGTCCGATTACCTCATTGACGAACATACGTACAACCTTTGCTGGAATGGCGACTGGTGGTACTGGAACCATGCCAGACCTGGCGTCCCGCAAGACAATATGCTCATGAACCCGAAGTATGACGTGCGCAAACATGACGTATCGGAATCCAGGCTACGCTATCGTTATTCTCAATATGGATGGAAGGCCAGCTCAGGCGGATATCACGGAAACGGGCCGTGGAGGTGCAGGATGTGTAACGGCAAGTGCAAACGAGGAAAGTGCAAGAACGGGCCGCCGAAAGAGAAGGAGGAAGAGTTCAGACGGTATGAGGAGGAACGGGATAAATGGAAAAACGAGTGCCTGTTATTGCCTAAATCTGGAGACGAGAAGCTGAAGACCTTGACGGCTGAGGAGGTGTGCAGACGGTTTTCATTGCAACAGTTGGCAAAATACAAAAGATACTCGGAGAAATGGGAGAGCATCGACTCCTTTAGTGCTAAGTAACCTGAAAGGATTAGTCTCTCACTCTATCTCCCGTACACCGCCTGCCAATATCCGAAATCCCTTCTCTCCCGGTCCATCGTGAAGGCGGCTGATCCAAATGACCCTCTTCAATCTCTTGCTGACGTCTTCCCATTCCAAGTGCGACTCCTTCACTAGGGTTCTCCATATGCCCGTGAGCCAATCCAAATCTGAATCGAAAACAGACACAGCGCACATCATCAGCAGCCAAAGCTCCAGCGTAGGATTTCTGTGTTCCGGTTTCTCCAAGGGAATCCGACGAAACAACTTTTTGAGCCTGGTTACGAGGTACGTATATGGAAACTTCTTTCCAGGAACTCTGTATGTGGTAGTCATAAAAGCTAGCATACCTAAGCAGAGAATGTCAGATATAGTGTCATTAGACTGTCTTTCGAGCTGTAAGAGACGTGACTGGAGCGAGCTCATAATGCCTTGGAAACACTCTGCTGTTAAGCGCGAGTTGTGGTCAATGTGATCGTCTATACTGTTAGTCAGATACTGAAGATCTGCATAGACACCGGCCAGATGCTCAGATACGAGATCGTCGACATCTAGTAAATCGGTGGCAACACGGGACAAGGATCCTTCAAGCGGGGACGGCGACTTCCAGGCCATGTCATCTAGTTTGAAGCGTGTCTCTTTCCCAGGGTTACAATAGGATGCTCGCGTGCGAAATAAAGGATCCCAGAAGAAATCGTCTGGCTCGAAGCGTGGCTTGTTCCCCGAGCTCAAGCACCAAGAGAGGTCGATTCTACGCAGGTCAGCAAGCAAACACGAACAAAGAAATGCTACTCACCGATCCACCTTGTAGTGCAGTTTAGGCCGCGTTTGGAGGAATTTGATTCCGCCGCGCAGTTTCACGATGCGTTGCAGGCCAGTAATATGCGCATTGGCCGCGTGCCAGTCGCCAAGAACGGCCGAGAGAATGGTAAGGGTGACTACAACATACAATGTGGACTCCTTGAGGTGTCCGTCCTTCTCCGACAAGCTCGTGTTTAGTAGCGCTAGTGTCTTACGGAGGTGATGTAACGTTCTCGACCCTGGACTTGCTCTTACTAGCGCGAAATCGTCCAGAAGGGAGCTCATCAACAGCGCTGTTTCGAGGAAGACGCTGTCCTTGAGAAGCAGGTCAAAGGACTGTCGCTCCACGGTATCGAAGTCAACGCACACTTCGAGAGGCGAGAGGCTGTGCCTGATGGTAGTGAGGGTGTAGTCTTTGACAGTCGTGAGCACCGTTCCACTTGACTTGAACTCCTAGCTTACATTTGAAGAGCATCTCCCTTGAATCGCCGTTTATCTCCGCTGCGAATGGAACAAGCGCTAGATCATGCGGCGGTGCGGGGGGTAGTTTGGCCGCATCTCGTTTGGCCTCTCGGAGTGTACGGCGGGAGTCTTCACGCTTGTTCTTCCCTTGCATGCAGCGTTTCCGAATAAACGACCTGTCGCCCGCCTGCGTCTTTCCCTGGGCGTCCAACGACACGAAGTCAAACTGAACCGTCATTTTGACCAGATTGCTGTCTCAATGAAGAAAAGTATCCGGAGGTCAGTCCGAAGAACACGCGAGGATCCGAATTGCAGCTGGTTTGTTCGCAAGCAATAGTGGAGAGAGAGAAGGAGGACGGTGAAGAAGACGGAGGAAAGACACTCGAAGTGAGAGCTTGACATTGATGCCCCACTCAGCCTCATCTTGGCTCGCCTTATTCCTTGGCGACCAGATCGTATCCCGCTTTGGGAATAACTAGCTATTTTCGGTTAGCTCACTCGAAGAGGACTGAGTAAGTTCGATGGCATTATCATGAAAAGGGAGAACATTTCGTCCGAGGCAAGCACAGAGATATACATGAAAACGTATATATTCTCCTCTATCGGCGAAGGTTCTACTTCTGATTCCCAAGATAAAAGGTCTTTGCGAGCTTATTGCGCCCAGATCAGATTCCCAGCATCTTCCGATATCAGCTTATACATCTATTCAACCCGTACTGCCTCAACATATCTTATCGCAACACCATCATGGGCTCCACAACGCTCCAACCAACCAACGAAAACATGTTGAAGATGCTATGGACAGCCAAAGCCAAAACGAATTCAAGACCAACACCACCATCGATCTCCTTCGCCGGCCAAACTGTGATCATCACAGGCGGGAATACGGGTTTAGGCCTGACATGTGGCGAGTACATGCTCAAGCATCAACTTACACATCTCATCATCGGGTCGCGCAGCCTTGAAAGAGGAGAACACGCGGCAGCTCCGCTGCGCAAGGCATTTCCAAAAGCGAGCATCGACGTCTGGGCTCTAGACATGATATCGTATGAGTCCATCCAAGCATTTGTAGTGAAGTGCAATACTCTTCCTCGACTCGACACTGCCATTCTCAATGCCGGCATGACGCAAGCGCAGTGGCACATCAACCCATCGACCGGCCACGAAGACATATTCCAAGTCAACTACCTGTCCACGGCACTCCTCTCGATCCTCCTACTCCCACTGCTCAAGTCCAAGAGCCCTCCAAACACTCCTGGCCGTCTCTTGCTTATCGGTTCGGGTACGGCCTTGTCGGCACCATTTACGAACCGGAATGCCGACCCTCTAATCCCGTCGTTTGATGACCCCAAAGGCTGGTCGGCTATCGCCGCTGGACAGCGATATTCGCTGAGCAAGTTGGCGGGGTTGATGTTCTTGAGTAAGCTGGCTGACACTGTGGCCGCCGAAGATGTCATCGTCAATGCAGTAGCGCCAGGTATGGTGCACGGTACAGCGCTGCATAGGGACTCGCCGGCGGGTGTACGTTTAGTCATCATGCCCATACTTCATAAGCTGCTCGCGAGGTCACTAGAAGAGGGTGCGTCCACGTATGTCGACGCTGTGACCACCAAGGGAAAGGAGTCTCATGGGAGTTTTCTGGTAGATTGGGAAATAGCACCGTAAGTTTGTACCCGGAAGGCTTTTACTTCTTCCGTGTTGGTCTAACATTACAGATTCCCCTCTCTCATGTACACGGAGGAAGGGAAACAAACAACGGACAGGCTTTGGCATGAGACGGTTAAAGAGTTCGAGTTTGCTGGGGCTAGAGGGATATTAGATTCTATGGGCAGAAGAAAGTAAGAGCAGTGATGTGCTGTAACACGGCACTCTAATTGGACGACATTGATTGTCTAAGTCATGTAATCGACTAATGTGTGTGCATTTCTATGGGGAAATTAGGAATTGCATTGAGTATATCTGAAGACTTTGATATTCGATCATAGATAGAGCGTGGCCTGAGAGAACACCGTGGTCTGTATGAATGCCTCGCCGTGATGATGACCGGCCAAAAAGCGAAAGGATTATTTGTAAGTAACCGGAAGGCCTCCCGGAAGCTCGGTGATCCCTGACCATAATCGTTAGTATATTTTCACAGATGCAAAGTCGACGTTGAACTTACATTGATCACCGACATTCTCTCGAACAGATTGCCTGGTCGCGCACTTGGTCGATACGGCGGCAGTCTGGGTCTTGAGCTGACCACTGCATGTGTTTCCACTGCAACGGGCGTCCAAAGCCTTCTGCAAGACACCATCCTTCCAGCCGAAGACGTAGTCTCCATGTTGTCCATATCCAGTACTATCGTGGTTGTCAGTGAGCGTGATCACCCAGAGAGAGGACCTGGACTCACCCGTCGCCCATGGAGTAGACGAAAGGTTGCGAGCCATCGGAGGGCCACATGCTCTTATCGTTGAACTCGGTGGTGTCCCACATGACTTCGTACATGAGCTGCGGAAGACGAACTGGATGCGAAGCTGGGCAAGGGCCCGTAGACTCAAAAGATCCCGAGGAAGGACTAAATTTGTCAGTTTACTTTCATGCCAATGCGGGGAAGGAGAGGAGACAACTTACTAAGCGACGTGGTCTTTGTGATTGGGGCTGTCGACGTCCTTTCCGTTCCAGCATCTAGCTTCACGTCAGTACCCTTTGAACGATATTCAGTCATAGACCATACGTTGGGAAAGTAATAGTCGTGCGGATACCGCCTCCGCACTGCGTTTTGGGAAGATCAAACGTGTCGGCGCCGGTGCAGGGAGCACCGCCAAACGGATCCTGCTTCATGTTGGAGAAGCAGCGATGGCACAGCTGCTTTTGCTGGCCGGTCTTGGTGCGGAGTCCGGCATCTCCGACGAGCATACGGAAACCCTGATATTCCATATATCAGTAGGAGCCTAGTCGCTTTTCGAGTCGTGCGTTCATACCTTGGGGAAAGCCGTCACTTTGGTCTTGCCATCATACGGGGGAATGTAGTACACGGTGACACCTTCACGACCTTGGAGCCCCAAGTTCACCATCTGCTTGACGCGTTTGAATGTGCCGTTCTTGGCCTTGAAGTACAAGTTCGCGGTCCAGTAGTTTGAGAAATCTAACTGCGTCAGATTACAGTTGGACTTCGCCATTTCGAGCAACGTACCTTCGGAGAAGTCGCAAGTGGTGCAGGAAGACTTCGTGGATGGGTCATAGTTGACCGGTGTCATGCTCACGTTGAACGAATCACCTCCGACGATTTGGTGCCTGGTTGATCAGTCAATCGAATGTACGTATTTTGCGACCCAAAACATACATGTGTGTCGCAGGAGTGACACCCGGTTGAACGAGGGGGTCGATACGGTCGAAGACGAGTTGAGAGCACTGGAAGCGCATCATAGCGGCCTGCGCAAACTGTCGGGCCATGAGGCCGTGAGATGAGGCTGCCGCAGCATCTTGCACGGCGAGCCCGAGGGCTAGGGCGAGAGACGTCCACTGCATGTTGATGAATGGGTATCTTCGTCTTGCTGGTATGGAAAGAAGTTAGAGTATCTCGAGCAGAGGGGAAAAGGTGTCGGTGACTTGAAGGCGATCTTTTTGAATGCTAGCCCGCCGACGACACACTGCCGACGCGAGAATGATAGCCCTGATAGTGTTAACAGGCATTCCATGCGTCCGCTAGGCAGGCATGTTTTTGGGCAAGATTATAGGCGGATCGTCGCCCATGGAGAGTGCATGATGAACTGCCGTAGATTAAAAGCTTGAGTGTTCATCTATGCTAGGCGGTCGATCAATCAGATAACACATTCATGTGCGACGAAATAAATGAGGTGCACTCGAAGAAATCGAGATTGGGCATTTGGTTAATAATTCTTAGTACGGCGAGCAGGGTTTAGATGAGAAGATAGGGTTTGGAAGCCATCCAGAAGGGATCGAAGAACGCTGGGACAAGGGTGGAACGTGAGGACTTCGGGCGGGAACTTCGAGACTTCTTGCATTTGAAACGATTGCGGGAGCCTCAATCGCGTGTCTTCAATATGCGTTGAAGAAGTTAGATAGAGATAAACGTGGCCTGAGGTATTATCAGCCCGGTCAAGCTCGTGTCATTCCAGGTTTACTTCGTACCGGGCTTTGCTCTGCCAGATCAAGTCGTGTGGATATTTGAGCATTCGATAAGCCGGAGGGGAGCCGGTGTCCTGCTTCAGCAATGTCATCGGAGCACGCCGGCGCTTCCGAATTCTGCGGAGCCGGGCGCTAGGTGGAGCACGTGAGATGTTTCCACTCTCAGGCATCCTCAACGGGCACGCTTGGTCTACTATTGAAAAGTTTCCATCGCAAAACATGTTTATAAAAGCGGAGGGATAAGTAAAGAGCCTTGAAGCGCCCAAAATTCGAGGTTTTCAAGGTTCGAGATAAAGTCACGTTGATGTGGCGACACCTGCTGCCGGGCCGCGTTAGTTGGGCTGGACCCTTCTTTGTGCTCAGTGGATGCCTCAGGACCCAACCCCACTCGGTAGCGCCTCTGTCTTACATCGTCCCATCCGGGCAGACTGTTTGATACAGCTCGGTCAGCATAACAAGCGTGTATTGCGCCATATGCTTTAGTGTTCACAACACTGTTTTGTAGATCTTGCGCCGCCTCCTATTCGCCCCTTCAATAGTAAATGGTGGAGCTTTTAGTACCACAAACAAAGTCCTTTGCAATGCTCTTTGCAAGAACTTGCTACACCAAACGTACCTAAAACTTGATTAGCAGTGCTGTAAAAAAATTAAGGACTTGTTTCTGGCTTAGCTTAGGTATGTTAACTGTACGCCCAACCAGTCGCCCTCTAGGAGACGAGTTCAGCGCACGCTGTGCAATTTTTGTTTTCTGAAGTTAAGCTATCAGAGTCTATGCATTCACTGCGACGTTACAAAACTAACCACCGTTTTAAGCCTTGTACTAAAATCGCCCTGCCAGAACGAGCGTCTTATTAAGGGGTTGGGATGGGCGGAAGAAAGTGTTGCTAGTGGTAGTGAATCTTCAAAATGAATGAACTTACGCCAAAGATGAATAAAGGTCTAAAGTCAATGTCTGAGGTATTGTTTAGATGTGGGATACGCAGTAAGCACCGAAGTTGGGCGGTATGCGGTATGCGTAAAAAGTTGAGTGAAAGCTCTCAGATAATCACCAAACGTCTCATCCCGATCATGAACCTTTTCTCACCGCAAAAGTTTCTTTCCCACACCATCGTCTGTGCTTCTTCGTACGTCATACACACGACCCTCGGTTTGTAAACAGTCGACAGTGCTCCCTCGCTCGCAGTTTCTTCTCCACCAACCCACCAACCCACCTCTTCTCGTGTCAACCTCAACCCAATTCTCTCTCTTTGAGCTGCTTGTCCATCCATACAAACAGTCCTCTTTTCCAGACAACACGAGCACAATGCTCCCCAACGTCTACTTCGGCTGCTCCCAAGGCGCACCATCGCCAGAGTCCTCAACGCAGCCTGCCGACACAGGATCGTCGCCGAAGCCTCCGCTGTCGTTTCACGCGCCCAATGTGAGCATGGATATATGCGAGGATGCAGGAGCGCAAGACGTGGATATGCTAGTCGACGCTCCGGTCATGAACATGCACGGACACGAGGATGCAGAAGCACAAGAAGAGAACGTGGTATTCGACGCGCCGGTTATGAAAGCGCACAAACACGAGGATGCAGGAGCTCAAGACGTGAACATGCTAGTCGTCGCTCCGGTCATGAACACACATGAACATGAGTATGCGGTCATGGAAGTGTATAAAAACGAGGATGCAGGAGCACAAGACGAAGACATGCTAGTCGACGCGCCTATGCCCTCGTCCCCGCGCCCTGAATCCATACCTTTGACACGCCCTGGTTTGGCTCCATCTCAAGATCCACCTGGAGTGATTACGACCAGCCCGTCGGTATCAGATCCGGCCTATTTCGACCGCCGATGCCCCCATAAAACCCATCCAGCTATAGCCACCAGCTTCAAGGGTTCGCTATGCCCACCCTGCCTGGTATCTAACAGAATCAAGACGATGCGCCATTTCCATGAGAGGATCGCCTCAAAAGGTGGTGTTGAGAAATGGTGCCTGGCAGTGAGAGGTGATCCAACATCTGCGAAGTGGGTAAAGCTCAAAGCCCTTCCAAAGTCACAGCTAGCCAAAATCGAAGAGTATAAGAGTACAATCAAAGGCCGGGACAAGAAACATAAAAAACGCAATTTAGGGTACCGAAACGTAGAAGTAGATCTTCTGAAGATAGTGGCGCAACTGGAGAAGCACAATGAGCAAGAGCTACAGTACGAGCAAGAGAATGGCGCCGTCGAGTGTGAGCATTCGGCCCAGCGGGCATTGGAGATCTACCACAAAGCTAAATTCGACATCATGTACGTACCTGGCGATCCAGCGGGTGAGAGCAACAAGCGGAAGCGGGAAGAAGAGACCGAAGATGAAGACGTAACAAACCACAACGCTTCATATGGACCAGAGGACGACGTACCCCAAGTTAAACGCCGCCGTCGCGTCACGTTCAAAGACACAGTGGCAGTACGGACGCTATTCGACGTCGACGAGTTCCGCAAATTGCCTGCCCGTGAGCCGTCGGCAACGGCCGTGACACGGGCACGCAGCTGTCTCCGAGGCGGCTCCAATCCCGTTACTCGGCCCAGAACCAGGATTGAAAAGATCCGGAGTCAAGTAAATATCTATACGAGTAAAGTCCATGGCCTGTTCCGAGATCCAATACCTCCAGCTGTCCTGCCCCGAAGTGTTCCGCTTCCCTTGAACGAGCAATGCTCACGAAAGGGCGCATATTTCAAGCGGACCGGAGTCAAGAAGTACAGCCCCGGGGCGTGGGCTCCACGAGCCGGATGGGAGCGAATGGACACCGGTCTTTCGAAGATGCCATGGAAATCGGCGGGAGTATACATCAAGGAGTCACAAAAAGAAGCCGATGCAATGGATATTGAAATATTCCCGGCGCTGTTCCCAGTAGTTCCCACTATAGGATTGGCGATTGGGACTTTGGCTGCTCCGGTAGCTTTGGGGTGCATTATTTATCATTACCAGTAACAAAGTCGCAAGAAGGGTGCGAGTGGGAGAAGCTATGACTCAAAATGATTGCGACGATTACCTTAGATATCTACTTGATATAATCATGCCCCTTTAATTCTCCGGTCGGTCGCGGATCCGACGCCAAGGAAGTTGTCGACTCTCGTGGCCCCGAATCTACCTCATCGGCCGTATTGCGGTTCTCGAGAATTATCTCCTCTATCTCGTCTTCAGTGGGGGCAGTGGTTCTCGAGGGCTTCGAGGGCTTCGAGGATCTGGATGCTTTCGTGCGACGGTCATGTGTGAAAAGAGTGCGAAACGAACCAACACAAGCGACTATGATGGCTGTAGTGAACGTTAGTCATTGCGGATAAAGATTCGAATGACATCCTACCAATGTTCATCTCCAGGCTCGTCCAAAGCTCTGCCCATATAGGATCCATCTGATTACTGACACCGCTAGTGGTTGTGGTAGTCACGGCGGCCCGGACAATCGCAAACACGATGGTAACGAGGACGAGGGAGAAGACACCCATAAGACCCAACCTCTGGCGAAGCGTAAGGGTAGTTCGCCACACAATGTTCACCGGAATCGACACGACTGTCGCTGTTAGCGCCCATATTCCAACAGGTGATGGTGAGGACATCTCACTAAGGCAGTCGGTAAAGACATCTAGCGCACAATTGACCTTCATCGACACGTAGGATGGTCCTTTCGTTTGCGTGCATTCGGGAGTCCTCATTATCGCGAACCCGCCGAGCGTGCAGCGGTATGGCAGCGTTGCATAACAGGCGAAGTAGCTAGCTGCTGTAATGGCAGTCACAATCCACCAGTGCCAGTGGAGGCTACGCAGGGTTACAGGAGTGAGTCGGCGAAAGAAAATCAAGAAACTGAACTTGATGCACCACAGGCTTGTGTAGAATATCATCAAGGAAGAAGTGAAGCCCTCGTAGAAATGCTCCGTGTGCTTGCTGAAGTTTTCAGGTACAGGTGGTCCGAGTCCAGCACCCCAGTAGACCACTACGAAAGCAGATTTCGACAGGACCGTATACATAATGGAGATGGCCAACGACGATAACCAGGCCACAATAACCAGGGCGTCGTCGAGGAAGAGCTTTCGCTGCGTAACCCATCGGGCATAGAACCGCAGCGGTAGGAAGGCGAGGGAGAGCATTACGGACGTCCAGACAATGCCCTACGACCCAGTCAGCTTCATCATCAACTGCGAGCTTCGTATAAGGAAGGTGGGGACCCACCAAGAAGCCCGGCTTGTCAACATATGGCGGAGCCCATAACAGTACTGCCATTGCCGATACCACTATCTCGTGCGTGTCGATGCGCCCAAAAACAGTCGCGTGGAGATGGTCTCCACACGTACCGTGGGCGCCGTATCCCTCATATACAACGGCGCGAATTTGGACCCAAGAACAGGACGCGACTGACAGCGGGATGTAGCAAGGAACGCTTTGCCTGTTACGTTTGTCCAACAGCCTAGTTTCGTTTCACACCCCAAAACAAATTCGCCTTGGAGTCTAAGGCAGTAGCATCCAACCAATCAGTCGCTTACGAGGCGCTGATGGAGCTGTCTTCATCTCGCTGTGATTGGAGAGAAGTGCAAAACGATGCGGCAAACATTTAGCAGCGTACTCGGGGAATTTTCGAACTTGTGACGCTTGTCAATCGGGTTCATGTTGGGGGGTACCCATTCGGGTGGGGATAGCGCATGTTGGGTGCATGTCATTGCTGCCCATCAACGCGCAGGACTGGCGGATAAGGGCGCATTGAGGCCTTTGATGGGTTATGGCGACATTCAGATGTTGGTGATCGGCGGTGGTGTATGGCTTCGGGGTGGGGTGCGGTGAGATTGAAGCTTTCGGCATAGGTGGGGGTGTGGGGGTGATCCGCCGTTTTATGGATTTCAGACACGTCAGCCTTGACAGTGTTACCACTTTTCATGATGCGTTCAAAGAATGCCGATTAGAGGGACGAAATATTTACTAGAAGGCACTCATGTTATCTATATGGTATGACACCTGATGCGCGTTGCAAATGGTTTTGCTGGGAATTGAGTTTCTCAACGGCTTCTAATCGAGCTTGTCCACATCAGGCACACTACAAAAACTTTTCCCCTTGTAGCTAGGCAACGTCCCCTAGTTGCTAAAGGATTAGTTAGGGGATAGCTAGGGGATAGCAAGGGGATGTGTCTTTGTTATTAGGAGGTGCTAGGGGATATATCCCCTAGCTATCCCCTAGCATCCCCTAGCATCCCCTAGCTATCCCTACGCTAGAGGTCTTCATACACGCTAGAGCGCCGGAGCCACACACGCCGGATCTCCGCACCCCGCGCCTGCGCTATATAGTCAAGGTCGGCGCATCTCATCTATCTCATCCATCACGGTGACGCGCTCTCTCTTCGCAACCAGTCACTGATGTAGTACAGGCGAACATGAGGCATCTCACGATGAGGTAATTCGGCAGGCAGGCACGCACGCAGATAGTGACGTAGCGTTGGTGAGGCAATCCGGATGTCCGGGTGGGGAGCTGGCTGATCTTAGGAATGTTTAAATAGTCCTCTAATCACTTGTTTGACAAAGCAAGCGTTGTAACACCCTCGATTGGGTAGATGTGAGGCATTCGTTTCAAGGCGACAATTTTTGCATCACTTGTGGGCTTTGTGGGTCTTCCATAATTCATCAGGCATCAATGGGATACAGTGTAAGTTAGCTGGCTTCCCAGACACCCGATTTCCAGAAACTTCTCTTATTGACTTGACAAAGCAAACTCGCTTCTTAGATACGAAAGAGATTACATTTACTATACTATGATGTCGAGACGTATTAGCCACCTTTCTAGATCTATTCATACCCTGCAACACCGATCAGAAAATGTACCAGCAGTTACTGTAGCTATAGCATCGCCATTGGAAGGCTTCATTGGTTAGAATTATGTAGTCCGCATTGACAATGGCGCCGATGGTAGCGGTGAAGATGAGCGATTGAGTGCGCATAGTGGCGGATAAATTGTAGTTCAGAGATGTGTAAGTGAACAGGTATGTGTTATGATGTGGTGAATTTGAAAAAGAATTAGTAGACTGCAGCTTTAGATATGTCGTTGTGATCCTGGAATCTACGGCGGTCATCAAGTGCATTCTATACCCTCGCTCCCAAAGTTCATTCCGCAAGCATATTTCAGCCCCATGTTCTTTAGTCGCTACACTTGACTTCAGGCTTACTATCTCCGTGACTGAAAGGTAAGCTCGCGAGGATTGCGAAACTCCGGGTTGTGAAAGTAGCAAGTGCTGCAGCTATTGGTTTGTGTTCTGCTTCTAGCTTGGGGCTGAATTGTAGTTCGATGAGATGCATTATCCCCATCGAGAGGCTAGTCGCAATCTTGAGTGCCTTAGGATACAGCATACAATACACGTCATACCGCAATCATCGCATGTGAAGCCTTTCGTCGTGCAAACAAGCGATAGCCATCCAAATCACCAGAGACCCGGCCCTTCAACTTACAGCTGGCTCACTCTTCCGCTGAACACATTTGGCATATTAGCAATTACTGCGCCAAACCTCGTTGTTGTAACGACATTCCCTTTTCAGCAGCTCCAATGTGATTAGAACCTGACAGCGCTTTTTCCCGAACAGGTGTTTCTCTCGCCCGATTCTTATAATGCGACCTCGGCGTTTCGGGGTTGATCTGTGTCAGGACCTGGCCCCCAATTTAGCGATGCGGTTGGCCAAAAGTATTGTGAGCATCGATATGGCAGAGTTACTACACAGTTCCGATTGGTGATGTTAAGGAAAGGTATACCATGATAAAGGAAATGTCGTGTTTCCTTCATAATTATCCAGTTTTAGACCAAATTTGGGGATCATTCGAACTTCCATTTACAGGGAATCTTGGGGGCGAATGTTGAAGACTCCTAGTTTCAAAACTGGTATTCGTTTTTGCATGGACTTGTAGTATTGGAGGGACACTGTTGCCGCGACTTCGTAGCGACCGGGGCAACCAGGATGGTAGTGTTTAACATGGAGTGAGTTCACCGCGGTCTCTTCTTCTATGAAGTGTGCTTCGGGAAGCGAAAGGAACTAGTGACCGGTGCGTATTCTTCCAGGAATTCCAACTTGCTGACTTCAGTAGTCAGTCGTTAGGCCTTGGATAGAACGTCGAGTACGGTTATGCAGCCACCTACTCCTTGTGTATATGCTAAGCTGTTCCCCCAAGGAACATTTCTATTATGTTCCATGCCATCTATGACGTATTCTGGAGTGTGATCTAAACCAGACTATCGACCGTATTACAAGCTGTCTAGACAGCAGAGCAAAGAGCAAGATACAAGGCCAGTCAGCAATCGCGCACTGTTTTTGCCCAGCGGTTGGTGTGGAATTTCAACTTGACGGTATTTTTGTCTGTGCCTGTCATTATTCATCATGAACACTCGTGGTATGGTGCCATTCAGCTGGACGATGCAGGTTAGGTGCTGAACTCTGATTGGGTGGGTTTGAAGGCCGTCTTCTTAGTATGTATCGTGATACGAAAGTTGGGCTTCGTGTTGTGCATGATCGATCTGGAACTAGATTCTGCTTTTGCAGTCCTGGGATATCTTGCTTGTCAAAGCCGAGTAGGAAGATGATCGTGTGTCTGTGGTTTACGTTGCAATAAGCCGATAGAGATGGTTCCTGAAATTCGGTTTAGCAGAGGTGAAGTGGTCTGATGAAGGAAATACTCTGCTAGGATTTGGGCCGTGGTATGAAAGTCCACCCCACCAACGTAGTCTTAGCCCCTGGGTCTCCAGTGGGAAATACCAAGATATTGCCAAGGCAAAAAAAAATAAGATTCCACTCCCAAGCCCGCCACATTGGCTATTTCTTGACCACCTGCAGCTGTAGCTTCGACATCCGGGTTTAGTTAACTGCGCTAGATTCGTACAGAGTACGTCCGCTCTCTCCGACCCTTTCCCAGGATTAATACTCTTTGCGGAAGTAACAGGACCCGGAGCTGAATATTTGAATCTTTGGGGTGGCGCATACTCTTCGATTCGTTTAACTATGCGATGCGGTTGGGGGTCAACTTAAAAACAAGTGACTAGGACCCGTTCCCGTCGTCATCTCATTGAGCTTGGCTCCGCTGTGGCGTTTTTCCGAGATGGAGCAATCGCGTGCCTCCGTTCGTGCAAACCGAGCCTTTACGGAGGCATCGGGATGAACACGAGGAGAAACAACACGTGGGTGTAAAACTCCATGTTCTAAATTTGCCCTATCCTCGTTCAAGCACGCGATGGCAGACGGCTTACGCCCCGACATGCAGCCGCGGATCCCTCCGCGTTTTAGCGCGCGAAAGACTGCGCCACGGGCATTTGGAGCCGCGTGCATGGTCCACGCCCTGGTTGCTGGATTGGTCACGACGGAGGTAGTTGGTTCGCTCTGACGTTGAGGACGGGAAGCCCGTCAGCAGACCAACGGGGTTCGGTAGAGGTGGTGGACGGATACGAGGTGGCGATGCCGATTGGGGGCGGCCTGAGGCCCGACGTTGTGGAGAGGCGTAGTGGCACGCCTTCAGACAAATCATCGAAGCACTACCTTTGTAGAGTCTAGCCGTCAGTAGCGCTCTGATGAGAGATTGTGCGAATATCTGAGTAAGTTTGTGAGATGGAGAGTAGAAACAGAGAACAAAGCCATATATCGTACTGAGAGTTGGAGCGCCCGGCGTAGTTGTCTGCACTTTACTCCGTACACCCACCGACTGTAACCTCTAATATAGACAATGGGATTCAGAAATCCGATGTATGTTGGCTTGAATAATGCACGTTCAGTTCAAAATATCCCATCACCCTTACCTATGTTACCAAGACCGAGCGGCGTGCAGCCGGCATGGCCTCCGCTCCGCTACCCCTGCATGTTGCTTGATCAACTTGCCAAGATGCACGAGGTCCGCCATACCGTATACGAGGCTACGTATCTCGCACGAGCATCTTACCGAGTCAGTCGAACCCAGGTTCCTCATGATCTCGACCTGTTCTGTTCCGCTCCCGCGTTACGCGGAGTGACTGGAGCCTGCCCGACCCTGCTTTATGCTTGCTAGCGTCGAGGGCACCGGTGATGTTCAATGCCTTTTCTGTACTAGAACTGTCGATGTGCTCTTTGAAAGTGGGTTCGCGCTAGTCTCCCGTCAAGGAACACGGGCTCTAACACGCGGTAACGGGCCGTTCCTAAAATACGTAGGCGTATCGAAGTGGGTCACTCGCCCTCGAAGCAGTCAAGCTCTACCTTCACCGGCCTGTGAGGTTTGAAATGACGCCCTGGATGCTGAGATGTTGTGGTCTGGAACCGAGGTCCACTTCCCGTTCGTATGCGAGGGTGGCAAGCCGTATTGACTAGTTGACGATCATGTTGCTCGCGAGGCTCCTTCTCACTCCTGTGTGGTGGCTATTGGGACCGGTACCTTGCTGCAACCCCACTAGCCTGCACATGATTCCGGCTATCAACAGACGATATCAGTATACATCAAACTTCAAAGTAGTCTCCGAAAACCACGGTGAAAGGGCTTACGTAGTTTAGATCGACATCACTCAAGTGTTTGTCGAACACTGGCTGAGTGCCATATTCCCATCAGAACGCCCTACAAGCAGTGCCATATGTTTAAGCGCCTTTGCCACAAGCATTTCCACAAAAGCCACCAACTGTCTCAAGAGTAAAGCCTCTATCTTGGCTGCAGCGAAGGGGGCATAATTGTGTGTGCTTGGTGTCTTTCGTTTACCACTGCTGCCTATCAAGACTGAGACATCAAGCCGTTCGATCGAAGATGATCCAAGCTCGGGGTTCGAATTTGCCTTCAGAGAATACGGAGGCTGCAGACAAATGCTTAGGAGTCTTCGCCGAGATTTCTGATACCTAGCTAGCTTGGCAGATGTTCGTGAGCGCTTAGAGATGGTAATGGTATACCTCTTGATGGAGTATTCACGACTATCTCTTCAAGGTAGTCTAGCTGCCTAGGTAGTCAGATAGCACTCCCAGATATGCTTCGACCCCTATACTTATATTTCAGATTAGTGTAAGTGCTGTATGTTCCCTCTCAATTACACCTACTCGAGCGTTATTCCCCAGAGAAGTGCACAGTGCCAAGAAACTGACGTACTCCGAGTCATTCGAGTACCCACTCACCCACCCATCCACATAAGCCATGAGGCGTCGCCTGAAGCAGAGATACGAAGGGACTCACAGATCTTTCAGGCCAATCTGTACCTTTTGCCCCTCGATGCAGCCACTCGATGCAAGTCCGGTCGGCCAGACCTCGACGAACCACACCCACAGAGCCCTAGATTCGATAGTTTGATGCAGTGTGATTCACAACCCCACGGAGGGAGGTCTCGAGAGAAACTGTAGGCGAGGTCTGTCGGCAGTTCTCAGCGATATGAAAGCCGTCTGCTGCAGTGGGAGGCGAATTCCATGGCCGGAGAGATATAAAGTACGAGCGTCCGCAAACTTTGAAAGACATCAGCCAGCAGCTGCTCCCCACAGTCATTCACTTGCTCCTTCTTCTACCTTCTAGTCAATATGTTACCAAACCTTGTTCAAGTAGCCTTTGGGCTCTCCCTTCTTTCGTCGGGCCTGTGCCAGCGCCTGCGCCCCGCAAAATACACCGACAAGATTCCCGACTCTGAGAAGAAAGCTCTCAAGGGCATCATCGAAGATGACCCCAACGACTTCATGAGCATCCAGAGTGATTGGGAAAGCCCCGAGTACACGCAGATCTACAAAACCGCACTCCCGATCCCCCCGAAGAAGGAGCCCAAGTAGTAGGTTACGCACCTGCTTGTCTGAAATGTGATGGATCACTGACCAAAGTTAGCAAAATCACCAACCCTGTCACTGGCAAGGAGATCTGGTACTTCGAGATTGAGATCAAACCTTTCACCACGCAGGTCTATCCGGGCAAGAAGCCCGCTCGATTAGTTGGCTACGATGGCATCTCGCCCGGTCCGACTATCATCGTGCCTAGGGGCACCGAGTCAGTAGTGCGCTTCGTGAACAACGGCGACCGAGAGAGCTCTATCCATCTCCACGGCTCTCCATCCCGAGCTCCTTTCGATGGATGGGCTGAGGATCTCATCTTCCCTGGCCAGTACAAGGATTACTACTATCCCAACAACCAAGCAGCACGCTTCCTGTGGTACCATGACCACGCCATGCACTTTGTGAGTGCTCGCCGTAATGTCTCGGACTTCGTAATCTAACACAATGGCAGACTGCGGAAAACGCGTATTTCGGTCAGGCTGGGGCTTACCTCATCAATGACCCAGCTGAAGATGCTCTTGGCTTGCCATCCGGATACGGTCAATACGACATCCCGATCGTGCTCGGCTCCAAATATTACAACGCCGACGGCACGCTGCAGACCACTATAGGCGAGGAAGATAGTCTGTGGGGTGACGTCATCCACGTGAACGGTCAGCCATGGCCGTTCTTCAACGTCCAGCCGCGCAAATATCGCTTCCGCTTTTTGAACGCTGCCGTGTCCCGAAACTTCGACTTGTACTTTGTTAAAGCTAATGCTGTCAACACGAAGCTGCCCTTCCAAGTCATTGCCTCCGATGCTGGTCTTCTCGAGCGCCCGATCACGACCTCAGACTTGATCGTGGCCGTCGCGGAACGTTACGAGATTGTCTTCGACTTCTCAAAATTCGCCGGCCAGACTCTCGAGCTGCGCAACCTCGTAGACGCCAATGGTATCGGAACCGACGATGAGTATCTCAACACCCACAAGGTCATGCGCATCGTCGTTAGCAGCGGAGCCGTCACAGACAACTCGAAGGTGCCAGCTGCCCTCGCCACGATCCCGTTCCCTCCCGACTCTACAGGCATCGACCACCACTTCAGGTTCCACCGCACCAACAGCGAATGGCGCATCAACGGCGTCGGATTCGCAGACGTCGCGAACCGAATTCTCGCCAAGGTTCCCCGTGGCACTGTTGAGATCTGGGAGCTCGAGAACGGATCTGGCGGCTGGACGCACCCCATCCATATACATCTCGTCGATTTCAAGGTGCTCGAGCGCTTTGGTGGCGACCGTGGCGTCATGCCGTACGAAGCCGCCGGTCTCAAAGACGTCGTCTGGCTAGGCAAAGGCGAGACCGTCCTCGTGGAAGCGCATTACCAGCCGTGGGTCGGAGTTTACATGTTCCATTGCCACAACCTGATCCACGAAGATAACGACATGATGGGCGCGTTCAACGTCACTAAGCTGCAGAACTTCGGATACAATGAGACTACCGACTTCTCTGATCCGGAAGATCCTCGCTGGTCTGCTCGTCCCTATGTCAAAGCTGATTTCAGCGCCCGCTCAGGTATCTTCACCCAGCAGTCGATCACCGATGCTGTCACCAATCTCGCCCGCCAGCAGCCGTACAGTGAGTTGGCGGGTGTTACAGATGCTTTGGACGACTATTACTCCGGAAACAGGAAGCGGACAGACGCGCCTGCATCTGAAGCTGCTGCACCAATCCCACGCTATAGGCGAGTTGTCGTATAATCAGGGTCATTGACCTCTCTCTTACAAAAGGATGCATTTTGGTGATTCTCTTTTGTTTCTTCCTGTCGCTCACTCGCAATTTTTTGGCCACTGTTAGTGTTCTTTTCCTTTCTGTGATGGGAATGTTGCTGTCGATTCGCTCTTTGAGGGTCACATCTTGAGTTAACTTCTTGTAAATAACCTTAGTCGAATACACATGTTCATCTCTCAATGTGTGCCCCTGCCGGTAGCCCTTACACACCTAACTGCGCATTAGTAAGGAAATGACTACCACCCCCACAGCGATATCCTTGCATCTCTTTAATCCACTGAAAACCCATTGGGCAACAACCCAATTCTCGACATTTCTTTTGAGCCTGCATTTCCTTTTCTCTTTCTCCTCTTTCCATTGCTGCAAGAAATTCTTCATGCCTTCTTCTTTCGAGTTCAGCTTCTACTCTTTCCGCTTCTCGACGTCGCCTTTCTTCTCTTCGACCTTCATACTGCTCTTGTACTTTGTGTCTATATAGTGGCAGAGTATCTGCTGTAGTTCCTGGTCATTGTAATCCTGAAATTCCATCGATACCGGGATTCGACTTGGTATTCCAGGGTTATGGGCAAAGAAGGCTTCCATCTGCTTATGGTAGCCGGCCAAGACAAAGACTACTTTCCCAGTGAGGTTCTCAATCTCGACTAAGAGGTAGTCTAAAACCGCTTTGCCACCATAGCTATTCCCAGAGACCAACTGATAGGCTTCATCAATGAAAAAGACGCCCCCACCTTCTTCAAGGATCTTATCGATGTGGGCTTTGCAGGCAGATACTCCATCGTTGGCTAGAGAAGATCCTGAGGATTCGATGAAATGATCCCCAGGGAGTGCGCCAACTTCGACCAAGAATTTGGCGTAGAGGCGTGCAACCGTTGTTTTACCTACGTGACTATGGTCAGGCAGATACTGTGACTTGTTAAATGTAAGACCATACCTGTACCCGGGTTCCCCAGCAATGCAGCTCCGAGCCTTTCGCCTTTTAGTGAGACATCTTGTCGTACTACGGTATCTACCTTGGACTTGATGCCAAGGAAGCTCTGCTTGACAGTCTCCAGTCCTGCGTCTAATCGTGAGCACCAGTTAAAACACAAAAATGCAATACTGACCTATCATCTCCATTAACGCGTCAAGCGCCTCATTCTCTGCACCTTCATGCTTTTTTTGCCACTCCCAATCATCTTTCGACTCGCTTTTTCCCCAGTCCTGTATCGGCTGTTTGTTGGTTGATGTGTTTCCTTTTTCGTTATCTGTATTTGTAGACTCATTCGTTGAAGTTTGAGAGGACGCATGCACAGCTTCAGCGTTCGTGGAATGGGAAGTGGGTGGTGAGACTGATGTTTCACGAGTCGAATTGAGTGTTGTCGTAGAGTTTCTAGCCTTCTCTTTCAAGTTCGTCAAATCCAGCTTCATTTGAGCTAGAGAGTTTTGTCGGTCCTGTTCCTCGGCTCGATCCTTGAGAACACGCTTCTGGTGGTCAAGCTCTTCGCGCATCTCCGCTAGTCTAGCAGCGTATGCGTCTTGCTTTGCCTGGCATTCTTGATCAAGCCTATGGTCTCGCTGGCGCTTCTTCTCTTGTAGGCGATATTCTGCCTCGCATTTCTTGCAAGAAGATGCGGCCTTGTCATGGCACCTTCTCGAAATTTTGTGATTCTTTGGACATTGAGAGGTGACGATAGCCATGCATTTCATTTTCGAGTGATCTTGCAGTTGGTGACATCGCTATAGACAGGCGTGATTGCCACAGTTGAGCAGTATCCCACTTCATAGTGTCAGCATTGTCACCAAGCGTCGCGCTTCTTCTACATCGACTCACCAAGACTCTGAACAGCCTCCATCTGGGCAAACCGTTTCAAACTGCTCCTTTTTCGAGATGAGTGCCTTCTTTTCAGGATGCTGCTCGCATTTTACAGGAAACCCGTCGTAGACATGGCCCTCTCGCTTTAACTGATCCATCAGCGGAACCCACACGTCTTTGCCTTTACGACTGTTCATAAATGTATCTGCATTTCCAATCATTATTGAGCCGTTCCGTGCTCTTGACAGAAGCACGTTCACTCGCTGTGGGAAAGCCATGAACCCAATGTCTCCTGCAGTGTTGCTCCGCGTCAAGGATGCGATGACAATGTCGCTCTCTTCTCCTTGGTAGTTGTCTGGAACCTGTTAGTCTTGAGTCTCATGATTTACAACAATACAGGGAGCACGATAGAACTTCAGTCTTGTGAAAGGGATAGACCTGAAAACTTGGCTGACCTATTGTAGATATGCGAATCATTCGTTTAGAGATATTCGCAGCTGCAGGTGTGAGCAGACCGGCCTGGATCAGCTCGTGCGAGTCCAAATCGTTCAGAATAGGGTCATTGTCCCTGGAGAGCGTCTTCAGAAGGAGGAACAGTTGACCGAGATAAGGTGTTAATATGACAATCTGATCCGTATTGTAACGTTGCTGTCCGAGATAACGAACAAATCTCAAGACCATGTCAGCCTCGTACTCGTTCTCTTTGCTAGACTTGGAGCCCTCGTCGCGACGGTCGTTGAGCTTATCGGCGTTCAATTCAGGTTGGCTATGCGACACAAAGATGAGATCGTCTTGCAGCCCACGAAGATGTGGTCTTCCCTGAGTCTTTGGAGCATCTTCCAACTCGGGATATGTGAGATTTCTGACAAGAGATGAGATCTCTGGGCGCATTCTATGCTGTCGGGTGAGTGTGGTATGTGGAACACCAGCAACGACAAGTCTCTCAAACAGAGATTGGTTGAGGTTATATCCATCGCCTTTCTCCATGGTCAACGCGTAGTTGTTGACTTTCGGTCGAAGTTGTTTATGCTCACCGATCAGTACCAGCTGTTTGGTGGTCGGAGTCATCGCGGTAAGGACATGACTCTCTAGAATTTCGCCTGCTTCTTCGACCAGTATTATACCAGGAGACACCTTCTGGAGCTGTTCTGTGTACATAGCAGCTGCAGTCGTTGTGCAACCGATTATGCGCTTTTGTTCCAGGATGTGAGCTGACTTTTGGCGAAAGAGCTGATCGATAAGATCGCGGCACTGATTATACTTGTGTATCAGATTCCCAACCTCAGCAACGTGCTCTTCCGTCATCTCTTTTATCCAGCGGCTATGAACAGTAAACCGAGCCTGAGGATCAAGTTTCCAAACATCGCGATACTCACCCCTAACGACTGCCTGTGGAACTCGGTTATTTGTACCGTTCATCCATTGTTTTAGCAAGTAATGTGGGTCGATGCGCCTACCGCGCTTTCCAACTACAATCCCACCATCATCACTGTCTAGAATCTGAAACGCATCGAAGAACCATGAGTCGTCAGATAGTTCCAAATAGTCGAGTAGATCTTGATCCGTAATACGAGTGGTTCGGAATATGGCCACCTTCTTCATTAACGTCTCATAGTAGGCTTCGGACTCCAACTTCTGATATTCAATCATGCTCGACGTCTGTCGGCTCATTTTATACGTGTTCTGCTGTTCAGAGATGCTGAGGTGTTTCGTGCTAGCGTCAAACCTCCCGCCAATTCGAACCATGGCACTCTGAGGGATGCCAATATTCTGCAAGTCGAGGAGGAACTGGTCCAGTGCATGGTTTGTGAATGTCTGTACAAGTATTGTCTCACTTGTGTGATCATGTAAGATCTTCGCAATTAGAGCGCCAAGAAACAACTTTCCAGTACCTAAGTTTGTCAATCACAGTCTTTCATTGGAGCTTAGCAATCATAGATGGAACATACCTGGAGGACCTTGTATAAGACTTACTCTCTTCGCTAGACCAATGAGTAGCGACTCAGCCTGAGCGTTGTCAAGATTCACGCTTCTAGTGGTTCGGAGTATATTTTGTAGATCGCTGTCCAAATTCTCTCGGATCGTATTGATGATCGTCGATGGATGAATACCAGTCAAAGCCTCACTTGAGTCTGGTCCCAACTCGAGCAGCTGTTCTTGAAGCGGTACTTCAGACATGTTTTGTAGTCGCTTTAGGATTGGCTCGTACGCGAAGACTGCCGTGTCGACTTGGACGAACAGAAGATCTGATGCAAGTTTACTAGCGAGTAATACCTTCTTGAACGAGTTTTCATCGCTGACGCGCAAGACCAGAACGGGCGGCTGTTTCGCAAGCATATCTGTGTCTCGATCGACCGAAGCGAATGCTACAATGTTTCCATTACTGATAAGGCATCCAAGCGACTGGTGTTTGATGATCTTGCTGTTCTCCATCAGGAATTTCTTGCGCGCTGGCACGTTATTTTGTAGATGTCTGAGCTGACTCAGTTGAGGAATGTCTTCTCTGCATTGAAGCTTTATACAGCAGTGCTTCCGCTTAACCTCAGGCCCACAGTCAATCCCGATGAAAGTGAGACCTTCGAGTACAAGTTTGCGGCGGCCCCGCTTTTGACCTGTGGCTATCTGGAAGTCGTTGCGCAGTTCCCCGAGGAGATCTTTCCGCAGCAACCGAAATTGATTGTCTAGGTGCGTTGCGCCTCGATGCTAGGATTCTATGGCTTCAATAGCGTCAGTCCTTCTATAGAAAGGCCTTTCTGTATTCGCGAACTCATCGGACGTCGGCAGGATTTTGATCTTGCGGAAGTCTGCAAAATCATTATCATGACGGCCACCTGGTCCGTCTTGGACATCAGTGGAAGAGCGCTGGAGGATGTGTTGAATCTTATAGCCAATATTGCGGACTTCTAATGAGGACGAGTTGATGAAAGACTCATATTGTGTGACGCGTTCCGCCACATCTCGCACATCCGGGAAGGCTTCGTTGCGACTGCAAAGGATTTCATGGAGCAGCCAAGCAAGCTCGTGGGTGCCATCTTCCGTAAGAATCCCCGCATGATGGGCCTCAACGAATGTATTCCAGAAGGTAAGGGGTTCGACGATTTGTTCGAGGACGCGATGCAGGAATTGGCCGGCGTAGAGATGCTTGAGCGATGGATCGTGGAGGTAGCGAAGAGTCGCGGTCGCAGGCCCGTTGAGGAAAGTACTGGATGAGTTTAGCAAGCGCGCCGAAGTTACGCGTCCCTCAGTCCTGGGGAGGTTTGGATGGAAGTCTTGGAATCTCGGAGTGTTGGAGGGGCTTGGGGGCCGGTGGCTGGTGATGTGGCGGTGTTGATTACTAACACCTGACACAGACTAAACACCACAACCTCCACCTCCACCAATGTCCATCATCTCGAGCGGACCGCCGATGGTAGAAGAGACGAAATGGAAACCTTACCTATCCCGTTGAAAGCGGAAGACTTTGGCCACTGCGTTCAGTTCTTCAGGCGCCGCTATCAAATTCTCCACGCACTTGGACGCATCGTTTTGGGCACACAAGGCTTCCAAAAAGCGATTTCCATCAGCCGCCGTCTTCAATTCGCGATATCCATGAATGACTCCGTTGAAGAGCTTCGTCAATCTGGCCACACGCTTCGCTACCTCCTCCTGGTCCGCCATGAGACGAAATTCGAGTAGAGATGGGTGCGAATGTTAGAGAGGCAACGATGTAGGTAACGCGTCTGCCTGGAGAACCTCCGGCCTTTTGAATAATCATGGGGGTCGACTGCACAGCATTCCGATGTCTGCGAGACGCCTGCGTGGGACCAGACAGTGCAAACTGATTGCTACATATCTGTGGGCTCATATGCGGCAAAGCGCACATTGATACCGTCTCGACACACTCAAGCCTATCACCTGTATGTTGTGTCACCAGCATGAGCAAACAACGCCACTCCAACGCGGTCAACCTTGCTTGCTCAGGCAACACTGAGTATTTGAACGCGATAGGTCTCTGTTCAGTACGAGGCTTTATCAGACTACAGCCCCACAGGCATCACTATTTTTCGCACTTTCCACGTTTCTCCGTCCCCTAACTCACAACTCGCTCTCTTTGATTTGATTTGACTCCCAAGCACTTCAAACATGACATACTACCAAGGCGGCGGATTCGCTTCCTGAGGCGGCCGCAGCGGCAAAGCTCCGCCCTTCAAGAAACGCAATGGACAGGCCAAACCTGATCTTGGAAAGAGTCCCCTAGGTGAACTCTTGACTACAATCGGCGAAGAGGACTGCAGTGCATCATTGCGAGATCTTCCCTCTGATGCCGGCATCACTGCATGCAAATATATTGCTTCGTACAGTTGGTTGAACGAGAAGGAACCTACTATAATCGTCCCGGGTCTGTACGTCCCTCCTACTTTTGAGGTTCTACCTAAAAAATTCAGGCAAACCTCCCCTCTGGACCCCTCTACAAGCACCGAAACGCTTAAGTGTAGATACCGGGCAATATTTCCGCGACCCGAACGCCGCGAGATTCCCACGCTACCCAATCGAGCCCGCTGTCCAAGCCATTTTCGAGTCCCACCAGGCATTCCCCACAGAAGACATCGATGTCTTCGCCTGCGGAAGCACGATGGGCCACCTTCTCCGCTTCGTGCGGGCCGTGGACAAGCCGTTCCGGTTCAGCGTCCAAGTCATCGGTAACACTGTGTTCTTCGTTCGAAAGGAGAACGACCCCAGGGAGATAATTCCGGACATACGAGGATATAGCCACACGTTTCCGGACGAGTATACGACTTGGGAGGCCGATGTCAAAGGGTCGGATACGCATCAACGGCTCATACAGTATGAATTTGGAGGGTCCAAGTGCTTGATGCGCTTCGAGTGTGAAGGCTACATCGACAAATTGGCAGCCAAGGATAAGGCCAAGTCCAACAGTGTAGCACCCGGCGATAACGATATATTCCAATCGTTCAAGGCTACGTCCGTCAGCCAAAAGGCTTCCAACGTGCAGGACTCCTTGGTAATCAAGACATCCGGTTCCGAGATACCCCAGTCGTCCATCTTCGACCTGAAGACCCGTTCACACCAATACAAGGCGAGCGTAGACATGACAGACTTCTACCCCGTGCTCTGGCTAGAGCAGATCCCAAACTTTATCATCGCGTATCACGATGGTGCCGGACTATTCCACGACATCCGAGTCCAAGACATCCGCCATTCTGTTCGAGAATGGGAAACAGACAACGAGGCTGCCAGACGCCGCCTTGCAGTGCTCCTGCGCCGCATCGTCGAAGCGGTGAGAGCTGATCCCCGCGGCCTTCTCGAGGTATACAGTCCGTGCAAAGACCGGCTCGAGATCCGGAAGCAGGTTGGAGATGGCGTGGAAACTTTACCTCCTGTGCTGAAAGCGCGATGGGAGGAAGGTACTACGTTTGCGGTCTCTGGGGACGAGGAGCCGTGCGCAATGAGCGCTGAGGAAACACGTTCTGGTCTAGAAGAGCCGGACTCTGAAGATGATGACGGAGAAAAGGACTTCACTGCCTGCTCTGCAGAGACCTGTGGCTATTGTGGGCGATGCTCGTACTAGCACACTATCCACGCTTGATCTGGGCCAAATTCGTACGATTGGTAGTACAACACCCTTCATAGTGATTATATCTACATTACAACGATACACATCCTTTCGGACGCGAGGCATTCCTCGCAAATCCAGCGTCCACCCAACCCTCTATGCCCCACACCCCTCGCCCTTCAATCCACCCCCCCACCCCCGCACCTACAAAAGCGTCCCCGGATCATTCCCAGAATCTTCCTCCCAAACCCCAAACTCCAGCCCCCCCAACCCCGCACTGCACCAATTCATCTCGCACAGCAAGCTCGTCAGCTCGGTTCCGCGACACTTGTCGTCGCCAATCTTCCACACGCGCAAGTAGCCCGTGCGCAGATACCCGTCGTCCAGCACGATGAAGTGGTGGTAATCCACACACGCGTCCATGGGCGCCTCGCTGAGAAACACCGCACAGTCTTCCACCGTCTGTCCTAGGAAGGGTCACTTCCAGGCGCGCGAGATGGGCGCTTCGGTGCCTTCCTCGTAGCGCACTGACGGGGGCGTGGAGATCTTGCGCGGTGCGGAGGCCCACGTGCTGGCGAGCCAGAGGGAGCTAGCGCCGACCTGAGCGTGGTTGGCGCGTAGGATGCGATCGAGTTCCAGGGATAGTGGGTGAATGGGTGAGGCTCATGATGGGGTGGGCGGGATAAGATAGACGATTGGGTTGGATTGTGCGCAGTGCATTATATCATATACAAGAAGATACTTACGCTATTGGGCACGTCGACAAGCATAAACAACGCGAAGTTTCCGTCGACCTGCTCGTTTACATTCTCCAACCCATCATGGCAGATCGCCATCGCTGCGAGCCGCGTCGAGTCGACGCAGTCTGCGCTAGAAACGCTGGGCGTACGTATCGCCGATTATTTTGACGCTGGAAAGCTACAGGCTGTGGTTTTGATACACTCTAGGTAATTCCTGCGAATGTGGAATTTGCGGAGAATTTTTTAAAAGATGGTATAAGGAGCGCCGGAGCGATGCATATCTGCATACAATTAGGCAGATGCACCGATGACGTAATCCCTACCCCTTCCTCGTACACGCATTCGCGTACTTTTTTATCATAACCAGGTAGACAGCGGACAGCATGTCTAGACAAAAGAACTCTTATGAAACAACCAAGCAAAAACTACTTTTCAACTAATTCATCCTCCGATTCATTCAGCCTTATTTTCACAATAGTCCATCATTAATCTAACCCGCGTCCCTGTAACTTTTATCGGGCTCCTTCAGGAGCGCTAGATAACGCTGTATCAACAGACATTTTCAAAGTAGTAATTGGTCGCGTACCGAGCTGCAGGTAGCGAGCATGGCGGCGTCGGGCATGTTTTGCGGGTTGGTAGAAGCCTTGCGCTTGAGCTTGGGATTGCCGGGCGGCTTGACCTCCCTCCAGCTAACATCAGGGGTAAATCTGCGCAGGCGCAAAAAACGAAATGCTGAGTATCAGGGTTGTCTCTCTCGTGCGGCTGGCTGTAAGAACTAGATCGTCTATTGAGGATGACGGAGTGATAGAGCTGAGAAGTTCCTCTTTGGTGTTTTACGCTTCTGCAGAGGAACAAGTTATGAGAGATAAGGTTGCAATGAGTGACTGTACCCTCATCTAATCAAAGTCAGTACGCAAGCAACGGCATCGTAAAGATAAACAGATTAATCACCAAGCATCTCAACGACATTGCATCCTCTCCGCTCACGCTAACCATCTCCACCAAGTGCCCTCCCTACCCTTCAAACTTGATCTTGCCCTCACTGACATCCGGATAAACATCAAAGCGCCTCTGCTCATAAACCGGGATCCCCTTCCTCACCTCCTCAATGCGCCCCGCCTGCAACTCCTGCACCACAACCCCCTCCTTCTCATCCAACTCCTGCAGCACCTCGGCATTCGGCCCCACCGCCATGCTATGCCCCCAAGCATTGTACTCGGCCTGCATGTCCCGCGCCGGACTGCACAGCCCGACGTACACCTGGTTATCCATAGCGCGCGCCCTGGCCTGCAATTCCCAGTGCAGCGCCCCAGTCGTGAGATTGAAGGCGCCAGGGTAGAGCAGCAGGAACGCGCCCTTGCGCGCCGCGATGGTCGCGAGCTCGGGGAAGCGGATGTCGTAGCAGATGGCGACGGCGATGGTGCCGTATTCGGGGAGGTCGATGAGCGTGAGCTTGTTGCCCGGACTAAGGACGTCGCTTTCGCGGAACTTGATTTTGCCGGGGATGTCGATGTCGAAGAGATGCACTTTGCGGTGCGTGGCGAGCAGTTCGCCGCTCGGCGCGAACGTCAGGCTCGTGTTGTACAGCTTGTCTGTTTTCTCTTCGAGTTCGGGGATGCTGCCGCCGACGATGTAGGCGTTTGCTTCTTTGGCCAACTTCGAGAGCGCGTGGAAGGTGGGTGATTGCTTTTCCGTCGGCGGAGAGGGGAGCAGTGTCTCGGCGTACTGCGGAAAGTACTTGGTGCCGTAGGGAGAGTTGAAGCATTCGGGCAGGACCACGATCTTTGCGCCGGCGCTGGTGGCTTCGAGAACCTTTGTGCGTGCGTGCGAGAGGTTGTGCGCCTTGTCGGCTGTGCTGGCGAGCTGGACGAGGGCCAGTTTGACGGATTTTTTGAGTAACTGTGCCATCTTGAATAACGTGAGTGCTGCGAGATCGACCACCAGGCAGAAGCTGTTTAACTATCTTGTTGACAAGGTGCTGGATTTAAGGCGGCTGCAGGTGCCAGAGTGAGTGGCATGTTGATGGAGTGGGGAAGACGCTGCACCGACAAGCCGGCCCCGATCTACCTATGTCATACTCCCGAGGTCGGCTAGACCTGCCCACAAGCCCTGACGTCCGCTCTCAACACCATGCCAAGAATCACCAGTCTCGGAGAATTTCGCAATCTAGAGCTATGCGAGAAGTCACGACATAGCAAAGGAGCCAAGTCCAACAAATTTTTGATTTTTTTGGAGTGTTTCTCATATCTTCCAATCTCTCTAAAGATTGCTATAGTCCACGACGTGCATAGAACCCGCTTAATATAGTGTCATGGGACGTCCCGCATGGGAGGAAGAGAGCGAAGAAATTGAAAATAACCTTTTGTACACCACTCGGCATCGGCGCATGTGTACGAGTTCCAAAAAAACTGTAAGGACAGTTCTGGCCTCAGATTGCGCCCACCTTCCATTCATTATGCAACCAGGACCGAATCGCATCAGACAGTCAATGACGCCTTGACGAGCGGATATCTATCCACCGATGATGGTGTTCCTTGGAAACGCCAAGGCAATGCAGATAGCGAAAGGAAAGAAACATGAAAGAGAGTGGGCACCGGACGTGCTTTTGATGTCGAACATAGCATCATGTCCTCAGCTGAATACGAAACATTCGATAGGAAATAGACGTCTTTTCTTTCCAACTGCCCTTGAAGCAAGCGCTAGTTAGTGTTGCCATTTCGATACATCCTAGATTGTCAGTTCCAGGTGTTCAACAGAAATTCGGGCCTCTCACTTTTGGTAGGCCGACTCTGACCCTCTCATAAAGCACCAGTCGCGTGTGCGACCAAAATAGGTACAAGTAGACCACAGCACAGAGTCATGGTCACTGCCACTCCGGCACCTAGGGCGATACGCTTTGGTTTTGCCGAACAGTGCCCAAGCCGGCCTTGAGTCCAATTGATGATGATGAAGTCGCCCATCGAACGGTACAGCAGGAGCATCGGTGGAAGGATGCAGAACAAGCCGAATATGATCCATGACTTCTGTCGTCGCTCTTCTTCGTCCTTGGGATCGACAGCACGCTCCACGCAGAGCAGGTGAGGCGAATGCTCCTTGGCTATCTGTTGTTGTAGAGTGGTCTGGCTCGCTATGGTACGTAACGGGGTGTTTGTGTTGCTAGTCGATGGGCGCCCACTGATATCGGATCTGACGAGACGTGATACATGCGTGCTATGGCCTGAAGATACCTCCACATCCGGAGCCAGAACCATCTCGCGCAACCTGGTTTGACCGGTCACAGCGGAACGACTATGGAGGCGCGGTCGGCTAGGTGTCTTGACGGGATAGCGACTCGGGCCAGACAATGGAGACGAATTTTCTTGAACCGGCTGCATGTCCCTAAGACCAGGAAATAATGTACTCTGGGATGCCGTGCGCTCATGATGTGGGGAGTCCGAGGGGATTACCAAGCGCGAAGATCTGCTTATCTTGTTGATACTGTCGGTGCGATCGGGTGATCTGTAAAAGCCCGAGTAGCGAGATCGTCTGTTCTGGGCGCTTGAGGCCGAGCTCAAACGAGCTCCTGGACTGCTGGTGTTGGCAATGCTGCTTCCAACTTCGTGCATACCGGTACCCTGCGGCGTACCAGTCAGGTTACCCTTTGGGCCGATGACGGAAACCTTTTCAAACGAGTTCTCACGTGCCAAGCCATTAGCTTGCTTAGTGCTAGGTGTAGGTGGTTCCGCGCGTATGGAGGGTTGGGAGCTGTAACCCTGAGATGGTAGCGGCTCATCATCGTATAGAATATCGTCGTTAGGACCAGAATTAAGCAGTTCTTGGGTTTCCTTGTCGCTCAGTGCATACGGATCTGGAGGGTTAACAAATGGTACAAAGGCGTACGGCTGGTCCGCAACACTCCTTCTGCCCGTGTTGTGCTGTTCGCATGCACGTGTTGGAGTACGAAAGAGTGGTACAGTCGTAGATTGAGGCGGACTCGAAGTCTGAGGATTATCATGAGTCTCGTACGGTGCGGATCGAACGCTCGCCCGGGTGGCCAATACGGGTGGTGATGAGTTGAAAGGATGTTCATGAGACGGTAGCGGATTTGGATGGGAATAAAAAGGATCACTGTGGTCCCTGGGGAGAAAGCCGCTGTTCGAAAACTCTACGCTCTCTCGGCTGCCATCGCTGCTGCTATAGTCTGCAATACTGTCTTCTACCGAGGGTCGTCCAGCTTGGCTATTATGTTCCACCGTCTCCCAGTCGGCTCTTTCGTCTTCAGCAGGGTCGCGCAAAGCTTGAGATGCAATTTCTGGGGTCATGTCATCAGATTGCTTGCTTCGAAGTAGGTTACCGGACCCTCGCCTGGCCCATATAACTGGAATACTACCTTTTCTGTTCTCTGCCACAATACTTCCAAATATCCGGTCAGCCTGGTCAAGGGCCTCTTGTGGCGTATGAGGACTTTTCTGTCCTTCCGACTGGGAGTATGAAGACGATGGCTCAAGTGCTTGGGCTGTCACGGGCGGGAGCGCCGCGCTAGAGTCCACGACTTCTGCAGCCAACGGCCGAGACATGTGCAAAAGATGCCGGGTATCTCCGTAAGATGATCCACCAGAAAACAACTCAGATGGATCTGGTCGGCCGTAGAAGTTCGGATCCACATCACGGTCAAATGGAGGGGCCAAAGGGGGAGCGATTGAAGGGGGTAAACCGGGATTGCGAATGATGGTAGCCTTTCTCGCTCGCCCAGTTTGAATAGGAGAAACGACGTAGTCATCGTTACGGGAACCACGATCGCCGTCATGTAGACCAAACTCGAAGTCGCTGAATCCAGATAGAGTCCTTCCTAACCGCGGTGGTTGCAGGTCAGATGGATTTTTGGTTGTACTGATGCCCGGCAGAGCCGGAACTTGATGGTCTATCCCCTCTTCATTGAGGGTTGGGAGAGAGCTGCTCGTTGTATCACGCCCGTCGTACTGATCAATCAACTTGCTGAGGGTGTCGGTATTTTCGTGGGTAGATTGAACATCCTGTAGCGCAGAGCGACGCCGATAGTCTTGCGTGAGTGGCCTCGAGTACCGGGCGCTAGTGCGTCGTGAATCAGGATATCCATACATACTGTCCCGGTTATAGTTGTCTAGGAATGCCTCGGCGTCGGTGCTATATCTACTGAATGCATTGCTCATCCTCCGGCTTGCGATGCTTGGTTGATACGACGCATTTCCATCGCGAGTGTAGACTGACGAGCTTGCATATATAGACGCAGTATCATAATAGCCTTTGTTGATGAAATCACTCTCGGACACGGAAGTGCGCGGATCTGCCACTCGGTCCAATTGCGTCGAGGGGTCTTCCGGTAGCATAGAAGATAAAGGCGCGGACTTATATCGCTGCATTGAAAATCGGCCCTGCTCAATGGAGATATCCGGAGACTGCAAAGGAGACGCCACGGGGGATTCTATCGGAGATTCGATTGGAATATAAGACGGGATTTCCGCGGGCTGGTAACTCTTGGTAAGTGATCGTGGATAACCGCCATCGAACTGATCTGCGGTTCTGTAGGCAGGAGAGGGTAGATCCTGCAACTCCTCTTCGCGATTGGGCTCGGCATTCCTCCCCAGTTTCTTGGTCAAGCTGCGCTTGATTCCTTTCAAAGAGAACCGGAAGTCGCTCTCGGGCCTTGGTGGAAGCGGCGGGGTATTTGTGCTACTCTGAATGCTATACGCAGGCGAACTATACTCCGGTGACCGCGCAACTGGTGTCGTGGGAAAGGGAGAATTCGTATTGAGGGCATCTGGAGATTCTTTGGTACGCCGTGTTATAGAGCTATGAGCAGCAGAAAGATCCCGATACAAAGGCCGCTTCTGCGCCATCTTAGGAACAGTCAGTCATGTTTCCATTAGTTGGAGAAGGGATGTACAACCTCTGGGCTTCCGAGAAGGTCCTCGGAGGATCGTAACGGGAGATAGTCGCTCGAATCAAGATCTCTAGAGGGGGATACGACGTCGTGAAACAACAAAGAATCGTGCGGATTGACGAGATCGAAGGAGGCACCACGATAGTGGATTACTGCTGGAGTGGCAGGTGGCGTCGCAGGCGCCGTAGTCGCAAAACTGGCGGGGTTCAGGCACAGCGGTTCATTCTCGTCGTTGGGTGGCGAAAGTGAAGGATCAAACGCGTATGGCGGTTGCGGAAACCGTGATAGCGAAAATGTCGACGGGGTTGTCTGCGTGTCACTCTCGCGTTGGAGTTCAGCCGAGGAGTATGATGTGGTTTGGAGCCGTGAAAGAGGTAGACGCGTCGAAGTCATAGGTGCAAGCGGGGAAGGGACAGCGCGCCCATTGGCAGAGGGCGGCTTCGGCAGCCTTTTTATGGGCTTGAAGTTACTTACTCGATGAACGGAGAGCGAGGACAACACCCCAGAGCCAGAGGCGCCTTGCGCGCGCGGCTCGGCGGACTGCGATCTGAAAGTTTGATCGAGGATCCCCTGTTGCCGGTCACGGTGCGGAGGAGAGGGAGGTAGAGATTGGTAAGAGGTCAGTTGGTGCGCCGAGTGCGATGGATGCAGAGCAAGAGGAGAGGGACGCGAGCGTGATAGCGGTGTACGCGTTACCAGCGGAACACGCTCGGCTTCGTTCAAGGCAGAGGCCGCCGTCTTTCTCCGGAGAGTCTTGCCAGGCGGAGTTGCGGAATGCGAGGTGGGCGTGTGCTGTTGCTTGCGATACTCGTGGATGGTAAGCGTGTGGAGGGGTGTGCGTGAAGAAGTGGAGCTGTTGATTGAATGGTGGGGAGAGTGGACCGGAGTCACTGGGTCTGGCGCATGAAGTCGCGGTGAATGCGATCGCGCACTGTAGGCCTCCATGGTTGCGGCTTCGGCACGCAACCTGCCTTTCCCCGCAGTGGATTGATGATGCTCGCCACCACCTGCGGGCTCTCTTTCACAAGGCCCCAGATTTCTCCTCGTCACCACGAGTTATGCCTTTCACTGATGTCCTCCAGTATATTTCTACCAAGGGCTAGATCTGCTGATGACATGACGACGCCCATGCCATGGGCGGAATGGCATGCAAGTGGACAGAACGCCGCGCCTACTGCCGTCTCTGCGTCAGCGGATTGTGCCTTTGGGGATGTGGGCTCTGCTCAATGGGGCGAACCTTTCACTGGTACAATCCGACCTGCTGGCAAAGGCCTCGTCGGTCTCAGCCCAACAAGACTGGGGTAGCGGTTGCTTATGACAGGCACATGGCGGTCCGATGTCAACGAAGTGGAAAACAGCGAGCGATGCGCAGAGACAACCGTCGTGAGGCTCGAGGGCGCGGACGTCAGGGTTCAGATGGTTCAGCTGGTTCAGAGGCACGCCGGAGAGAGAAGAAGAGATATTACGATTAAAGTGATACGATTGGAAGCAGACACAGGCGAGTCGAATCGAAAAGGGAAGTCACCACCACGAGGGCGTACGACAGAAGGCAGGCACGCCAGCAGCGGAAGGCGCACACAGCATCGATGTACCTCCGGAGGGGAAGTGACGATAGAACAACAACAGAAGACTAGAGAGAAGAAAAGCCGCCTCCTGTGCCCGCCGCCGAGCCCTCCCTCATCTCAGCAGCCCACTCACATCACCTCGCCCACCCTTCTGGCCCTCGCCCGCCCTTCTGGCCCTCGCCCGCAACCTCCACCGGGGCGCCGGTGTGGGCGAGAGAGAGAAGGTGCGATGGAGCACCGTGTGTGGTTGTCGTCTGAGCAGGGCCCGGCACGGGCTACGGCGCGGCACCCAATCAGACGCCCGAAGCGGCTGCCTGCGACAACACCACGGCCACAGGAGCTGCCACCACGCTGATGCGCCTCGAACCCAGCCGAGACGCAGCGAGCAGCCTCTGCCACTGATCTGCCTCTCACGCCCGCCTCTCATGCTCGTCATCTCGTTTCGGATCCACTGAGCAGCGGCCTGGCCCACCAATCCGCCACTGCCGACGCCTTGCCTCCCGCCTCCACGCCAGCATCGCGCGGCGGGACAAGATTTGGTCATGGCAGCTGCCACCGAATGTCTGACTTCAGCTGCGGGTCACGAGCTGTACGCGTCCGCGGGGTCCTGGCCCAATATTGCGGCTCTTCGGGGGAAGGAAAAAAGCGGGTGAGAACGGCCTCGCTGCGTTGGAACGTTACGCTACCAACTAGCCCTGCAAACGGCATCCTCCAACACCAACGCCGCGGTCTGCCGATACGTGAGGCTATCCAGCGGACGACTGAAGATGCAATGATCGCAGGCTAGCGCGAGATCGCCGTGTATCCGGCGAACCCCCAAGTTGAGCTTGTTGGCTCGCCACCGGCGCTGACCGCATTGTACCTGCATAGCACTGCAGGAAGCACCGACTCGAGTCCGCCACGGAGCAAACATGCGTGAAGTTGCACGGCGTAAAGTTCGCGTGTGACCGTCTGTTCTCGAACTCGCGGGAAGGCAGACCTCCATAGGAAGTATCTCCGCCAGTGTATTCACGAAAGACGCACGACGGCGAGGGGGCTCCTCTGCGGTGTGAGCTCGTTCTGGCTGGCAAGGTTTGCAAGTATGCAAGTAGACAGAAAAGGAGGTGGTGTAGCACAGTTTAATATGGCCGAATGTCGCGAGCAGCGCTACTGTGCATCAGGGTATGAGGGATCTTACACTCTGTTTGACGCAGTAAATTACAGCATAAGGCTGGCTATGGTGCATTGCCAGTATGACTTGCTTCCGCTCACCTATACACAGATGTCTGTAGATTTCCTCCCAATCAATAGCCACGCTTCAGGATTGAGAGTGGAGTAGTGTAGGTTGAGAAATTCTCTGTCTTCCTAATCGGCTCGCCTCGAGTTGATAATCGCTGATGTTGCCGAGTTGAGGTGGCGTACAGTGCAACCTGATTGACCCGGGCAACTGGCACTGCCATGGTGGGACAGCCCACAGTCGCGGCGTCGATAGTGTGAGGTCTGTGGGACGACGAACGCAAGATGCTGGAGCTAGAGCCGAGTGTCAAATCGATAGTTGCGTATGGCTAAGAGCACCATCCCCTTGATCCCTATCATACCTTCGCACAGCATACACCGACCGAGGCAAGGTGAGCGTGAATACGTGCAAGCCTAGATGTTGTACTCCGCGACTTGCTTCTCATTCTCCTTTAACGTGTCGCGTGCTATGTCCTGGAGCGCTTGCTGGGCGCTATACTGATTAAGTCCTGTGCGTGATCTTCTTCGACGGATCGAGCGTTGCCGAGTTGGATCTTGATTACTTGCTGGCGAGCCAGAATAACGGCGTGACGATGTGGAGGGAGGGCTACTGTGCTCGACCATTACGCGGACATTGAGCGTCTCCGGAGCCCAGCTATGCCTGTTCGGAGCGGAATCCTGCCTCGATGCTCTATAGGTTCTTTCACGGAACGGTGACTCTCGCGTTATTGGTGCTGATGGTTCAATAGCGTGATGGTATGGAGGCTCACGACACGCGGGGTCGTCGTCGAACGTTCTATGCTCATTCTGATCGTTTTCGTCTGAGTTGAGATCCTGCTGAGGTCAGACGCTACCTTGCAGACTCGTTTTGGAACTCACATTTGTGGGATAGACTGTGCCAGGCATTGTGACATATTCCTCAAGCGGTCGAGGAAGATCAGCAAAGTTGAAGCCTCTCCAAGAGGGCAAAGGGAGAAACCTTTGTCCGATATCGTTGTCAAAGTCCAGTGTGAAGTCCTGCGTGGGCTGGTATTTTGGCAGATTTATGTACCAAGGAGGGTAGCTCCCAAACCATGCATCAACGACAGCGTCGACATCTACTGTCAAATACACGTTCTTGACATCATCCGGCTTGTGAACAAGCAAAACGAAGTCGAATTCCCGCGGGAGCCCGGAGCGTTGCAACAGGTTTTCTTCGAGGGTCCAAACGGCCATTGCGTCTTCCACGTCGTACTCCTGGCCTAACGGACTTTGCTTTGACCGGAGAGACCCTTGAATACTCATCATGTCATACAGCTTGTAGCTACTCTTGACACCTCCACTAGGATTCACTGTGGCAGATAACGGCGCTTGTGAGACACCCAAGGAGCTCGACAGACTAAAATTCCACTGTAGATTTTCTGGAGAGACCGCGCCATAGATGAGCTCAGGCGCATGCTTCAGGATCCTCGGGCTTGAGTTCGGCCGTTCCTGCCAACGATCTGGGAAGTTTGACGAGAGATCAATATCTCCATGTACCGAGACTTCGATGATGGCCGACTTGATGCGGTGCGCGCGGGGGTCATGTGGATGAAAAACGAAATGCACTGAAACAAAATATACATTGTCCAAGGTGGACTCGTGAAGAGCGCTGTTCTCATAGAAGCCATGCTGAAGTCGGTTCACGTGTGCGGAGACAAAAGCGTTGCCCGGCAGCATGCGCTCATAGAGACACTTTTGGTGAAGCTGGAGTCTTCGAATCGGTGCATTTGGATCCTTTGGTGGTTCGGGTTTCGCATCGATCTGTTTCCGTGCTCGAGGTTCAAGAGGACCATCAGGAGGTTGCCCATGGGAAGTCCCCCTCAAACGGCTGAACCACTCCATAACGGTGGAGCAGTACTGGCGGTGCGTAACATGTCGGCTACGGTAGGGTGTAAAAAGACATGATGCACGATATCGAAGAGATGGACCAGAGAGTGCGAGAGAGAGATAATTGAATATGAGAGCAGACACGCGTCTAAAGGAGACCAAAATACCACCGCCCACAGCTTGTGACTGGAGGATGCTGTCGAAGAGAAGCCTAAGGGTGCCTGGAGGTCACGCTGACGCTTAGTCTGGAGAGGCTGTGAGCACGCCTCCCCACGAGCGTCATCGCCGGGTCAGATGTCGGGCACATGCTCGCTCTAGGCTGCTCCGATCATAGTAGTCCCAGGGTTCGCCGTCGGAGTTGAAGATGAGGGGTGGTGCCTCTTACGCCACAGGAGGAGTGGACGAGACGAGGGTTGTTATCGGCGACTTCTTATCTCTGAGGCGCAGCGCACTAGCCTATCATCCTAGCCCCGCACCTGGGTTGGGACGAGATGGGGTGCATGCTGCACTCCGCCAGCGGGGATGAGGCAGAGGCAGAGGCTTTCGTTGTAGCCGACTTCAAGTTGATGCCAGGAGACCCTCTGTGCACCCACCTGACGAACTAGAGCCGGTCCACCATGCAGCTGTGTCCCAAGGAGGTGGGCTTCCCCGAACACTCCCAGCGCGTCCACTGCTGGGCGGCACCTTCCCCGCTGACCACCCAATGCGTCGCGGCAGCTGGACAAGCTTGTCATCTCACAAGTCGGCCTTCTCGCACAACGTCGCCTCGCCCGCGGCGTGAAACTGAACCACTCTGAAGCGACAGTAAGTGGAAACACGCGCGTGCTCGCTCCGCCATCGCTAACCAGCTCCAGGCCCTCATCGCAAACAACCTCCAAGAGGTACGCCCCTCACACCTCGCGCATCTCCCAGCCCAGCACGCACCCTGCTGAACGTAACAGCTTGTTCGCGATGGCAACCACACGGTTGCGGATCTCATGTCGATTGGCAAGACCATGTTGGGCCGGCGCCATGTGCTACCCTCGGTCGTCGCATCGTTGTCCGAATTGATGATCGAAGGCACCTTCCCGACCGGCACGTACCTCGTCACCGTCCACCACCCCATCAGCACCGACGATGGGGATCTCGAGAAAGCTCTTTACGGCTCGTTCCTGCCGGTGCCCTCCAACGAGCAATTTCCGCTCCCTGAGGCTAGTGTATACGAGAGCACGAAGCAACCGGGTGCGATTGTGGCAGTCAAGGGCGACGCAGGCACAATCAAGCTGAACGAGGGCCGAAAGAGGATCAGGCTCAGGGTCAAGAGCATGGGGGACAGGCCTATCCAGGTAAGGAAATTCCGCACATTATGACTGGAGGTAACTGATGCTCGTAGGTCGGATCGCACTATCACTTCGTCGAGACCAACCCCCAACTTCAATTCGACCGTGTACGAGCGCATGGCTACCGTCTGGACATTCCTGCTGGAACTTCGGTACGCTTTGAACCCGGCGATACGAAGACGGTCACTCTGGTGCAGATCGCTGGGAATAAAATCATTAACGGTGGGAATCGACTTGCTTCGGGCTTCATAGAGGACATCGCTATCATAAAAGGGTTCGGGGAGAGATTAAAAGCGGGAGGGTTTCTCCATGAGCCGGAGCCTATCGCCGATGCGGTGCACATCGATATCTGCACCATGGAACGACAAGCGTACATCAGCATGTTTGGCCCTACTACTGGTGATCTTTTGCGGTTGGGTGCAACTGATCTATGGATCAAGGTTGAAAAAGATATGACCAAATATGGTGACGAATGCACGTTCGGCGGTGGCAAAACTCTAAGAGAAGGAATGGGCCAGGCGGGTGGACGGTCAGACACGGACTCTCTGGACACTGTCATTACCAACGCCTTGATTGTAGACTGGACAGGTATCTATAAGGCCGACATCGGAATCAAGGATGGACTCATTGTCGGTATTGGCAAAGCCGGAAACCCCGACGTGATGGATGGCGTCGACCCTAACCTTGTTGTTGGGTCTTGTACAGATGTAATAGCAGGCGAGCACGACATTGTCACCGCTGGTGGATTCGATTCACATATTCACTTTATTTGTCCCCAGCAAGCCTATGAGGCGATTGCGTCTGGCATCACAACGATGTTGGGCGGCGGCACCGGTCCAAGGTTTGTGACGCTTCTTTATCGACTACAGCTCGAAAGCTGACTAACTGAACAAAGTACTGGCACAAATGCAACGACTTGCACTCCTGGAAAAACCCACATCAGGCAGATGCTTCAAGCCATTGATCAGTTGCCCTTGAATTATGGCATTACAGGCAAGGGTAACGATGCAGAGCTCCATCCACTGCAGCAGCAAGCTGAGGCTGGCGTTTGTGGTCTCAAACTGCATGAAGACTGGGGAACGACTCCTGCAGCCATTGATGCCTGTCTCACAGTTTGTGATGAGTACGATATCCAAACTCTTATTCACACTGACACTTTGAACGAGTCCGGCTTCGTCGAGCAGACTATCAAAGCCTTTGACAATAGGACAATTCACACTTATCACACTGAGGGTGCTGGCGGAGGCCACGCGCCGGATATCATCAGCGTCGTTGAGCACGACAACGTACTTCCGTCTTCAACGAATCCGACAAGACCGTATACCCGGAATACACTCGATGAGCATCTGGACATGCTGATGGTCTGCCACCACTTGTCCCGCAACATCCCTGAGGACGTAGCTTTCGCCGAGTCTCGCATCCGCGCAGAGACGATCGCAGCCGAGGACGTGCTGCATGACCTAGGCGCCATTTCCATGATGTCGTCCGACTCGCAAGCCATGGGACGCTGTGGCGAAGTCATTCTCCGAACATGGAACACGGCCCACAAGAACAAAGTCCAGCGCGGTACGCTCACAGAAGACGAGGGCACCGACGCCGACAACTTCAGAGTCAAGCGCTACATCAGCAAGTACACGGTCAACCCCGCCATCGCCCAGGGCATGGGCCATCTCATCGGCAGCATCGAGGTCGGCAAGCTGGCAGACTTGGTGTTGTGGAAGCCTGCCAACTTCGGCGTCAAGCCGACCCTTGTCGTCAAGAGCGGCTTCTGCGCCTACGCACAGATGGTAAGACACACCCGCTTGACTCGTCTGCCATCATACACGCGCTGACTAACCCCACCCACACAGGGCGACCCCAACGCCTCGATCCCCACCGTCGAGCCCGTCATCATGCGCCCCATGTTTGCGCCCCTAGTCCCGCAGAGCAGCATCACATTCGTCTCGCAAGCGTCCATCGCATCTGGCGTCGTCAAGTCGTACGGCCTCAGGAAGCGCATTGAGGCAGTCCGCAACTGCAGGAAGATCGGCAAGAGGGATATGAAGTTCAATGACGCACGGCCGAAGATGAAGGTCGATCCAGAGAGGTATACGGTCGAGGCGGATGGCATGGTGTGTACGGCTGAGCCGGCGGAGACGCTGCCGCTGACGCAGGCGTACTTTGTGTATTGAGCGGTGGGAGGAGCGGATTTGGATAGTAAATGAATGTGCAGGATTAAGGTGGTACAATCGCTTGCCGTATACAGAGGAAATACTAAGTGGTATGGCTGGTGGTATCAATGGGCCCTACAACGCCAAAAGCATGCCCAGCGCCATATCAGTTCACAAAGGAAACCGAACCCAGATGTTACTGCATGCCTCAGGTGCTGGTTGGCACGACTCCCCTCCTTTTCAACTCCTCGTGCCCTTGTCCCAGTCCACACACATCTCTACGCTCCTCCTAGCAGCATCATCATCATCCTCCAGCACCCACTCACTTGTACTGCTGCGGCACGCCCGCGGGCGGCGGTCCATAATTGCCCTGCGGATGCTGGCCCGGGTGCTGTGGGACTGGCGGCGGCGCGCCTCCTGCCCCACCCCCCATCATCATGGCATCATGCGCTTGTCCGTTGCCGCCGAGCTGCTGCTGCACGTCGGGCCGGTACTTGATGTCCTGGTGGAAATTGCATACCGGGCAGCCGACTTCTTTGTACGGCTTGAGGCTGAAGGGGATGACGGGCACAAAGCAGAAGGTGAACCATTCCCTGGAGGTGGGGTGTTAGTGAGGGGGCTATTAAAAGGGAGGTGAGGTGGTAGAGATAGTTCTAGGGGGCTGATAGGGATACGGTGGGAGGGAGGGGACGGGAGGGGAGGGGAGGCGTGAGCGAGCCAGGGCGACGACGTACCATCGCTTTACTACGCGTCCGGAGAAGTTGCCGCAGTTCTGGCACTGCACGGTGAGATTCTCGGCGCCGGCGAGGCGCGACGAGAAGGCTTTTGCGGGGTTAGCAAAGGGGCGCTTTGGAGGCGCGTGGTGGGAGAAGGGTGGTTGCGTTGCGCGTCCACACCGTTCGTTGTAGATACGTGGGCGCGCACATCTAGCCGGAAGGGAGGAGAACACGTACTGTGTGTTCCGCACGTAAAGAAAAAGAACATCTTGGCGACTGGCTTCTCGATGTCTCAGGATGTGTGTGTGTAGATGTCCGTGTATGTAGAGGAGTCGTGTAGAGGTTTAGACGGCCCGTGGGGCGATGCAGCGAAGTTGAGGATGCGCTTTCAATTCGGGTCGGTGGCGGAGGCTCGGCGGTTCAGCGCGTCAGGTGCGTGGGTTCCACTCCTCGCGGTATGGGGGGACCGTAGAAGAGCGAGGTGTTTCGGCGAGGCGTGCGGTGGAATTGGGTGATGGGTAGGGTGCGACGTGTGGGTTGCCGCTGCGGCGTGATGGCTTTCAACCATCGCGTACAGTCTGGGGTTCGTCATGCGCTGCGCCACACTTGGCCACACTTGGCTCGTGCTTGGTTTGCGGTACGGACGGCCGGTTAGACCTAATCTGCAGTTGGCGAGGTCTGAATCGGCCATGTGTGCTCGAATTTTGCCTGTACACTTCTCGAGCTGATATGGCTGTGGGCTCTCCTGCTACGTCAGTTGCACATGAATGGCGAAAGTCGAAATCCTTTCTAGGCCCATGTTTACCTGTACATGTACTGTACATGCGGGGTGCGCGCTGTGGGATTATGCCGACGAGATTGGGCGCAGGACATGGTGGTCACTTGATCTGTAGTCCCAATGTACGTCTCTGCGTACAAAGGTACTGATGACAGTCGTTGCATGGCCACATCCGTGCACAGTCATGAATGATGGCACGGACAAACTTGTAGAAGTGTATTTCATGATTGCTGGGAATGCCTTGACATCCACCTGATCACTATGACAATGCGGGCGCTCGCTGTTGCATCTAAAGTGCTTATCGTATTATGTAGAGACCCTTACAACCAGACTTTTGAAAGGAGACTCGTGGCGGTCGTTGAGACAAAGACTCGTGGCCTCATCATCATCCCGTCGTAACACTAAGCACCATGTGGAGCCCATACAGGTGCTCTCGCTCGATTCCCCGGACCCGATTTCGCATACATAACGTGAACAGCGAGGCAAGTAAACTACTGCGAGTATTGCGAGTAGTTACCCAAACCAGAGCTGAAATTCCTGCAGGTGTGTCCATGACCAAGGCGGGAGAAGATGACAGTGTGGGCAGGCCAACACATCCTTCGGAACAAGATCAAGCGGAGAAACCAGGGGATTCCAGATGGCCCTTTTTACTGCGTCTTAAAAAGCAGGATGGCACAGTGACCCAGGTAGAAGTAGATGAAGTGCTTGGTTTCTACTGATATTAGCGTCGACAGTACGGGGAAGGAATACTGGCCTCTTACCGTGGGTAACGAAGCTGCCGAAGTTCCTTCCAACGATGCAGTGCCAGGTAGCACCCTTGCGGTTGTCGAACTGGAGGAAAAATGAGTTCAAGTTTAATTGAGTAGAATGCAGTAGTTTCTCACCTCCTTCTTGATGTATTGGGCGATGTCCTAAATCACGGATTAACCCTGCACGTCCCGGAGGCCGGCAAACGAATTTTGCATTGGCGTTGTACTGGCACACGCACCTTTTCAATGCTGAACTGCTCCATGGCTGACTGTGCTATATATCGTTAGTGTTTTGGCACGCCGTAGTAGAGCGGCGTGGGACGTACCAACGTCGATGGCTTCTTGTTGCATCTCTTCGCTCTGTCGTACAGGCCATTAGCCATGAATGCGAAGTAGCGCGGCATAGATTTACCATATCTGCCGACTTGATCTGCGCTACAAAATACAAGTTTAGTCAGTGTTTGCTCTAGAAAGGTCCGAACTGGAGATGCATAGGCGCGTACCTTCTTGCTTGACAAGCGGCGTATCTGACTTCTCGCTTGCCATTGTGAGGGTAGTGGGTCAAGTGTGGAGTCGTCGACGGTGGTGGTGCGTTGCGGGGGCAGGTCAGCACTCAGCAATGCGCGTTGGAGGATGGTTGTTGCATGGACGGGCTCGGGCAGCGTTGGGGTCGCCTTTTGAAGGGCGCAGGAGCCACCGGCCGGTCTGATCGGCGGCTCTCGCTTCGAGCCGCGCCCTCCCAATTTTCTTAGTTCGGTAGGAACTGAACTTTTCACCGGCAGCCTCACCGCCCACCGCCATCACATTGACACCAGCGCGCGCAGCAGGCCGCCGCTCGCCCCGACCTCGCCATGGAGTCGTCGCGCATCTTCGTGCGCGGTCTGCCGCCCAAGTTCAGCGAGGACGACGTGCGCACGCACTTCGCCCAGTTCCCTGTGACGGACGTCAAGTTTTTCCCACACCGCCGCATCGGCTATGTGGGATACCGGACGCCCGAAGATGCATCAAAAGCCGTCAAGTATTTCAACAAGTCCTTCATCCGGATGGCGAGGATCAGCGTCGAGATTGCGCGGCCTGTAAGTGCTTCTGGAGCCCAAGGCACACAGGAGCTGACGTGGGTAGTTTTCCGACACGGACCTCCCCAAGTCGCGCAGACAGCAGAAGCATGAGCAGACCGGCCCGAGGAACGACGATTATATTCCGCCGCCGAGAGATCTTGCACTCAAGCGGAAGAGGGACGACGCGGAGCAGGACCCAAAGCTAAGGGAGTTTCTTGGCGTGATGCAGCCTCCGTCGAAGAAGAACATATGGACCAACAACGAAACACACATGGAAACTGCCGCTGACCCCATCGTCGATGTGGTAGAAGAAGTAGCCGCAGCGGAAGGCGAGAGCGAGGACGAATATCAGGTCATTACTAAGAAGCCCAAGGGCTCTCTGGAACCTGTTGCTGTGGTAACTCCACAACCGATCTTGAAGGCGGCTGCGGATTCTGAACAAGGTATCCCCGAAGTAGAACCAGATCTGGACGAGATTATGCGAACCACCACCCCGGATGCCCCTCTAGGTGACGAGGGTCCAGTGTCCGACGCCGACTGGCTTCGCTCCCGGACGAATCGGGTGCTTGAGCTAGTGGAAGACGACGAAGTCCCTCTGCCTGCCAAGAGAGTGCAGGCCTCGGAATCCCGGGCCAAGGTTGATGGGCCTGTCGAGCTTGCAATACAAGACGAACATGTTTCATCACCGGAAGATAGCAAGGCCAATGATGTGTCGACGTCAGAAGAGGACAAAATACGCGACACCGGTAGACTCTATCTTCGAAACCTGCATTACGATGTCACTGAGGATGACTTGCGTGATCACTTTGCCAAATATGGTTCATTAGAAGAGGTAAGACAACCTTGTTGCTGCATGTTTCGTTCACACTCCTCGCTATGATGAATAACCAGATAGGGACAACTGATGCTTTGCATATGATGTCCATGGGAGAGTATTTTAGTAGATGTCTCTCTTGTCTGAACAGCGATTAAAACCAACCTTACCCGCTCGTCACATGTCTTTTAGAATATCTTCTGACTGCTGTTGGTAGGTACATGTGCCCACCAAGAAGGTCGACGGCAAAAGTAAAGGGTTCGCCTTCGTCCAATTTCAGGACTCGGAGCACGCTGTCGAGGCTTTTGTGCAGAATGACAGAACCATCTTCCAAGGTCGTATACTCCACATTCTCCATGCAGAGTCGAAGCGCGAGACCGCTCTCGATGAATTTGCCATGTCCAAGCTCCCACTCAAGAAGCAAAAAGAAATTAGGAGGAAAGTCGATGCAGCCAGGGCAGCATTCAACTGGAACTCTCTCTATCTTAACGTACGTCGATAAATTTGCACTACATCATATGGTACTAATTTCGTCAGGCTGATACGGTCATGTCTACGCTCGCAGATCGGATGGGCATCAGTAAGGCGGAGCTCTTGGATCCGACCTCGTCCGATGCAGCTGTAAAACAGGCACACGCGGAGACCCATATCATCCAAGAGACCAAGTCGTATTTTGCCCAACACGGAGTCGACCTGGAAGCATTCAAACGGAGTTCGAAAGGCGATCGTGCTATCCTAGTGAAAAACATTCCCTATGGAACAACACCAGATGAGGTACGTAAGTTATTCGAAGAGCACGGCACAGTGACGAGGTTCGTGATGCCACCCACTGGCATGACAGCCATCGTCGAGTTCCTGAATGGCACACAAGCGAAATCCGCATTCGGGTCTCTTTCGTACAGAAAGCTAAAAGATTCGATCCTCTACCTGGAGAAAGCGCCTAAAGATCTGTTTCAGCAAAGCGTTGTCGCACCTCCCCTGAAGACTGGACTCCCTGAAAAACCCGGGGCTAAACTGTCCGCTACAGACCTACTGCAGGATGTTCCAGCACCAGAGATAACTAACACTGCGACGCTGTATGTACGGAACTTAAATTTCACTACTACGACCAACCTCTTACACGAAACCTTTGCTCCTCTGGCTGGTTTCCGAAGCGCCAAAGTCAAGACTAAGATCGATCCCAAGCGCGGTATGCTGTCAATGGGATTTGGATTCGTAGAATTTGACAGCCCTGAGACAGCGTCAGCGGCTTTGCGAACCATGGACGGGCATAGTCTTGAGGGACATCAGTTGAAGATCCAGGCATCTCATAGGGGAGTCGATGCTGCGGAGGAACGGCGTAAAGAGGATGTCGCAAAGAAAGCCGCCAGCACGAAGATAATCGTCAAGAACCTACCGTTCGAAGCAAGCAAGAAGGATCTGCGTGCATTGTTCACCCCTTACGGAACTCTTCGCTCGTGCAGGGTACCGAAAAAATTCGACTCATCGTCGCGTGGGTTTGGGTTCGCTGAGTTCACCACACAACGCGATGCGTCGAACGCCATGAACGCTTTAAGTAACACTCACTTACTAGGTCGTCGTCTCGTGCTCGCCTTTGCGGAGACTGAGACCGACGATCCAGAGAAAGAGTTAGAAAAGATGCAGCAGAAGGTTGGCGCGCAGGCCAACAAAGTGGCTCTCCAACGCCTCACTGCAGGAGGGCGCAAGAAATTCAACGTCGCAGGCACCGATGATCTAGACGAGGCCTGAAAGCGTGTTCTGGTCGGCGCGACACCATCAGGTGTCCCTTGATCTGCCCCTTGCGTTCCTGACTAAGAACGCGAGGTTCCCTAGGGCCCGCCCTTTCGCCTATATACTTCTAAGACCACCAACGTCACGCCCTTGGCACATGGTATGAAAATTTCCCTATCCGCGACAGGAGATTTTGTTGCCTACACAGGTCCGAATCAGGCGCATAGCCACGCATCGCGTTCACTACCTTGCTCCCTATGTCTTAGACGCGAAAGACATTCGTCGATCCTACACGCTCCGTCGACGCTTGTAACGTAAAATAACTTGTTTACGACTGCTGACATTCCTACAGCCATGGAGCATTCCCGTGCCTCGTCTCCCTAGCAAAGGCTAAGTGAACAAGATGCTCCAATTAGAAGATATTCAGACAACCGCGGTTGCCTATGCCCTTGCTCACCCTGCTAACAATGACTGAAAAAGTGTTGTTATCATTCCGGGAAATGGAGAACTCGTGGAGAGTAATTACAGCGAGGTGCTGGCGGACGCTTGACTCTGTAGTGTGTTAGCCTAATCTGAAGACGACGTTATGTCACCGTAGTGATTGCTCCACGTCGATGGTAACCTGCCGCGCCCTGAAGAAGCGAGTCCTGCCCTCCTGACTGGCTGTCTAGACTCTCTATATCATACGCGTCTCCTACATTTCTTGCTTACATTCTCTCGTTCAGTCATTCAGTCATTCTTTGCTCAACTCTCTACGTTCCTTCCTCTTAGACATTCTTAGATATTCATTCTTTTCAGCCACAAATACCAATGGAACTACATCATCGTCCATGTGTGGTACCGTCCAATGCCCCAGCCAAATCAGACCGAGACTATCAGTTGCAGCTTACTGTACTGCAAGAGCGCTCAGCGAATAGACAACGTGTGCACGCAACTGGGTCGACAAGATGGAAACGTCCACCGTCAACATCGACAGAGAACTGGAGCACTCGCGGACCAGCGGGGGGTAGCTACTTCACTAGTGACCTAGCAAATCAGTGGAACGGTGAGAATTCGGAAGCGCAGATCGAGGCGCAGATCGAGCAAGAGACAGACAGGCTATTGGGCGTTCTCCAGCGGTCTGATAAGTACCTGAAGTATCGTGAGAAGCAGCCTCGGAATGCGAAGGAAAAAGATACCGTATGGCCTCCTAACCTAGAGCGCGCCTTTTTCAAAGGTAATCATCTTCCTACTGTCCATTGACTTGTGCCGCTGACATGTACACTAGGCTTGGTAAGATGGCCACCCATGGGTCGTCGCAAGCTCATGCTTGATGGAGAACTCCGTGGCCGGAATGAATTGGTAGCAATCTCCATCTTCAGGGACACAGGGGAGGATCGTGATAGGAAGAAGGTATCAAGCCACATACAGGTCTTGAAGGAGAAGCTCTTCGACCAACCGGAGAGTAAGTGGCGCAGGGTACCGTTCTGCGTGATGCATGGTTGCTGACCGTGTGTAGTTCTAGCGTACATGGCCAAGACGGACTCGGCCAAGAGGAAGAACCGCAGTGCCCACGTTGCGCAATTGCGGAGCCGGCACCATTCATCAGCTCAGAGTACCAAATATGCCTACACGAACCAACCAAGCTCTGAACCATGGTCGGGCTATGGAGCGATGCCATCAGATGTCACACTTGCCAGTATGCGATGCTATCCCGACTCGGACGCGGCCTTTACCGTTACGGATTTCGGAATGATTGTAAAAAACAAGAACAAGGAGCGTTTCCACACTCTAACACAACTAGCTGACCCTGCAATGCTCGGGGCCCTCAACATCACCGACGTAACAACCTGGCACAAACAATATCCCGAGCTGGAGTTCCATCAAACTGATGACTTCAAGGATCGGCAAGTTCTCGTCTGCGACGCGTCCATCAAACTAATGACACAACCACAACCTCAAGAGTCAGAGTTGTTCTCCCGCATCGACCTCACTAGCCAGGCTGACCTCTCTCTATTCGAATCCTTCCAGTACCGCACCCGCTTCCATGATAATGGGAAAGTCGCAATCCAGGTCAACGAAGAGAAACAAGTGAGGGAGGTACTTCGTCAGTGCGAATATGAACCTGAAACGGGACGAGTCGAGATACCATTTGGGAGTAATTTCTGGGTTCACCGGATACCCGAGCTGAGCAAGAAGATGAGAATCGCGCGAATGGCCGAGGAAAGTGAGGACAGGAGTGCTAAACAGGCGGAAGTGCGGAAGTCATTGCAGAGCCTAACTGCAGTGCAGGATGTCTACGGTGTCCACAGAGATACAGGCGAGGCTCATTGTTTCCTGACCATTCTGTGGCGATTCGACCAGACCAGAAGTAGCAACGACGCTGGGAAAATGACATGGCGTGTCGTCAACTTTGCTCCTGATGAGCAGCGATGGATGAAGACGGAGATGTTCGATGCAGTGAAAGAGTCGAAGGCGTTGCTCAACGGCACCACGGCAATGGCGCCAGTCACGCTATACCCTTCGCTTGGGCTGGATTTTGCTCAGAATCCATTCTCACAAGAACCGCCGCCATTGGATCTCGACATGGCCCTCGAAGGCATGACGGATTTTTCACAGCCGAACTCGGCAATTGCATCGAGCATGGCTACGGACTTTTCCCAGGCGCACTCGTTGCCCAGTCTCACACACTCGCAGGACCCCTCGGGCGCCCAGTCGCAGGATTTCTACGATGCGAACGACTTTGACTTTAACGGCGGTCACATCAGTATTGCAGGTTGTCTCGAGCCGCCCATCAACCTAGGCGCCTACGAGACCTACTCCCATGCGCCGTCGTTGACTCTGAACCCTATCGTGGGCCTTGGGCACGATCATACGGACAGTCCGTTTGGGGATTTGGGTCTCGGTGGCACGATGCCTGACTGCTACTCGGCAAAACCGGCATGGCACCATCCCGACCTAGTGCCGCGACTCGAGGGCGTCGCTGAGCAGACTCACGGCATTTTGGACCATGTGACGCACGGCTCTGATATTGCCGGCCATGGAGTGCTGCACGACGGGCAGCTGGCTCACGGGCTGTGGAAGTTGCAAAGCGCGTTTGCCGACGACACGGGTGTTGGGGCTGATGGGCGGCCCAAGGACGAGGCGCTCTCTCAAGATCAGAGCCACGGAGCTTTGCAGATGATGGATCGAGACGTGGGGGCGAGAGATGATCGCTTCACGCTCTACTGATGTTCCCCATGGCAATTGGGAGGTGAGGCTTGCTTGCTTGCTTGCTTGCTGGCACACAAGAGGTGGACTTTTTTCCTTTGTTCGATGGACGCCGCTGTGCACGATTCACGATCTATCATCAACTCTCGTTGTCATTTTCATATACCATTCAGATAATATAATATAGTAGTAATTGAGCAGTAGCACGGAATCAGCATCAACTCGCAGTTCACAGCCACTAAGCACCGTCGGTCGGGTTTGTCTCAAGCCTTGACCGCCGTTGACTCAAGCCACGGTGCCCTAGACAGCAACGGGAAACTGGAGGACGGAGGGAAACGTGCTGGGGAGCGGGAAGAGGGGTGTTTGTCTTAGCAAAGCTCCCGGCGGGCGGCGGCAGTGGCGTCGGGGCGTTGTTGCCGTTGTCGGGCGGTTTGCCCGGAGTAGTCGGCAGTGGGCAGTGGGCAGTGGGCAGGAAGGTGCGGTGCAGGAGCAGGGGAGGTGGGACGTCAGTTGTTGCCGTGTCTCTCTCGTCTTGCCTGTGTGAGCGCTCAACTTCACTCGACGTCACCCGCTAAACTTCACCCCGCTGGCGAGACGTCGCAACGACACCCCTCAGCGCCCTGTCCAAAAGCCACACCGCCCCCAACGGCAAACGCGGTGTCGCGCAATCACCTGCACACTAACCGCCCGTGGACGGCCTACTCGGCAAGCCAGCCCTCGCAAACAAACAATGGCCGGTGAAGACCTGCGCAGATACTTAATCGTCCCAGTGGCCCTCCATCCTCTTCCTCAAGCTCCCCTCTTCCAAGCCCCCGCTCCAGCCTTCCCAAGTTCCAACGCTCACTTCTGCCTCTGCGCTGCTATCAGCCGCCCCCATCTGCGCGTCCGCAACCGCTGGCCTGCAGCTGCAACCATGGAGCTCGACGGCCCCGCTGCTGCTGCCCCGCTGCCCCCCCCAACGCTACCGTCCCATGCCGGCGCGCCGGCGACCGACAACACCACCACCGCGCCGGCTGGAGGACCTATGGACCGCGTCTGCAGTCTCGACGAGTACATGACCTCGCACCAGCCCGACATGGACGCCCTCCAAGAGCAGCACCAGCAACAAACCGGAAAGTCAACCCCCACCACGGCGCCGCAGCAGCCCGCCCCGCTCGCGCCCGTCGCCGTCGGAGCGCGCAGCTCGCGCAACACCATCGCGCTGCACGAAAAGTACCAGGCGCTCGGCATCCAGCCACCCATGCTCGCCTTCTCGGGCAGCTCGCATGAGGGCTGGAATGTCCAGACGGACTTTCTGGGCGTGAAGCTGGAGGCCCGAGGCCCGTTCAGCAACAAGCAAGAGGCCAAGGAGGTCTTATCCGGGCAGGCTTTGGCCGTGATCAAGAGCCAGGAGAACGATGGTACCTTGCGAGCCGTGGTGCGGTGCAAGAAGAGCGCTGGTGGCGGTGGGGTCGACTCAAAGGGTGAGCCTGTGGTGAATTACATCGGGCAGTTGCTGGGTATGTGTCCGTCTTTTCTGCTTCACACACTGCGGCTTCTCTCGACCTTTTCTTGTTTATTTCTAGACTGTTGCCATTTTGTGCTGACCATGCTTTCCTCCCCCAGAGTTCCAGCGCGCCCGCAACGCCGACCAGCCCACCTACACCGACTACCAGCTCGGCCGCTACTACTCCTGCACACTGACCCTCGAAAGCCACCCAACGCCCTTCGGCTCGACCACCACCTCGTTCCCGTCGAAGAAGGCCGCCCGTCAGGACGCAGCGCGCTGCGCCGTCGAGCACTTCCAAGCCGCGGGTGTGTGGCCCAAGAACATCGCGAATGTCGGGGGCATCAAGAAGAAAGCAAAAGGACCGACTGCCGCTACTACTAACAACAACAACAACAACATCAAAACTGAGTCTTCCCAACCTCAACCCCAACCCCTCACAAACGGCGCCATCGGCACCGAGAGTTACGCATCCCGCGTCGCGACCCTTGCGTGCACCCTCTCCCTCACCACACCCGAATGGCGCTACCACCCCGAGCAGCCCGGCGACAACGGCGGCTCAGGCTTCCACACGGTAACATGTCACTTCAAGAACGGCGGCGTGAATGCCGGCCCCATCGGTGAAGTGCGTCACCAGTACGGCAAGAAGAAGGCCAAGGAGGAGTGTGCGAAGCGCACGCTGGAGTATCTGGAGGGCGTGCGAGAGCGGCGCGTCGCGTTGGGCCGGCGCATGATGGAGAGGGTTGCGGAGGACGACGGTGGCACGGGAGTGGTGGATGGGGCGGCACCGAGACTGAGGGAGGAGCGCGAGGAGGGAGGTGTGGTAGTCAAGATGGAGGAAGGGGAGGAACAAGGTGTGGCTGTCAAGATGGAAGAAGGCGAGGAACAAGGTGTGGCGGTTAAGATGGAGAGCAGTGACGGCGAGGACGGCTTCGAAGACGCGCTCGAGGAGCTCGACGAGGCGGTCATCAAGGGCGACGTCTAGTCTTCTCGGTGACTAGGAAGCGAAGGCCTTAGGACACAAGCTATCGCCTGAACACACGGGTTGGGCTGAGCTACGCCCTCCTATCTCCAGGACAAGCACACACACACACTACCTACACACCCCCAACATCTACGGTTAACGATCAACCAACTAATACTTGATTCAGCTCAGCTCAGCTCAGCTCAACTCCGCCATTCCAAAATCCCGAGAACGACAAAAGCGTAGACAACAGTCCTGTTATCTGTCTCCAGAAAGACAGCAGGAGGAAGTGGAAATGGCGCAAACACTGCCACCCAGCCACCTACCCACCTACCCATCTCCTCGTTCTTTCTTTTCCATCGTTTTAAGTCGCCTCGCGATGACATGAGATGGAGAGTGCACCAAACGGATTGGAAACCTGGAACTGGACTGGACCTGGACCTGGACTGGCACTTATGTAATATGAACATACATGTATAACGGATTAATTGGAATATAACATCTACGGATTGTTCGGAAAGAAACTATTGTCATTGTCAGCTACTTGTGCCCCCTTGCTTGCAGTGGCATGTATATGTGTGTGGTGGTCGAACGACTGAGTGGCTGGCTTGACTGAACTAACTAATGTGTCTTTGTGTGCAGGAAATAGGTAGATGGGTAGGTAGGTAACGTATCCGTCTATCCATCCATCCCTATATCCCCACCCAGCTTCCCCACGCCCGTCGACAAAAACCTCCCCGACAGTCGGCCACTTCGTCTACAGAAGGAAACACCATCTATCTACCTACCCATCCTGGATATCTGGATATACATCACCTCACTCCACACCCTTTTCTTTCTACGCTTCAAAACCGCCCCGGCAGGCACATACCATACATATATACCAAGCTCTCACTCACTCACTCACTCACTCACTCATACGTTCATTCATCCATTCATACGTTTATTCCGGGTTCTCACACCCCACACCTCTCACACCGCCACACTGCTTCAACTTTCAACTTTCAACGCTGCGAGCCATGTAGGTGAAAACGCACAGTACGGTACGGTCATTGGTCCATACATTGTATGTGCTATATGTATGTGCATGTGCTATGCATGCTTTGGCGAAAACACACAGTAAAGTAAGCAAGTGAGTAGAATATCCCACTAGTCAGTCTATGTAGGTAGCACACACCCACACACACACAGACGCGTAATATCCCCCCCACTAGCATAATTGACACGCAGAAGCCGGCCGTTAGGGGGGGAGGGGGGGGGAAACCGAAGAGAAAGGAAGAACGAGCACATTGAGGGCGCACAGTCAGCGCAAAACTCTGACATCTGATTCCTGCTATGAACTTTTTGAATTTTGGGGGGGACAAACCACCGGACTGAGCTGAAGTGTTCTGAGGCGTAGTACCCTACGTCGTTTTGGAGCGTGTCTACAGATACACTCACGTAACAGCCACAGACAGACAGAAAAAGAAATCGTGACACTTCAGAGGGAGAGAAACAAGACAACCGCAACCATCGCATGCTCGCTTCCAGCCCCAGTTTAACGCCTGACGCCGTTACTGCGAAGCCGTCGATGCATCTGTCGGCGCTTGCACGGAAGGCCGAGGTAAAATTGGTACATTCGATCTTGTGTTCGTCTTCATCCCTGCACGCGAATCTACACAGACAGACGTCAATCACAGCAGTTCAAGGCGCGGTACTGTCGGTCTTCCTCTTACTGCGATCACGCTTCTTGGCGGCCGGCTTTTCAGCTACCGGCGCCTCTTCCTCGGCTTCCGTGTTGCGCGTGGTGCGGCCGCTCTTCGTCTTCTTCTTGGTGTCGTCTGGCGTGGGTTCTTTGGCCGAGGCAGGCGCAATGGGAACGGGCTGCGCGTTGGCGGCTAGCTTCTTCTTCCTGTCCTTCTTGGTGGTGGCGGGAGTCGCGACCTCGACGTTGGAGTTGGGCGCAGGGGCCTGAGTGGCTTGTCGGCTTGCTGGGAGCGGGATAGGGACCGTGGTCTGAGCAAAGCTAGCAGGCGCAATCAGGACGGGTGGATGGCTGCCGTTCATGGCAGGAGTCTCGGTCATTTTCTGGCGCTTGTTTGCCCTGGGGGTCTTCGTATTCGCAGCCGGAGGGGCGGGAGTCTTGGCTACGGGAGTCGGCGCTGGGACTTCTTCGTCGTCGTCAGATTCAGCGTCCGAGTCGAGAGCACCAGCTTCGGCTTCGTCCGAGCCCTCTTCATCATCGTGAGTGACGGCAACTTCAGCACCGGTGACACCAAGGGTCTGTTGATACGCTGCCCACTCCACTTTGAATTTCTCCATGGATTCGCGATAGGACACTCTCCATTTCTGTAATTGCGTGTTAGCACGTTGTCAATATAATACCACAATTGGATACTGACCTCTTTCCCTTCTTCGGCCATCTCATTCCACCTCTTGTTCACCTCCAGATTGACTGCATTGGGCTCCAGCTTATCGTCGGGACCAAGCTGGGCCTCGAGGTCATGCTTGATATACGGTCTAGCCTGCTGCGCGTACAGGAACGCTGCCGTCAGCGGCCTCTTGGGCGCATTGGGATCCCGCTCCTTCTTCTTGTCGTTTCGCTTGCGCTTCTTCTTCTCAGGCGGCGCCCCGGCCCCAGCAGCAGTAGCAGCAGCAGCAGCAGCAGTGGCTGAAGGTGCTGGAGTCGCAGCAGGTGCCGACACAGTAACAGCCTGGCTCACGGTCTGGGTAGCGTTTGTAGCGGCTTCGAGAGCAGCGTGTGCCGTGGCAGCAATGTTGGGCGGTAGTTGCACGTTGTCGAGAGTGCCCTGTCCGCCCTCCAGGATCGAGGACGTGTGGTGCATGTACGCGCGCAGCAGCTCATTGAGGCCAGACTGGACATGGGCGAGGCCTTCTTGGAGGTTCGAGAGCGACACAATGACCTGTTGGAAATTATCAACGTTAGCGGTGCCTGCGGGGGTAGCCTTTTTCTTTGCGGCGCGTCGCTTCGCAGCAGGTTTAGACGTGGGCAGCGGCGGCGGCGGCGGCGGCATGGACGCCATAGCACAGAGGTGTCGCCGAGTCGAAGCGACCAGACGTGCAGCGGTGTTGGAGGGAAGAATGCGATGGGGGGCGTGGCCGTGCTGCTGTGGCCCTCTGGCCACGCCCGGTTCATCGTGACGCCGTGGAGGGAAAGCGCGTCCCAACGAGCGCAAACTACTGATTTGTGGGAGGAGCACGTACCGAATCTCTAGTTTTGACCTGCGCAAGTCAGCGTCGTTCGCTGGCAAAGCGTTGGAGAGGTGCCTGGTAGCGGGCTCTTGTCCTTGCCCACAGTCGCAAGCCCGACGCGACGGCAGCGCGCGGCGTGCGAGTGCAAGTAATCAAGAGAGGCTGGCTGGGAGAGCGGCGGCACTTACAAATTGGTCGACGGACACCATCATCTCAGCCTGCGGGCCAGCGCCGGGCGTGTCCGACTTTTTCGCCATGGGGTGGGCGTGTCGCGGCGCAAAGGCGGAGGAGGGTGCGGATTGCTGCGGTTCGGGGAGGTAGCTGAGGGCAGAGGGGGCGTGGGCAATGGGCAGTGGGCAGTGGGCAGGTTGAGCGGTGGGCGGTGGGCTGGGGCGGTGGAAAGAGGGTGGGGCGCCGGCTAATAAGTCGCAGAAAGCCGGTTTTCGGGCGGTCTGCACCAACAGGCAGCCAATTTCGCGCGACACAGGGCCCCGAGGCTGGGCGACCGCCCATTGAGCGGCCCTTTGGGGTCCCGCTGCCGCTGCCGCCGCTGCCCATGCCCATTTTTGCGCTCTTTTGCCCGCTGTCTGTCGCTGTCTGTAGGCCTCTTCTCCTCGCCACATGCCCCCCCGCACACCGCGGCCCTCGCCTGCCTTCCTCGTACTGCTTAGAAAAATGATCCACGCACCCTCTCAAGCTCAAGATACATACACTCTCTCCAATCTACTCCACAGCCTCCATCTACGTCCCTTTGTCGCACAAGACAACATATGTATTCTAAAACACCACATTACTGCCTAAAAAAGTACAATGCAGTCAGCTTCTGGTCTATGCAAAACTTCTCCCTCCTCCTCTTGATCACAAGCAACAAACTACCATCTGAACATACGAGTGAAGAGTCCGCATGTATTTATACCATAGCATTCCCAAGCTTGTATAATACTCAAAGCTAGTTACCTCAACAAAACACCATCCTCGCCAGACTGCATCTCAAGCCGCTTCAACCACCACCCAAGGACAGTGATAACCCCAAGTAATGCATATGCAACTGTTCCAGAAATCATACCCACAACTATCACCAAGCCCGCTCAAGCACACCAGCCGCCAATCAACTCTATACCAATGCGACTTCTCCAGGCAGTCAATGTACTCGCGTTCAATCGCTTCGCAGACGCCGTGTTCCCGTATCGGTACCCTCAACATCCTCTTTCTCTTCCCTCACCATCTTCGCCATGGGACTCCTTCCTCTATCCGATCCAAATGTACCCTGTCTCTTCCTCTTGCCCGCCAAACCATCCATGTCCTCCAAGTCCGGAAGATTTACTCTCTCCGCCAGCGTAAGGTCGACCGTGTCATTGAAGTTGGAATTGAGCTCTTCGCCCAGCGCACTAAACAGCTGTCTCTCCAGTCTTCCCGTGCTATCCATACTCGACAATCCAGCCTTGTGGCCCGGCACGAACGTCGACGCATCGGTTCCGCTTGGAGTCGTGACATCTTCAACCTGAGGGGATGTTCCAAGAGTGGCGCTGGCAGGTGTGTTATGGGGAGCTTTCTCCTTTTCTTTCCTCGCCGTGGTGTTACTGTCAAACGTTGGCAACAGACTCTGATCATGGCGTGTGGCCTGCTCTGCAGTTGCAGGCGAATTGGTTCCGAGGCCTTCTTTCCTCGACTTCACGTCGCCTCCAGCCGCTGGCGTGTGCGCAGGGCTGACCTTGCTTGCCATCATTTGATGCGGTCGGCCGGAACGGGAGAGGCTCGACACGACTGAAGATGGGTCATGCGTCCAAGACGATCCTCGCGTGGAGACGTCAGGATCCCAAGATGTGATACTGCTGCAGTTTGGTACGAAGGAGCCTCGCGCCAGAGTGTGGTCAAAGAAAGGAAAGGGAGTGGGCACTCGATTTTCTTTGGAGGTCGGAGGGTGATTCTCCTTGTTACTCGAGTAAGAAGAATGATACACGGACGAAGACTTTCGTAGTTCGGTAGCAGCATACTTTTCAGGAGACTGCTTTGCTAGTGTATTCCGTGTTTCGACATTGAAGTCAGGGTATGATGCGGTGCGCGCGAGTGCAGCAGCTGACTGGCGAGTAGTGGGTACTCCAGGGGGCCTCATCTTAGAAGGATAGGGGTGTTGGCGTTCGGATCTCTGGCCACTTCCCTCGCCATCTCTGGCTTTCTTTGGTGGACTGATGGCTTCAACCAACTGTCCAAGCTGATCATCTCTTAGCGCCACAACTACTTGTCTCTCTCTTTCTTTTCTGGGTCGAATCTCTGCCCATTTGTTGTTGCTTCCCTGGTCGAAATGAGTGGTAGAGCTGTTCCAATTGTTTCGAGGCTTCGCTGCAACGGGGGACACGAACATAAAGTCAGGCATGGAAACATCGGTTATCGAGTTCGAGCTAGTGCGTCTGGTAGACCAGCTGTCCATCATGCTGACATCTTCGAAAGAGTCCCCGGTGAACTCGTTCGAAGAGTCCTCCCAGACGCCGACTCTGCCTCGGCCGCCACCTCCAGGCGGCCTGGGAAACCTTCCATATTGAGGCGGTGCATCTGTCCTTCTTCTTGCATATGGTTCGGGGTTGTGCGGCCTAGCATGTGAAGTGTCGGATGGCTTCGCGATTGGCGACTGTGCTCTTGCTTCTGTAGCATGCTTGCGACTGTGTTCGTATGAAGACTGCAGCGATGAACCCGCGCTGCGACTGTCGTCGGAAGACGGTAGATACAGGGGGTTCCGAATTGGCCACGAGATGCCTGTTTGCTCTAGAATGTCTGTTCTCGTAAGCATGTCACAAGGACTATCAAAAAGAGCACTCTCACACACCTCTTGGTGCATGTTGAAAAGCAAAGCAAACAAGATCGTTGACTGCGCCGAAGTCAATTTCTCCAGGCCGCTGCAGTTCATTCCCTCTCTCGATCAACTGTTCCGACAGGAGCACCTTGATTCTGCCATTGTTATCCCGCACGTGCCACGCGTTTCGCATGAGGATATCACGATGGAACGGCGGAAATCCAAGGCACGGTTTTCGCTGGCTCGTGGTCAACTCTGGATAACCAATTGAACGCTTTTCGTGGACTGCAACGGTGTTAGTGGCCATCAACTTCCACTGCAATACAAAACAGCTCACCAATCTCCTGGGGCCAGTTCGAAGAGACGTCGTAGAAGTCGTGGCTACGACTCATTAGCATCTAGTGCTCCAGTAAAGCCTTATGCCGGTGCCGTGGTCTCACAAGACTCTCGCCCCATCGACGATGACTTGTAGTGTGTATACAACGCGTTGACCCGCTTTCCGCCGAGATTCGATGAGGGCTGATGGCCTGGCTTTGATTGCCCATGAGTGAAGAGATATACGGAAGGGAGCCGCTGCGGGTAAGGAGGCGATGAAGCATGTCAACGTAGGCAGTTGGTGACCGTCTAGAAGTAGAACAAGTGTCAGTGGTGCGAGAGGCTGCTGTGTAAAGAGCTGTCTGGCTTACACTCATTCTGCGCAACGTAGCAGGACGTCCTGAATTCTTGGATAGGTATGTGTGAGTCTCGGGGAAAGAGGATGACATCCCAGTTATCGTAGCGCATGGCAGGCGAGCACCGGAGACACTGTTGCTGCTGACAGGCACCAATGCAGAATTGTGCGGGAGGGAAATGTAGGTGGTAGGTAATTGTTGTCTGTAATTTTTATCGCGATTGCCTTTCCGCCAAGCGGAAATAGCGCCTATGAGATGAGGAAGGCGCGCCCGTCGGATTATGTCCACCCGGGGCGAACTAACGAGATATGAGAAGATCGTATAAGGCACCGGGGTGCAGTAGTAACCAAATACTAAACAAAAGAGTGATGCCAGACGCCCAAGACGCTAAGGTGTCCGATTGGAGCAGATCTACATAGAGAACTGAATCAAATATGACAAGAGAGACAGAAGAATTCTGAGAGCAGAGTCTAAGATTGGAAACAGTAGTAGTGCCCAGGCCTCATGAATTTGTCTTCAAAATGATTCAACCCGCGCCTAGCATTGAAAGCCCCACTCCAGACGCCATGCTAATGGGACGCTCTAGTAAATGTGCGTAAATCGTAGACCGATAGATGCATGAGATTAGCCGCCAACCGACAGGTGGAAATCGAATGGTACGTAGGGTCCTACTGCGAGAATGCGCTCTCTGGACCGCGGGATCCGCCGTCGAAACGATCATACCCCCCCTGCGGCTGTCCGAGGCCCATGCCATTCATTCTCGAAGCAACTCCGTCCATTTGGCCAGGCATCTCGCTCGGAAGTCCAGGTTGGCCGCCGGCATGGTGCGGACCCGCGTTGGGGTGAGCATGCACCGAGTAGGGACTACGAGGATATTAGCCTGAGCCTGTGAGGTAAGATGCCACGAAGACGCTGTAGACGGCAACAACGCTCTGAACAAACAATAGCAACGCCCAAGAGTAAGAAATGGAAGGCCAAGGCAAATCGTCAAGCACGGAAAAGCAAACATATAGAGTGAACAGCAATCATATGCGCACTTTGAAAAAAAGGCAGAAAGCATCCCTCCCGATGACTGATACTAGCTACAATCCAAGTCTCCGACAAGGCCAGTAATGAACCGGTCGGTAGCTGTTATACAAAGTCCGTTTCTAAAGCCATCCCAAACAGTTGGTTGGGTCGTTCAAACTGTAACTTTTGAATACCACCCAGTGCAAAAATTGAGACCAAATCGCTTGAGAGTCATGAGGGGGCAATCGTGAAAAGGGGTCATTGAGTAGGCCAACCATGCTGAATCATGGGGAAATCGATGTGCTAGCAAGAGAGAAAGAATGTGCTTACTAGAAGAGGAAGTTAGTCAAGTTATCGTATGATCAGTGTGGGAAACCCACCTTCATGGGAGCATAATTGGCGTAAGGGTGCGACGGCTGCATGCCCATAGCCATAGGGAAGACGGGTGGGGGTGGGGCAGGGCGGTAAGGGGTACCTGCCGGTCCGGAGTTGTTCTGGCTTCGTCCCCAAGAGAGGCGGACACGTGAGTTGCCGATCGGGTATCCTTGCATCTGGTTGATGGCCATCTCGGCAGCGTGTCGCTGGACGAACTGCACGAAGCCACACCCCTTGCCCGGCGGGATCTTCACGTACGTGATCTCCCCAAAGCCCTGGAAGAAAGAGCGCAGTTCATCTTCGGTGACGTATCCAGAGAGACCACCAACAAAGACAGTGGTGTTGTTAGGATCCGTGAACTGATTCATGGGCTGGGGTGTGCCGTAGAAGCCCATGGCGGGACCATTCATGCCGTAGACGCCCATAGGGCCGCCGCCGCCGCCACCACCACCTTGCTGATGCATTCCCATGCCGCCGGGACCGCCGGGACCACCAGGACCACCAGGACCACCAGGACCGCCGGGACCGCCGCTCTTGTTCTTCGGTGTCGCGGTGGAGATGCGCATTGGCCGGTTGCCGCAATACACGCCTTGCATCTCGGTCAAAGCTTTCTGCTGTTCTTGCTCGTCGGTAAACCGAACGAACCCGTAACCGCGCGACATGCCGGTGATCGGGTCAGACATTATCTTGGCCGACTTGCACGACTTGTACTTGTTCTGAAACAACTGGACCAGTACGAACTCGTTTACCTCTGGGCCGAGATCACCGACGAAGATGGAGAACTCGGGACCGCCGTCACGGCTGTCACTATAAGGTCAGCATACACCAGACATTCGTTAGATGGGGTGTACTAACCTGCGGTCGGCCAGGCCACCGCCCGACGCCCAGTTGAGCTTGAACGGGCGGTTGGAGTTGGGGATCAGCTGACCGTTGAGTTGAAGGGCCTTGGCAGCAGCCGCGGCAGTGGGGAAATCAACGAAGCAATATCCAGCATTGCTGCTGCGGGTCGTCAGTTAATCGAATGCGCGTGATGTAATTCCACGTATCGGGGCGCTTACCCGGAGAACTTGTCGCGGATCATCTTGACATTGACCGTTTCGCCCATGTTGAACCAAATGCTGCGGACGAAGTTCTCGTCAATCCAGGGCTCAAGCTCGCCCATCCTGCAGTATTGTCAGCACAAGAAAAAACATGGCCAATGGCGCCGCGTGAGTCCGGGTGCAACGTTTTCGCGCTGACGTCGCGACACCCGCAATCCGCGTCGCCGCAAGGTGTGAGAGAGCAAGCTTACCACAGCGTGGTCTTGCCGTCACCGCCTGGTTGCTCTTGGGCACCTCCAACCGGCGCGCCCATGTTGGCTGCTGCGAAACCGCCGCCGTTGCTGTCCATGGGCTGACCGAGGTCGGGCTGTTGAGCCTGGGGGCCTGGCTGCTCGCCGGTGGGCTGGCCCTGGAAACCGTCGTAATTCTGGAAACTCATTGTCGCTGAGAAAGCAGAGCTGGGGAATGGCCGCGTAGTAGGCAGAGGTGAGGTGATAAGAGTATCAAGTCTAAGTATGATGATAGAAGGAGGTTCTATATAGACTGTGTTGCAAAGTCGATCAATTAGCGTCGGTGAAACTTTCGTGCAGGACTCCAGGCGGGCGGGCGAGGTGAGAGAGGCTCGGAACGGCCCCGCCGGCGGGTGGCAGGCTGCACTTACCTCAACACGCAAGGCGCCTGTTCTGTATGTCTATCGCGGGTGGTGAGGGCGAAGGCTGGCGGAGGCGCGGATCGCTAGCACTGAGAAGAGCAGAGAGCAGCAACGAGGGACACTGCAATCGGAGACGGCAGGAGCAGAAGCAGGAGCTGGGAGAGTGCTCAGAAACAGCTGCGAGAGAACGCCGGGGCGCCTTTGTCGGTGAGAGCGAGAGAAGGAGTGAGGAGCGAATGAGCGGCGGTGGTCGAGGATTTAAAGATGAGGAACCGTCGCTCGCGAATCTACCACAGGTCAGTCAGAAGCTGGGAGGCGGCATGTGACCGGGCGAGCCGTAGCACGCTCAACACCACGCCTTTGTTGGTCGCAAGCAGCGCGGTCGCCCACGGCGCGCGCTCGCCAGTACCGCGATGGCCAGCACCAGCGCCAGCGCCAGCACCACCGCAGCGCCTGAAGCAGCGCATCGCAGGCCACGACCTGTAAGCCCGCGCCCAATTGCGATTGCGTGCATGGAGCGCGCCAGATGCGGCTCTGGCGTAGACGCCGCGCAGCGCAGCGGTCGCACCCACGACCACGGCGCTTGGCGGGCTGCCTGGCGGAAATCGGGACGAGGAGAGCAGGCAGGGCAGGGCAGGGCAGTACGTACAGACAGCGACAAGCAGAAAGGGCACGATGGCGACAGCCGGGTACCGCAGTGGGCAATGGCAATGGCGCAATTGGAAGCAGAACGCAGGAACCGAACCCCACGCAGGAAGACAGACAACCGAATGCACCGCGCACACACACACACGCAGGAGCAGCAGCAGCAGCAGCAGCAGCAGCGGGAGAGGTGAGATGCAGGTCGGGTGGAAGTGAGGAGGGGCGGTCTGGTGGGCGAGGGCGCGACTAAATGGCGAGCGGGCGGGCTCTCTGCGGCTCTCTGCGGGCTGCCCTTACCTCCAAGCGGCGCGCCGGCCAATCCGGTCAGTCAGGTGGCCACTGGCCACCACGGCAACCTTGGACGGCCTCTTGCACATAATCAAGCGGCCGCTCCAGCGCGCGGCGTCGCAGCCGGGCGCAGAGTCTGGGGCGCTCGACCACGACCGCGCTCCCGTGCGTTTCTCCTGGAAACAAGCCTTTGGCACGATCGACCTGGCCTCGGGGCAGGGCTGCCACGCTTGCGATCTGGCCGTCCGCCGCCGCAGATTGGCCAGCCCAGCGTCTCTGCCTGGCCAAAGGCCTCGCCCCCGATCGACGTTGGGGTATTAATAGTGGCCCTCGCTGCACGAAATGTGACGCGCAGCATGCTGTGGAATGGTCCGCTTCGAGTGCCCTCCGCCCGATCATCGATCCGCCCTGTGACAGGCTGGCGGGCGCCTGCTTCTCGATACCTAGGTAGCCTTTTGTTTCGCCTCTGGCTGCATGCTGAGGGCGGGGGCACCAGGGGGAAACAATTCGCATCCGCAGCCCGGGCCGTCTCGCAAACCACAAACCACCACCAGATTACCGTCCCCATACCCATCGTCGCTCGATGCTAGCCCCAGGTACACTAACCCAACCGTCGCCAAACGGCTTCGCCCCGGCTGGCCTACCAGACATGGCAGCCCATAGCGCGCACCTGGGCAACGGCGTGCGAGAACCATCATTCGTTGGCAGCAGCACTCAGTACCCGTCTACGTGCGTCGTCGAGGGAGGCGGATCTAATACTGGCGCCCTTGGTACGAGGCATGCCCCCAAGCTAACAGCTTCGTCACAATTAGGTAGCAGCATACTTGTCTTCTACTGTGCCCGACCTCCATCGCTGGTCTTTGGGTTCGAGTCAATATATCGAGCCCTGCAAGGTGGGTGGAAGGATAGACATGAAACTCGTTGGATATCTGTCCCCTTCGCTAATACAACGATAGAAGTTGGTAGTAGATACCACCACAGCGGTCACCCACTTGATGGCACGAACGCACATCTGAAACTCGTTTCGATCTCGCCCCTCCACACCAGTGTTCACTCCACTCATGCCTTCTCAGGAATGCCGCTTGCCTGCTTTGCTTCGCTGAACGATTCCCGGCCCTCCGCGAAGACCTTGTCGAAGTCATACTCGAACCATCTGATATCGGGGTTGAGGCCGGCGAATTTCCACTCGCCGTCGACCTTCTTGTACCAGTGCGTGTTGGCGCTGTGAGCGTGGCCTTTCACGGCCACTGTTGTCTTCGTCTCGTCTGTGTACTTCTGGTGCGGTACACGAAGCTGGTGGTAGCCAATGATCTCGTCGTCCGACACCTTCTCCCACTTGGTGCCGCCGATGAAGTGCTGAGTCTTGAGCAGCGGATTTCCAAGCACGGCCGGGTCAGACGCCATAGTGACGAACTCTTCAGCGGGCATGGCCTCCCAGATCTTGCCGAGGAAAGAACGGTAATCGATTCTCAACGTCGGCGCGATGCACTTCCGTAGACGGTCCCAGTCCTGTATGAACATCAGTTCGGAAGCCTGGAAGTTGTGATTGCGCTGCGGACCTTGCTATCGTAGCTATCAGCCCACTCGTATACGGCCGTCTGGCAACCTAGTACATCTGTACAAGATCAGTATGGCATTAACCAAACATCGAGCAAGATACTCACCCTCGAAGGAAGGGGTCTGCTTGGCCATGTTGATCGATGGTGCAGTGTCTGTGTAATGGGGCAATGCTCAGTGGCACTTTACATCAGTTTGCACAGCAGTCCATGCGTCTTTATATCTGAAGTGCTTTGATGTCTTGAGCTCAAGCCGTCCGGGATACTGCTTCGGGTCCCCACCATTGCTTCGGAATCCGTGCCACAAGGAGAGCAACGGGCAGGACGGGGCCGGCTCGATTCTGCAACAGCCGGAGTGCATGCGAGCGGGTGTGCCTGCATCAACAAACTCCAGCGGGGATGCGCGCTGTCCCTGGCCATTCACACCTTGTGTGCACAGACCACTACCTGATTCGGAACCGAACACTGGGGTTTCCGAGCTCCGCATCAGTTCACCGAAGTGCACCTCTTGTTCATTGACATCCAACGTCTCTGTTACACGGCATCCTCAGTTGTCAGATGCTTGCTGAATACGAGTAGCATGCGTCATTCACCCTAGTCGTCACCACTGCTCCTTCCAAGTTAGGAAACAGCCTCAAGTGTAGATCTTGTCAAGAGGAGCATTCAGCATACAGATATCAATTTATACCCTTCTCCTAAGGAGACAAAGATTTCCCAGTCTTTCGTCCGTCGCAGTCACTTTCGACCCCAACGATGCAAGCAAATCATCCCGAGGCCAGCCAGCGAATGGCCGCGTTCGACCCCTGGTGCCCTGCTGCGGAAGGCAGCAAACTGCACCGCCTCGACTTCGCAGACTCACCAACCGCAATGTCTCCATCTCTACACCTTCTACTTTCGCATTCTTCGACAGCACGTTTTCTGCACCATGCTTATCTTCCTGCTCACATCGTCTCTTCTCGTTCGTCATAGCAGGTCGTCTGAAGTCCCAACCACAGCCTGGTTTTCCGCCCCCAATTTCCGCAGCACATGGGATCTGCTCGTTTCTTGCGTGTTGACCTTGACAATCTGCGTTTGGTCCGCCCTCCACCTCAACGTGCCAGGGGAGAACTCGACGTTAACGCAGAGGAATCTGAGAAGAATGAGATGGATATTCTTGGGCATATTTGCGCCTGAGTTGGTGGTTTCCACCGCCTTCGCCCAGTACCTCACTGCGAAGTGGCTACGCCGCGAGATCCTTGGAGATGTCAAATACCGTACCGCTGAAGTATGTTGTTGTGTGGATGCGGCTAATTTGAAGAAAGTTGATTGACAGTCATAGGGCACAAATTCGGGTTCGACCTCCAAGGAGCAACTCCAGGAGTGGAGCATTACGCAAGCTTACTTTGCCGTCATGGGCGGCATTACCGTCCAGGCGGGTGACTGTGTTGGCAATGACCCCAGACTCAGTCTTAGTCCAGAAGGCATCCGGCTGCTCTCTTTCCTCGGGCGTCTGCCTGAGATTAAAGAGAGTCAAATCCTCGACAAAAGCAAAGCCGACGGGTTGGCAAAAACCATCGTATGCTTGCAAGCTGGCTGGATGGTTATTCAGACCTTAGCACGAGTAATCGCCGGCCTCCCAGTCACTTTGTTAGAGATCAACACCATTGGCCATGTCATGTGTGCATTGGTGCTCTACTTATTATGGTGGAGTAAGCCGCTGGAAATCAAGGATCCCGTCTTGTTACCCCGAGAAGACTGGATGGATCCTTTCCTCTCACTGATGTGGATGTGCAGTCCCGAAAGCAGCAGCAACGACGACGGCATATCTGAGATGAGATGCATGGCCTATACCCCGCCTTCGCAAAGGGACCTCCTGCGAATTCCGACTGTCAGACCCCCAGGGGTCCATGATAGGGCCGAATCGGACACTGCACTCGGACGGAACGAGACACACTTTTCCGTCGGATCTACGGGGGCGAGAAACCCTCGCAAATTTATTGGGCCTCTGGGTGACTTTCAATTAGGATCCCAGGATGACTCTATAACACCCATGTCTCATGCTCACAACGTCAGCTACATACTCTCGGACAAGGCGGCCACGACGGCTCCAGAACATGAGATTTTCTTCCAGCTCCAGGAATCACATCACGCGCTGCAGCACAGTAGACAATACTGTCGACGAGCATTTCCCGATTGCAAAGAACGGGACCCTCTTTCAGACTTCGCCGTCAGGCGCTGGCGCAATGCAAATACGCTGGTCGATGACCTCTGGCTTGAGTGCGAGAAACGCCCGTCCTATATGAACTATTTCTTCACCACATCCACCCTCGGCGTCTTCCTTGGCGAGACGAGCTATCTCGACACCTCTATTTCCAATTTTCTGGGACTCTCGTATCTCGGGAGTGTAAACATCCACCGAGACCGGCTCAAATCGGTCCTTGCCGTCGCCGGCGCGGCCTACGGCGGGCTCCATGTGGCGGCGTGGAATGATTACTTTCCCACAGAAGCCGAGCGTTATGTGTGGATCACATGTTCTGTGGCTATCACTACCTCCGGTATCTCCCTCTGGCTGTATTTTTTCGCAAAAGAAAAGATCCATGCCCTGGACGTCCTGGGCTCTCGAGTCAGTGAGAAGAAGGCCTTGTCTCGCATAGGTCGATATGTCTTGGCTCCACTCTTCATCCTTGCGCGCGTCTTCCTCGTGGTGGAAGCCTTCGTCAGTCTCCGCCGGGTTCCTCGCGCTGTGTACCAGACGCCGGAATGGAGCGAGTTCTTCCCTCATCTTTGAGCGGCGAGGTCACCGGAGCTGTACCGGAGCTCTGGATGTACCTGGTATCCTTCCTGCGTCGTTCCACCCTCTGGAGCTTCAAATATCGAGTTATCCTCCACCAGCTGTGGCTCCATTGTGGGTACGCTCGATGAAAACTGTGAGCGAAGAGAATGCCTTGCGCTCGCTGTTGATGGTGGACTCAACGCCCCAGACATCATCGATTCCATCGTTCGCCTGTCACCTGGCAGTCTTCCGAGTGGCAGCATCTCCTCAGACGGCATCGAGTGGTACTTCGTCTTACCTCCCTTTACTCCTCTCTTGTAGAACCACCAAGCAGCTGAAGCAAACAAGAACCCGCCGAGGAAGCCTCCAATCACCGAACCAATGATAATGCCAGTACCCGGAGTAGTAGTAATCGACTTCTCCACTATCGGAAACTTGTCGCAGCCCAAAGGCTTGATATCTTCTTTCCTGTCGGGACCCTCGTTCAGATCAGCAATGCCGTACTCTTTGGCCTCCGAATCCCACCTTAACACCACATGGTCTGTGAACGGTTTCCCAAGCGTCCACACTTCGCTGCCGTACGCTCCCCACCTGCCATTCCCAATCGGAACCCTCCACTCGCCCTTCTCTTCTGCACCCGTCTTTCCAGCACCAGGCATCGTCGCATTGACCTCCAAGCCGCCATCCAGCTTGAACGTAAAGATCCCAACATCTTCCTTCGGCGGCCCCTTAAACACCACATAATCGTCATATTCAGCCTTCACCTCGCGGTCCACCATGCCCTGAAACGCCTTCCGCGCATCCTCCGGCAGCACCAAAAGCTCAACCCCAGGATCAATGCAAGCCATGAACGGCTTCTCAATCAGCGTCGCCCCCTCGCTCTCCTTGCTTGAATGCCAATTCAGCGCCACAACCCTCGCCTGGATAAGACACGGCAGCTTCGCATCCTTACTCCGATCCGCCGGCTTGAACGTCTGGAACGCGCCCACATGCGCCCCGTCATCAACACACCCCAGACACAGCGCCGAACCCGTCAGACTCCACGACGTCGACGCCACAATCTCCGCCTCATACAGCGCCTGCACCAGCGTGCTCTGCGGCGTCAAACCCAGCGCCGAACTGCCCAGCCCGCCAAACACGGCGCCCTCATCCGGCACCACAAACCGCGTTGTCAAGTTCCGCTTGCCGGGCTCGGGCACCGCGCCCGTCGTCCGCGTGTACACATCCAGGTACTCCGTAAACGCAAACTCCTCGGTCGCAAACCCCCAGTCGTTGAACCCGATATCGCGCAACCACGGCTCCGCGCCCTGCTCCTCCGTCACACCATTCACATCACGGAACGTCGTCGACAGCGCGGGATTAAAGCCCCCGCCATACACCTCGGCGCACTTGACGCGCCAGTCCAGCCCCGTCCAGTTGGCGCCCTTCCCACGATCTTCCTGGAACCTGCCCGGCAGACCATCTCTTTTCCTGCGTGCGCTTTGCGTCTGCGTCTGCGTCGCATTGGTCTCAGGCGGCGGCTTGCGGACGCACGAAGCAGTCAAGCGCGGGACGAACGTGCTGTCGAGCTGCAGCGACGGCGTGAGCGCAATGTGTTGCGGCGGCGAGCCGAACTGCACGGATAGGCCGTGGGTGAGTACGCCGGGGAGGATAGCCGTGGCGCGGTACGGAATCGCGAGCGCTGGGGCAGCGCATTTCGCGGCGGAGGCTGCGTGCGCAAAGACGAGAGTAAGTGGGAGGGTCGAAAGCGGTAGATACAAGTAGCGCATGGTGCGCTGGAGCAGTAATGTCGGAAGACGAGTACGGTCACTTCATTCTCGTGCTTGTGCGGCACTGCGACTGCACTTGCATTGTTGCGCAGGACGCGCGACGCCGGCTTCTTGGACGGATGCAAGGGATGGTGGCAGGACATCTGATGTCAGCCGTCAGCAGCTTCCAGCCCCAGCCCTTATGTACCCTCAGCCCAGCTCCAAAGCCCAAGGGCGAGATCAAGGGCAAGCTGCCTCAGCCGCAAATCCCCAGCGCAAGCTAGCCCCTGCGCCGATCTATCACGCTCCGTATCCGTACCTACATACACAGATACAAAAGGGCCCGATCCAATAACAAACAGAACCGAGCCAAGCCAAGCTATGTGACGAGTATGTGGAATCTATATGCTGTGTCCCTTCTATTCATCACTGGGAAGCGGAATTGCAGGCAGAGACACACGGAACACATGCTGTGCGGCGACGTTGGTGTTAGATGAAGGTGTTACACAAACGAGGGGCCGGGTGCAAGGAGGACGTCGGGTAGGAAATCGGGGATCTAGCTGAATTGAAGGGGAGTAGGAGGGGCTGAGTATGTGTGGGGCGTAGAGAGAGCGGATTGGTTGGCGTGGTATGGTATGGCTCTTACCGATCAGACATTCATAGAGCGTAGAGGTTTAGAATCGGCTTGATCAATGCATCGAATTGCTCATGAGATCAGAGATAGAAGGATTGAATTGATCTGGGGTATACAATAAAGTAGTAGGCACAACAACGATAGAGCAATCTACGCGGTGGAGAAGCTATTCTAATTCTTAGCAGGTGTTGCTTCTGTCAGAGCGGACAGGGGGGAATGACTTTACCGCCGCTTCTACTCTGGCCAAACGTGCAATATGCCGTAACTGGAAAGCTCCGCGCTGGCGTAGCAACTCCCAATTCAGTCCCGGCGCCGGCGTGGGCGGGATGCCCGCGGAAATAACCACGCAAACTACGCGTCGTCGTCGCTGTAACTGCTGGCAAACACATGGTTGAACGTGTCTTCGTCGTCGTCGTCGACTTCCTTGGGCGCCATGACCTTCTCGATGAGGGTGAGTAGAGCGCGGAGCGGTAGGCCGACTACGTTGTCGTAAGAGCCCTCAATGCGCTCGATGAGGATGGAGCCTGCGGACTGGATGCCGTAGCCGCCGGCTTTGTCGTTCCCGTCGGAGGTCTTGACGTAAGCGAGGATCAGGTCGTCGGTCACTGCGGCTGTTAGCTTTCGCGCCCGAGGAGTAGGGGGATATGTGTACAGTTGGGATCGAACTTGACGGTCGTCTCCTCGATGTGTGTCTCCATGCGGTAGCCCGGGTCATTGGCCTCGTCCAACGGCCGCATGATTGCTATGGCCGTGGCGACCTTGTGCGTGCCCTCGTCGCGCAGCATCTTCAGCATGTTGAAATGGTCCGCCGCGTTGCGCGGCTTCTCGAGCGTCTTGCCCGCGTGGCTGATTATGATGGTGTCGGCCGCGATGAGGAGTGCCGGCTCGCCTTTCTCGACGTTGTCAATCTCGCGCTTGTACACTTCGCGCGCCTTCTCCGACGCCGTCTCGAGCACGTATTCGAACGGGGACATGTGCTTGGGCAGGTCTTCGGCGAAGTTCGAAGGTATTATCTCGGGCGTGATCCCTATCTGCGCTGCGTCAGTTCGTGGTTCCATGCGTGCAGAGGCATGGTGGGGGCGTGGGGTCTACGTGCCTGTGCAAGCAAGTACCTCCGCCTAGGGGATGCCGATGCCAGGACGACCCGCCGTCCCCGCAGCAGGTTGAGAGCTGGGATGTCCAAAGGCTTTGGTCCAGGGCGGGGAGACAGCGGCGGCGCCCCTCCTGGCCGCGGCGGTGCTGGCCGTTGGGACTGCCCCTGCTGTGCGGCTTCATACGAAGGTGGGGGGTGCAGCGGTATCTGGCTCGACATGGCGACGTCAATTGACGTGCGCGACGGTAACAGGCTGTGGTCTGGCCTCCAAGGGGTCGAGGTCTGCGGGGAGTAGTGAATGTGAGTGGAATAGTGCTGTTTAATGGCTGTGTCGATGTCGATGAAGCTGCACCTTGCGCTGCACTGGACGCGAAGACGTGGAGAGGCAGGAGGGTCCGAGCTTACCGTGGACGCCACCTGCACCTACCTGCTACCCATAGACCTCTGGCATGCCATGTCTATCTTTCGCATCACCACTATCTCAGTTACGGCAGTTGCACGGAGACTTCACCATGGAGTTTCCTTATCTGGCGTGGGTTCAGGTTCAGAGTCCACTTTCAGCTGGCACCGCGTCACCCGTTAGAGGTCCTCCATGTATTTAACAGCCACCCTCTCCTCTCCTACGGAAGCAACAATAATCAGTTTGGCAATGGAGAGAGTACCCATCTGGCGGACCATTTAAACGCTTTCTACGGTTATCGCGACCTCTGCTCCGTACTCCGTGAACACCAGCACATGCTAGCTAGCGTCGTATCACAACTTGCATCTCCTGACGGAAGAGACTCGAACCTTGTTTCTGGAGGCTGCAGAACTGACTGACTTTACCATATGTGCAGTGGGGCAAGCACAAAATTCAACTGTGAGTGGATACGTACGACCAGTTTTCATTTGCTTAAACCCTGTGTCTTCTGCTGACGTACATATAAAACTCGACGGCGCTGCCTTTTTGCATTTCTCATCATCTCCGATTCACTCCACCAAACAAACTTTCAATCGCACTAACTTGGACGGCCCCATTATTAATCACAGCGCGTCTTGTACTTGTACCTACCTCCGAATGACAGCCGAGGTATCTCATATGCTGTTCTAGTCTGATTTAGTAAGAGCCAGACAGCGTACCTCGTAGTTCACTATCCTGTTATGTACGTCCTACCACCGAGGCTAATGCTCAAACGGACCATCCGGGACTTGCATGGTACTGAGATGCAGTCCAGAAGCATATGTACTGATACAATAGAGTGCCTTAGCTTGGCCCATATTCAGTCGGCTATTCACCACAGCAATATGAATGATGATGCAATAATTAATCGCAGAAATCCTAGGCGTTGTTATGGCGCATTTATAAGCACTCTTTCTTCACCACGTCTATATCTATCCCATTGTCTTGTCTCTGCGATTCAATTCCGACACAATTCTCTCTCTCTCGCTCGTCCCACCCCCACCTTCCCAATAGGTTTTCCATACCTATCTCGTCACTACTGCAATCTCAATACCTTCACGATGGTTCAAAACAAAGGCGTCATCTTCAAACAGGTCCCAAGCGGCTGGCCAGTCCCAGGTCAGGATCTCGTACTCGAAGACCGCGGCTTTGATCTCGAACAGAATCCTCCTGAAGGTGGCGTAACAGTGAGAAACTACTACGCGTCTTTCGACCCATACATGCGCGGTCGGATGCGTGAACCCACTATCAAGTCATATGCTCCACCTTTCGACCTCGGCAAGCCGATCACGAATAGCTCTATTGTCAAGATTATAAAATCAAACAACTCGAAGTTCTCGCCAGGCGATCTCGTTCTCTCTCCGATACCCTCGCCAATTGAGGAGTACTCAGTGTTTAGTAAAGAAGCCACGGAGAGTGCACACAAGCTCGAAAACCCGTACAAATTGGACCCCAAAACTTTCCTCGGTGCGCTTGGCATGCCTGGCTTGACTGCTTGGTCCTCATTCTACGAAATTGGCAAGCCGAAGAAGGGAGAGACTATCTTCATTTCTGCTGCGTCTGGTGCTGTTGGTCAACTGGTCGGTCAACTAGCAAAGCATGAAGGGTTGAAAGTCATTGGGAGTGTCGGAGATGACAAGAAGCTTGACTACATCACCAAAGAACTCGGCTTCGACGCTGGTTTCAACTACAAGAAGGAGAAGCCAGCAGATGCGCTTGCACGACTCGCTCCGAAGGGCCTCGACATCTACTATGAGAATGTAGGTGGGGAGCAACTCGAGGCAGCTATCGACCATTTGACTAACTTCGGTCGAATCAGTAAGTATTCGATATGCCTGTATACCTGCGTACTAGTGCTAATGCGGTCTCAGTTGCTTGTGGCATGATCAGCCAATACAATGCGTCAAACGAAGAACGGTACCCGATTCCTAACCTCGAGAACGTTGTGAAGAAGCGGCTCACTATGCGAGGATTCATCGTCAGTGACGCAAACATGGGTCCGAATTACGCGAAAGACCACCAGGAGAAGCTGCAGAAGTGGATTGCGGATGGTTCATTCAAGGCCAAAATGAGCGTTACTGAGGGTATTGACAATGCGATTGATGGGCTCTTGGGCATGTTCAAGGGACAGAACTTTGGCAAAGCTGTGCTCCAAATCGCAAAATTGGAGCAGGATTAAAGTTTGAGACCTCTAGTAGTTGTCTTGCCGTGGACTGATGGCTTTAGTGAGGGAGTTTGAAACTCGAAGTCTGAAATGGGAAGATCATAGTATTCCGTGCTTGTGCATCACACAGTGCGAAGCCGGTTGTCAGACAGGTAAAATGATAACATAGCGATTATAATTCAGACTTGATCTAAAATCTCTTGGGACTGGATTTCATGTCACTTGGAATGTTCAAGAAACACTTAGATCATGCCATCATGGTAGGCAGGCGTTGCGATCGCGGTCGATCTAGCCTGTTTTGGATGGTGGGGAGTCGTCTCCCTAGGCAGATACCTGACCACCTCCGCTTGAACCCTTCAACTCCATCATCGTCCTCATCATCACCACGGCCAATCCCCTCACATTTCTGTTTTCTCACTACTCTGAGGAGGACGGAACAATGCCCGATCTTGCAAACGCATATTGTGTGGGCGGCCTCTCCCTCCAAGGCGCGAGAAGACGGAACGAACAAGACGCCTGCCGCCAGGCTATACTGCGACATAGATGGTAAGAAGCCGTCGCCGCAGGTCGTTTGGCCTTCGCCTTCGGTCATTCAATCAACACAAGCAAGTAGCAGGGCCATACTCTTTCTCGAATATGGAATCTTGGAAGGCTCCGCCTTCCGCGTACGCAAGCGAGAAGGCGAAAGTTCAGCCTTAGGTATCCAGAAGGCAGAACATCACAGCGGACGGCGCTTTGCCTTTCCATCGTATTCTGCAGATATGTGCAGCCTTTCGCTCGCCTAGAGCAGCTTCACCAAGGATCTCTGCCATCTCTCTGACACTGCGCAATTCATTCATCGCGCACCAAGTTCACACGTTCCCGAAGCCGACTCTTTGCACAAGTCACCGACATGGAAGGCTTCCAAAACCAGCGTATTTTCGCACGCCCCAACAATAATGCCCTCTCGAATAGCCTCGATCCCGGCGCTTCACTCTCTGGCTTTGGGCAACGCTATGATGGTGACGTTCGGCATGATTCCACAGAACGGTCCTTAGTATACGGAGCTGTGCTACCAGCAACAGAGGATACAATGGTAATAAAGTGTCTAATCAACACTCTTGTAATTTCTAACGCGAACTAGACATCTTCGTCTATGGGTTCGGTTCCGATACAGATAATGGCCGATGCAACCGATAGGACTTTTTATACTGTATGCCACACAGCAGCAGCACTCCGCTTTCCACTAACAGGAGGGTAGAACGATACAACGTTGACTTCTCAGCCCGACATAGGCGGTATCTCTTACATGCCTCTTGATGTTCTGCCTTATGGGAAAAGACGCCAAATCGAACCTGCTTATACAGAAACGTCCAAACGTCATAGGAGCTCGATCCTACCAACAAGCATGGTCCAGACCCACGAAGTTGACTGCTATACAATCAATTCTGGAGACTTCGCCCTCATTCGGCTCTTACTTCATGCCAATCGTATAGTGGACTTAGACGACCCTGAGTACCTCAAGTCTGTCAGCATTATCACCGAAGTCCCCTACGAGTTTGTTCATCGTTGGCTTCGTGCAAACGCTGGCGAGATATTATGTGAGGGACCCGTCGTGGTATCTGAGGGCGAAATATTCCGGGTCTGGGCTCAACATCATCCTGGACAGGAGCCCAATCCCACACAGTTGACTCGATTAGCGCTTTTCACTGGCCTCACCTATGCTTACATCCACAATTGGTTCCATGAGTATCAGATCCAATTCCTCAAGGACGGAACGGATCTCAGTACAGTGCAGCCGCAGGTACATGGCCGCCTTTCACAGTCTGAAGGACTTATGACCAGCAATCAAGCTACTATCAGCTTAGGTGCTAGCGAAAGTCCTGACGCTGCCTCGTTGGCTACATCCGCGTCTGAATGTGCCTTAGGCGCCAAAAAGTGCACGAACGGAAAATCCTTTGAAGAGATCGAGTCCAACAAGCGCAAGCTACGGGATGCAGAGAGACCATTTTCTTGCGTGTTAGGTTGCGGGGCCACGTTCAAAGATAAAGCAGGCCTGAAGAGACACGACGAACAATCTTATCCACAGTCTGTGTGGTTCTGCACCCTTGGGCATACCATCAAGCTTGGTAAGGACAGTGAGAGATGCACTGCCAAGGATTGTCACAATGGGAATCCAGACAAAGAGCATTGGCTGACGTATCACCCGGGGTCAGATCCGTGTAACAAGAAGCCTCTGGAAGATCGGGTATACTTCCGGCGAGATTATTTTCGGCAACACTTAGTCAAGTCTCATAACCTCTTAAGACTCACCACTAAGTACTTGGACGCTTCGAGATTTGCGGTGAACAACGACTCTTTTCCCAAGGCATGCGACTTCTGCGAATACCGATTTCTTGACTATGACGACCGAATTGATCACCTAGCTGCTCATCTTGAGAAAGGTGAAATTTTGAGAGAAACAACGAGGTCTATTCAACTACATGATATTGTTCAAGGTGATGGGCCTAATGAACAAGATGAAGAATCAGTGCATGACACCGATGACGGAGGTGGCAAGGTGGACGATGGAAGCGAGAGTGAGAGCGAAAGTGAAAGTGAAGATGAGGATGAGGACGAAGACGAAGACGAAGACGAAGACGAAGACAGCGACAACGATGACGACGACGACGAAAATAACGAAAATGATGAAAACGATCAAGGCGGCGGAAGCGGCACAGGCAGCAGCGCTGGTGGCCAGTTTGGTGAATTATTCTCGGACAATTTCCTCAACGACCTTTACCCGAGCCAGTATGGAGGAGATCAAGATGATGACGCCTCTGGTAATCCAAGCGACACATTCTTCGGCTACGGATTCGCCTCATCACTGCAATGCATTGCAGATGCTCTTATTTACATTCACACGCAAAAACGGCGATCTTCCCAATCAAAACACGATCTACTAAATTCCAATGTGGTATCGAATTACCTCAAGGTAATGGAGACTAACGCAACTGTCTTACTCTTCCGCACGTCAAAGAATGGTCGTGGAGTGTCCGTTGCGAAATTTCCACGCAATGACCTCTTTCTTTCGGAACGATTGGGAGTCGGAGCGACAGGATATGTGCACAAGGTCTCGTTCAATAGTCATCCGAAGAAGTTTGCTGCCTTAAAAGAGGCTCCGCTCAACTCGTCTTACGGTTTTCGAAACACGCAAATGGTAGTGGACTCCATTTTCCGTGAGTACTCAGTGATGAGTGCGTTGGAACACGCCCATATTGCTCCTGGGTACGGACTGATGCTTCGATCTTCTCATCTTGGACTTCTCATGCCTCTGGCCTCCTCGGATTTGGGACAGGCTATCCAGAGTAGACATGACGATGGATCTCCACTTCCGTACACTTACGCTCATCTTAACTGTCTTCTCTCTGCGTTGGCATATCTTCATGATCATAAGATAAGGCACCGGGACATTAAACCTGCGAACATTCTATTACGTGGGACGAATCTTTATTTCACCGATTTCGGTAGCAGCTGCGACTTCTCTATCGTAGGCGTTCCGGATGCTGGATTTACACCGAAATATGCCGCACCAGAGTTGATCGACCGAAATCTCGGCATAGATGAGGGCGCCTACTCAGATGTATTCTCTCTTGGATGCGTCTTCACTGAGATGATGCTTGCTTTGGCTTTGCCAGGGGACAGAGAATACAAACGTATACGTCAGCTCAGGTATTTCCCGTCAATTTTCGAACACGAAAGTTTGTTCTCCAGGCTCTTGGATCTCGATTCGGAGAAATCGAAAGGAAAGCCAAGTGAGGGACAGGTTGCTGCCATCCGTGCCATGAGGTCAACGTCACCTATGGATCGACCGAGTCCGGCAAATATCATGCACTATTTCCCGTCGAGAGACTGTTGCAAGCCATCGGGACCTCGATCCACAAGACTTACGATCCCATCACCAGCAGATTTGCTCGTTGGAACCCAGAAGGTCGATACAGATACAGAAGCAAATAACGCAAGTATTGCCGAGGGAAAAGGTAATTGCAGCAACAAATGCTTATCACTGTGATAAACTAACACAACCAGGTTTGTTAGTTGATAAGACTCATACGTGGGCACAAAAACATATTTCTTTGGCCCCTCTGGAAAGAGAACATCGATACCAGCCTTTGCAGTCTGCACGCGAGATTCGTCTACTACAGCTTCTCTCCACAGAGGATAAAACATCGCCTGTACAGTGTCGCTGGCATACTGTAACACTCCAGGCCCGAGAACATCAATACGAAGCGCTATCGTACTGCTGGGGTAGCTCACACGAGACTCAGAAGGTCTATACCGATACCGGGTTCGTGAGAGTGAATAAAAATCTTCACACAGCCCTTCGAGATCTTCGCAATACAGGTTCAGAGAGGTTTCTCTGGGCCGACGCTATATGTATCAACCAAGCGGACATTCAGGAACGAAATCATCAAGTTTCGTTGATGAAATCTATATACAGCTCAGCGGCACGGGTTATAGTATGGCTCGGTGAAGCTGATGAGTATACTGACCATTTGGTAAAGGCAGAGGTCAAGCTGCGAAATACCCAAGCATGGTCTCGCTCTACTCGGACGACGGATCACTCTTGCCTCACACAAGATGAGCGTTGTGCAATCAATAAGTTCTTTCAACGACCATGGTTCTCACGCCTATGGGTTGTTCAGGATGCTGTTTTAGCTCGGACGGGGCGATTTGTAATCGGACATATTGAGCTAGAAACCGATCTTCTCGGTATGGACACTGAAAACGGGTGCTGTGCGACGTACTACCGACAAGACAATCTTGCAGACACTGATTGGTGTAGAAGGGGGCCATTATCCGTGATTGACTACTTGCGCCATCGGCTAGGCAAACTATCCTTGCTGGAGCTTCTCGAGCGAATGCGTGGGTATCAAGCAAGTGACGCGCGGGACAAGGTCTACGCATTGTTGGCTCTGGCAAAGGACTCAGACCGGCTCCAGATACTTCCAGACTACAACTCAAGCGTCACCGAGGTTTTCGCGCGTGTAGCTCTGGCTATCATTCGGCACTCCCAAGAGCTCAGCGTTCTATCATACGTCCATCCGCTTCCAGCACCAGACCCCCATTCGTCTTCTTCATGGCCATCCTGGGTTCCCGATTGGACCCAAAGCAAGCCCCACCGCCCTCTTCTGTCAAAGGAATTCGATGCATCCCTGCAGCGGCAAGCCCAACCAGTCCAGGCTGATGGTCTAAGACTCATGCTGACCGGAGTCCTCGTCGGAACAATCAAGCACCTGCACGAAGCCCCTTGGCTCAACCCAGGCTGGAGCCCTGGGAACGCCGTCTTCGAAACCAAGAAACAACGCGCGCTCGAGACCGGCAGAGCCGTTCTCGAGATGTGCCGTACTTGGATTTCTTCTGCCAACTTGGTCGGTACAGGGACGAATCAGAAGCGCGATTGCCACAAGGGCTGGAGCGCTGAAGTGGCGAGTAACGTGGCATGCGCGGGACTGACTCTGACTTCGAACAAATCGTGGGTCAGACACAAGTTCTCGGACGACCTGTACGACTCGCTCAAGTCGTCGGACGCCCTATACGACGGGGTCATGTTTGCGTCCCTGGCGGACCTTTATTGCACTTCTGTCGCCATACGTAGTGCGATGGGCCGACCTTTCATCACGCGAGATGGGGATGTCGGCCTCGGGCCTGCCGCTGCGCGGACAGGTGATGTTGTTGTTGTTCTGTGTGGAGCTCGGGTGCCGTTTGTTTTGCGTGCGAATGCTTCTGGGGAATACGTTCTTGTAGGCGAGTGTTATGTTCACGGGGCTATGGATGGAGAGATGGTGGGATCTGGGGCCGAGTTTACTGAGTTTGTTCTCGTTTAATACATTCTTTTGCTTAGATGCTGCTGTGCTCATGCGTGAGAACTCGATCTGGCTAATATAGACATAGCGGTTATGTCGAGACGCAGCAAGACTTACAACGCATGCTGCGTGCGCGCTTGATTTTACCCCGTCTCATCTGCTCTAGCTTTTCAAGTGTCCTTTACAGCTTCCACACCGGCTCATCGTAGCCACAAGCTTGATCCGTCCACCAGTCTACCCGCTTCAGCTTTTCAACTGTCCTTTACAGCTGCCACACCGGCTCCTTGTGGCCATGGCGACTCCACACTAGGTAGCCCTCATTGATCTTGCGGACGCATACGTTGTTCATAGCGATGCAGTAATCGCACATGAAGTTGAAGTGACTCTCACCTCCCGACTCTTTGAACGTTGTAGGTCTCCTCCGCGATTTGCGCTCCAGACACAGATTTTCTTGTCCCACTGCCTGCTCCCTCCACGTGTGCATAGTCGCCAGAACCTGGAGTTTGACAGTGCGAGGTACTTCACGTGCAGGTATGAAGGCCATGTCCTTGATGAACCAGATGAACTTGCCGCTTTTCAATGGCGCGGCCTCGTCCCTGTTGTCTGCTAGGAGGCGGACGGTCGTAAGGCGGTGGTATTTCCAGCGCGGTGTGGTGAAGTAGTCGGTACGGGGGGGAAGAGATTGCGCAGGCGAAGACGATCGAGATCTAGCAAGACGAGGCCTTTTGCTTGACGAGTTGGAAGCGGTGTCTTGGCTGGCCGCGTAAGAAGAGCTTTTTCGACCTTTCTCAAGCTTTGTCTGAAGCACGGCGTTCTCTGCTTTTGTCTCCTCGGAAATCTTCTTGAGTAGTTCTTTTTCCGCTTTCTGAACAGCTAGCTCTTCTCGCAGTGCAGCGAGCTCGTCATCTTGACTGCGAGGGGACTCCGCACGGTTCAAGGCAGCAAGTTGCTGAGCAACCTCGTGCTTCACTGCGGTTTTTATCTCATCGAGCACGTTCTCGAGGCCGGTTCGGAGTTCCTGCTGCAGATGGTCCTGCACATGGGCATCTTCTCGCGCTCTCTGCAGGGCCGCGGTCCTCTTCCTCTCTTTGAGCGCGAGGAACGTCGCTGATACACTCTCGCGTCTCCTGTTCCGTATCAGTCGATGCCATGATCTGTACATACGGGTTGTACTTACGCTGCTTCACTCCCCAACAACACGACGCCTTCTTTGCTATCGGGAAGTGTGTCCGGCTTGCGTTTACCCTTCGACCTTGGATCAGGCCAGAGCTCATTCATACCTGCAGGTGTTTGTGTCGGGCCCTGCGATATGGTGGCGGTGTGGACGAAGAAGGCCGGTGACGTGAAGGTGACTGATAGGGCAAGCGCCAAGCCTTCGCGACGCAAACGCTCCTGCCGCTTGAGAAAAGTCAGCTCGGATTTGCAAGAACGGCTCTATTCAGACGGTACCTATGCAGGATGCATCGCTTTTCGTGCAATCGTAACCCACTCGAACGCTACCCTGCGAGGTAGGACACATGACATTTTGTCAAAGACAGAACAAGATATGATAGTGCATTCGTAGTTACCAAGCTATGTAATTGCCATGGCAAGTCAAAGTGCATGTTTGGATCTCTTACCTTGTACGAAGAGCCTATTTTGGCAACAAGAAATGCGAAGAAAGCGCATGGTCAGTACACTGGATCAGGACTCAGTATAGGAACAGCAGGAAGATGCCAATGTGCAAAACAAAAAAAATAGTTACGCGGAATAAGAGAAGTGAAGCAACATGTTTGCGGGTCCGATAGCGAGTTGGGGTATATAGTTACGCTCAGTGTGGAACAGGATGTTGTTTTGCCTTTTAAGTGTCTGCAGCTGGTACGTCGTAGATTAAGACTGGGTAACCTCAAGTTTGAATGCCCGATTTTTCCGAGCTATCGTTGTCTGGTATTCATTAGAGAAGCTTATGATAGAGTGGCGTTCACAACGATATCAGCAATATGGCCGTGGATGTTTCCCGCCTATCAATCTCATAACCTATGGTATGATATATCATCTTCTTCTTGCGACGCAGGTATAGCTCCAGCGCTTGAGCCTCTCGTCCAGAATATGTATGATGTACATATAGCCAAATCCTAGTCTTGAGCATCCTGTCATGAGACGTCCATGACTCTATGGTCAGATAGTCTTCGCAATTTTCTTTGTCTAGACGGTAGGCGTGCTGTCCACAACCAGCGAGAAATCGGCTACAGGATTTGGATCCCAGCAGCAATCGAGTGTGCTTCATGGTGACTAATGTGATCGTGAAGATCTGGGGATGTGATTGATGGAGTGAAAATGAAGGATGAAGGAGAGGTGAAGTCGGGTTCTTGCATCAGATCGATCGCGTATCGGAAGTGAGTCCAACATAGGATTAGTGTGATCGTTCAAATTAGATCATATCAACACCGAATGTTGGTGGCTTTAAGTGACGAAACTTACATGTTTTTGGCACAAGATTGATTTAACAAAGTAGCTGAGGCTTAAACTGTTAACATTCCTTTTGCATCTAGTTTGCCAAACTGTATACGCGATATGAAAGGGTTAGAAGAACATGTCCGAGCGGGGCAGCCTTGCAATGATCCAAGGGAGACTAGACTTATGCTTTACGGACCACTCTGCTATTTCCGTGTGTACGGGGTCGTGTCTGGGTGCTTTCTATCTCTTTCAGAAGTATCGTTGTCTTGTAAAATATGGTCGGCGCCATCTTCGGTTTCATCGATATGTGACGCTCGAGGGAGGAACCTGTAGGAGCCAAACGTGATTGCTATTAGTTGAAGAGGCCAGGTTTGATAGTCAGGTGGTGCTGTGTGTGTTGGCTGAATCCCGCAGCTCTAGCCGGGCCTTGTAGTAGGCTTGTATAGGTGCGGGCATAGAGGGGACACAAAATAGCGAACCCACCCCTCAGCCATCGGGGAAATATGTCAGTGGTGTTCATGGTAGGCATGGTCTCAAACGACGCTGAACAGGTAATCGCTGATGGAAGATGCTGAGGTCGACACTTCCATACCAGACCATCTGGAAAGCTAGTACTAAGGTGACATCATGACGCGTCTTGTAAACAATCAGATATAAATGCGTGACACGGAATAACAAGTGGACGTACAAAACTGTCCGCATATAATCGAGATTGGGAAGCCAAAGGAAATGACGGCGCTGTGCTACCTACTTGGTTGCCGAGATATCCAAGAAACGTACATGGTAACTCCACAGCGCTCTCAAACAGCAGGAGATCTGTACGCCGTTCGCCTACGAGGCGGTTATGTGAAGTCGTAGGTGGCAGGCAAAATAAGGGCACCACGGGTTCATAGGCAGACAATGGCGGGCGCCTGAAGTGTGCGCACAGGTTCCGGCGCTAAGCACCTTGATGGTTGTTGTTCCGGCACCGCTGCGGCCTGGTGGAGACTCGCAGCCCCTTTGTGGTGTTGATCCCAGCCTTGCGGGAGTTGGAAGTGCACAAGAGACGCTGATCCCGAGCGAGGCCCCTTTTGGCAGGCGCGAGGGTTCCTGTGACCGCGTTGCCAAGGCCGGCAGTGCCGGCAGGCTTCGGCGCTTTAAAACAACCGTCAGGCCAAAACACCAACAGAACAGCCCCAACTCCAGAGCCCATGCCACCATCACGCCCGCCCCGAGCCCGTCGCCAATGCGCAGCCAAACGCGCGCTGCTGCCAGGTCTCGTGCGGCGCGGTTGAGGCGTCGCATCGTCCACGCCGTCTTCGCCGCGCGCACCCTAGGGCGATGTGCGCAATGTGACAGGGGCTCCGGCTCCATGATTGATCGTCCCCAAGCCAAAGGCATTGATCGTCTCTGTCTCGGGTGTGGTTGGCTTTCGAGTCTGACTAGAGATGAGGATCGCCGTAGCGCTCTCGGGTTTGAATACCCTCTCGCGCGCACTCGATGTAGCTCTGTGCCTTTCTTCGGTGATACTCGCCTTTTTCCCACCGTTGCTACCAACCTCGCCGCTTTGTCGCCCCACGTAGTAGCACCACCGACGCCGTCGGTTTCAATGGCCCTGAAATCTTTCTCTTCGTCTGTCTTTTGTTGGCTGTTGCGAACATCGTTGCCGTCTTTCCTATCCACACCCTTTACCCCAGCCCGGTGCTGAAGGCACTCGCAGTTGCAACCAACGAGTGTCATTGCGAAGGTTATACCACACCCAGACTCCCCTTTGCGCTACCCTCCGGCACGTTAGCTGCAACATTTATTCACATCCTCTATCCCATTTTATGCGGCGGCTCAGTGCCTACCTTCATACGCGACTAATCGCGGTAGAGGCAGCATGCCTCAACCTACATTCCTTTGTCGTTTAATATTTAGCGCCATCTTCTCTGTCTCTATCATCAACGTCTTTACCGGAGCCAGCGCGCCTTCGTTTTTCCTTCGATATACCAGGCCTGTAGCGCTGCAGAAAGAGAATCTCCACTGTTCACAGTCGGAGCTTGCCGATGACGTCCTAGTCGTGCTACGGACTGGTGCCACTGAATCACTGGAAAAGGTGCCGGTACACTTCCGGACAACGCTACGATGCGTTCCGCACTTTACCATCTTCTCGGATCTGGATGAAGAGATTGAAGGCCATGCAGTGTATGATGTATTGGACGGCGTCAGCGAGGGAATGCGATCAAAGCATGACGATTTCGAACTCTACCATCATCTTCAAAAGCATGGAAGGGAAGGGCTCAAGGATCAGCAGGCATTCACCTCGCAATCAGGCTCTGTAAAGGGGGATTATCTGCAGACCGCCAACCCAGGCTGGAAACTTGACAAGTGGAAGTTCCTCCCGATGATCGACCGGGCATTTCAGACGATGCCAAACGCGAAGTGGTACGTCTTCATTGAAACAGATACCTACCTGGGCTGGAACAACCTCATGGAGTACCTGAGCAATTTCGATGCGAGCAAACCATACTACATCGGCAAGCATCTCTACATCAACGACGTGGAATTCGGCTATGGTGGCGCCGGCTTCATTCTTTCCAACCCTGCCATGCGCAAGATTATCCAGCACCGTTCTCTCCGCATCCATGACTATGAGGAGTTCACAGCGACGCACTGGGTAGGCGACTGCGCGCTCGGCAAAGTTCTCGAAGACGTAAAGGTGCCACTGTACCGAGCATTTCCGCACTTCCAATCCGACTCGCCCGCAACACTGGACCCTACTACAATCAAAATCGACCGCGACGCGTGGTGCTATCCTGTCGTAACCTATCACCATGTCTCACCAGCCGAAATCGAAGACTTGTGGAGGTTCGAACAGGATTGGTTCAAGAGGGTACGTTAACACCGCTTAACCTTCTACATTAACTTGACGCTGACTTCGATAGCATAATGTATTACTGCGGCACCGCGATATCTTCATGGAGCACGTACGTCCCCAGATCGGCGCATCAATTGCAAATTGGGACAACATGTCATCCGACATGGAATACAATGCGCACGACAACGGAACGTCCGGGGACGAAGCTGAGCGCAATGCATGGAAATCCTTCCACCACTGTCACGCCGTATGTGAAATCAAAAAGAACTGTATCCAGTTCTCGTACGAGCCCGGTAGCTGTTCCATTTCTTTCGCTTTCCGACTCGGCTACGCAAAACCAAAAGAGCGTATCCAATCAGGCTGGATGACGGACCGGGTGGACGAGCTTTTCCTGCAACTCGAGCGCAAGTGTGGGGTAAGGGACTGGTTCAGCCCACAGGAAGGCACCATTGTCCAGCAGCGAAGATGAGACCACTATGCAACAGCGGGACGGGAAGTTTGAGGTGCGCAGTGGTTGGTCCGCGCGCAGTTGTTGTTGGCTGGTTGGATTGCATGTTTTATTTCATGTCTGCATTTTTACGGAAGAGGAAACAAGATGATACCCCCCCCCCACAGAGATACCAAGCTTATTAGATAGACCACACTCGCTCGATGTATATAGTTCCACGTCAAAACTGGACGAGCATCAGAAAACACAAATTTCATTGAAACATTACAACGAGACGACGATACCCGCAGGCATCTGTGCTCCCTTTCTGAGGTCGGATTTGAGACATTTATGGTGGCGCCTTCTTCGTGCGGGCTAGCTTTGCCTCAGACGCGCGTTCCCGATCTTGGATTAGTGCCGTTCCCGAAAGTGTGGTGTCATCGCGCAAACTCCAACTCCCGGAACGCTTTTTGCAAACAGTGCGGAGTAGCTACCATGAACCCTACAACGAAACGGCTTCACAGGCTCTCGGGCCTTCGCAACTACCTCTCGTTGCCGCGATAACCGCCCACTCATCTTCGAAACCCGCCAAAGTCGTACCGATGGATACCAACTGCATCTCCCCGTCACTTCTCTTGCTCGAGCTCGTTGTAGAAGCGTGCCCCTTCTCTACACGCACTAGATCTTGCTGTTGCGCATCTTCCTCGCCATAACCCCGCTGCGACGGCCTCAGTACTGTAGACCCTAGCTCCGCAACCCCTTTCCTCCTGCTCACTAATGAAGCCGCTGATGATGCGGCCTTTAGCGACACCGACTTCCCGCCCACTCGCGCACCATCGCCATGAGCCCGCAGATACATCTCGCGCTCCTTCTCCATAATCTTGCGTATCTCATCCTTCAGCGTGCGATCGTCGGCGAAGCTATCTGCCGTCGTCCACTTGCCGTCAACCTTGGGTTCCGCGCTCGGACTCGCCTTGTGTTTCTGCTTCTGCGCCGCGAGCAGTTCAAGCAGAATATCTTCTTCCAGCCGCAGATCATCGTCCGCGCCGGCCCCACCCGCCTTGACCAGGTCGCCGGCCTCGCTATCCAGAGCCTTGAGGCCCGAGAGCACGGGCGCCGCGTCCCACGGCTTGCTGTCGACGTGGAAGAGCGTCAGGGGCTCCGCGTCGTGGGCGTCCAAGTGTGCGACTTTGTGCGGGCCGAGCACGACGGCGCCGCCGCCGACGTGGGGGCTGCTGCCTGAGGCGTTGTGGAAGCGGACGCGTGAGGAGCAGCCGTATTTTGCGCAGCGCAGTTCGTTGAGCACGAAGATGGTGGCGAGCAGCGTGAGGAGCAGGATGGCGATGCGGATTTTGCTGCGGGGGCGGCGCGAGACGGCGGAGCTGGGCGGAGGGCGCTTGCGGCTGGAGAGGAAGGGGGTTTGCATGCGTTGGAGCGGGGAGGAGGGGGGTGTCATTTTCTCGCGGGTGGGGGACATTGGTGGTGGAGGATGTTTTGCTCGTGTCGTCCCGGGAATGGGAAGTGAGGTCGAGATGAAAGTGATGTACTACCGACGGAGACGGAAGCCGTTCAAGATCAGTGAGTGAGTACCAGACTTCACTTGGGCCAAAAGCCAGGGTTGGTCTTGTCTCCAGCCTCCTTGCAATAACAACTCAGATTCGCCCGAAACCACTCCGACTTATCAAAGCCCAAGAATCCCTCTCTTCACCGTCTCTTTCCCTCGGCTATTTCCTTCTTACTGCCCTGCGGATAGACCTGCCGCCAAATTCCGCCCAGTTGTTTGATGTCCAGTGCTCTTTATACTACTCGGATGAGTGCTCGATTGCCAGCGGGGCCGTGGCGATGTCTGTTGTTGACGAGGTCGTTGACTGAGAGGGCGAAGGCGGCGGGCATGAGGTAGGTGTGTAGAGAGGTGTACTAGCGCAGGCGGAAAACCCAGACTCAAAGGGGTAAAACAGTGCAGTGCAGTGCAAGGGAGACACTACGTGCGGAATTGACTCGTGCCAAGCATGTAGTTCGAGTACACGATGTAAACCAGGAACGCGATAAAAGCTGTCGGGACGATACTGGGGTATTGCTTGCTGAGTTGTGCGAGGTTGGAGCGGTGGGAGAGGAGGGAGGGGCGTGGGAAGGTGAGGTTGTTGCGAGACATGTGTGGGAGTTGTATCGTGTAGATAGCGTTGTAGCTTGTTGCAGAGGGGTAGGTAGGGAGTGTTTGTTGAGTGGTTAGTAGGTGCGCACACGAAGGGCGGGCGATGAAAGGTAAATATAATTGCATGCCAGGACCGCTCATCTCATTCCTCGCTCGTCACCGCGCAAGGGGGAGCCGTGCCTTGTGAGATCGTGCTCCGATCGTGTCGTGTTCCCGCTCGGAGAAATAGCAGTCTTAGAAAGCGCGCTGATATGGTGTTCAAATCGTTTTTAGTGACGTTCGCGAGTATTTATCTGCCGGTTCCAACCCCTATCACGCACGCAAGGGGCTCTCCCTCCTTCTACCTCCCCCACCTCCGCCTCTCCGCCGTACACCGCAACGGAAACTCGAACTCCCCCTCCAATCCACCATTCCGCCAATCCCCCCCAGGCAGACACGTCCACTTCAAGCCATCCTTGCGCCTCAGCCGCTCTTCCTCGGCCTTGCACTGCCTGATATGTTCGCGTTGCAAAGCGGCCTTCCAATTCTCTTCCTTGATCTTAGCCTGCCTGACCCGTTCTCGTTGCAATCGTTCCGAGGCGGCTTGCCAGGACTCTTTGATTGCGGGGCTAAAATGTAGGCGAGTAGACCTAGTAGGACTACTTTTGGGAAGGTTGGGCCGAGCATGGTGGGTAGGGGCAGGAGGGTGGTGAGTGCAACGATGGTTGTGTGGGTAGTTGTGATGAAGGGGTTTGGAGCTTGACAGGTGCGAGTGCGAGTTCTTGTATGCGAATGCAAGCAGTGTAAAAAGCGCGCTTGGATACAGCAACGACAGCGAAAGGGGGCAGAACCTAAATCGAATAAAGGGCAAATCGTGCCATAACTCACATCTGATGTGTCGTTCCGCCGTATACAAATAGATACCCGAGGACCGGTGAAGCTCTTCCAAGAAATTGCGTAGCACAACGCCACTCCGCCCCGTAACACAGCATCCCCGCGATGTATGCGCTCACCCAAGGGAGTGAGATGAGATGAAGCAGCGCGAACCAAAACGTAAAATTACACAAAAAGATTAAGTTTTTTCAAAGCAAGAGCTGTGAGGTATAGAGAGTAGATTCAACCCTCCCAAATTTCTTTCCGCCGTTCATCCAACGTGATATATCATGTCCGAAGAAAAAAGAGCACCAGGTCGACCAGGAACTAACCAATCCAGCGATGTACGTGACCAAAGGTGACAAGCGGCAGATGCGGGTGTCCTCCAAATTGCGCAAAAGTCGTCAAAACTCCTCCCCGAAATCCAATTCAGCTCCCCTATAACTGGATGCGGATATGTCTCCCATGAGGGGGCAACGCCAACCACCTGCTCCTCCCAATGAGTGGATTAAAGATGTACTGAAAATTAGGGCAATGGTAAAAATATACGCGTGAATGAATAATGGAGACGTTCCGAGAGAGGTGGTTATCCAACGGGTGTGACTAGGCCGGGCGGAAAGCTTGGTTCTCGGTCATGCTCGATGCTGGGCGAAGTGACAGTTGGTGAATTAGGAGTCTGTGGCTCCACGCCACTATCTGCGTAGTCTAGAAGCGCTTTGGCGTCATCAAGGCCGGCGATGGCGAGCCCTTGTCTTTCGTCTTCTTCGTGGATTACGGGCTCGTGCAGACTTTCTTTCGATCTCCCGCTTTTTCTACTCTCGATGTCGGCAAGTCCGTTCTCGTTCTCGTCATCCATGAGCGCAGGTGGCCGTTGTCTCATGGCTTGTGCCTTTTCAAGTGATATTGTTTTCTGTTGATAGGTCGTAGTGATGGACAGCGTATCGTCACGGTCGATAGTCGCTTTCATGAGTGCAGCCATCCACAGGCGTCCGACCTGAACACTGTCTACGGCGAAGTAGTGGACTACAGGCTTAGTGAATTGGACGCCTTTTTGAAGTCCACTACGTGGTGGTACAAGCTTGAAGATGAACATGCCTGCCATATCCTCCTCCCCAGGTATAGATCCAGCGGTATCAGCAGCTGTGGGGATTGTGGCATTATGAGGCGACGTTGGGGAAGAGGCGGCGCGGGTTATGGTTGCATGCAGGCCAGTCATCTTTTCGTTCTGGGCGGGCAGAACACGATGCGAAGAAATATCGATTAGTCCCTTTTCTTCTGTGTCATACTCGGTGTAATAGTATGAAAGTCGACGACCACGCAGTACGAAGAGACGAGTCTTCCAGGTTGTCATGAGACTCGAAGACTTTTTCTTCATCCATCCGCTGTAGTCGCAGCCTACCATAGCTTGCTGTGGTGAGATTTGTTCCCGGCCTTTCAAGTAGGCACTGGTTCCGTGTTTCCTAGACTTCCTACGGTTCGGATTTGAATTCGAATCTTTCGTGGTGCTCGAACTGTTCGTTAACCGTTTATTGCCGTCGGCGTTATCAAAGTCAAAACTCTTGGATGTCCCAGATGGTGTACTCGATCCAGTCCTCACAGGCGATTGCATGGGAGACTCTTTGATTGGTGAGACAGTTACGTCGCCGGAACTTGCGTTTGCTTTCTCACCTCCAGTAATCGCGTCTGATATAGCCCGGAGCCCGGTCGAACGGGATTTCTTCCCAAAGAACGAATGGGAGTAGGTCTGTGCAGCCGGCGACGGTGACGCCCGACCTTGCGAAGAAGTTTCGCTGCCTGCTATATGCGGCGTATTCGCGATCGCATCGATACTGCGAGTGTCGCCATATTCTAGTTTCGTTACAGAGGGAGCCATTTCGTTCATAGGCTTGAGAGGCCGCACGAAATCGAAGGTACTAGAACTTCGGTGGTTCTTGACTGTCGATCCATAATAAGCCTTGGCAGCAGGCGATACAGGACTAACTGACTCAACCATCGAGTCAGTGCTACCGAGTCTGCTATGCCGCCGATTGTAGCCAGTACGCCGGCCAGCATCAGAGGTATAACTGGGATTTCTGGAATGGCCAGGGCTGTCCTTCTTCCGCAAAACGTTCCGCGCTTTGCGATTATCAACCTCCCCTCCAGAAAAGTAGCCCCTGTCCAGATCGGCTATATTCGCTATAGGACTCAAACCACCGAGTTCCGTAGTTTCAAATGAGGCTCCTCCTGTGCTAGCGGAGTACCCATGATTTGAAGTAGCCGACCGTTTCATCTCTTTCACAGGTTTCTGTGGTGAGCTCATCGACCAATTCCGATCGAATGAAGGTGTTTTTTTGTGTGCTGAAGGGGCAACGGGCGACGGCTTGAACGGTCCCGCCGAGCCAGGAATTACAGGGTTTTGAGAATAGTCAATGGAAGAATGCCGTCGATTGTGATTCATATTGCGAACTGATGCGGCGGAGGGGCGAGTGGGCGTTCCCGGCTTGGATGAGGATGGCACCAAAGGCGAAGTTGCTTCCATAATCGGACTCGGAGAATGACCTGCGGTGGAGTGTGCGCGAGCGGGTGGTTGTCTTGTCGGACTGCCCTTGGAGGCTTGGCCGTCCCGAAGACTGGGTATCCTTGGAATAACTGCAATCATTGACGTTGCCCGATTCCTGACTGGCTCAGCTGAGGATTCTTCGGGCCCGTCAAAAGGAGCAACAGGCCTTGCGGCTTCTTTCACAGTTTTGACCTCTTGTTGCAATGCTTTGATTTTTAACCATGTCCGAAGCCGCGGTCCAACAGCACCTAGTTCGAATTCTTTGAGGAATATCGTTGCTTGATCCATACCTAGAAGGACCTCGCCATTGATTTCTTGTTCTCTGAAGATGTCGCAGTGCTTCTTTTCTACACCAACATCCTCCAGATACTCGGCCACTCGCGCTGGCGACCATGAAGAAACTTCTTGTTCGGTATGTAAGTTCTGCTCTTCCTCATCCGTCTCGTGTCCATTAATGTACGATAGCCGGTGAAGGCTACTGTACTCGCTCCCAGAGTCATTCCCTCTGAGATCTTTCCCAGCGATGCTATGGCGCGGAGTGCTCATGTCCGTGATGTGCTCGTCTATGACACTTAGCGTCTCGTGCATCACAGGACTTCCTATCGTCTCCTCCTCTCTGCCCAACTCTCCGCTCAGCGCCATGCCGATGCTCCTCGGAGTTGTCGCGGTTAGCGAAGTCCGGTTGGGAGCGCTTTCTGGCACAACCATAGTCGAGGCCGGAATCTGTAGAGGGATTGTGTGCGGTTCATTCGACGATGCGGTCGCGGAAGCGTCTGTTGTGGCCAGAGGCTGCGTGTGCGGCGGCTCGGAGCTAGTGATACTCGATTCGCTGGCGTGCTGGGCATGCTGGGACGGCTGGCTGGCGGGCTGCGAGGGCGTGCGTTGGTGCAGCCCGAGGTTGATGGTCGGCTTTGGTGCAGCTCGAGTGTAGACTGGAGTCGAGTTAGAGGCAACAGCGGGATGGGTACAACAGCCGTCGGCTTTCGGATGTAACTGGGCCTGGCTGCTAGTGCCTTTGAGCGGAGCAAGCAGAGCGCGTACCTTCAGGAAATAGCCCGCTGTCGCCGGTTTCAGTGTTCTTCCCCAGAAACCATCCGTCGCCGAAGTCGTCGTCGCGCTCGATCAACTCGATACGGTCTCCTCGCGCCAGACTAAGCTCGTCCGGACTTCGGGCTTGGAACTCGTCTGCAGCGGCTTGTCAGCACAGCACCTCACCTCGCGCAAGAGCTATTTCGACGCTGTCGTGGAGAGCGCTGGGCGGCGGGGAGGAAGTCGCACTTACGGACAACAAGGAGAGTGTCCCCCGCGCGGACAACGTCTGGCTGGGCCCTAGCCGCCATGGCAACGGTTGCGCGACGACGGAGCGGTGGAGACCAAAAGCTCGTCGGCCTTTTCAGCGGAAGGTGGATTTTCACCCAAGAATGCGGTGAGTGGGAATGGTCATCATGCACTGGTGGAGAGGCGGGCGCGGCGGTCTCCAAGACGTGCGTGGCCGCGGTTGAGGACAGCTGGCTCGGGGCTCGGCAGCGAGGTAAAATAGCAGTCCCGCGTAGACGGTCCTGCGGCGAGAGATCTGCTGGCGACGCGAAGGACTGCAACGGCAACGCGGTGCTGTAAGCGGATTGGGTGCGTGTTGTACGGATCGTGGCGCTCCCTTCTTGGGTGGGAGGTCGAGAGCCAGAATCCAGATTGAGGAGCCGCCGCTAACGCCTGCAACCAAAGCAGCCGGCCCCGTGGTTGGCGATTAATGAGAGTGCCAGACAAGAGCCGCGCGCGGGGGGCTTGGTGCTTTGTGCGCGCACGCCGCCTCCGCTGACGGGGCAATTCACCAGGTGCGGCGACGCAGTATATGAGACGCGACGAGCCGCGTGCAGGCCGGCAGTCCAGTGGCCCTTCCCCGTCGCCTTTGCTCTCCTGTCGGGCGCGGTGGGGTGTTCCTGCCTCTCGGCGGGTGGTGGTCCGTGCGCGCGCTAGATGGGGAGGAACCACCCACCCGAACCTTCCTGCACTGGCACTGGCACTGGCACTGGCACTCGCACCTGCCCTCCCTCACCGCGCCCGCCGCAACCCTCCTTCCTCGCGTCATCGCCGCCGCTGCATCTCGAGACGAAGCGGGTCTGCCGCCGCCCGCCGCCCGTGTCCATGGCTACATAGGCCCCGGCCCGCCCCCAAGGCTGCGCTCGCCGTCCACTCTCGCCCGGACAGCATGCTCTCCCCTCACCGCCACTCGTACACGTCAACGATAGCCGCTGTCCAGCGTCGAGCGTCGAGCCGAAGATGACGGCCGGTGGCCGCGCCCCGGTGCAGCAGGACTCCGCCGCCACACAGCACACGCTCAACTATGCCCTGGGCAACCTGGGAGGCAGGCAGAAGCCCTGGATGATTTCGAACCCGCCCGACCATAGCCAGGCTCCTCCGCGCCAGCCCCCGCCACTGTCTGTCGTCCCGTCAAACCACTACAACGAGCTTCTCGAGAAACGGAAGCGCGGGCGGCCGCCCAAGGCCCGCGTCGAGGTGCTGCAGCAGACGGCGGCATTGGGACGCGCCAGTCCAACACACGATCGCAGTCGCGACAGACACCCTCCCTCGAACTCGACCTCACCACTCCTAGCCAACACTGTAGCGCCCCATCGGCTAATACGATCTCCCCTACCCTCACCAAATGCTGTTCTTCCTTCACCGTCTCCTAGTGAAGACACAGTCACCGAGTCTACGGCGCCGGCTACATACGTTAACAATGGCTACTCAGCACCCACAGCAGCCGGTACCGCTGATTTCGCAGAAGAACCAGCCACAAATGCCGCGTGGGACGCCATGGACCAAGTTCGCCATGCAGCCAAGAGACTTGCCGGGCCAGAGGCAGGCACGGCCGACAAACGAAGTCGTATCGGGAGCAGTGGTCACATAGAGCATGCCGGTTTACAGGGTCAGATATATTCAGTGGCCCAGCAGCAATATGACGAAATACGCCGGAGGGCATCGCTGGGCGCCATCCAAAGTCGCAGCCCCTCACTAGGCCAACGGCAGGTGCCCAGTCCGACCTCCAATGTGCAAAGCCAGGTGCCGTCCCCACGACTTCAGCAGGGCATAGTCAATCCCCAGCCAGCCAATTATTCAGCTACTCACACTCGTATCCAAAATCAGGTACGATTCCTGCCCTCTCGGACTCCCTCCTCTGGTCCTCCAAATCAGCCGCCCTCCAGGCCTCAGAGTAATCCCAGACCTCGTGCACAACCTTTGGACTCGGGTGCGCTACCGGAGGCCACGACTTGGTATTCATATCAATACTGTCTCCAGAACCTGGACCGTTTCGAGGCGACGAGGCGAGTCTCTCCAGAGCACCCGCGGGACCCGAAGCGATTGGAAGTATTGAAAGACGCGGTTTCAAAGCAAGACTGGGCGTATCTGACTATGCACCAATATTACTGCATGGTCGATGTAGATCCCGCGTCACTTCCATCAAGCTTCCGAACTCAGACGAACTTGCCATATGCCCGTTGGCTGCTGCGTGAGGTTTTGGATACCAACGACTCGTTGTCGGACCCTGTTCTGCACTTTTTTGCCAACTTCCCCATGCCATTGGCAGAGAGCGCCACACGATGGCCGCAGAGGTTCGAGCAGGAATCGCAAAGGTTTCTAGCCTTCATAGATGCATCCGCCAATTTCAATGCGGTCAGAGCCAAGTGTGTGGCAAGGATGTTTCCACCTGTGGCTGGAGAGCTATACTATGACATTGGCATCTCTTCCCCAGTCTTCCAGCGGATTGTGTTTACGGCAGTTTTGAGACGTATATGGGCCCGTACCAGTATCAGCGCACAACATCCCCAGTATGAAGCACATACAGTCAGTGTCTTTGCGGAAAATCAGCTCTGGTTCTATCAAAACGAGAATAGACGGAGCAATAATCAACCGGTCACCGTGGAGCAAAGGATTTGGGAGATGGAGCACTGGGGTGGGCGTTTAGGAGAACTGTGCGGAGGCGTTAGTCGGTTAGTCGGAGATCCACCGGCGCCCCGACCGGTACCACTCGCGTCAACCGCTGCTCCGCAGCACCAACGGCTGACACGACAGTCGCATCATCTCTCAGCGTCCAGACCTCCCGAGCAACCTGTAACTAGTCAAGTCATGCCTCACTTTCCAGGCCCACAGCCAACCGCTGCGCAGGTGCCTGCGCGTCGCGGACCAGGTCGGCCTCGGCTTCGTCCTGATCTGCCACACCAACCAGTACCTTCTCAGCAACCTCCCCAAGCCGTCTTGCCATCGATCCTGGCGCCTTTGCTCCCTCAGAGGGGATGGCATCAGCCGCAACAGCGCCTACCCAACGCTGCCCGGTTCGGGCTTCATCAAGCCGATCTCAGAAGCCCTATACTTAAAGCACAGTCATTCCACGCCGTTCTGTATCAGTCCGTAGTCGGATTCGCGAAACCACCTGTGCGGCTTGCAGATGCCGGTCGTAAAATAGAAACATGGACCTTCTCAGTGGATACTGCGCTACCCTCAATTCCAAGGGACATCCCGGGCGGCCCAGGAGAGCCAGCGAGTCGGGAAGTCAATGAGAACAGTAAAATGCTCCGCCTTCGCAGTGTCAAGTGGCCTTCGACCAAGCTAATAGACGAGAACGCTTGGGCAACCGCAGATACAAGCTGGATTCCTAATGCATACTTCACTTTCAATGGCCACCATTTGCACATGCGTAAGAAACTTCATCATGGTAAGGACTTGCCCGTAGACCTCAGCGCGCTGGTCGTGGCAGGAGAGAACAAGCTCGAAATAGCCATTCTGAAAGAGCCGGACGACCAAACATACCTCAGTTATCTCGTTGCAGTGGAAGTGGTTGGGTTTGAGATTCACGAGAGGGTCAAGCAGAGATGCCTCACTGACAATCGAATCCCAGCTTTCCAATCGCTCGATGACATCAAGCGCAAGCTCTCAAGCACAAATAACGATGACGAGATTGCCATTGTTCAAAGCAACCTCACTATCAAATTGTTCGATCCATTCAGTGCCTCCAAAATCTGCGACATCCCCACACGTGGAAGATCCTGTCTACACTACGACTGCTTCGACCTCGAAACATTTCTGGAGACCCGAAGCAGAAGGGACAATACCACTTTGGTCGACAATTGGCGATGTCCCATTTGCAATGCCGATGCTCGGCCACAGCATCTTGTTGTCGATAGTTTTCTCCAGGAAGTCCGCGCCGAGCTCGCTCAGAAGGGTCTGCTTAATACACGTGCCATCATCATGGATCAAGACGGTTCTTGGAAGCCCAAGGTTGAAGACCTCGACCCGAACGGCGTCCACGAACCTGGAAGCCCGGACGAGGATGAGCGACCCGTTGTGCCAGCAGCTCGACATTTCTTAGCCCATCCGGAGGTCATCGATCTCAGTGATTGAAAAGTTCTCTTTGTTATTCTCTTCCTTGTAATGGGCGGATATCAGTATGGTTTTGCATTTGCAACAATGGCGTTTAGGGACGATGTGCGCCGGCATGCCAGGAGTCGACTATGATCTCCTCACATCTATCGGCATCCATATACCCATTTTCGGCTCTTGTCGGTGTTTCTCATGGGTTGGGGTCTTTCGGAACTATGGGGGTGGGGGGAATATTCTGAGCTCCGATGCACGGCTCGGTGCAACATACCTAGCTGGACATGATTGCGAGTATCCATGTCTCATGAAAAGTACCGAGGGGGAGGAACAGTAATGAACACGACTGCTGGAGAACAAATCACATAATTTGTATAGACACTGCTTCCGCGTGGAACAGGCATGTAGACCTCAGGTTCGTGGGTTTGTGTGTTTGTGTGATGTGCTTCATTGCTATGTGAGAAGTGTCAGTATTTCTAAGATGATGTGCGATGGCTGGCTTTGCGGAGTTGCAGCAAATCTTGCACTTCGAGCTGAGCACATTGGGTAAGTAATGCTATGCGTTACTTATCCTAATTGTTTTGCTATCTTATAGCTTTTCGTGAGGGGTTCTGCTGGTGGTTTGTTTGGTAGCGGCTTAGTAAGATACTATGCGGTGTCGTCATCGCTCATCACTCGCTTCGCGTTCCGCATCGCTCCACTCAACTCTACGCATCGTTTCGTCCGGTTCGGTGCGGTTCTTTCTGGAATACGTCTTGGTCAGACTGTTTTATGTTCAACGTTCTTCGCTCTGTCTGGCATTTTCTGCTCGCTTGAGATGGGACGGTACCTTCTTCGCTTCATAGGAATACTCTTAGAGCCCGCGATAGTGATTCGCCCACGCATATTCCACAATGTCGGTCTTGACATCAAGGAAAGTTGAGGTTTGGGATGGGACATTACTTACTGGTAGAAGACGTTGCAATAGAGTCGAAGAGTCGACAATGGTCGAGGCGGGAACTAACCTAGTGGGATGAAACTATGCCTTGAGGACCGTTAGTTTACGGTTCGGGGTGTCGGTCGCTTGGCTGCGATGCGATGCGATGATCAGGATTGAGAATGATTGGGAGTTCGCTTCAGGACTTTTGTATCGTTTGGTATGATGTGCAGGTTTCTATTGTTGCTGGCGCTCTTCTGACAGTTTACGTGGAGATCCTGGAGACACGGCAACACCGAATTCCGGTCGATGAGGACCAGTCACAGATACAAGGCTGCATCGATGCAAGCAATGCTATCAGAAGCGAAAGCTGCGTCGTTCCCACAAGCGCCGACACTCACCAGGTTTGATCGCACTCTTTCGTTCCATCTGTTTTCGCAAAGTATTGCTTAGTTTGGCAGATACGGCACGATTTTATGGAGGTCCTACATACTACCTGCTCTCATAGATCAACCCGATTTGTTCTATATTGATCAGAGCATCGCGGAGTGCGTCCTTTTATCAACATCGAATCATTATACGGGAGGGATGCCCAATGTTGAATGTCGGACACTCGTGCTTACGTTGCGCAGAACGCCCACATGGACATCCATTGGATCACCGGCTCTTATCTTGAGCATTATATGCATGCACATGCACATGCACATGCACAAGGTCACACTGCACCACAAGAGCTTTCACGCACTGTGCCACACTCCGCGGGCGCTTAAGCTCTGCTTCCTTAAGAATCTCAAGACCGGTGCGATAGCGGGCAAGTACACTGACTCGAACATATCTTCAACCTGTCCTACAAGTGTGCTTCAAGACATGATCATTCACCAGACGTCAAATTATTCCGCCTCCGCAAATGAGGGCCAGGCAGCCAGATGGATATGTGGGAACGCGATTTGTTGTTCCGCTTGCTCGTATATGTTAGAGTGGCGGGAAGAAGACTATTTTGACCTTAAGGGTCTACACTCGACCTTCATCGAAATGGTGGAGTGCGCAAAGACCTGTGTTTTGTGCGATTACATGGCCAGAAAGTTCGGCTTGCACCATGTCGAGAGCATCAAGGAACAGCTTGAACCCACACAATATCCTAGCGTCTACTTCCACGCCACAGTGCCTTATACTGGTCGTCCGAAAGAACATCTTCGCAGCCTTCAACTCTGTTCTGGAAACAGATTTTATAGTCTTCATAGACGATATTTCTTGCTTTACTCTAGCCAAGGTATGCTGTTAATAGAATGTCAACTCGAATTCTTAGGGCGTTCAATAACCGTACTTAGGAAGGGCCTTCAATCGTTCGCTATGGGCCAACACAGAACCCATTGATTTCTCAGCTAGAGTCTCTACCGTCACCCATTGGCTCTCTGAGTGTCAAGCATTGCACCCAAAATGTGCAGAGGCCTCCCGATTCGACGACCGAACTGCAGCTCGTATCCTCGAAGTACATCGTGTCAATCAACAGAACCACATCCGACTTGTTCCAACAGATGAGATTGGCCTCCGCGACTACATTGTCTTATCCCACTGCTGGGGAAAGGTCCCAATGGATTGTAAGACTACTCGTGAAAATATCAACGATTACCAGACCTCCGTTGACTATGCATGTCTTCCGAAGACTTTTCAGGAAGCCATTCTGATCACAATAGCACTTAACATTCGTCATATCTGGATCGATTCACTGTGTGTTATTCAAAACTCGCCTGACGATTGGGAACGGGAATCCGCGAAAATGGCGTCCATTTTCCGTAACGCGACGTTGACTATCTCAGCAAGCAGCGCATCAAACTCTCAAGAAGGGTGTGGCACTTCGTCAGTTTTTGATCCGGCAATGCATCTACGTCGTGACCCAAGAACGCCCGGACCAGGCCCCTCCCTCATCTCTTTGCGGTTCGATCACATTGAGGACGCTAGAAATGATCCTGCAACGAAAGCTTTATCAAGAAGAGGCCGGCCAGTGAACGAACGAGCTTGGATCTTCCAGGAGAAACAACTGTCTCGCCGCATTTTACACACGACACCTGAGGAATTCAGTTGGCAATGTTCTACGCACGCGGAAACAGAGGATGGTACACATCACTCGTATGAGACGAGTGCGAACGATGATTCCCAAGCATTCCCTGTTCTTTCTTCGTATAACGAGGACGGACACTATCTCCGATACCATATGTGTAAAATATGGTGGGACTGGGTCGGGGACTACGTGGAACGGAAATTAACAATACCGTCTGACAACTACGCTGCACTCGCAGGGGTCATCGCTTTTTATCAGAATAAATCCTCGGACGAGCCCCTCGTCGGGTTATGGAAGAGAGACTTGCACATCCATCTAGCATGGTACGCTTGGGAGACACGCGGTCTGTGGCGACCAGAACTGACGCGACGGCCATCATGGAGTTGGATGACGTACCCACATACACACGTCACTATCCAGTCCACAATGGGATGGGAGATGTGCGATCTCCTAGACGAGCCACCCACCTCGCCGAAGCATCGCCGCATCACCCACGCCGTCGAACTACTAGACCACGACATCCGGTGGACCGGTCAACCACTCACATCGGCACCCTCTCACGGCACGCTCACGCTCCACGGACTCCTCCACCAACTTCCGCGGCCTGTCCTCGATTACAACGGGCGCAGTCCCGAGCGGCTGAACCTCGATCCGGACATGCAGCAAACGCTCCAGGACCGCCAAGTCTTCACCGTCATGACCCTGTTCGCCTACACAAAAAGAACCATTTTCGACAACAACACCAACAACACCAACGACATCATCGTCGCCGTGTACCTGATCGTCGAGCCGACCGGGCGTGGCGAGGAAGAATATCGGCGAGCCGGGACGAGGACCACGATTAGCGAGCTGTTCCCCAGACAAGAAACAAGCTACGAGCTGCCGGGAACCTATCAGACTATCACACTCGTATAGGTGGATCACTATGGCGCATTTTACACTTACATAGTATCGCCCTTATTTCAATTTACCGTACAACTAAACCTAGTATCACGCATACGTCCGTTCGATTCAATCGCTATGTATATCCCGCTGTTTATCGAGTGCCTAATCGCAACGGATATCACCCTCGTGCACTTCAGGGTTGATGCAAACAGCTACGTTTGACTACAAGTGATACACCATCACAATCAAAACACACCTCACCTATACCATGTATATTTGGCGCAGAATCACCCACCTTAAGGCTTTCTATTCTTAATCATATAGATAACACCTAAGGGATCCCCTTATGTTGAACTCCTGTCCAGCGTACACAAAAGCATGTCTGACACACAGAAGAGGATAACTAGACTAGCATTCTCCTCTACTTATCAAACAAATCTCAACACGAGATTGACAAACAAAAGTTGCTTGTTATCCCCATCTAGAGGCGGCGGTTACACGATATTTGACAAACGCTGAGTCTCACAGTATATCTTAGAAAAGATTCGGTATTATTGTATCAAAGAGTGTGATGATAAACCCGAGATCTTTGCTCCTAGAGCAAGGAAATGCATTTACATATGGTAACTCGTATATCACGAGTATTTTCTAGGTCGAGGTTAGGATTGTTTTGGCAACTTAACATCAAGCTGTTTCCATCCTAGCTCCATTGCAAAGCCGACCAAAGCATATCCATGAAGCAAAACATCACGAGGTTCGTGGTCAAGTAGGCCGGTAAGATACTCTCAGCACAGCCCCATAAACGACCAGCAGAACGACTTCAATACCGTCGGCCTTGTCCTTCATCACCGCCGCCAGAATATCCTCCAGAGTAGCCTCCAGCGGATCCGTACGCCTCTCTGCTCTCCTCATTCTCGTCGTCTTGGTTGGCACGGTAGCCACCGCCACCAGAGTATGACTCTCCTCCGTACTGGGTGGTTTCCTGGCGTTCGTATCCTGCTGAAGCCTGGTAGGGGTCTCCACCGTATCCAGAAACCTCCTGACGCCCCGATGAGGCATAAGAGTCCCCGCCGTAACCAGGGGCCTGTTGACGCTCGTATCCGGATGATTCTTGTCCGTACTGGGAGGCCCCGGAACGGTTATAGCCAGTATCGGAAGTTTCGGTACCGTACCTAGACTCCTCCTGACGGCGTCCGTGTCCTCTACCTTCGCTTTCGCCGTATCGACGCTCTTGTCCGTAGCCGCCTGAGCCTCTTTCGCGTGATCCACTCCTGTTCTTGTGGCGGTCCTGCGAGCGGTGCTTCTCGCGTGAGCCAGATCGGTGCTTGTCCCGTGAACCTGAACGGTGCTTGCGGTCATCGTCGTTATAATCTTCGTCACCACTGCCGTATTTCTTGTACTTCTTCTTTTCTTCTTTCTCACGTTTCTTCTGCTCTTTCTTCAAACGTTTCTCATAGTCGTCTTCGTCGCCTGATTCCTCGTCTTCGGAATTCTTACCATACTTTTTGCCATGTTTCCTGTTACTTGTCAGTTTTTGCAAAACCCAAGCATTGTTTATCTTACTTCTTCTCTTCATGGAAGTACTCTCCACTCTGATCAAAGCCTTCACGGCGATCCTCAGTCTGCCACTGGTTACCGTTTTCAATACGGCGCTCTTCGTGGCGTTCATAGCCACCTGATCCACCATAGCTGGTTGTTTCGACTCGTTGTTGATACTCATAGGAACCACCCTGAGCGTCCTGTTCTCGGCGCGAATATTCCTCACTACGGCCACCCCCAGGATACTGAGTCTGTCGATATTCTGCCTGCCCATGACGTTCCGAATCATTGTGGGACTTTTTCTTGTGGTGGCCTTGCTCCGAATAAGATTGGGTATACGATCCGTTATCGTCGAAGTCCTCGTTCTTCTTGCTCTTCATCTCGGCGCCTCCAAAGGCGTCTCCTAGCAGAGAACCGCCGATGCCGCCAACGAGACCTCCGACAAGACCGCCTAGTGCACCACCACCGAGAGCTTCACTAGCGATTTTACCAGCTTGGTCACCAATCTGCTGATATTGCTTGTTTCCACCCTTACCACCGATGATACCGTCGAAGTCATTAGCCATGCCGAGAGGCTTGGCACATCCATGACCGTGATCAGGAAATTTCCCCTGGTGATTTTGACCGCTTTGTACACCATCACGGCTCAGTTGTTTGCGTAGAGTAATTTTCTCGCTATCTATGAATTCGACCCACCACTTTTGCACCGTGTTGAACATAGCTCTACGGCCCTGCTTAACCTCCTCATTTCGACCTGCTTCGACTAGAGCGGGATGGTGAAAAACGCCTGCGATGATGGTGTCCACAGTCCTCTCAGGATCGGCCTGACCGTCCCAACACTGAACGACCTGTGGAACGACCCACTTGAGAACCTGCGATGCAATCTGCCCAGCAGGATTGTTGAGGATATTGGTAAAATGATCTTTGGATAGCATGCTGTGCGTTGGGTCGGTAGAATAGGGATCGTTGAAGACAACATGTTGCTTTTCCCGAGCACTGGCAATGACTTCGCTAGAACCAGTCTCCAATTCGCTCTTGACTTGGTCGATGATGGGAAGCACGTAGGGTGCTAGAAGGCTGAAGACGAAGACGCTGACTTGCTCCTGGAGACTCTCAATGATCTCTGGGAGGATAGGAATCTGCTCGATGAACTCGGAAATTGACTGCATGATCTCATCGTGAAACTCCATTATAGGATAGATCTGTTTGACGAGCTCTCCCATTTGCTGAGTGAATGCCTCAGGCTCTTTTGGAGTAATGCGCATATTTCCCATTTGAGCAGCTGCGGCATTTTGTTCGAGCTCATCGGCCTTCCCAGATTGATCTTTACCCCCGAAGACGCCATCAGGAAGCTTGCTGAGGAGATCTTTGATTTGACTCTTGTTCTTCTTTCTATCGGCGTCAGATATGGCACCTTCCAGCTCCTGGAGCTCAGATTGAGTGGCCTTGTCGTTTATCTCGCCAAGAACGGAATGCATGAAGTCAACCCCACCAAAAGTGCCCGTTACGAGAGGATAAAGAGGATGCGAAACACCCTGTACTCGGCACAACGCTTCACTACCCACATGAGGGAAGATAGCAGGTTCCTTGTCCCCTCTCTCACCACGGGTCAGCTCGATAAGGGCTAGCTCAATGTAATTAGAGTGGGCAGAGTAATCCTCGAGACAATGAGTAGCCGTGCCGAGAAGTCGAAGAGCTTCGTGGAAGTCCGGACCCTTTCCACCGGAACGCCGACCGAGGTCGATGCACTGGTGGAGGAGCTTACGGACAAGACCAGCAGAGGTCGCGATTCCTAAGTCCTCGGATGCAATATAGTTTTTGAGACCGGTGCGTTCGTCAACACTCAGCTCACGTCTCTCGTCGACAGGTCCGCGAAGGCGACGGTCGTAATCGCGCGCATCAAGATTATCGGCGTAGTCCTAAGTCAAGGTCAGCTGAAATTAAGATCCAATAGAAAGGTCCAACCTACCTTGGGATTGTCAATGTGCTCCTCGGGTCTGTAGCAACCGAGCCGGTCCCTGGTGACCTCAAACTCCTTGGTGCCATATCCGAAGCTGAGAAAGCCAAGAACCCACAGCAGAATCCGGATAGCCTCAGATGAGACCGCTTTCACAGTTCCGACCTATCGTATATCAGCCATTGCTATAGCTCGGTACTTGCTGGTCGGTGCGCAAACATACATCGACGGCTTGGGAATAGTCACCTATAGTAGCGTAGTCAGCCACCAATCTTTCGGTATGTTCTATCCAAGATTCACTTACGTAGCCAATTGCCAAAGTACACTCGCTTGACGTCCATCTTACTGAACTTCTTTCCAGTGCGGCTCGACATAAGCAAGGTGAGTAGTGTATCCTCGATGTCTCCATGACGCCATTTAATGCCCTCGATTTTGGCCGATGAGGCGATATTGCCCGCACCGAACGCTTGTGCTGGGCGGGCCCAGAAGACGAGGAGAATCAAGCATGGGAGGAGGAGGGAGCCGAAGTCGAGTTTGGGAGGTGGCATAATGAAGGGGAGAACAAGGTTGAGTCAGTTTATGAAAAGCTGTAGGAGAGAGAGCCACTGCCTGGAAGTACTGATGGTAGAAGGTGGTGTTGACGCAAGCTGGAAGTTCAGCTGCTTCCACATCGGATGGCGGGGCAGCAAAAGGGGCGGATGACATAATGAGGGGCTCACCGCCACTCGCTGTGGCTGGAGGATGAGACTGACGACGATGACGACGACAGAAACTTGACAGCCAAATCCAAATTCAAACACTCTGAACATCCTCCCAAGGTGAGAGTAAAGCTCGACCTCATCCAGCCTTGCTAGCACCAGCTGATTGGCCCGAAATCTCTTATCATTTTGCCCATCACGTGGCATCGGGCACCCAATCAAAACAAGTCAATATCCAGCATTCCGAAAACTACTCATGCTGCTCTTTACGCAGGGGTTGTTCAGAAGACATGTAAATGAAAGACGAATGACATTTAGAGAAGCCCACTCTTCAGCTGCAAGTTTAGATGGACAAAGTGCTCGCCGACAGCATCGTCCACTGCGACCCATGAGCTATAGCCCCAAGGCCTATATGTGATAATAAAAGAGACTCCGTATACTAATCTTCGATATAGCTTTGAGCATGCGTACGTCTGCACCTCCCACCTCTTCCCCTCTTCTAAGAATAGGTATCGTGGTCTTTCCCACCCTCTGAAAATCGAGATTTCATTTCACAATCCGCACAGCAATCAATATTTGACGCCGCACCCCGAGCGTCCCGACGGGTCTGCATGTATTCGAATTGAGTCGCAGCGTTACATGGGGTGCTACAGATGCTGCGTGCAGCCTGCGGTGCCTCGCTATCGGATACTTCTCAGTTGAGAGTTGAGACTCGCTAATCGGTGTGCACAAGCTACTATCAAGGCGTCGTCATGTGGCCTGCGTGAAGGGCCAAAAACAGGCTAGCAGCAAGGGGCTGTTGTGGAGAACCACTGATACGGGGACGGGAATCGCGGGATAACTCGGGCAGCAGGCGTCACACAGCAACGGCGCATCAGGAAAGGTGGCAAACACCGCGCATGACAAGAGAGGCAGGATGGGAAGCCGAAGTGCGCTAGTGGGGAGTCACAGTGACGAGGCGAGACCCTCGGCCGTTCCGGGAGGCTGTTCCTGTACAAGATACATGGCTTCGGCTTGAAAACAGCAGTCGCGAGTAGGGTTCGTGTCCCTGTGTACATGGGCACAGAGTGATACGAATGTGGCCTGATTCCCGCTGTCAGTAACAGTAACAGTGATAACTTTAGACCTGTCAAAAAATTCGTGCTCTCATTCTGCATGCAGCCGTGAGTGGCAGGACGCCAACCCACGTTTTAAGTACGACAGACATGGAGGAAATGCTTACCGTAAAGGCATTCTGCTGTAACACACCCGCACTGCGCTGTAACTCCAGTCCAAAGTGGAGTCGGTGCGTTGTACGACGTCGCCAGAAGAAACGTTGAGGCCTTGATGCCTGCTTGCATTTTGACACAGGCGTACAGAGTTTCGCGAAGAATAAGATGACAGCTGCAGGTCGGCTGACCGCATTTCCCAATTCCTTCTCTTGCAGCGAGTGGTGCGCCTATGATCGTTTTCGTGTTGCTGCAGACTGCAAGTGACAGCAAGGTAGCGTACCTTACGGCCACACACAGAATCGCATGGGATCTTTTAGCAGTGTTTGTCGAAGTTAATTGAGCTAGACAAGCCGCGAGTACATCAAACGAGGAACGTCCAGAAGCTAGGGTAAACGAATTCGTCTTCGAAGATGCGCCTGACTTGCTCAAGGATGAATGCTTCAACCTTTCCGACATTCTTGAGCACCTGCCTCCCGTTTCCCTGCTCGCCAATTTCGCTCTCGACTTTGATATGCTCCAACAATCCACCAATCCGAGAACGCTGTATCGCATGTTGCTCTTGCCTCTGCAAATCCGTGTGGAGCGAGTCAATGTGGGTTTCGCCACCGACTAGCGCATCAGCGTCTTCTGGCGACAGGAAGCAAAAGTGGGCGCGTTTCTTTATGTAGGCTAAGATAGCAACTCCATCAAAGGTTAGCCCCGTAATGTTCAACTTCAATGGGAGGCCAACGAAGCTTGGCATAGGGTAGTCTAGGAGGATTTCTGCAGTAAGCGACAGTTTGATATCGCCAGCGTAGTGCACATGTGCCACGACCTGGACGTCTTCGGGACTCTTCTCGCGCATACGAGGAGACGACGCCGAGGGTGTTCCGTCATAACTTTCTTGCGAAGAGGAGCCCGTGGAATCGGCGAGAGAGTTCCTCCTCTCCACATCGTGTTGGCGCTGCGAAGAAGGACGCGTACTGGGATCCGGGGTGGATTGCGGCGTCAGTGTCAGGGAGCTATAGGAGGCAGCATTCCGAAGACGCATCCCAGTCGGTGTCGATGGCCGCCCATAGGAGTACTCTGGCCACCCTTGAAGCTGTGCGCCCGCGACCGCAGCGAGGGGCGTGGTGGCACCAGAGAGGCCTGCGCCTAAAGGAAGATGGAAGTAATTCATGTTAGACGTGCCTCCGGGAATACCAGGCGTCGAGACTCCGGGCGAAAAGGGGCTCCCCAGCTGCTCAGTGGGCGGCAGCGCAGTCCGCAAGCCTGGAGCTCTTGCGTTGACATAGGGCAACGCTAAGCGTGGCCGGTCTGACGGACGCTCCTCTACACTGGATACTGCGCTTCCCGTATCTTTTGCATGGCGCTCCTTAGCCGGACGAAGAATAGGATCGCTGGCTCCGCCGTGGCCGTGGAGCTCTTGGCCATCATCCTCGTGCTCGTCTGGGTAATCTTCATCTTCCTCGTAGAAGTCTGGCAGCGGATCGCAGATGTCTTTGATTTCGATCTCTGGGGGGACGCTGCCAAAGTCGAACGAATGGACGTTGACGGAGCGTATGAAACGCGGGAGCGTCACCTGCTGAAACCTGTCGTGGATGAAGGCGCGGATTGACTCTGCACGAGCGGCGCCGTCGGCACTGGCCGTGAGCGTGTTCCAGTTGATGTCAATCGACATTGTTATTTGGCGCGGAGTGTGGTGGGTAAACGGAGGCTGCCGTCCAAGGTTGCAGGTGGAAGTGCACGCTTTACCTGTCCTGGACGAGCCAGAACGCGGGCCGAGCACCGAGAACGCCGCTTCCTCGGCCAGTGAAGCATGGCCAGCTACCAACAACATGTTTCAATCAATATTATCTCGAACCAGCTCCTCACGACATGCGTCCTGCGCTCCGGCTCAGCGACCACTGATCACGCATGCTTTTAATGGGGCGCACGAGGCCCCGGAGCGGCCATTGGGAACCCCCTAGTGGCCATCGACCCTCTCCAAAACTGCCTCAAAGCGCGGGACCCGTGTTGGATGTTCAGAAGAAGAGAAGGACGTCCCACTTCACTGCATGGAACAAGAACAGAAGCGGCGCAACCCTATGCCTTTAAAGCCACACGAATGCAGAGCCGCACGGCACGGCTGCATCTGCTCGCTCATGCATGCGCTTGCCCAACGTCGCCTCTGCAGTCCGTTGATGCACACGGCTTGCGCGACAGGCCAGCTTGAAAGCCCCAGAGAAAGCGGCAGGCACGCGAACAGGGCGTCAAGGTCGCGGCTAAGGCTCAACGGCGATAAACGCCGCCTGCATGAGCCGTAAGGCACAATAGATTAAACGGCGACGCATGCTCCGCGCGGAACATAGGCGCCCCCATGCCGTTGAGAGCTGGACCAAGGGCAAAGTCCGTTGCTGCCAGGATCTGTGCCGGAGTGTGTCGTGTAAACTGTGGTTGCCAGCTGCTGCAACAATATTGCTGCCCCGGTGTTCTGCAAGGCCAACTCCGTATGCGAGCCAGAGTTTGCCTTGTGGATAGGCAGTCCTTGACTACCCAGGCGTAGGCGCCCGAACGAGGCAACTGAGCTATATCGAGTCCGTTATGCAGCTCATACTCGGCTATATGAAGATCAGCCTCGACCCTCTTTATGGGCAGGGTCGCGCAGGGTCACATGAAACGTCAAGCATCTGATCCAGTCTTGTTGAACCACGATGATCACATCAGTCCTCCAGTCCGCACCGGGCGGGCTGCAATACAGAGGTGCCGCAATATTATAACGGGCGAGTCTGTCTAGCGCGCGGGCTAACCCCTTAGCAGCAGTGGAAGGAAATGCAAAGCAGGACATATCTTGTCCCTTGACGGTCTGACTGTGCGGTCGTCGTTTCTAGGTCGAACGACGAACGCCTTATTCTAGGCTGAGCTCGTGCTGCATACTCCGTACCGGGAATCACTATAAGTTCATCTTACTTATCAGGCCCTATCACCGTTCGCTTCCAGGCTCCCCGCTAGGCGCTTGATATGCCACACACCCTGACCCAAGTTCTACAGTAGTCAATATACGGAGCGAATGAGGCGCCCGCTGTGGCCAGGTGACCTAAAAGGTTGGTTTTGATGTTGACTGCGAGCCTTTGACTGTTTGCGAGCGGTCATCTAAGAGGGACTGGGCATGCTGACCGCACGATTGGCGAGAAACGGTGGTGCATCTGCGGCTGTAATTCGTCACGGGCAAGGTAGATCAACCGCCGACGATTGGCTTAGGCGCGACGTTGCCAGGCGGAAATCTGACGCAGGACTTGAAAGGGCTGAAATTATGGAAAAGAGGCGCCCATTCAGAAACAAGACATGCTTCTGGAAGCTGTCAGGGTTGCCTGCACATTAATTCAACCTCGCTTTTCTGTCTGACAAGTCTCGCCACCCGCTTCCCCGCCTTGGCGTCGCTGGAAAGATGCAGCTGCAGTAATAGAAGACATGAGAAGGAAAAATGTCCGTGTTGTCCAGATTCCTGCAGAGACAACAACGGAGAGAATTAAGAAGCCCAATGTCATATAGAGAGAAGCAGCCAAATAACATGAGAACCGAAGGGCGATGCAACACCGGCCTGTATCCAAACGCCGGATTCGTGATGCTGTTCCATGATCCGCGTAGATCCCGATGCCAATCCAAACGCCTGTACTTTTGGTCTCCGTGACGCCGTGAAATGCAGCCTACGCCGCGGGCAGGCCTGGGGCAGGCCGCCGCGCCGCAGGACTAGGAGGTCGAGCGAAGGACTGAGCTGATGGACAGCAGCCCGCGTCTCGACTGTAGACACCCGCTTGCGTGCTACCGGCCGTAGTGGGATATCGTCCGGATAAAGTCTGCAGTGGCACACTGCGATAACATTTGTCAGGTCGTTGTACGTGGAAGCGGCGGAACAGAGCAGGACGGGAAGGATGTACCTGTCAGTGATCACAACTGTCGCACTTGTCGTCGTGCTTGACATTCTTGATGTTGGTGACGCCGCACGCTGCACTTCTCGACAGGGCGCAGGGCGCTTTCTCTTCGACGCGGTGGCCGCAGCCGTACGAATGTATCACCCGGGTGCACATGACGGCGAGCGACAGCGGGGAGGCGTGGGCGGGAGCGATGGAAGCTGGAGTGCGGTCGCACAGCGGGGAAGCTCCCTTTCGAAGTCGAGCAGCTGGAGGCGGATAGTGCGAGGCGCTGATTGGCCAGGCCGCGGCAGCTCTTGCTGGTTTCGGGGTCGACGACAGCGGCGCAGAGGAGGCGCGCGGAGACGAGACGAGACACGGCGCAGCGTGGGGAGCACAAGGACGCGAGACAGGTACAAGTACAGGGACAGGAACCGAACAGGTGACGGCGAAGGCGGCCGTGGCTGTGGTCGTGGTCGTGGCCGTCCGTGGTCGTGGTCGTGGCCGTGGCCGTGGCCGTGGAGGTAGAGGTCCTGGGGGAGCTGCGAGATGCGAGCTGCGCGCGGGGGTATGGGGAGGACCAGGGCGGGAGGCACCAGGAGTGCAATGGATGATCAAGGCAGAGGAATTGGCCGGGCGTCGATTCGGGAGTAGCTGGGGCCGTGGGGTGGTTTTATAATAGAGGAGGCATCGCAGCAGGCCCCGAGCAGACGGTGCTTTCTGGCAAGCTGTTAGGTTAGGTTAGATTACTGCCGCGCCCGTTTTACTGCCGCTGCCCGTTTTTTGTTGCAACATCGACTGCTGCGACAGCCGTTGGCGCTCCGTGCGGGAAGGCGCAAGGTATGTGTACTTCGGCAGGCGCCTTCCCTGTCACCCTGTCCTATCGCGCCTTCCCTGTCCTATCGTGCAGGAGCGTTGGTGATGGGGGCACGGCGGCCGCCCAATCAGCTGCCGGCCACCATGCTGCGCATCTCGCTCAGCGCTCACGCCTCACGCCTCACGCGTCTCTCCCCCGAGGTCGTCGCTCGTCTCTCGTCCGCACTCGCTGCCACACCCTCGGCCACCCTCCCCAGCCTCCAGCCGCCCAGCTGCAAAGTTCGAGAGGGAAACATCCGGCGCGCCAGTGGCGGCATCAATTCGGTTCCCAAACTGCCTCTGTTGCGCAGCAGCTCGCTTCTCCGCGAGTCTCAGCGGGCCGAACATCGAACGACGGTTGCTCTACGTACAGCTAATCGTCGCTAGCAGCTTGATAAAATACAGAGCGTCCATGGGATCCCAATATTAGCCGGCACGCGTAGACGCTATGCTGCCACTATAGGCAGATCCCAGCGGAAGAGAGCCCGCCCATTGCTGTCACGCAGACTCGAAGCTCAGCGTCAGCCCTGTGGCCTGATGTTGTGCACTCGGGACCTGTTCGTACCACGTCTTCGTACCACGTCTGATTGAGGAAACATGCGAGTGGCCTATGCCAATATTTAGCAGTCCGTTGGGAGCCTGCATGTACGCGGACGCCGGCAGCCAGCGTCCCGTCATCAGTCGATGGGCAGCGAACAGAGTTCACATTGCACAGTCTGTTCTCCGCCCTGAATCAGGCGCATCGGCTGTCTCTGGCGAGGGACCAGAGGTTAGAGCCCTCCACACGCGGTCGGTCCGGGCGTCTACTACTGGACGCAACTATCCATGTCCCTTCCTGCGATTCCATTGCTTCCGCACATGGCACCCTGGTCGCTGCTGCGACCTCATTTTCGGCCTGGCCAAGAAGCAGTGCAAGAGGGGTCGTTTGTCACGCGTCACAGCGTTGTGTTCCCTCCACGTCAGAGGCGGGTGGAACATTGACCACCGCCCTTGCGTACCCTCAGCGTTCCGCCAGATACCTCCCGATGATACGGCGTAGAGGCGCTGTCTATCCCAGAGCTAGCTCGCTGTCTCTAGACGTGCAACACGGATTGGGCATCAAGTGTTCCGGTCGAGCTGCCACGCCTCGAGACCGGCTCGAAACCAATTGGACGAAACTATAATGTCTAGTTTGCCGAATCGGCCCCAGTGTCGAGCCAAACTACACGTACATAATAATGATGTCTGGGGACAAGAAAGGTTGATGCCAAGGGTAAGACGACGACAGGTCGTTTTTATGTCCGCTCTGTGAGTATCGCCATCTGCCGGAACATCTCTACGGCGCGCCGCGCACTTCTAAGAGACAATCACACAGCAGATTTGGCCTGGCCAGCTGTCCCTTGGCGGACAATTGTTTGATGAGAGACGCGCAAGTTCTCCTGTCACAAACATGGGAAAAACGGCGGCAAGGATTAGCGGACAGGCTATCTCTAGATGGGCCTAGTGCTTCGGGCCGGACGCAGATCCTGGCACGGACGCTTCATGAAATTTCACCACACTGGGGAAGTTGTGTGAGCGGTTTTTGCTGATAAACGCTCACGAAAAAGAATACCGGATACTATAAGATGCCTTGTTGAACCACTGGTGAGAGACTTCGCAAAGTGAAACGGCTGTTTCATGCGCTGAAGTTGATCCACTACTCTCCTCCAGTCTCGTTTCGCTGCCCCCACCACGCGCAGTCTTCTAAGTTACTCGACCGTCTTCGCCTCATAGCTGCGAGGCTGCGAGGCTTCCGTACCTCGCTCGCCTCCCGCAGATGATGGTCGTGGCGTCCGTCTAACATCGTCCCTTCCGGTTATGTCCGGCTACGTAGGGTTCACTTTGTCATTTATCGTTCAGCTCAGCCTAGGGACAACCCCAGATCATCACGCCAGCTGGATGGCCTATTTTAAGGGCAGTTTTGGGGTACCGAGTAAAAGTAAATTCACGCTCTATCGTGCATGGGCCAGAGATCAGGTTGCGGACAACATCCACAATGATGCAGCTCGCGGTCTCGCATCACGAACAGAGAGCGTTAAAGGGCTAGGCGCAGAGCCAGGAATTTGTCTCCTGTATTGATCTCCGAAGTCCGATATTTATCACTACTGAGTCGATTCCTCGATAGGTAATGCTGGTGATCTACCGGATCTTGTGGGGCTAGTCGGCCTTCGCAACTCTCGGTACATAGTCTCTCGGATGCGGAGATTCGGTCTGGCACCCGGCCTCCACCTTTGTATGCGATTGCGTGCGACAGGCTTTCCAAAAGCATCAGTAATAGTCTGACGATGACAACTTATACTTCCAACGAACAACATCGCACCTTCAGCTTCCTCACAGCTGATGAACGTGGCTCTCCGACCCAAATACCCAAAGATATGTGGTATAACACTTCTAGAGGGCCTTCCAGTCCAGGAATCAGAGTGCTGGTCCACAGGTGTTCTTCTTTCTTTCTTTCTTCCAAATCCACGGCTCACATGGGTTGGATACTCTTCTATCTCAGAATCACGCCATTCGAATACAGTAACTCCAGCCCGACGGGCAATATCGGTTGGTTGACCACAACCATGTCACCGTCTGAATGTGGCCCCTCTTGTCCGCGAGCAGTTCGAAAGGCAGCGGATGACTACCAACGACAACATCTGTCCCGCTATCTCATATCGCGTTCTATCAGTAATTGCATGTGATCGTTACATCTGCATGTCTCGAGACCAACCGATACAGATAATTATAATCAAACGACCACATGCCTTTGGTCGAGTCTGGCCTACGCCGTGCGAGAGACATCTGTCAAGTTCTTATCGAGGTTCAGTGACGACTCAAGCGTCCCTATCTCGTCTACATGAAGCTTCCGATGTTTTCTTTGGGACTCAGTACTATAGAAAGATGGCATTGATGTAGTGCAGTCGTCTCCTAGGCTCATCCCAGTCCATGTACGTGTCAAGGGTCTTCCTAGAAAAAGAAAGATATTCGCGCTGTTATTATGCATCTACAGTAGGGCTACAGATTACGTTCAAATAAGGCCCCAGCCTATCTGCATCCCACCCTCAAGGGTATGGACGGTATAAGACGGCTTTACAACCACGATTGAGGATAATAGGAGATCCCACACAGGCATGTCTTCGTTTCAACGGCGAAACACAACGTGTAGTCTTTTGGAGCAAGGATTCGCTTGTGACGCGTAAACGCCTCTACAGCGTCGCTCGCTTTTCCTGCAGGGCTGACACGCAGCTGCGAATGGGAAGCATGTTGTACCCCCACGCCAGCCGACTCACATGTAAGCCATGGCTTCTGGGATGCATTGCATCTGACTGAATCTCACAGGCATTCCAGCTGGCGTCCAGCCTACTATGTTGCCTACTTTGACAGCTGTTAGCGATTGCACTAGGAAGTCCATCGCGGCTGCGCCTCCTGTGCCAAGTTATGAAACAGGTAGGTTGATGCTGTGAGAATGCACTCGGGCGACCCCATCACACGCACGGTAGATGGGTTCACGCCACTACTACCGTAGTTTTCAGGCGGCCACGGCCCGAGTCGGGAGCGCCACGTGTGCCGAAGTGTTGCGGGAAAAACAAGACGAGGTTGGTTGGAGTGTTGCATCATCGGCGGGTGTCAGATGTAAGAGCAAGTTGGGCTGCTTGCGCACACGGTTGGGAAGCTTTTGTCAGAACGAGTCCATGTTTGAACAACTGCATGTGGTTGTGTACCATGTGGCCCAGTTGTAAGCCATAGCCAACTGACTTCTCGCCTGTCTTGAAGCAGGACCTGCGCAGACTCCTCTTAGCAGGTAGAAACACCAAGACCTGCGTAGCAGACAGCATCCCTCAACGAGCGCCAAGGGTATGTGGAACGCCATATATAGCCGTGGCCAGAACTAGTAGATAATTGTGCTAGACAGACGTTCTGGGAACGAGAGGAGTCGACTCGAGCTGTTGGTTTCTTGCCGTCTCCGAATTATCCGAGGCATGTACCAAGTACAAGTACCCTTTTTGCTAGCGGGTTCGACAGCAAGTAAGCAGACCAACCTCGGCGCTTTGGACCTGGTCCCAGCCCTACTCCTGCTCGCTGGGGTATATGGTTACCTGCTGTGGTCGGCCGTTGCGTTGCTGTAAACAAAGGGGCGTCACGGTGTTTCCTTGTTGTTGACGAGCGGGGTAAGACGCCACTTCAAAATAGCCACGGCGCCACTGGTGCGCGGCAGATCTGGAACCTCCCGAGGTCCAGCTTGAACGGATGCCATCACGTGGTCCAGTTTCTGAGTCGTGGTCGTGCCCCGCCTTTCACATTTTTATGCTTTTGGATCTGGCGTCTGGGCACGATCAGGAACCGTTACAGTGTTGGCGCACGTGCCGACCGGAACGCGTGCCGACCGCCGAACTTCAATCGACGCCACTGACACCCCAACTTCAACACGCGATAACTCCACCACCATGACCCCAGTTGAAGAAGCAATTGCAGCAATTAAATCGCGCGCTCTAGGAGATGATCTTGTATACCAGGAGTATGCTGACTAGTTTGGCGTAGATCGAGTTACGTTGGCGCGAAGACACCAAGGCCGTCAGGGCTCAAGAACAGCTAAAATCTTCGACCAGAAGAAACTTACGCCACAACAAGAGGAGGAGCTTGTACTCTACATTAGAGACTTGACTAAGCGTGGGCTACCACCTACTCGAGCCATGATACAAAATTTTGCCTCTACGATAGCTCACGAACGCGTTTCTTTGGCCTGGGTGACGCGCTTCAAGCACCGCCACGAGGACGAGCTCATCTCAAAATACACCACCGCCATGGACGCTACGCGCCACACAGCCGACTCATATATCAAGTACAAGCTATACTTTGACCTGCTACACGGCAAGATGGAGGAGCATGAGATTCTGCCCGAGAGTAGCTACAATATGGACGAAAAAGGCTTCATGATAGGTGTAATCGGACGATCGAAAAGGACCTTCACAAGGGCCCAATGGGAGAAGCGTAAGGTTACTGCAGCCCTCCAAGATGGCTCACGTACCTGGATAACAACTGTCGCTGCAGTTTGCGCTAATGGGACTGCGCTGCCGCCTGGCCTGATCTACGAGTCTGCAAACTGTACTCTACAATCGTCATGAGTAGCTGATATCAAGCCCGGCGTACACGACGTTTTTGTGGCTTCAACACCATCTGGATGGACGAATAATGACGTAGGATTGGCCTGGTTAGAGCAGGTTTTCGACTGCTGCACGAAGAAAAAAGCGCGGCATAGAAGAAACTAGCGCTTACTTATTCTCGACGGCCACAGCAGCTACCTTACGGAGGACTTTTTACACTACTGCTTTACTCACAAGATCTATGTTGCTGTATTTTCACTTCATAGTACTCATACGCTGCAGCCGCTAGATGTAGTTTGCTTCGGACCGCTAAGTAAGGCTTACTCTAAAAAGCTTGCAGAACACACCCAGCGCAGCCAAGGGCTAGTCCCAATCAAGAAAGGCGACTTCTTTTTGTTGTTCTGGGACGCCTGGCAGGCAAGCTTTAAGAAGCAGACGATCTTGCAGTCTTTTGCTGCCACCGGTATATGGCCTATGGATCGAGAGAGAGTTATGAAGCGCTTCCCGCCAAAGCCTCTAAACAAGCCAGCAAACAAGCCTAGCCTTACCTAGCGTGAGGCCGATCGTCTCTTACGAGCAGCGGCTGATACGTCGTTGTCTAATCTCAAACAAGTGTCCTCTATAATCCACTACTTGGCCAACCAAAACGAGCTTCTTACTAATAAGAATAAGGGCCTACGCGAGGCTCTTACCACTAAAAAGAAGCACAATAAGAAAGGCAAGGTCCTTGACTTGCAGCAGAGGAAGGAGTATCATAGTGGAGCTGTGTTCTAGTTACCGCGTAAGATAGCTGAGAGTAAGGCACGTAAGCGCACGAACAAGCGACTAGCTGAAGAGGAGAAACTTCAAAAAGCTTAGATGAAGCAGCTCCAAGCTGCTAACGCTTTATACAACAAGAAGCTTAAAGAGAAAAAGCGTGTAGCGACTGCAGCAAAGCGAAAGGAGCGTAAGAAGGAGAAGGCAGAAAAGGCGGCTTCTGCGGCAGCTCGAAAGGCGCTCCAAAACACTCAGAAACCTATCTAAACTTCCCAAACAGCTAAGCGCAAAGCCTTGGCTACAACTACTCTAAAGGCAAAGCGACAGAAGCGTTCTAGTGCTGCTGCAGCACCTGCTGAAGTCGTACCTGCTGTTCTAGCCAAGGTTGCCCGCAGCGGCCGCGCTGTCAAGCTGCCGACTAGATACACATAATCTAAGTAGTACAAATTGTTTATTATAATCAATATATCAATCCACTAAAAGGTCTTGCAATAATAGCTATTGCTGCTGTTGTTACATCCTCATGTTTGTGGTGGTGATAATCTCGATGGGGCGATCGTCACGCGTTCCGGTCGGCACGTGCGCCAACACTGTAGAGGGTAGATGCTGACCGCCTCTGCCAGCGTGCTGTCCCTTGTCGGCCCGTCACTAACGTGTATCGTCATCGATCTGCACTCCTGTCAGGCGAAGAGCGTGAATCGACCACACGACTGGCTCTATTGCTCAGCATGGCACTTCTGGATTGCCGGTCGAGACTATGATGCGCTTCGCGTCTGGACTCAAGCGGGCCTCGGCAGTCTGGCCAACTTGAGAAATTCCGGTCCACGATAGAATCATCAATGTCCTTATTGGTGCGCGGCACCCGTCCAAATGCCATAGTATGCTTCAAGAATCGCATAGGAGCTCATTGAGGCGCGCGTGGCAGGCATGAGACGCAGGCCGCAGCTGCAGCAGTCTGCAAGCTAATGATGTCATTCCACTGGCGACTTTACCCACCCTTCAGAATATAAACTGACAACTCGCCACCTGCCAGCAAAGCAAATCTGTAGTCCACAGAACTGTCCAACAATCTCAATGGCGTCCACGATCCTGGCCAGTGCTACCGACAAAGTCAAGACCATGGCTGGAGAGAAACCCTCAAAGGTCTCGGACCTGCAGGCCGAGATGAAGGAGGTGCACGACAAGAACGCGAGGATCACGAGCGACTTTGGCGTCAAGCAAACCAACACAGACGACTGGTTGACGGTGGCCTCCGATGACCACACCGGGCCTATGCTCCTGGAGGATCAGTTTGGTCGTGAGAAAGTAAGTGGCCAATCCATCATTCCGCGCTGTCTGCTGTGGTACTAACACTGGAAGATCCACCGTTTTGACCATGAACGTATCCCTGAACGCGTTGTCCATGCTCGTGGCGCCGGCGCATTTGGTAAGTTCACGCTTTTTGAATCCGCATCCGACGTCACGTCTGCCGGCATCCTCACCGACACTTCCCGCGAGACTCCGGTCTTCCTCCGCTTCTCAACCGTCCTCGGCAGCCGTGGCTCTGCAGATACCGTGCGAGACGTTCGAGGCTTTGCTGTCAAGTTCTACACACAGGAGGGAAACTGGGATCTTGTGGGAAACAACATTCCAGTCTTCTTCATCCAGGACTCGATGAAGTTCCCGGACGTCATACACGCTGGCAAGCCGGAGCCGAACAATGAGATTCCTCAGGTAATTTCTTCGCAGGCGGTTTGAGTATGACTGCTAATTGCAACAGGCACAATCAGCGCACAACAACTTCTGGGACTTCCAGTATCTACACCCGGAAGCCTCTCACATGTTCATGTGGACCATGTCAGACCGAACGATCCCCCGTTCATATCGTATGATGCAGGGGTTCGGCGTGAATACCTTCACCCTCATCAATGACAAGGCCGAGAGGCACTTTGTGAAGTTCATCTTCACTCCAGAGTTGGGCGTACACAGCTTTGTGTGGGATGAGGCCTTGAAAATCGCGGGACAAGGTATGCGAGGATGCCTTTCGGCTCTCTCTGCTTTCAGTGACTGACCTTTATAGATCCCGATTTCCATCGCAAGGACCTTTGGACTGCTATCGAGAGCGGTGCTTTTCCCAAGTGGAAATTCGGCATCCAGGTCATTCCTGAATCTAAAGAGCACGACTTTGAATTCGACATCCTTGATGCTACCAAGGTCTGGCCCGAGGAGTTGGTTCCTATCCGATACATTGGGACTCTGGAACTCAATGAGAACCCTCCAGAGTATTTTACGACCACTGAGCAAGTTGCATTCTGTACTAGCCATATTGTGCCAGGAATCGGCTTCAGCGATGACCCACTTCTACAAGGCCGCAACTTTTCGTACTTTGATACTCAGCTGAGCCGTTTGGGTATCAACTGGCAGGAGCTACCCATCAATCGCCCGATGTGCCCGGTGATGAACCACAACCGCGATGGAGCGATGCGACATACTATCACCAAAGGCACAGTTAACTACTGGCCAAACCGCTTCTCGGCTGTACCTCCTGCAAAACCAGAAGAGGGTGGCTATCTGGACTATCCTGCGAAGGTTGCTGGCATCAAAGCCCGCACCAAGAGCAAGAAGTTTCGGGAACACAAGAACCAAGCCGAGTTATTCTACAACTCACTTTCGGCTCCGGAGAAAACACATGTTAAGAGTGCACTAGCGTTCGAGCTCGACCATTGCGACGACCCTACCGTATACACGCGCATGTGCGAGCGTCTATGTGAGATCGATCTCGAACTTGCACAGAGCGTTGCCGAAATGGTTGGCGGAGATGTTCCACAAGAGTCGACGCGACAGAAGCATAACAAGACAGCGAAAGGTCTCTCGCAGCTTGATTTCGCGCCCGTAGAACCCACAATTGCTACGCGTATGGTCGCTATTGTCATTGCAGATGGATACGACTCTGTCGCATACAAGGCCATAAAGGCTGCCCTCACGGCTGCTGGTGCTCTACCATTTACCATTGCCCCGAGACGAAACGCAATCTATGCCGAGGGAGAGGATAAGTCTTCTGGCAAAGGTGTTGTGGCAGATCATCATCTCGAGGGTATGCGATCTACGCTCTTCGACAGCGTCTTCATACCTGGAGGCGCCAAATCCATCGAGACACTCAGCAAGAACGGTCGCGCGGTTCACTGGGTACGCGAGGCTTTCGGTCATCTCAAGGCCATCGGTGCCACGGGCGAGGCAGTCCAGTTCGTGCGTACTGCGTGCGATCTACCAGGCATGCAGTTCTCAACTGCCGCCGAGGTTGTTGAATCGTATGGAGTGGTCACGGCGGCAAAGGTGGCTCCAGAGAGCTTCAGCGAGACGGTCAAGATGGCGAAGGGAGCAAAGGACTTCATTGCTGCGTATGCGTTTGCGATCTCGCAGCACAAGAACTTCGATCGTGAGACGGATGGCCTCAATGCGATGGTCGCCTACTAAAATGCATGGACCCTTAGGGTCGAAGGCCTCGTCTCGAGCGGCAGTTGACACGCGAATGCATAAATTGCGCTCATGATGAACGTCTGTAAATTCCGAATGCACATCTGAATGTACATGGACTCTGTCAATGCGTATCTCTAACCCCCGTCTGGCTCAGAGAACACCCAGCCAAAATTTACTAAGAAAAGTGAGAATAAATCAACTCATATCAATTACTCCTCTATACTCCGAAGGAAATCTCACCATCCTATTAAAAGCCTCAATTACTATTCATGCACATAGGCCGTGACTCCCTTATCCGATGATCTACTGTATATGTCCCTACGCTACCGGTAACCCCAATAGATCCGACTCCGACATCGCCCCACTTTGCCAACCTCTCCGCTCTCCACGACAAAACTCCGTGTCCGACGCACGATCGGATGGAAGTGTAGGTGAGTCATTTTTCCAGTTCATTGAGTCTCAATTGGTCGTTTATCTGCTATGTATGTTATCCGGAGGCGATGTTCAGAGCGCTCGATCGGCTGCAGATAATACTTGGCCGACGGGAAGGGCGTAGCTTTTCCGTGGGAGCTTAGGTCTTGAGATTGGGTAAGTTCGGGAGTATCTTTGAAAAGAGCTGGATTCGAGGTGGGGTATAAAGGTAGCTTGAGCCTTTCTTTTGTCGCGATTGGTTTTGTGTCGAGTGTACATGTCAATTCGTGTCTTCTCACACTATTCAGTTTTCAGTATCCGCACCTCGTCTTTAATCGCCCACTATGACACCCCCAAATCCCACCACCTCGCCCTCATCGACTCCCACCACCTCGCCCTCATCGACTCCCACCTTCCTCATCCTCGGCGCCGGCGTCATCGGCCTGACGACCGCCCTCGTTCTCCGCGCCCACTATCCCACCGCTAACATCACCATCGCTGCCAAGCACTTCCCAGGCGACCGCTCCATCGAGTATGCGTCTCCCTGGGCTGGCGCGAACTGGGCGTCCTTTGCGCACGACAACGGCCCGCTGGAAAAGTACGATGAGGTCACGTTTCGCAAGTTCGCCGAGATTGCGGAGAGGTGGCCTGAAGTAGGGATTGGGCGGATGGGCATGTGGGGGGTTTTTGATGCGAGGATTGAGGGTGAGTAGGTGTTCAGTTTAAGTCTCTTGGGTGTCGAGGCTCAGGCGGTGCATGCGGTGCAGGAGAGTAAGGTGGTGGCATGATGAATGAAGTTTTGCTGATTCTGTATCGTGCGTGTAGAAACGGATCTTTTGACCGAAGCCACGGGCAAGATCTGGTATGACGAGCTCGTCGGCGGACTGCGCAATCTGGATGAGACGGAGCTCCCCAAAGGCGCCGTCTTTGGTCTCGAGTTCCCGTCGACATTCCGCATCAACACGCAGATATATCTGCAATGGTACATGACATTCTTCCCCACCCCTACAGTCTCCATACACGAGCTGACACAAGTCCCAGGCTCCAGCACCGCGCCTTAACCCACAACATCACCCTCCACCGCCAACACTTCCCCTCCCTAACCGCACTCCTCACCACCTTCCCCAGGACCACCCTCCTCATCAACGCCTCAGCCCTCGGCTCCCTGCACCTCACCGACGTCCACGACACCGCGCTCTACCCGACGCGTGGCCAGACCGTGCTCATCACCGAGCCCGCAACGCCCATCCCGCGCATGTACTTCCGCTCGCCGAAGCGCGTCGACCCCGAGACGACGTACGTGTTTCCGCGGCCGCTGGGCGGCGGCGTGATTCTAGGCGGCAGCAGGCAGGCAGACAATTGGAGTGCGGAGCCGGATATGGAGCTGGCGCAGGATATCATGAGGAGGTGTGTGGAGCTGGCGCCGGAGTTGGGGCGCGTCGAGGACTTGCAGGTTGTGAGCCATAACGTGGGGCTGAGACGTGAGTTCTTTATTTCTCCTTCTTGACAGACTTCTGGGTTTGTCGGGGAGATGCGTGCTGACCATTATACAGCGTCGAGGATAGGCGGGCCGAGAATCGAACTAGAGCGGTCGAGTCACAGGGTGCCGGTTGTGCATAACTATGTGCGTTGAACTCCTTTCAGTCGTCTTATTATCCCAGGGTAACATAGTGCTGACACCGTGTAACAGGGCCATTCGGGTGCAGGCTATCAATCGTCGTGGTATGTACTTACAGTCTAGGTTTTCGCTTCCCAAACGTTGCAGCACCATCTAACAAGCACACAGGGGAACAGCTGAACGCGCCGTCGAACTCGTCAAGAAAGCCCTCTCGCCCGCCGCAAAGCTCTAAACCCGCAAAGCTCTCAACTCCAGCAACAGGAGTCACTTTGACCGGAGAACGGGAAGAAGTTGAATATATGGGGAAATCGAGTACCTATGCACGTACATACAGACATACACGTTAATACCAGATCGTGCATACTAACCAAGCCGTTTGACTGACATGTTTGCGAATCTAATAACCCAGGTTTTCGTTTCATCGAGGTCGTTCGAGGATGCAGAACATTGAAATGTCTTGGACATACCGATATACGTCCATTCATCAGTCTATGAGGATTTCACTGCGTGGTGCAACTAAACTAATCTGAAGTCCAGATGGACCAGAGTTGGAGTGCGCGGAGAGAGATCGTTGCACTAACGCAGCAAAAGGTCTAAAACGCGTGACATAGGACTTCAAAGTGAAGTTTAGGAGATGTTGGTTTCGGGGATTATTGTATATATATTCGTTCCGTGCGGGTCGGATGCCACTGACAGACGCGACTCCCTACGGGCAGCAACATTGTAAGTCCGCATGGAGTCCACCAAACCGGTCCAACTCCACTCACCCACTCCTAGCTCCCATACACCACACCTTGCCCTTGATTATCTACTGATAAACATAGCAAAACGGGCCCGACGTCGTCGAAAACAACTTATTGCTCGCAATGCCATTCGTGCCCGCCGGCGCCACCACATCCAACCACTGCGCATCCGTTGGCTTGCCCCGCGCAGAGTTCGGATTCATCCAGTTCGTGCCTCCCTCGTACATACTGGTCCGCGCCTTGACGTCTGCGTCGCGGTAGTTGGCCCACATCCACCAGTGGCGGTCGAGCTGGCCGTGGTGCAGCCAGAAGACGGGTTCGCCGGGGCTGACGAAGACGTCGCCGCCGGGGTCGCCTGGGGCGGGGAAGTTAGTACTCATGTATGTGTAGAGCCTGGCAGTTTGGCAGCCGGGAGAGGGTGTATGTGGACGGACTTACCCCAGATGCTGAAGTGGCCGCCGCTGTGGATGGCAGGCTTGTTCACCGCGTCGTTTTGCACGCTGTCTTGGAACTTGAGAATGGCGGTGTTGCTTGTGATGTGGCTGGCAAGGTCTGGGCCGCGGATGTACTGCGATACGTAGTAGTTGTTTACATCGCGGCGGAGGCAGCGCGGGTTGTCGCCGTAGCCGTCGCGTTGGGGGTTGGCTTTGATGTTTAGGGCAGGGTCCATTGTTGACATCAATGGGCCGAGATGGATGGTAGTACTCGGGCATAGTAAGTATAGTGCATGGTCAAGGTTGTGGAAGAGACTTACTTCGCGAAGGGACCGGTCTTCACGCAACCACCTCCCGGACCAGGTGGGAGATTGGCGAAGCCGCCTTTGTGTGGGACTGCCTCACCGTTTCCTCCCATACTCCACTCATCGCCATTGAAGATTGGGGAAGCTGGGAGGTCCTGGTACTTTCCCCAGTTCCAGTATGGCTGGTAGGCCTTGTAGTCGCATTCCGTTCTTAGTGCCGTTTCGTATGCCCTGTTCGCGTCAGCAGGAACTGCGTGGAGTCGACCGAAGACACGTACCAGATGTAGTAGCGGTGCCAGTGCATGAAGTTTGCGGTCGCATGCACGGTAGGAGTCATGTTCATATGGACAACGACGAAATCGTCATATCGGCTCTTAGCGCCAGGGTACTTTCCGGTGGGAAGCTTGCTGGGTTTCTCCATGATGCACTTGACCGCTCGAATGTATTCTTTCCTCTCATCCTTGGACAAGTCACCACTGTCGAACCATCAAGATTAGCGCAGCCATGTCGAAAGAATATAGACCACATACTATTCTTTTCGAACTGCGACCGTGTTCTTGTTGCAGTTCGCGCCACGGGTCAAGCCATCAGCGAGAGTTCCTTCGAGGACCTTGTAAGCGTTGGCAAGAGCCTGCTTCTGAATGTCGTCGATAGAGAGGGCCTGCCGTTTAGAGAAGGGCCAAGCTGAAGCACCTGAAAAGATACATAGGGATGCCACAACGGCGTTAACGATTGCATTCCCAGCCATGACTGTTTGGCTCCACTAACAGGACAAAGATTTCCGAGATCATGAACCAGGAAGCTTCACTTTATACTGTACCATTTCATGGCTATGCCGCCGCACTTTACAGTGCTCCAACCTTGATACTTGGTACTGTAGTACCACTTGTCTATTTAGATGGCCAACTGCAGCCTCTACCGCTCATATTCGAGCGGAAGCTGTCCATCTATGGAGTGATTGATAAATAGCGCGGCGCTTTGCCGTAAGAACACAGCGTAGGAAGCGTATCTATGCTCCCGGGATATCAACGAGGGTAGTTGCGGTCATCCAATTGTGATTGAGCCTTTGATCTTTCTGTAATTGCCGAAGCCAGGTTGTTGCCGTACAAGCCGCTAGGATTGCGGGTGCTCACGATCTTTGCCACTGCGGGGATATTGGTACAGAAGGAGATCCTCCAACTTGGCTTGAGAAGACACTTGGACTTCCGAGTAGAGCCAACACGTCCGCACCGAACTCTGCTGAAGGGTTCTTTTGAGATCCAGAGAGCAGCCTCGCTTTTATTCCAATAGCACACGGGTCAGTGTACGAAAGTCGTACGATTGTCGCAATTTGTGTACTAGAAGTCCTCAAATTATGTGGGGTTTTGCGGGTAGCTGTTGAGGTCTTAGGTAACCGCGAGCAGATGGACGCAGAGCTTCATGCATGTTCTCTGTGCTCAAAACAAAATCTCTTTCACAATGTACACAAAAACTCCAAAAGGCTTGCGGATTTCGACGTCATGCTCACAATGGCCAATCGAAATATTGTAAAAGTGAATGCCTGAGTGGTCAACACGCCATCACTTTGGCTGAATCTAAAATGCCGGCTCTTGTAGCCCCATGCATCCGTTCTGCCGGTTGCGCATCGCCAATAGTTAACGAAGGTGAAAGTGAACCCAATCCGAGATAGATTAGAAGAAAAGCGCTTGCTGAACGCGGTAGTAGAAAACTGCCGGGCTAGATATGCACCCCAGATTCTTGGGCAGATCATGGGGCCTGAACGTTCCGTAGATCATCTACTCCAAAATTTCCGGCAACACCTTCGGGAGAGTTTCTCTGCAAGGGACCACGCTCTCGTCGTATGTAAGTTCCGGAAGGATTACTTCAAGGAGGGGACTATCGAGATCTTGGTACCCGGTTTGCAAGGGTCAAGCTCCAGGTACGGGTGTCGGGTCTCGAGTGTAGTACCGTGGATTAAACTCCGAGTATTCGCTGAACGCTATTAAGGGATATCAGTAATCCGATTGGTAGGGTAGAGCGGATTGGAGTGATGGCGGAAGCTTTGTTAGACCTAGGACAACCCTCTGTGTTAGCGTTCAGCAATCATCGTAACTTCGAACGGTATTTCGATAACGAAGCGAAGCATGTTGGATTGTAAGATGCGTGATTTCTCTAGTGGTCCAATGGAGATGTCTACTGTATCTAGTGTTCACGGTCTGTTCTCTAAGCAGAGAAAATTTGATCCGATGCATACCTTTTCAACAACAGCAGGTCCTGACGGACACGATCGCCGATGTTCAGCTTGAGGAAGTTAGATCGCCTGAAGCCGTTCTCCTAAGCTGTATAGGAATGGGACCATCTTTATCCTTAGTCTCAATGCAAACGATTGTGGCATATTCAATATAACTTTCAGCGCGCATTTATGGGACTATAAAGAATTTGAAGTCGAGGGTTACCCAGGTACGGGTCGCTGGTCTTGCTTGTTCATTTGGTGTTGAGAGTATTGATGCGGCGATCTGGGGGATGGAGGTGCAGTCCTATTCTAGGTACGTTAAGATTGCCGCTGGAATTGCTGCAAGTAGGACTGTGAGTATATAGAACGAAAAGAAAAGATGACGAGAACAGGAATCCAGATACTACGAGATGTCGAGCAGGCCATGGGTCCGACACAATATCTCCAGCCTAGTACGAGTGAAGCGGGCAAAAAGCCTTAACATGCACGGAGACCAATCGTCGGACCGGACATCGAAGATAGGCCAGAATACGTTAGATGGAGTCGATGGAAAGTAAGGGTGATAGCTGTCGATGTGAAAGCATGTCCGAGTGTTGGAGGAATCATGCCTCGAGGCTCGGAGCCAGCCGGACGGAAAGTGTCTTGGAGACCCCGCTAAAGTGGACACGTGACACCGCGAGATACCGTGACGAGGGGCGACTGCCTGACGGTGGCCTGGAGAGTGCTGACCCACCACACCAACCAACACCCTCGCGTCCACCAGGTCAGCCCGCAGGCCCCTTGATCAACACTGCATAACCCGGTGGCGCTAGTCACAGCATTAAAAGTGCTGCTATCGTCTCTTCACATCGCGAAGCCGTCGCAGCGGGGAAACGGGAAGCGGCGTCTTTATGCCACTCGGCCCTTCGCGACTCAACATTTTGCCCCCCAGGGGCGCGGGAAACGGCTTCGAGACGGGTCCATGCAACGACCGGCCGTGTCTCTGTGATTTGCCAGCGGGCGTGATGGGCGGATGATGGCTGTTGCACCACGGCGTCGTCTTGCTTTTCCTTGAAATCTTCCATGGGAGAACCTGGTCCAAGCTCGCCGCTCGCCGAACCGAAGGATGGAGCTGGAGCAAGGGAGGACTTGGTTGATCATCCTGTACAGCGCAGACTTCACCAATTCTTCAGTACGGTGGGTACTCAGATTCGTCTCTCGTTCGATTTTCACTTCTTCATCGCCAGTTTGTGCCCGTATGGCAGCCATGTCATCGCTATCTGCGCATCGCCAGCGCCATCACTTCTTCAGTCTTGTCCCGCGCCCTTGTGTCACAGCCCCTGTACGCTGTGCTCTGTGCGCCCTGGGGCCGGGACCGGGCCTGCGCTCAGCCTTTCGCCCTGACTCTTAAGTGACTCTTTCGGGCAAAGCGGGCACGTGAATACGCGGAAGCGTGTTTTACCAATTTACGCGTCCAATCCGCGTCGACATTCACTCCATCCCCCGTCGCTGGGCAGATAGCGGCCTCCCCGCGGCCTGCCGTATATATTCAGACCTTCGGCCGCCCTCATTTGCCTGCTATCGCCTTTTTCTGCCTTGTGAGCTTGCTGCCTTACAAGTGTCCATCGGTTACATTGCTTGCGTGGTCGGCTTCGTATACCTGCTGCCTATAGTGAGGAAGTATAAAGACACCCCACACTCCATCGTCGCGATTCTCGTATTATCGGGTTCATCAATATTCCGTCGGTTTCCATCATGTTCTCATCATCAAACCGGAGGCATCAAGGCGAAAGCTTCTCAAAACATCGAGCAAGCAAGTCCAAATCACACAAGAAGAACCCCTCGTTCAGAGACTCGCCACGGAAAGTTGAGAAGCTCGCACAGCATGCTCAGGCGGCGTCGCCGCAGTCGAACCAGACATCGCCGACCCTCGGAAGGTAAGTTTGATCCTTTACACTACGATGAAACCCATCAAATACGGATGCTAACCATCAACTGTATCAGTGCAATCATCACTCTTTCTGTCGGTCGAGAACAACGTCTCTTCGCAGCTCATGAGGACGTTCTCTGTCACTCTCCCTACTTCCAATCCGCCTGCCGCGATCAATTCTTCCAAACAACCAATAAACGCATTGAGCTACCCGAGGAAGAACCTGAGGTCTTCTCTTCGATCCTCGAGTATCTCTACAAAGGCGACTACTACCCTCGTCTTGAGTACGACAAGCGACGAAATAGCTGGAACCTCGAGGATGGCGGCAACGGCAACGGCACAAATGAAGCCGTCATCCACACTGCTCAAGGTCCTATCCTGAAGGACACTATCATCTACTGCCAGGCTGACAAGTACGGACTTCAGGAGCTGAAGAAGCTCGCCTTGCGAAAGCAGGGTCTCCAATCCGGAGTCCAATGCTCCACCATCTTGTCGTCTGCCCGTTTCGCATATGCGAACACCGACGACACCGACTCTAAGCTGAGGGCTCACTATCTCGCACTCATCATTCGAGCTCGACATACCTTCAAGCGCAGCGGCACCATGCAGAACGAGATGGAGAACGGCGGCAAACTGTTCTTCGACTTGTTCGTCGCGATGGTCAACCACATGGATGACTTGGCTCAGAAGACGCCTCGCTAGGCCGTTACCGCCAGCATCTTACCAAGTTTCATCAGAATGACTTCCATCTCATCTCATCGTCTCTTATTACCTATTATCCTCTTCGATTGGCGACGTCGACACCGCGGCGCGTCGTGTTTACGTGCGCACCTCTTCTCCACCTTCGCTCTGAGTCATATCTTCCGCGCCTAACGATTCGCTACACTGTCCGGCCTCATCAACATCCATCACGTTTCCGCCTCCCTGCACAACCCGTAATCAGCAAAAAGACATCCACGTCGGCGTTGCTCGTTCGACGCCACCTACTCTTCTTGTACTATACATTTCCTCCGATCAGCCACGCGGCTACGACCTACAACCATCGGGGCTATTCTGTTTTCTCAATGTTGTCTTTCTGCAAGGCGTTATGGTTTCAGGCTACAATACCATTCGGGCACTCATTTCGCCAACCTGTTGTACAATACTTATCTTTCGTCATCTCATCACCCCGAGCTGTCGAGAATGGCACCCAGGCCATACGTCAGCCTATTATGAGTGTGTCTCTACATTTCCATTTCGTCTCTGGTAGGCCACAAAATTGCTGAAAGGTTCTACCCGGCCATGTATTTCACTATTCTCTATCTCATTACTTCGAAAGCCAGAATCGACCCAGCAAACGTGGCTATGTCACGGCAGCCATGAGCTGTGTCAACTCTTCTATTTTCCGCCCCTTCTATGCGCTTTACCCTAATGAATGTTTTCCATGCTTCCTCGATATGCTTGGGTTGCAGGTTTCCTTTTCTGCGGGACAGATGGTTCAAATTGTATCACTGAAGACTAGCTTGTGCTGGTTGGGCAGTCTCTAGGCTTACAGACTCGCGGTGTCGCGTTTGATAGTATCTATCGATAAACTACGATGAATCAATTTCTGACTCTGAGCGGGTCATGAATGCACATTCGCCCAAGTTCGTAAGCGTGATGACACTATACTCGAACGAATGATCCCCGCTCCCACAAGTCCGTGGCAAACAACCGCGCAAAGCGCGCCCGCGGCAACCAAGCCCACGGTCTATAATCTACTACGGAAAAACGGCAAGAAAGCAACAAAGTAGCATCCCTGAAGAGTTGGCACAGGTTTGGGGCGCACCCAACTCACCAACACCGCATCCCAGATCCGTCGTTACAATTAGCATTCGCACTACCTCGCTCGCGTTCGCCCCACGCAACAAGGGTCCACATTTCTCACCCACCCCTTTACCAGACGGGCGGGAAAAACCAGTCAGACTTTGGGCTGACGCAGCGGGTGGGCATTGGGCGAGACGGCGAGGCAAACAGCACTATAGGAGTCAGGGCGGAGGGGAAGAGGCATGGATTAACCGCGCAGCCGCGCAGGCCGCCTACATCTACGCCTCGAAACCTAACGAACGGGATGCGGTTCGTAATGGAGTTGGATACATATCTAGTAGTGTGCTGCTAAGTGTTACGTCTGCGCCGCGCAGTGCTGAGCTGTGAGTCACTCAGTTGTACGACGCGACGCGACGCGACTCAACGCAACGCAACTCAACTCAACTCGACTTTCGGTGACCGCGAACACCACGCAAGGGGTGAGACAAAGCACGATAAGACAAGGGCGAGGGTGAGACAGCAAGAAAAGATGCAGGTGCGGGAGGAGGCGCTCCGGTGAGCGAAATGGGCGAATGGAGTGGGCGATGACAAGGGTTGGGGTTTTTGGGAGGGGCGCGATATCACATGAATACGTGGCTCGGTCTGTGCGGGACCGCGGCACAGCCTGGGATGCAAGCCCTGGAGCTGAGCCAATGGCGCATAGGACGCATACGAGATGTGAAGACGCATAGGCAATGCAATGCACGAAAGTTGTGCTGAAGCCTTGAACAGGTGGGTATATTGATGTTTCGCTAATAATGTAGCCGGCGTTCGGAGCCAAGCTGTGGTTACATGTATCGTCCGCTATCTCTTTGTGAAAGGATGCATGCATGCTGATAATGGTACATGGTCATTGTGACTAGTAGCGGGATTCGGCACCATGCCGGAACAAGTCGGGGTGTAGTAGGGTGGTAGGCAAGCTGGCCCAAGCATCAGACCCCGGTGTTTGGAAAGGCGCCTTTTTTGTTCAACACCACCATTCCACGCTCCCGCGCGATGTAGCCTTTCATCTGCTGCTGTAGTAATCGTTAGCCTGAAATGTCCTATAGGTGTGCTGCTACGTCATGTGTATGGTGGATAGTAGTAAGGTTGCCTGACCTCAGACAAGGCACACAGGCACAAGGCTAGGCAGATCACCGCTCAAGACATGCAGAAGCGATGGTGGAGGGAGGGTTAGGGTTGCAACTGGAGTGGTAACAATAAAAATGTTCGGGTTGCCACATACCTTGTAGATCATATTGGCCAGCAGACACTCAACTTCGTCATCTTCGACGGCCTGACCATTGCCTGCGATCCTTATTGCCGTTGCAAAGTGGGAGATCGGAATCCGAGACTTTCTGATTCGGTCTGTTTCTGTCTGTCCCTCTTTCAAGTCTTCCCAGCCTTCCGCTAGGTAAACTTTTCGCAAAAGATTGCGTAATGCTATGTCGCGGCTCCGTTCAAGGGTAAGAAAAACACGACGCTTCACGAATTCTTGTTCACCAGAAAGTAGCGCTTCATCAAAGCCGGCCAGATTGCCACTCTTTATGCAAGATATAAGAGGTCCGAAAAGTTGCTTCAGGTTAGGGTAGGAAGACAGAAGAGTAGCTGTCGGAACGGCGTGTCGTGTAAGTAGTCGGCATGGAATAAGGTAGGTTAGAATACGTCTGTGGCACGGTTAGCTTTTTCGTTAGGTTGGCTAGTGGAAGGCCGTGTTACTCCTGATTCCTAAGAGCATCTTGTCGGCATTTCGCCCATGCCTCTTGTAGGTATTCCTCAGCCTGTGAACTGTCAGCAAGGCGATGAACCGTGACAAGGATAATGCCACATACCTTGGGATAGTCTTCTTGCAAGAAACTCAGAACTCCGGTATAGTACTTGTAGGTGACTTGATGTCCCAAAGGATATCTGCTGAACGGAGGCAGATCTCCTTGCGCGCCGATAGATTTGACCACGTTTTTGGAGAGACTGATTGCTTTGAGCTGCGTAAGAAGTTAGCATCATCAAGAAGTGCAAGAAGGGTCTAGATAATCTACCTTGAAGTAGGTTCTGAACTGAAGATTGGCTACGCAGTAGACTGCCCACTTTCGAGAGTCACCGGGATTCGGATTCCTGCAAACCGTCAGTTACACACTGGAAAAGGGTGAACGAATCCAAACCTATCACCAAGACACAATGAAAATATCCTGTTGAAGACGCGTGCGGCCTCCTCTAGCTTCTGATTGCTGGTCACTGTTCCTGCGATATCATCCTGTAACACAGGGTTGAGGTTCATCGGCCTCGCCTTTGCAAGCTGCTCGTCGGCCCTAACGGCAAGGAGCCTCAAATGGTTTGCCATCCTAAGCAGAGTCCAGATGCCCCATGGCGGCAGGACGCCGTTCGAGATGTGCCTCGAGACGAGCTGCGTTAAGTTTCTCCATGCCTCATATACCTCCACCCATTGACGATCCCCAAGCTGACGCTTGTTTGTAGCCTCCTCGGCGGAAAGTATCTTCGTAACAACGTGCCAGTAGTCCACGATGATCTCCGTCCAAGCGATACTCTCCTTTGCCGAGATGTGACTGACCTTGCTGTACTTGAGAGCGTACCGGACGTCGCCTTCGATCTGGCGCTCATTAGACGCCCGATGGAAGTCATATAAGCGACCTGGGTTGTTTGGAGGAGGGAAAGAGCTCAAGATGTCAGCGACCTCATAGCCTCTGCCCAATACGTGGGCTTCGTGGAAGGGAGCGAGGGCTGCCTGCATTGTTTAGTATGGACTGAGTCGGTGGGCTTTGGAATGGCAATGTGGTGTTTCGCAATGCAGAATCGCGCATAGACTGTGTAGCGTGGAGCTCAGGCGGCGAAGATATCAACAGTCAACTGTGGACTGCCAGTTGAAGCTGCTCTACATCGGCCTTGTTGGTTGACCCACTCGGAAAGTGCATTGCGCCGGCGTTTGCGGTGTTTGACGCCGGCTTGGCGCCGACCCCAAAGCGTCTTAGCGCGCCCACAAGCGAAAATCGACACCACCAACTTCACAATTGGACCTTCTGTCAAAACTATCGACAACACCCGGCCTCCACTAACCTCAACAGCCAGCAAGGTGAGCATCTTTTTTAAATTTCAACATCAAGAGAACTAACGAGAACACAGATGGGTAAGCATTGATTTCCTTCTCTCGGTTCCCGCGATTGCAGTATGACCTTCGAACGACCCCGACTCCCCGAGCCTCGCATCGCGCCTTGTGTACCGCTCGCCTTAGGAAGAACTCGGATACCTTTTTGTTACGATATGGCCTGACTGAGGTGGCATGCGTGCGGTATATTTGGGAATTGGTGTCGGTAGACCGCGGAGGGCCCCCGTCGAATTACTCGCGACACCTATTCTACCTACACGCCTGTGCAGCGACTCACTGGGGACGGCCCCTACGGATTTCGGGACCTCGAACTGTGAAATGGAACAATACTGACTGGAACAGGTCGTCTTCAGGAATACCAGGTCGTTGGGCGCCATTTGCCCTCGGAGGCCAACCCCACCCCTAAGCTTTACCGCATGCGCATCTTCGCCCCGAACGAGGTCGTTGCCAAGTCAAGGTTCTGGTACTTCCTCGGAAAGCTGCGAAAGATCAAGAAGGCAAATGGCGAGATCATATCGCTGAACCAGGTCCGTAGAACTCGAACGCGCTCGGCACAAGAGGCAAGGCAGGAGCTAACCGTGTCAGATCTTTGAGAAGCGCCCGCAGAAGGTCAAGAACTTCGGTATCTGGATCCGCTACGACTCGCGCTCCGGTACCCACAACATGTACAAGGAGTACCGCGAGTTGTCGCGCACCGATGCCGTAGACGCTCTTTACCAGGACATGGCTGCCCGCCACCGCTCTCGCTTCAGGTCGATTCACGTACGTTGTGCGACGCAGTAGATTGAAGATCAACACTTACCTAGTGATACAGATTCTCAAGGTCGTTGAAGTCACCAAGACGGCCGACATCCGCCGCCCATATATCAAGCAACTTGTCACCAAGGGCCTCAAGTTCCCGCTCCCTCACCGTGTCCCCAAGAAGCACGGCCGGAAGATCTTTTCGGCTTCCCGACCCTCGACCTTCTACTAAGCGTGTTTTCCTTTACGGAGTGGTTTGGTTGGGCAGGGATGATATGGTTTCTGGGGGTTTCATGCATGGCTTCTAAAAGATGAAGTAAAATATGAACGAATCAAAATCCCTGATACCTCGATGCCAAAATCGTCCCGTGAAATTGGCCTCACAAGGCCTTGCATATGCAGTGTTCACATAGTGAAATCACTGCAAGCGATAAGACACTAGGAAAGTTGATTCACCTCACTCTCGGTGTATTGCCCAAGTATCTCAATTTGCTTGAAATTTCTTCATATTTAGCATAACCGGTGTGAAGTTCTGGGTCTGCTGATTTGAGATTAAAGTGAAATGCTACCGGTCGAAACACCAAAGGTCATGTCGTTCAATCGTGCGGAAAATGTACTAGATTCAAGCCCACTTTACAACTCATCTTGAGGGTATCTCATCCCAACCCACTTTCCCACTCCCCACACGCAACCCTCACACAACCCTCACACCTCGGGCCTCACCCTCCCCTTCCTCTCCCTCATCTCCGCCACCCTCCTCCTATCCACCTCAAACCGCCTCTTCAATTCGCCCTCAGCCTCTTTTCTCTTCTCCCTCGTCTGGAACCTGTAAAAGTCACCTTTTACCGCATTCTTGACCCTGCGGGCATCCAGCTCGACTTTCTTCAGCTGGGCGTGCTCTAGGCGCGCGGGCCCCGTGCGGCCGCCGCGCGTGACGGTCACGAAGCCGTCGGCGTCGGGCTCGGAGCGCGCTTTTTTGCGGAGGCGCGTGCGCGCGGTTTCGGTCAAGGCGAATTGCGTGAGGTAGGCGTTTATGGAGGGGGTTAGGGTTGCGGGAGGGGGGTGTTGGAGTTGGTTGTGGAGGGTGTAGCCTGAGGGGGGGTTAGAGGGGTTAAGGCGAGCGGTTCGGATGAGTGTGAAGCGATGCGTTGAGATAGAAGCAGATTGTGCTGAGCAAGGCGAGGATAGGAAGAAAGAACTCGACTTACGCTGCACACCGAGCCCCTCCCCGGCTATCCACTTGATCTGCCTGCCCTCCTTCACAGCCCTCTGCACCTCCGTCATCGCGCCCCGCGCACTCCTCTTATCCACAAACACCACCACCGCGGCCCCCCCACCGCGCCTCAACTCACTCCCCCACGTCTTCGGCAGCGCAGACGCCTCGTCCTCAACCACGCCCTCAGCAACAACATCCTCATCCCTCTTCCTCTTCTTTCCGCGCTGCTCCTCCCCAGCGCCACCATTCAACTTCTTGGTCCCGGGCTCCGCCTTCCACCGCTTGTGCAGTGGTGCCGCCGGGACCCCCGAATCGAACTCCACACGCTCGACGCGCGAGCCGCCGAGCTGGTCGTGGAAGACAGCGCGGATGTTTGTCCCAGTCGCATCGACCGGGACGTTTGCGACGAATAGGCTTTTTTCAGCGGACGGGGTGGGATGCGTGGGCGAGTGCGGTTTTATGTAGACGTAGTGTTTCGCATCGTTGCAAAATTCTGGGAGGCCGGGCAGCGAGGGGAGTGTGAGTGGTAGGATGGTGAAGTCGGACACGGTTGTAGGTAGTGGTTTCGACTTCTTGGGCTTGGTGGCAGGCATTGTGCAGTGCTGGAAGCGTGGATTCGCGAATTGCGTCGAGTGATAGTGGGTGTTTGAAAGTGGGATGCGACTACGAGCTGGAGAAATTTTGGCAGGGATCGCACGGGTATGTCTTGGCAGTTGCACGGCTATTCTGATTTGGGCACGCTTTGGCATTCGGCGTAGAATTTGCAGCAGCATACAGTCCGAAGACTCCATATTCGCAAATAAGCATGGCCGTAATCGTGTCACTTTAGCGAGCATATCTGTTGAACTAAGGTATAAAGTTATGGGTTTGCTAAAAGGATAACTACTGCTCCCGCGAACCAAAAGGGTACTACGTAACGTCGTAAAGCTAACAGATAGTCTCAACCAAGCAGCCGAGTTTTGAGTATCACAAACCTCGTGTGCCATATACATGCTCCAAGCCATTTTCGCGGCATCCGAAGTACTCCGAGCAAGCCGACCGCCCGAACCGAATATCACCGAGCTACATGGGTAAGCCCAAGTGTAGAGATGAGTAATCCGAACACCAAAATAACTCCATCCTGCAGACTCCACTCCGGTAAGAGGTACGTGGATAGATCTGTAATTGCAGATCTTTCTTCCTGTTGTGCCCCATGGTTGGTCGCTCAGATGAAACCTCCCGGGATGTTCTGTATTGGCGAGGCAGGAACTGAGTGGAAGCTGTCCTTGTCCTCTTTCTTTTCTTCGGTATTGCTGATTTGTGGCTGAAGATTGTCGCTTACATGATCGAGGCTATCTTCCACGGACAAGATGCTGTCTTGAGACGATGCCGAAGAGCCGTCGTTCTTGAGTGATGGAGTGGGAGGTGGGCTTTGGCCGTGCGCGACCATGGGTGACGGCCCAGCAGACGCATCTCGTGAAGAGATCTCATTTGGGATGTCAGAGTTTACTGACAGCCTGCTGCGGAATGGATTCCTTGGAGGAAGTTTTGGAGGAATTGGTTTTGCCACCGTCACGATGCGGGCCCGTGTGATTACTTGGGGGGCCACAGCCTGCTGAATCTCCTGGATCACTGGCTCCTCATCGTCTATATCGTCAAAATCCACTATCGAAAGAGCTTTCGATTTCCTCGCCAGGCTGTTTGGTCTCGAGTCGTTATCATTGTGTCTTTTGGTGTTTGGCGTGGTATCGTGGACGTCGTCAGTGCTATGCATTTCTGGAATTTCTGCTAGTACCGGACTAGGTGTGCGAGCTTCGTGTCTAGGCGGTAGTTGTGGGGGTAGTTGTGGGGGTACGTAAAGGGGATCCGGAGCATCGAAATCCGTTTGCGTGCACATGTCCACCATGGAGGACTTGGGTTCCAACATGCTGCTGATGTTGCTGGTTCTCCAGCTGGATCGTCTACTTGCGCCATCAATGCTCGAGCGATCGAAACTTTTTCGGAAGGTGCCATAGATGGGACTGGTTGGGCTAGGCTTAAATTCGAACTGCTCACTGGTAGGCCTAATATGAGTACCAGCTTCGCGGATGTCGAGACCGGCGTTCTGCAAGGCCAAGACACCAAATGGATCTGGGTCTTCCTGTGCGGGGACTCCGAAGGTCTTGTCCTCGTTCTCGATCTCGTAATCGCCAGGTGGAGGTTCGCTTGGCAATAATGAAGCGTCAACGTCCGTATCACCTTGTGCGGCCTTGATAGTTGCCATGAGCTTCTTGATCTCGTATGGCGGATGTCGTGCTTTTCCGGCTAGGATGTCAGCAACGCCTATCCGCTCCCCATAGAAACGCTCGTTCTCGTCAGTCCGCTCGATGATGATGGTTCCGTCGGCCTGGATTCCAGCATAGAAGCCGCGGGACTTCAGATATGTGAAGACGGGGGCTTGTCGTTTGTGCAGCTCTGTTTCCAGAAGCCCACCAACGCCGACGGGCCCAGCGACAGCGCTAATCTCTCCGCCAAGTGTACATCGCACCGTGGAGAAGGCATCCAATGCCTTCTGGGTGTTGATGACAACCACACAATCGTAGATGTCAATACCCGCAAGAAACCCAAGGCCCGCTGTATGCAACATGATTCCAGATGGTGGTGACCAGGAGCCGTCTTCGAGACGTCCGACGAGGACTCCGCTTCCGCCAGCGCCCGACACCCAGAGACCAGTGCGCATTGTTGTAAAGATGGCGAGACCTTTGGCAGCCTTGATGACCTGGAAGGGTGAGTCAGCATAGTGTTCAGGAATATATGCTCGTGTCTAAGTGTGATGGGTGTCGGGCACAGCAATTGTAGCCTCGCGCAAGCCGGGTGCGCTGCGGAGGAGATGCGATTGCCGCGACCGTCGAATGCGTGCAGGCGGCAGGATCGAGCATATGGAAAGGATGCGTACCTCTGCGGGTATCTTCTTCACCACCTTCTGTTTGGTGTTGGGCCCATCGGTGCTCGGTCGCTCTTCTTCTTGGTAGAAGCCATCCTCTGGGCGCAATCAGTAATGGTCGCGCAAATCAGACATGATGCTCACTGCAGAAGCTCATAAGAATCCTCGCCGCCTTGTCGCTTTCCTTGTCGAGCGTCGTCGGCCAGAAAGCTTCAGAGCCCAGCTTGTTCGACAGTCTGTTCACCGGCGGGCCGAGTTTGTCGACCCAGCCATAGACTTTCTCGAAGCCCACCTTCCCGCCGGTCTTCGTCTTCTGCCAGAAAGCCATGTCGAGCGCGGGCCGTCGCAACCGTGTTGCGACGAGAAGGGTGCGGGGGCTCAGTCAATAGAGGGACAGCAATTAGACATTAAGCGGCGACATGAAGGGAGAGTCGCACGGCGTCGGGCAGTGAGCAGGTCAAGGTTGGGGGCGGCGGGCACAGCAGGGGCTGTATGGATATGGGCTGGCTGGCGTCCGGTAGACGGCGGCTGCACCGTGGTTTGGCGGTGCCTACGTCAGGCGGTCTCGTCAGTCAGCGCGACTGGTCCTGGTCCTGGTCCTGGTCCTGGGAAGCCGGCTCCGTCAGCAGCGCGAGTCGTAGCGGATGCTAGATATTGCGGCCTCGGGTACCTTAATAAACAGCGACGAGCGAGCCCCTGCAGCAGACCAGGCAAGCGACGGGCGTGCAGCGTGGAGGCCGCGAATGGGAGTCTTGGTAGGCGGTGGGCTGCGAGTGTGCCATTGCTGTGTCCATGGAGTCCGAAGTTAGATTGGAGCGTGGCGGGGGAAGCTCGTCCGGCCGCTCTCAGCCAGTCGCCCACGCCCACAGCACCGCCCCCCAGCACCACACGACGACGACCAAACGTGCCGGAGACGTTGGCAGCCTCCAACTCGCCGCTCCGTCGCGGGCGTGCAGGATCCGCGGACGTGGGTTCGTCTGGATGGTGTGGGACGAGTGACAGCTTCCGACGCCGCTGCAGCTGCAATCAATCATCAGACAGATGCCGCATGCCGGGTCAACGATCTGACTAAGCAGCGTCGGAGGATAGATTCGCCGCGCTCCGATGGCAGCGACGCGCCAAGAGGGTTCCTGTTCGCGGGCGTGGTCGCGTTTGTTAGCTCGGGTTGATGTTTTGCGTACCTGACCTGACGGCTGATATTTACCATGCGTGAGCTTCCTCACCTGCCGCCACCACCACCACTCGCCATCTCGGTAGGCGCGAACCTTGCGCACCTGCGAAGAGCGTGCTGCTAGCCGTCGTCTTGCAATTGGTGCTGCGTCGGCCTCAATCCAGCCGCCGCCCTTGCCCTTGCCCTTGCCCTCGCCCTCACCCGACGACAAAGCTTCATCCAAGCAACACACCGCAGCCATGTTCCGCCCGTCGTCCACGCCAGACTCCCGCCGCCCAAGTCGCCCCGCCCCTTCGACCACCCCGGCAGGCCCCCCGCCTGATGCGTCCGACTTCCTCTCCTCCACCCCGGCGGGCTCGCCGCCAGCATCCCACCCGGGTGGTCTCTTTGGCAGTGGGCGCCCGCACTTCGGGGCGCCCGCTTCCCATGCCGCACCCTACAACAACTCTCCACCGAAGCCTAGTTTGTTCGCAGGCCTTGGATCCGTCGCGCCTTATAGCAACTTTGCGCCCAAGACCGGGCCGTTCAACGGGCTTGCATCGGGTCCTTATGGCAGTTCTCCACCGAAGAACGGCTTGTTCGAGGGCGTTGGATCCGACACCATGAGAACCTCCACCTCAGGCCGGCCGGCGACGCAGCGCGGGCGTTCTGGATTTCGCGTTCCAAGCAGCAGCCCCCCAGAGAGCGGTGATGAAAGCGACGAGGACGAAGAGGACGAGGATATGGAGGATGGAGATGGAGACGAGGACGACGAAGAGGAGGACGCAGAGGGCGACGAGGACGATGAAATGATGGAGGACGAGCAACAGGACGAAGACATTCCAGCTGTGCGCCGTCCAGGATCGCGGACTATGCTTTCCCAATCTCTCGCATCTCAGAACAGCGGGGCCGAGACGCTGACAGGTCTTCCCATCGTCCTACCCGACGCAAAACAATCTCAATACGATCTGCTTGGTTTGGCCAAAGGACTAACCCCGACCCCGGACCGAGCGACGCTGCGAGAGTCGGACCAGACCATATTGGACACTGAGCGCATTCTGGAAAAACTACACGAGCAATGGATAGCGAATTCACGGGAAAAGAGGATGCAGAATCTCGGCGATGCTGCACAAGAGTTGGTGGCCTTATGGCAGACATCCTCCCAGTCCTGGTCACAAGCTAGTCTCACTTCAAGCCGCGCGGGAGGTGCAAATCCAGCGGCTCAGGCCTATCAGTTGGCAAGCCTGCTTCTCAACATGCATCACCCAGGGCGGTTACTGTCAAGACAGCGGACATCATTTGCGCTTGTGTCTGCGCCTGCGCGGCAAGAAGCTCGCAATTTCACCCCTATCCCAAAGGTCCTCCTAGCTTGGCTGAACAACCATCACTCTGCCGCTTCCGAAGTTGACCTTGTTTTCCAAGAGCCTCGAGCATTCTCTGAGCACCATCGCTTTTGGGAAGCAGTCCAAAGCTCTGCATTTCGAGGCAAACTCGCGAACACCCTCAAGCTGTTAAAGGGCGCGAACTTTGAATTTGCAGAGACGGCTCAAGCAGACGGGTTAGGACATGACGGTTACTCTGGTCTCCCTCTTGAAAACGCAAGGAAGGCTGTCAAAATAGCTATAGCTGCTCTTGAAGAATGTCCTGCTGTCATGTCAGACGATTGGGATGTGAAGAGCAACGATTGGAGTATCTTCAGGCAGAGAATTATTGGAGCCATGAGCGACCTCGAAGATTTTGCTGAAGGCGAAAGCCAAAATCGACAAGCCGTACCTCAGAACTTCCAAGCTTCTCATTTCGGTATCTCCCAATCACATACGAGTTTCCAGCTGAGTGTGGCTAGCAGACGGGCCGAGAGTAGAGTGCCGTGGACTGTCTATCAGAACCTGAGTGGTTTATATCGATTGCTGTTGGGTCGTGAAGAAGACATTATCACTATGTCTGCAGACTGGATCGAAGCTACTTTGGGACTGACGATCTGGTGGAACGGAGACGAGACAGGCCCCACGCAAGGTAGCCTTGCCGCCAGTCGCCGCTCGCTTGCACGGTCACAGAAGATTCGGACCGTTGATATCACCCCAGTCAAGGCCTATTGCCAGCGACTGGCCTCTGCATTTGCCACGATACTCGAGGGCTGCGACGAGGGTTTCAGTATCAACACTAACGACCGTTTCGAGGTAGGCCTCGCCTGCATCTTCGACAACAACATCGAAGGCGCTATACAGATTCTTTGTGGATGGTCACTTACCATTGCGTCGGCCGTCGCGGAGATCGGTAGCGCAGGCGAATGGTTCACGCGAGCGGACGGGCTTCTCAACCAGTTTGATCCCAGCGATCTTATGCTATTGAGTTATACTGAAAAAGAACGAACTACGGGTATTTCCAAAGACGACCTGTTAGTGTCGTACTCAGATCAACTCACACAGAAAGCCCAAGTTGCGCACCGCAATGGCAGAATCACCCGAGAAGGCTGGGAGCTTGCTATTCAAGTACTGGGAAGATTGGACGACACCATCAAAGCCGCCGGCCGAGTCGAGCATATTCTCGAAGATCTCCCTCTCCGGTCACCAGGTCGGGTAGATAAAATCACCCAGCTGTGTCACAACATGGGCTTGACTCAGCATGCACTCAGCATCGCTCTCGTAAGTTTTTGCCGCTATGCATGACGAAACCAACTAATCAACGTAGAAATATGCCGACCATCTGCGCGCAAACACCCAGAACTACGGCGACACCCTCATGTACTACGCACGCGCCCACGCGGCTGGCAAAATTCAAGAGGTCCTTCGCGTTCTTGTCGCACACTGTCTCGTAAAGTCCATCGCATATCCTCCGCCAGAGGAGCTTGACGACAGTCTCAATGCTCTTATCACTTCACCGAAACAGACTCTTACAAGGCTTGCCGCACAAGATTCGGAAGCTGCACAACTTCTATCGAACTATCTCAGTGGGTATGCCACCATCCGCAAATTCTACGACCTCCGGGACCAGGAGATATTAGTCAAGGATGGAGAGAAGCCAACACATAGACCAATGGCGCGAAAACGAGCGGCAGCGAATGCGCTGATGGTGATCATTGCCAGTGCTGGATCCTCCATTCAGGGCGGCCTATACGATCCCGACGTAGAGACGGTAGTCCAAGTCGACGTGCTACTTCCTTTGCTCGGGGAGGCTCTAGTATTCGTCAATCGTACGTCATCGCCGAATCTTACCAAATTTACATTATACATAGCTGACCAATCCTCCCCAGAACCAAAACGCACCTTAACCTTACAACATCTCTACGCCCTCCTCGCCGCAGTCGAAGACCTCGAGACCGCCCCCAGCATGATCAAAACCCAGTGCGAAGAATGCCTCGCCACAGCCATCGCCGCCGCCCACGACGGCGCAACGCCCTCCCCGCACCACCTGCTGCAGAAATCAACCTCCAACCTCACAACCGCCTCGAGCCAGTACTCGCTCATAGGTTCCGTAGACTTCAGCTCCGTAGAGGGCCAGTCGACGGAGAGCTCGGCCGTGTTGATCCGCGGCGGCCATGTCGACGCGAGCAAGCGCGGCTGGGATTGGCGCAGAGGGCTCGGCAAAGACGCTTCGGGTGCGGACGTTGTCCGCATGTTGAGGCTGGGGTTGGCGAAGGAGATTGCGAGGGTTTATGTTGAGGGCGAGGTGGTGGTTTAGGTGTGTGTGGTGCCAAAGTAGTGAGTGGTTGGTTAATCAGAAAAACGGTGACATTGTCATTGTCGGTTGGCGCTTCAATTGCGGTGCCCAGCTATTAGCGGGATTAAAAAATCTCGCTGGAGTCGGCAACAGGACGACGGACTCCAAGGCGTGTAGGCTATGTAAAATGCCGCTTTCTAAAGCTGCATTCTAATCAACACTTTTCAATTAAACTCTAGGCTTTCGATGTTTACTTACCTGCACGGAATCTCGCGCCCAATCCGGCTAGGTGCTTACGACGCACAAACTAAATCCTGGTGGATCACCCCCTCCTGGTGCAACGCTGCTCCTGCAGGATTTCTTAACAACAACAACAATAACAATCTCATTGGCGCACTGCACCGTCGGGATCCTGTTTGAAACGCGGGTTGCGGGGGTGACGGGTGCGGAGGGGCAGGGCATTGGTCGAGAGGAGTGTCGTGTGTGGTTGGGGTAGAGAGTGGTACGCGTCGCGTTCGTCTCTACTGTGGAGGGGTGTTTGTTTATTTGGGGTCTGGAAGAGGAAGAGGGTGTATATATATAGGTAGTAAGGTGTAGTCTGTTGTATTTCGTTAGGGCTGTCCCATATCTCTACAGATCCTGTATCCTTTTACTTCACATTGCATTACATCTTTTCTACCACACACCTTACACAACGAACAACTCACCCCCAGAGCCATCGATCCTATCCCGCCATGGGGTCTGCCTCGCAATCCCTCCTCCTGCTCCGCACCCTCACTCTCGCCTCCTCGCTCCCGGGCTTCGCCCTCCAGCTCGCCACCGCTATCGTCGCCCATACCTACTACTACAGTCAATACCGCGAGAGCGATGTGCACCTCTTCATGGCATTTATCCCGCTGTCGTTCAGCGTCATCACGGCGACGGCAGCGCTGGTGCATGCTTGGGTGCGGAAGCGACGGGCAACGCGGGTAGATGGGGACAACAGTGAGGTGGTATATGGGGGCTGGATGGGCGTGTTCGTTCGGATTTTGGATGCCGGGATTGCAGCGGCGTATTTCACGTGCTTGATGGTGGTGTGGATGGTGGAGCCGCGGAGGCTGAGTGGAGAGGGGAGTTGGTTGATGCTGGAGACGTATGCGAGTGTCTTTATGGTGGCGAACTGGTGCGTGGACTGACTCTTTCGTACCCCTTTTCGGTCGCCATCACATCACATTGACTGACTGACGCTGTTCCAGCATCATCCACGCCTGCCTCGCCTGCCTCGCGCGCCAGCCCGCCACCTGCGCCTACTGCCGCAAAGCGCAACCGCAATCCCGCACGTCAGTGCTAGCTTCTATGTCTATGTTCCCGGGGCCGGCGTCGTGCAGCAACAACAACAACAACAACAAGGCTGTCGTCGCTGGGCCGTCGCGGTCGGTGCAGTATAGTCTTCTCGGCGAGCGCGCTTTCGCTGCTGAGGACGAGGATGACGAGCGGGATATTCGGACTGCGGGGCCGAGTCGATTTGAGGGACGGCCGAGTGAGGAAGGGTTGTTGGCTGCGCGAGCGAGTGAGGAGGATTTGTTGGGGGAAGAAGTTAGTGGTCATGAGGTTGGGGGTGCAGAGGGGAGTGTGGTGAGTGAGAAAGGAGCGTAGGAGGAGAAAGGTTGGAGAAGAGGTTGTCGGCTAGGTGGGAGTTGCTCGATGGGGGTTTCGGACAGGCGCCGAAGGACTCTTCAGCCCTCAAGGATGAAGGCCAGGCCTCGCGGCGAGAAAGATGAAGCTGGCGAGGCCGTGAGCACCTAGGAATCAGCCAGAGCGTATCTAGGTACAGACAATGAAATATGATGCAATTATGGCGGATGACACATACCGTTTCGAGTGACGCATGTTGCCTTAGGAAGGAAGGCACGACCTGACCACTCTTGTGCCCGGTTCGGTTCCGCCTTCCTACCAGCACACAATGGGAGCATGCCACTCACGAGTTGTTGGGTCGCACTTGATCGGAAACGGTTAACAAAGATACGAAAGTGACCATTATTGAAAGGGCTATGGATCCCTTGATCTCAACTCATCTCTACCCCTCCATCCATGTGCAACTTTTTCCACCTTTCCCCTATTTGGTATCTAGAAGAACCACCAGAGCTCAAATCATCTCGTGATCCTCACCCAGCAGTCCCTCCAATTCCAAGTCTCCATTCACCTTCTCGCCGTAGGCCTGAAGCCTCAGCAACGCCTGCACGGCCTCCATATTATCTCCGGTTTCATAGCCGCCTTTCTTAGTCTTGTTCAACGGGCGGTCGAGAGCGCGATGTGCGTTCGCTTGCTCTCCATATTGGGCCGCGTCGAGCTTACCAGACGACGTCGACGTGGTGTGCACTTTCTCCCAGACGAGAGGCGGGAGGCCGCGCGGGAACGTCTCGCTCGCTTTGAGGCTGTTGCATTCCCAGTACATTTGCTCGTCACCTAGATGCAGGAGCCGGCGACTCAGCAGCCGTTCCTGCAGACTCCACGCGCGTGTATCGAGCGCGAAGCCAGGGGTTTCGAAGGCGATTTCGGGAAGCGACCGGGCAATGAGCTGAGAAGACATGGCCGCTTGCTTAGCAATGACTTGTTCTGCTCCGGTGATATAGGCTTGATGCTCGTTGGTAGCGTGGTTGATCTGGTCCACAACGATCGTCAGGGCCGCATTGCGGTATGTGGTTGCCATTGCAGCACACTCCCGTAGCTTGTCTTCTTCCGAATCTTGCAGCACGCATAGCGAGTCGACCCAGACGTACTTGTAGCCAACGCGGGTCGCTGCCGAGATCGCAGCATCGATGGCTTTGGGTAGTGCAGTACGGGGTAGCTCGTGCTGCATCATCTGCTCGCGATCGGCCGACAGAGTGAGGTCTGGCAGGGCCCATACGTGACTGACGGTGACATAATCGACCATGCCCTCGCATGAGTCGATGTCAGAACTGTTCACTACACGTACAGTACTTCCTTCAGAACCATGTGGCTGAACGTCCAATAGCCGGGTAGGGAGTGTCTTCGATCCATTCGCTTGTCGAGAGCAATCCTCGTGGTGATCACAGCATTGTTCAAGCCAGTTCTTCGCCTGTGCAAGTAGCTTGCTATCCTCCCTGTGCGTTTCTTCATTGCATGAGTGAAGCTGGGCAAGGCAATCGACGCCGTCCTCGAGGACAAGCATCTCTACCTTCTCGAGCTCTTCATGCGGTCCGGGGAAGGATGCCTTATCATTGGCCCAGCTGAGGCAACATGGCGCTGGAGTGAAGGCCATTGTCAATAACGCCGCATTTGGTCGTTCAGCAGGCTCGCCGTTGAGCATAGACTTCGCTGTCCCCACTACCTTGGCTTCTGCCGAGGTAGTTGCGTGTGAGACGAAGGCGGAAAGCCACTTTTGTAGCCTCGGGACATCTTGCCAGTAGTAGTTGCCTGTACGCCCACTGAACTCGTGACGGAAATCGAGCCATTGCTGATTCTCTTGACCAAACGCGGTGGACGCCATCTCGACGAACACACAACCAAGACTCCAGATATCGGCAGCTTGTCCACGTACTCCGGTTGAGCTCTCAGGCGCGCAGTATTGACGCGTGAGTGGCGTAGATCGTTGGTCTGGGTCTACCACCTCCGAGGTACTGACGCCGAAATCGCTCAGCACAACATGAGGAAGATCTTGGTCGCTCTGAATGACTAGGATGTTCTGCGGTTTGATGTCCATATGCTTTATGACGGGCCGCTGTTCGTGGAGGTATCGGACCGACGACGCTAGGCATCCTAGCATCTTGACAATGGTGTCAGTCAGGCCGGCAGGCTTTTCGACAAAAGACTTGTCTAGCCATAGGGAAAGCGTTGTCTCCGCCACGGGAGTCAGAAGGATCGACATCTTGTCGCCCTTGGAGTAGGCGCCAAGGAATCGAATGATGTGAGGATGGCGAAGCTTCTTCAGTGCGTTGACTTCTTTCTTGAGTTCTTCCATGCCTGCTTGCGCGCGGTTCTTGAGTGTCTTACGACTAACCCTGAGGTTCGTATTGGGGTGGAGTACTTCGTCGACGACACTAAAGCCTCCTACACCGAGAAGCTGCACACTCCTAAACTCAGGTGACGTAGAGCTGAAGTCGACTGGTGAGAAGTCCGTGAGTTCCAATGGCCCTGGTGAAGGCGACGCTGTCACCGACTCCGTCAAGTGCTCAACATCCGGACGGATAACATCTTGGTCGTCCTGTTCCACAGTCAGCAACGATCCGTTCATAGTTGTGGAGTTCGCTAGGTAAAATAAACGTGGTAATACCTGTCGATAAGTCTCTGTAGTTTCCGCATGTGTGCTCTTGCATTTGCTTCCGGTATTGATAATATGTGGGAAGAAGAGGTCTTGTTTCTGGGTGACATCGTGGTTCGATCGATCAGATACTAGTTGCAGTTGCACAATCCTAGACAGGTATTCCAAAGCTGTCTGTTCGGCTGACCCTCGAATTAGTTGTGCTGTATCTTCGTTCTTTATAGAAACGAAAAGTTGGTTCAACGTGTCTAAGGTATCGGCGAGAGAACGTGGACTGATTAGGGTGTGTCGGTCTTGGTCAATCTCCAGAGAGGCTTTTCCGCGAACATCAATTGTACTACTAGAAGCCTTTGCCCCTTCAGGAATGGGTGGGGGCGGTAGTGATGGCTCAGGTTCCCAGCTTTGAATCAGGTTGGAGATCCTTGAGAGCAGGCTGCATTTGAGTTAGTTGTCATAATACAGTCGTGAGCCTAGTTTTGCCTTACCCTGCTGTGCTCACAGCAATCGCGCCTTGTGGTGGAACGACTTGGGAGCTAGGCGTCTGCAGTTCCTGGAGTTGTGCTACGAGTGACGCAATCTGGTAGAGGCGTGCGTGGCCGTTATGAAGGATCGAGCTGCTTTCGGAATTCTGCCGGACCTGATCTCCTCGTTCAATTACGTGAACGGGATCATTTTGAACGGTAACGAGTGAACTAACGTCCGAAGATTCAGAACGTTCGTCCATGTCACCCGCAAACACTAGCGGTGTTATCAGTTTGTCATGGCATGACTCAAGTATTTGGTCTTTACCACGTTCTGAAGGAGCACTCAGATATGTCAGCTCGCCAACATCGGTCGGACGGGGTTTCTTCGGAGCTGTCGAGGACTCGGAGATATATCGGGCCAGAACGTCTGGGGCTCCTCCTTCTGCCGCATTTTGCTTTCCATGAGTTGGACTCTGTTCATGGTCTGGGTGCTGTTCGTCTGTACTGGTTGCTAGGACCTGGCGTTGCTTGGTAGGGGCCTGGCCATGCGTAGGTTTGATATGATTGGCTCCCGAAGACTGGCCTCTGCTATCACCATCGCTGAAATGTTGGAATTGGAACTCGAAGAATCCAGGAGGTTGTTGAAGGCCGCTGCCTCCACCACTGCCGTTGTTGTCTTTGTCTGGATGGCCTTGACTATCCCTACCTGGTGGCTGGTAGTCAAACCCGCCCTTGTCGAAGTTGTCACCATTAGGACGGTCGTCATCATCCGCGTTGTCGGAAACGTTATTGTCGGAGTCATCCTCGTTCCAGTCTAGCATGCACTTGCCATTCTTGAAGTGATCTGTAGCAAGTCAGCGTATACGACAAGTGATAGCGGAGACCAACGACGCACCTGCAATGTGATCGATACGATCCTGTCGCGTGACGAAGCGGTAAGGACAGAATCCGCACTTGCGTGGGAAGGCTGTCTCCGACACGACAACGCTCTGGTCTTCATGTTTGCTGCAGTCGATATCCGGATGTATGTTTCTAAAGTGCTGTGATACGTCAGTCAAAGCTACTGATGAACTGCTCGTCTTGCGCACCTGGGAGAAATGGTATTTCCTGAAGCAGGGCTTCACCTTCTCCATGCCCTGGCTAATGCACAAGCTACAGACCCACGATTTGGAGGGGTAGCCCTCTTCTTCATTTCTCTTCCAGTCACACTTGCGTCCATATCGTTTTCCACACTTCCTTGTGCACTGGTAAATCTTGCTCGGATCCCTTCCAAGTAGTTCGCGATCATCTGTGGGCACGCAGCTTTTCTTTCCTCGGTGAATACTAGGCTGCTGGCGTTGTATTTCATGATCGCCCATACTACTTGTAGTCATCTGCTGCGTCATCTCACCGAATATCGGATCCTGCTGGCTCGGGCTTGTTTGAGACTTATAGGCAGAATCATGGCCAGTGAGGCCCTGCTTTAGAAGTTGGCCAAACCAACGTCGAATTGAACTAGATGGCTCTCCAGTAAGCTGACTCAGGGAATCAATGTGCAGATCACTGTAGTTTCAGGATTAGCCAACAAATATCGGGAGCGGGGCTGGAGCTTCGCAGGGACAAGGCGATTTCTCACAGGGAGGATACATACTTGGGCAACATGGCGTATTGATTGAACCACATGGTGCACACCTCAACAGCCTGATCACTGAGTGTGGTTTCATTCAAACTGGTAGGAGTAGGCTGAGTGTCCACGGCCCAACTTGACCCGGTGGAAGGCGATGCTGGGAAGGACGAGAAGGTCTCATGTCGCTTTGATTGTGGAAAGTCCTGAAGGTCAAACTGCAGCGGCCGCTTGCCTAGAGCGGTGAATTGTGGCTGGTACATAGAGTCGAATGACTGCACAGGTGTGAGGGGAAAAGACGTCAGAGAATCGTTTGGATGGCTCGTCCACGCAGTGCTTCCCATGGTGTTATCCAGAGTCTGCAATTAGTTAGCCTGCTTTGGCAACCAAGTAGTTCATCGAGATATGAGACATCTTGTCCTCCCCAATTTCATCGCCTCTGTAGACCCATCTAGACTACAGGATACTTACAAGGTTCTGCTCCATCGGATAGCCTGTTTCGTGAGGGCTCGAAAAGAGCGTCGTATCGAACGATTGCTGAGAGTCGTCTCCAAAAGAGGCAGCAGTCGTATCGATAGCCTCGTCAGCAAAAAAGAAGCCAGAGGTGTTGCCCTCGTCGGGCTTCATATACGATGGGTCCTGTGGCATGCCAAAGCCATTGAAGTCCAGCGAGTTGAAGTCAAAGCCAGCAGCCTGAGACGCCATGGTGATCCAGGAGCACGGAGAGAAAATGACGGAAGTGCGTCAAGATGCTGAGGTCGGGCTCTAGCCGGAGCGATTTAGATATGTGCAGCTCCGCTGAGGATTGCACAGTCATCGCCTCAGCCCTTCGACTCCGCCCTTCTCGCTAGTTTCGGGTTAGCGCCGTATGGTGTACGTTAGCCGACCCAAACAACACGATGCCGATTACGGTGTGAGGAAAAGGGCGGCGCAGCAACCTTAGGCTTGAAAAGTGCTGCCTGATCCTTCCCGACGGCCAAGAAGAGAAGGGCGGGTAGCCGAACGACGTCAGCAAGCGCTGCGTGGACATTGCGTAGTATGCTAGATACAGTAGGGCTGTGTAAAGCTAAAGGCACACTACCCCCCTGGTGCTAGAAACGCCTACACTGTCAAAAGGATCGTCTTTCTATCGGCAATGGTCTGCCGGTGCGCCAGACAGAGTGGACGCGGCAGGTGGGGTGCTCCGGCTGACCTCGGGACACACGCACGTGCACCTACCTAGGTAGTCCGCTGCGCCACACCCAGCCACCGAACTAAAATCCACTGCCTGCCGTCTTTCACAGCCAAACCCTCATCACCCCCACCAGCATCATCCCGCCTTAGACGACCTGAACACCACTTGAACGCTACAAGGTGCGGCCGCGTTCTTCCAATTACACGACTCTACTTAAGAGCACCTAGCTAAGCTTCAAGCGCCATCCTTTGCAACCCGCTCTGGGAACCCACCTCTTGAGCTGGGGAGGGCGCGTCTCTCGAGTTTGTATTGGCGGATCCTTAGCTGTTGGACTAATCACGGGTTGAACTCGGTAAATTCGGAGGAAAGAGACATGTATTTATACTGTTGCTAAACACTCAAGGAAACATGAACTCATTACAGCGACTCATTCTTCGAGACACACTCCGTACAAAACCGCAAGATAAGAAAGCATCCTGGTAAACCTCCGACTCATCCGAGGCGCCTTCATCCTGCGACACCGTTACGCTCATTACCGCATGCAGACATGTGCCTGAGCAAGTTGTCTCTCCTATGGAAGACCTTTTGCGGCGTCTGGCAGTTGTCGTTCCCACATCTCCATGTCTCGTCCACTCCAGTCTTGTGTACAGTTCGCTTGTGTCGGTTCAAATCAGCGTTCAGATTGAAATCCCTGCCGCAGTCCAATACCATGCATTTATATCGGCGAATGTGTTTACGATTCATATGTTTACTGAAAGTTGGAGACAAGTCAGTGAAATACTTTCAATATAGGTGTGGAGAAAATGGGGAAGGCGACTAGGAATTGAAGGACAAGAGATCAAGGAACACTGCTTACTTTCTCGAGCCTTCGGTCCTGAAAGAGTCGTGGCAAACTGAACATTCGAATCCATCAGCACCGCTACCTGAATCCTGGTCAAGTCGCGTCAAGTCCTGTCTTGATTCATGCTTCGCATCTACTCCTCCAGACGAACTTCCACCGTCCTGGCTATGCGGCGATAGGCTCTGTTGGTGGAAGGCGTGGTCCGTCTCTTCGGTGAATTGATAAGTCGGAGAATCCGGGATTGGGATCAGTGGTGAAGAGAATTGGTTCGGTACATTGTCTTCAGCACGGAGACTACCATCCAGAAGATCAGCCATTTGCAAGGTTGTGTCACGAAGATGCGAGAAGAAGATATTTGGTTGACGCTGGACTGATCGTAGGTTGACGCCCAGTTCTTCAGCTTCCGAGCGCCTTGATATAACGGGAGTTAGTACATGGCTAGATGATGGGCCATCCGGTTGTCGTCCATGCAGAGCCCCTAACTCATTTCCTTTAGGGGCCGCATGAGATTCTCCGGACTGTTGAGTGCCATTTCCGACGGGATTTATCGTTCTCTGTGCGCACAAGGGGTACGCGGCTCTCGGGTATCTTCTTCCGTCTTCAGCTCCCAGTCCTCTGCTTTGAGTTCCTACGTTCGACATCGGGCCACGAACGTCTCGAACCGTTATACTGTCTGCTATCCCTTCCACATAGGAAGGCTCCCGTTGGAAGTATCGACTAGGAGCATCGTTAATGACGTTGTGGCGTCCATGTTGATCACGCGTTGGGTTTGATGCTGGACTACCGGTTCGGACAATACCGCTATTCAACCTTCTCATCCAATCGCTATTCGGATCGAGCATCTCGTCATGAGTTTCGGCGTCATCATCCGGTGGCATTGTCCATGACTCGAAATTTTGGCTCTCCTCGATAAACTGATCATTTCCCGGGAGCTCGGCAAGTAAACCCCAATCGTCATGCTTGTACACCGTGCGAGGTCTATGAACAAGGTTGAAGTTGTTGGTGCCGAGCTGGCGCGGTGAATAGACCCTGTACTCCGGTGGTGGAGGACTATACAACTCTGCTGGAGGACTCTCTACTTCGTTGATAGGTGGGAACGGGATGACCCCCATCGATTCGATGTCCGCACATAGCCTTGGAGGTTCTGGAGGCTCAGTATCGAGCTCCGATACGCGCCGATGTCTAATCTCATCTCCAGCTATTGCAACGTCGATATCGTAATGATCCTCTCTCGAACCACTATTTCTCACAAAACGGCGTGGAATTTCGGCGAGATTGTCAACCAGACCTCGAAATCGCCGAACCAATCTTCCTGTTGTCTTTCTTGATTCCCTCCGTACATCACCCTCGTCACCATCGACCTTGTTCACGATCGTCAATAGCTGTTTCAGCATTTCGCCGATTGCATTGATCTTTTGCTCAAGCTCAATCGGAACCCTCAATTCCGAAGCATCTTGACGGGCTCGCTGGCTTTCGGCAACACCATAGTACGAGCCGGGAGCCCCATGTTTGACAATTCGGGGGCTTTCAGTGTCACCACTCCGGAGCACTTCCGTCATGATCGGTGAATCACTAGCTTCCTCACTCTTCCCGATGCTTCGCCGCCTCACGCGCAGTGAAGCTAGCATGTCGCTAAATGCTTTTCCGAAAGCACATCCGAAAGTTCCGTTCAATTGGAGATTAATGTCGAATCGCCCCAAAGAGATGTGGCATAAGATCGATTGCGGCTGCGCAGAAATCCGCGAGACAATTGAGTCTGGCTAGCAGACTAGAACACACAAGACGTCTCGGACCCCGACATTGCGGAATCTTAATACTGATATGAAGCATAGCCCAGGACTTCACAGCATGGCTATAAACTGGCCATTTTAGGGACGAGAGGCATACCGCACACCTGATTGGCCACAGGCGAGCGCGCAATGCAGGTATACCGGTCAAGGACTAACGCCACCGAGATCTACCTGCGAATATCATGAGTATATCTAATGCGTAAATATAACACTGCGGATAGTGTCGTCGAATGCAGTTACGAAACGATTGGCGTTGGACGGACTGTTTTGGCGGCCAGAGGACAAGAGCTCGTATTTAAATTTGGAGTAGGTACGTCAGCTGCAGCGGTCCTCATCTTACACACTATGGTACATCACACTGGTATGCCTCTTTGGATAGACTATTACGTCTGTCCTGCTATGCACGAATGATGTTGCAGTTGAAACGCTGACTATGTCCTTTGTCCGTAAGAGGAGGCGGGTTGGGGGGCCGGAATCGGAATCGAAACCCAATATATGTACCAACAACCACGCTACCTACACAATCATGGACTCTAGGAAGAGCACCCCGTTGGCATTAGGCCTACTCTACTAGGTAATGTCTACGTAGGACTAACGTCTAGAAGAGAGAATTTGTAGAGGCGAAAGGGTAGGCTTACTATCCAAGTAACGAATTATGCTGGAGGAGGGTGAAGGGCGGGGGCGTTGTCCTCAGCTTTCCACAACGATTGCTGCGCATCATACTGTTACGTCTCGTTGCAGATCGCCGGCTTTCCTGTCAACTTGCTTCAGTTCCAGGCCGAAGTATGCAGTAACCAGTGGCGAAGTCAGGAAATAAACACGTCCCGCAGAGGTCCTATAAGTTACCATTGCAGTATTGTATCCATGGTTCAAGCTGGATCTACCTTGACCCTTCATCCCATCAACCTCCCCCTCCACCCCCCATCCTCATAACCCATCACACTTCAGCCAACTTAATCTATTTCATTTCAGTTCAGTTCAGTTCAGCTTCGCAAAACCGCCAAAATCCATCCCTACAAGTGACAGGAGGTGGTCATCTGGATCTCGCAGCGGGAAATCCCCCCAAATCATACACTTCCAAGTTCCAGCACCCCTCTTCGCACTGGATCTGAGGCGATTCTTTCTTAAACCGCTGCGTTATCTCCCTGCTCTGTACTTACGTATTTCACAAATCCAAGCGTCAGCTTGGTGAATACAAGCAAAGATCAGAGGATGGAGGTTGTGCTACGATGAGCTGAGCTGTGTAGCTAGCAAGCCGAAATGAACTGAATTGAACTGGATTGAACTGAACTGAACTGAATCGAGGTGGATTGGATTGTAGACGGGGCGGAAGTATCAGAGAGGTAGTATCTCCCGAGTATGCAATATACTTACTATTCGGATCGAGGCAACTAGGTGTTTAAGCTAGAATCAACAAACCAGACAACCCCTCCATAACCGTCACGTCCGCACACCCACGGAACCCCGAATCGATAATGCTCGTGAACACCGCAATTGCCAAACTCACAACCCGTAGCCACCAGAGAGAACCCCACGATTTTCAAACCTACACCACGAAACACGGCCGCTGTGATCGGAGCTTTACCACGAAACGATGCGTCCCATTGGGCCAGCCGATGCAGAGTTACGCCATTACAAACACTCATTCATCTAGACTGGAGAATGTCCGGAAAATCGTACGCAAAATCCACGTTTACTACAGGGAGGGAGATAGGTTCCTCAATGCACATTAACTACACGTTACTTTTGAACGAAACAGCCCCACCTGTTCTTCACATCCATCCAGAAGCGTACGAAATGTTGAACAAGGAAAGAGGGGTATACATCAGAAGAAGGAAAGGAGGGCGAAGAAGGGACATGCATACATAGTGTTGTCGATAATAGATGCGACAACGATGCAGAACCCGCAATACATGCGAAGAATTGATACCAAGTACCTAGATACGCGATACGTGTAGGCACAGCATGATGGATGGACAGAAGAAGTTGAAATGTTTCCTACGCCGAGCCTTTCATGAACCAATCCGAGCTCGCGTCCACCATGTAGTTGGTAATGTTGAACTCGTTGCCCTGGTGGCTGTCATGCAACGACATGCCGTCCGTGCCCGCGTGCGGAAAGTTAGCCGGGCCGTCCATGGACACTGGCAACCGCGGCATATTGAAGAAGTCGAAGACGTCGAGATATTCCAGCTCGTTGGTCCCGGGCGTCCTCGCGGGAGTCACAGACGCCGGTCGTGTATTCGGTGGCAGTCGCGGCTGTCGTGAGATGAGGAAGTCGAGGTCGAAGGCGCAGCGCCGCATGTCGGCCAGGATCTTCACCGTGGAGGGTGTGACGCGCTCGCCGTTGATGCCGGTGGGGCTGCGCTGCGAGTCTTGGTACTCGTGCAGGACGCGGGAGAGAAGGTTAGCGTAGCGGGTGCCGACTTCCCAGTATTGACCGAGCTCCTGGAGTGTGCTGACGAGGAGATTGATGGACGGGTCGACGCGGTGGTCGATGGTCGAGCCGTGGACGAGTAGAACTCGCGCTGCGACCCAGAGGGAGAAGGCGAAGGGAGGGCCTAGTTTGGTGAGTAGACCGTTCTCTCGGATGCAGTCGCAGAGTGCTGTTATGCTTTCTACGGCATTGAGACATCTTTGGCTAGCGCTGAAGGATGGCGTGAAGATGGGTGATCGGTGGGTGGGATAGGCCGCTGACGAATGTAGGCGTATCACAGTACTGTGCGGTATCAGAATGTTGAACATGCAAGATCCAACAGATACTCACGTATGAAATGCTGCATGTAGCATAACCAGACCGCTATTGAGGTTCTTATTCATCGTCGGCCCGGAGAACACTCTTGCCGAATTCCCATAATCTGGGGGCAGATTATATTTCCAGTGCTCGATTGCACTATCCAGCTCGCGGTACTCACCTTGCCATTTCTCCACGTCTGAGAGGGAAGTAATGTCAACAGGCTTCTTCAAAAACTTGTGAATGCGCGACAAGATGCCGAGAATCTCGACATAGTATGAAAAGGTGCCAAGATTCTCGGGACGGTTCATGGCGTAGTCGGACCTCGCTGACGTTTCAAACCATCTAGTCTCTACAGGCACGTTCCGGGTGTAGATGTCGTCGCGACAGGGGAGTCTGCGATCGATTTCTTTCTCATCTAGAGCGAACTCAAACGCGGTCGCGACTGTGGCGTAACGATCAAGGACGTAGATCATCCAGAACAGTCTCCGTCGGCTCTCTTCGTCAATCCAGTCTTTGGGTTCAGGTAAAACTACGGCCCGTAGAGTATATATGGACGCAACCTGCGGGGCTATCATGGGCGACTGGGTTTCCAGCGATAAACCCAGTTGCACCACCGATCGGGTGATGAGAGCAAGCAGATTCCACCCTGGTGGGCCATTTGAGCATCCAACGACGTCTAGTGAGAGAATAACAAGAGCTTGAAGTGATTTGACAGAGCTGTTTTCGATGCTATATAACAAAACCCTCTCCTTCGATGTCTGGTGATATCTGCCACGCTTCTCTGGATTCAGGCGCTGGTCAGTGGAGAACCTCAAAGTAGTGGCTACTATAGCATGGAGGATGATCCGGTCTGGTTCATCGAGACTCGAGTCACCAAAGAGCGAGTTTAACGTTGTTTGGCGGTGTAGGATGGGACACCAGGGATATATATGCTTAAAGAATAGATCGACGAGACCATATAGTAAGTCATAAGGCGGAAAGTCGTTATCGGCCTGTCCTAGTACCGTAGCCATTGGAGGCTGGCCGAATCTATCGGCATTGAACGGGGAAGGCGCCATATGAGAATATGAGTCTCGATGCTGGCCACCCAGTGGTTGTTGTCCGCTCAGAGATGGCTCCTCGGACCCCGTATGGTACCCATTGCCCGCCACAGGGCCTGACTGCCTCCGCTCCGCCATGGTGTTGCCGAAAGCGGGTTGTATTGCGTTCTGTGACGGAAAGCCTGCTGGTTTCTGGATGAAGAGGGCAGTCTCGGGACGGGGCACGTGCGGTGTCTGAACGATGGGCGGGGCTCTGAAGATAGGCGCATCTTGAGGCGAGGTGACAACGGGCGGGAGATGGTTGCTCGACAGCTGGGTGATCTGATGCTGCTGATGGTGGAGCAAGGATTCGAGTTTGTCTGGTGGCGCTGGTCAGTGGAGGTGCGTTGCTTGATGGGGCACGAGAGCACTCACCCAGACGAGCCTCCAGCTCCCTCCCGTAGCCAGCGCGCAGGCCGGGCTTCTTGCGAGGAAGGTAGGTGCACACCGAGTTGTTCTTCAGACACCATCCACAGCTGGGATGGCTTCTGTCGCACCTGACCTTTCTGGCTTTGCACGTCTCGCAGGACACAGACAGCGGGGGGCGTTTCCGCTTGTTGGTGGAACGCTCGTCGGCGTCGTCGCCGCTGGAGCCCTCGCCGGCGCTCCAATTGTCGGGCTCGTCGTCAGCCGCAGGCGACTGATGCGGTAGGGCGAATGCCGCCGCGGGGCTGGCATAGGGGTGCACAGCAGCAGTGGCCGTGTTCCGGTCCATGGTGGACAGTGGATGGGCTGACCTTCAACATTCGCGCGACGTTAGCCCGAGGCGTGGAGGGCGGAGGGTGCACGCTGCACAGTGGGTTCCCCGCCGTCGTTGGGGCCGCAATAGAGCGGTTGCGGCCACAGCAGGCCCTTCCCCGGATCGTCCACTTCGCCTTCGCTGCACGCCGTAATTGGCTTCGTCCGATGACTGATGGGCCGCGCTAAGCCATTCGGCGTCCAAGATGACCGACGGCGCCGCTATCGAGTTGCACCAGCCCGGCACGCGTCGAGCAATGCTCAACCACCAACCTCGGGATCGACACCATGGCCGAGGCCATCATGGCACTGCTGCTCGGCCGTTGCGTCGCCTCGAGATCGACCGAGCAGGAAGCTTATGGCTTCTCTAGGGCCTGGTTTTCCATTGTCGAAAGACTTCCCCGTCCCGCCTAGTATTTAGCATCCGGACTCCACTTGTATCCGTGCCTCATTCCTGTTGCTGCCCCTCTTCTTTCTCGTGCCCGCTGCAAATGTCTGGACACACCATGCCTTCCACAGGCAAACCCAGCGCTGCACGGAGCTTCCCTACTATCAAGCATGTCCGCACCTTCATCACCCAAGGGCCCGGTTCTGGTGGAGACTACCACAATGTGCACGGCGGCCATTGGTTGATTGATAGCAAGATCTCAACGCCCATGTCACAGTACGACGAGTACAGGAAGTCGAGGACAAGCTGGGGTATTAATGTGCTAGGCTCCTTCTGCGTCGAACTCGAGGCTTCCGATGGCACCAAAGGCTTTGCTACCGGGTTTGGGGGTCCGCCAGCTTGCTGGCTGGTTGCACAACATTTTGAGCGGTTCCTCATTGGCAAAGGTACGCCTTCTGTATGTCTGTTCTGCAGTGTCTTCGTGACAAATGAACATGTGCTCTTCCACCTCTTGTAGTCATGCTTTGATCTCGTTTCTGTTGCCCAACTCTGAAGGAGAGCTGAAAGGTTGTGAATGACAGGAATGAGATACCATTGAGCCAATGAGCATGTTTGCTGACAAGGAGGTCAGATCCGCGGGATACCAACCATATATTCGAGCAAATGTACCGGGCATCGATGTTCTACGGTCGCAAAGGACTCCCAGTGGCTGTCATATCCGTCATTGACCTTGCCATCTGGGACCTCCTAGGCAAGATCCGGAATGAGCCAGTGTATAAGATGCTTGGTGGCACCACCCGTGAGCGTCTGAACTTCTACTGCACCGGTCCTGAACCTGCGGCAGCAAAGGCAATGGGCTTCTTTGGCGCCAAAGTTCCTCTCCCATACGGACCTGGGGAAGGAGTAGAAGGTCTGAAGAAGAATGTCGAGTTCTTAAGGAAACACAGAGAGAGCGTTGGTCCTGACTTCCCTCTGATGGTTGACTGCTACATGAGCCTAAATGTACCGTATACCATTGAAGTGGTCAAGGCTTGCGAGGATCTGAATATAAACTGGTGGGAGGAGTGCCTGTCGCCTGACGACACGGATGGTTTTGAGCTGATCAAACGCGCCCACCCTCGGATGAAGTTTACTACTGGGGAGCACGAATACTCCAGATACGGTTTCCGGAAGCTCATCGAAGGGCGCAATTTAGACATTCTTCAACCTGACGTTATGTGGGTGGGCGGACTAACTGAGCTGCTCAAGATTGCTGCAATGGCTGCGGCGTACGATATCCCCGTAGTTCCTCATGCTAGCGGACCTTACTCGTACCACTTCGTCGTCAGCCAGGCCAATTCGCCGTTCCAAGAATATCTGGCAAACTCGCCTGGTAAGTTTTTGCACTCCCTCACGAGTAGCGTCTATGTTGACAACATCCAGATGGCAAATCAGTGCTGCCGGTATTTGGCGATCTGTTCATCAATGAGCCCATACCCACGAAAGGATATCTCGATGTTTCTGTTCTGGATAAACCCGGCTTTGGCCTCGAGCTGAATCCCAAAGCCCGATTAATCGATGCCACCAATATTCTCAATCCGGCACCAGCTAAGCCATTGAAGGTTGAGGAGCCAGCCACCAATGGCGTGCAGGCAAGTGGCCACGCTTGAGTCTCTGCTTCGAATGGTTTGCCAGGCGTTGTCGGACCTTTGCGTATCGTGTTTAAGTTTCTTAGGCGGCTGTGTCAAATTGACTGCATTGGAGCGGCCTTTTGGTGTTCTTAGCTTCGTATAGTCATTGCCCGTCCAGCGGTTGTGGTGTTGGTGTACTAGGGAAACGATTGAATACCTGCCAGATTTGCGCAGTCCGGTAGCTTCGCACTCTATTGGTGATGTATCACGTCCTCTGTACATGGTATAATTATTCCTGGTGAAGATTTTCTGCCGCTTGTACAGTTTGGTGAGGCTGCGCGCTGGCGCTGTCCTGTGGCGCTGTGGCGCTGTGGCGCTGTGACGCGGTAAGAACAGAGAAGGTGCACAAAGTGGGGCACTAGATCTCAGCTCCTGTTTTCTTTCATATGGGGTGAGACCGCGACTTCATCTTCATCTCTCACCTTCTTGCCTTTCCTCAATATTGTGCCAGCTATCCCAATTGTTGGTTTCGCAATTTCCACCCCGCCCAACACAGCTTACCCCGCTTGCATCATGGAAGCCGTCAAGGATACCATCAACTCTGCGCTGGAAGCGCTAAACCTCACAAGCGGTGACCAGACCAAAGAGCCCGCCGAAGAACAGGTAAATGAGCTGAAGTCCAAGTACGCAAAGGCCGGACAAGAGCAGGTCTTCGCCTTCTACGACAAGCTCTCCGCCACAGAGAAAGCGGGGTTGTTTGAGCAGCTGTCGAACTTCGACCCCGACCACATCAACAAACTTGCCGAAACAGCTCTCCACCCACCGAAGACCGAGTCGACCGAGACCACGCTCGAGCCGCTCCCCGACAATGCTACCTCGTCGGTTCTCGATTCGAAGACGGAGGATCTGTCGAGGTGGTACGACAGCGGCTTGGACTTGATCGCGGAGAACAAGGTGGCAGTCGTCCTGATGGCTGGAGGGCAGGGGACACGATTGGGCAGCTCCGCTCCCAAGGGCTGCTTCGACATTGGTCTGCCGAGTAAGAAGTCGCTCTTCCAGCTCCAGGGTGAGCGAATTGCGAGGGTAGAGCAGCTAGCTAAGAAGAAGCACGGCAAGAACAGCGTCACAGTTCCGTGGTACGTTATGACCAGTGGACCGACACGAGGACCAACTGCGAAGTTCTTTGAGGAGAATAACTACTTTGGACTCAAGAAGGAAAACGTCGTCATCTTTGAGCAAGGTGTACTTCCTTGCATCTCAAATGAAGGCAAGATTTTGATGGAGAGCAAGTCGAAGGTGTGTCAGACATCCAGTCTGAAGAGTCGGTATTTCGGGCTTTACTGACTGCTTAGGTTGCGGTTGCTCCAGATGGTAATGGCGGTCTCTACCAAGCACTCATCAAATCAGGTGTCGTTTCGGACATGGGCAAACGTGGTATCCAGCACATCCACGCCTACTGCGTCGACAACTGTCTAGTCAAAGTTGCAGATCCCGCTTTCATCGGATTCTCTGCATCCAAGAGCGTCGACATTGCGACGAAGGTTGTCCGCAAGCGCGATGCCAAAGAGTCCGTCGGTCTTATTCTTCAGAAAAACGGCCGTCCCGATGTTGTTGAGTACTCGGAAATCGACGCTTCTGATGCAGAGGCGAAAGACTCCAAGAACTCAGACCTTCTCAAATTCCGCGCTGCGAACATCGTCAACCACTACTACTCGTACGGCTTCCTCAAGAGCATCCCCGAGTGGGCGGAGAAACTACCCCACCATGTTGCTCGCAAGAAGATCCCGAACGTCAACACGGAAACGGGCGAGACCATCAAGCCGGAGAAGCCCAATGGCGTGAAACTGGAGCAGTTTGTGTTCGACTGCTTCCCCTTCCTCACCCTCGACAAGTTCGCCTGCATGGAAGTGAAGCGAGAGGACGAGTTTTCCCCACTAAAGAACGCGAGAGGTACCGGCGAAGATGACCCGGATACTAGCAAGAAGGACATCATGACCCAAGGAAAGCAATGGTTGCAGGCCGCTGGCGTAACGGTTGTGAGCGAGAAACAAGACGATGGAATTGAAGTTTCGCCATTGATCTCTTATGTAAGATCCTCTCCTCCAGTCTTTCGTTGTTGCACCGTCAAATTCTAACTTTCGAGCAGGGCGGCGAAGGCCTTGAATTCCTCAAGACCCGCACCATCAACGCTCCAGCGGTCATCGAGACGGAGGACTAGACAACGCGGACATGGTCTTGCCTAAGTAGACTTAAAATCGCCATGCTACTGCCACGGGCAGCAACAGTGAACAGATACAAAATAACTATATCGATCGTATGACAAATAGCTATCGTCGAGTGTGTACATGTGGGTCGTGAGCCTTTGTGAGCCTTGTTCAAAGCAGCGAGTTTCCCAAAACTGAAGACATACCCGTAGTAGACAGTGAATGTGGCCCGGCCCTGGTGGTACAGTATACCTACACAAGACCCATGATACGGAGTATCACCCCTCCCCTAATGCAGGAACACGCTCCTCGTGGCTAATATCACCCACCCGGATCCCGTAGGCCCACCCATGTCCGGCCTGAGCAACTCCTTTTCTGGCCATATTACCAACGGCCCACCGCGCTAACCATTCAAGGGGCAAACCGAAGACCTAAATTCGTGCCATTATTCCTGCATGCCAGGCCTTTGACAGCGTCGCATGACAATGGCCGCTGGCGTAAGGTGATATGCGGCTCGCCCCTTAATGCAGGCCGCAAGCACCAGGCTCGGAGTGAACCGACAGATACCGGCAGAAGAGATCGATGCACCTGGTACCGGTATCTATCTAGCTACGCACGACGCTGTGCAACTCTAGCTTGTTGCTGTTGCGGTTGCGATTGCGGTCGCTAGAAGTACTCCGTATAGGCGTGGGCACTCGGGCTAGCTCTGCTCCAACCGCCGTGAACAGATGGCAAAAGCATAGCAAAAACGCGAAGTAAACTCGGTACGGTCTACCGGATCTACAGTGAAATGAGGGCGATGTCCCGCGTGTGCCTGGGCTCGCGTCTGCACATGGAGCTGAACAGTGCCCCCCTAGGCCGCTTTGTTATTGTGCCATTTTACGGGGCTACGCGGGGGACTGGGGTTGGGCAGAAGACGGCAGCTTCGGGCATAGCGGCAGGAGGGTCAGCAAGCTGCAAAGAAGAATGAAATGAGGCCCGATCCGCCGCCCAGATGGATGCGCCGGATACGGCCCCGGGGCGTTGATGGCTAGGGGTGGTATGGGGTGGGGTGGACGGGCTTTGCAGCGGCCAACGTGGCAACACAGAACACAGGCGCCTAGTGAGCTGTGACGGCACCTGCACCTGTGGGCATGCAGGTGCCTGGAAAGTCACAACACGGAACAAGTCACAGCGGCCTGCAGTTGCGGTTGCAAAGCTGTCCGCTGGCCGGGCGTCTGTCGTCTTTCGTCGTTCGACCTCGGCGGCCAAATTGCGCATGCTCGCTAGCGCTCCAGGGCCAGGGCTTTGCCGGAGTGCCCAGGTGCCAGGTGGTGTGCAGGGGCCAGCCGCCTTGGAAAGCAGATTCCTTTTCAAGCCGCACCACGGCTCCGCTGTTCAAAACCTCACCTTTCCGCCCACCTTTTACGCTCTTGCATCTTGTTCGGAGGACGGTCGCTGCTGAGGGAAGGACTGGAGATTTGATCAACGTACGTTGTCCGCCTGCCTGCGTGGCCGTCGTGCGCGCGCCACGTCTGCGATCGCCGTGCAGCCCGCCGCCCCTCGAGTCCTCGAAATTTGTCCCGCTAACACGCTTGCGCAGGTGAAGGAATCGAAGACGTGAACGAAGCAGGTACTTGCGCCCACATGCTCTTGTCCACCTTGCGCTTCTCCCTGCGCCGAGCAAACACTCGAAGCAGGCACGCGTCGAGCAAACGCTGCCTCGACCGCTTTTACCCACTGCCCACCGCCCCTTTTCGCATTCCTCCCCAGCCAACCTCGTTACTCACACGGCGACTCAGATCTACGCGGAGGAACCAACATGTCGTCTCTATCTCGTCGTGCGTGCTTCAAGTGCGGAAACGTGGGGCACTATGCTGGTGAGCTTCCCACGTTCTTTAGTGGTGGCGCGCTGCCGTGGGACACTGGTGGGAGCGCCTGTCGCAACAAGGCTGGTCGCCAGCCAGTGCCTACGTTGCGCAGTCGCCAACTATGCCGTACAACTTGCAGAACGGCATCTGCTGACGTGGAAGTTTAGAGGTGTGCTCCTCGTCCGAGAGGCTCTGCTACAACTGTAAGACTCCATGCGCCCACCTCACACGCGCGAACAGATACTAACAGCAATGCAGGCAAACAGCCCGGTCACGAGTCTAACGGATGCCCGCACCCGCGCACCACTGAGAGTACGTTACCCACATCCTGTCGAAACCCGTTGTTCTGCTGTAAACATGGCGAGTCCCAGTTCATAAACAAATCATGGGGATATTGTGGCATATACGCCGACTTGGATGTTTGCTGACTCGTTACAGCGAAGCAATGCTACCATTGCCAGGGTCTCGGCCATGTCCAGGTATGTTGTTCGAGTCAAGACTGAATGGGCTTTTGCTAATTTCTCCAGGCGGATTGCCCTACTCTTCGTCTGAGCGGCGCTGGAACAAGCGGACGATGCTACAGCTGCGGCCTCACTGGCCATTTGGCGCGTAACTGCCCAAACCCGGGTGCCGGCGGAATGGGTCGCGGAGCCCCTGGTCCTCGCGGCGGATATGGCGGCGGCGGCGGCGGCTTCAGGGGTGGTTTTGGTGGCGGCCCTCGTCCGGCTACTTGCTACAAGTGTGGTGGACCAAACCACTTCGCTAGGGACTGCCAGGCTCAAGCCATGAAGTGCTATGCCTGCGGCAAATTGGGTATGTACTATCGCCTAGAGTTCACGATTATGAGTGGCTAACGACTTGCAGGTCATATCTCTCGTGACTGCACTGCTCCCAACGGAGGCCCACTGAACACTGCAGGCAAGACCTGCTACCGATGTGGCGAAACTGGACACATCTCCCGTGATTGCACTCAGGCTGAGGTCAATGGCGACAGCACCGCGCCTGCTCCCGCCTCGGTGCAGCCTCCTGCCCCAACGACTGCTGTGGTCTAGGCTACTAAGCATACGAAGGCCACATAATGCGGATGGAATTGCCACGCTGACGCTGAAAGATATTGCTATAGCCCCTGTTTGGATTTTCTGCTTTCTTTTCCCTCCCACAATCGTTTCTTAGCCCCGGTCGCCTCTTTATACCGTTCACCCGGCACCGGCAACCTTACGCACTCACGAGTTACTATCATCGAGAAAAGTTTTCACGAATCCTACACTGATACCCACGAACGTTATATCCCTTTAAGCAGAAACCATCATACCTTTGGACGACGGCTTGGCGGCTTGAGTACGACATTATCTAATCTTCTTTGTGATCTAGGCTTATTACCTCTCTTTGGAAGGTACCGAGTTGGACCGCTTGGATAGACTAGACTTGTCGGATTTCTATGGCAGACCTGGAAGGCGGCTGTGGCGATGGAGGGATTGGGATGGGAGGACGAGGAGTGAAAGGGGAGAAGGCTGCTGTGTGTGTCCGTCGGAGCCAAGTTGGTTAGGCATTCGTGTGGCTTGTTGTGTTTTTACGTCCCTGTTTTTTGCGTACCGAGTTGGCTTATAGCATGGCATTTACCGCCCAATATACCTGTGAATATCAGCCGGACTTGACCGTATGCGCGGTTCTTATCTGATCTCTGTGGATTCAGGCCTACCTCATGTGTATGTGCGGTATACAGATTAGTATGCGGACCTGTAAGCCAGCGCAGTATGCGCAGTGTCACCGAAGGCACTGGTAAGGGACAGGTTTCTACAGCCCGAATATTGTCTTCCGCTTGGACTATTGAGGTGTGTCTTTACTCGATGGTGCCCGGTCAATTAAGCATTGCCCGGGCGTTCCTTCCCCAGCTGGCACGACCACGTGCTTTCGCGTCAGCGCGCCTTCGCTCTTTCCTTCCCGTCTTATCATTCTGATTTTTTCATTCTTTCGTCTCACCTCACATCCAGTTCTCGTCCCTTCATCTGATCAGTCACATCTCCCGTTTACCTTTCATCTACAGGAAAATATGGCTCCATCCTCGGTTGCAAGTGATGAATCAGGCAATGACGTAGAAGTTCCCTGATTCTCAATGGCGAGAAGAGACTGACTGAGAGAACAGGATGGCTTTATTGTCGATATCGACGCGATCCAGGCACATGGGATCGGTGCGGTCGACATCTCGAAGCTCAAGGCTAATGGCTACTACACCATCTCCGCTGTGCATGCTGCTACCCGTCGTAGTCTCTTGAAGATTAAGGGATTCAGCGAGATTAAGGTTGAGAAGGTGAAGGACGCTATCGCGAAATGTCAGGTATGTGGCGCTACCTAGAAGCATGGCTGCTCAAGAGTGCACTCACTTAGCAAACATCTAGCCCGCCGCTGGAGGTTTCCAAACCGCCCAAGAACTAGGACAACAACGCAAGCGAGTGACGAAGATCTCGACTGGAAGCAAGCAGTTTGATACCATCCTTGGAGGGTGAGATCCCTGGACTATACTTAAGCAATATTCAATATTGACATCGCGTAGTGGCTTCCAAACCATGAGCATCAGTGAGGTCTTTGGCGAGTTCCGTTGCGGAAAGACCCAGCTGTCGCACACTATGTCTGTTATCGCACAACTTCCAAAAGACCTCGGTGGAGCAGAGGGCAAGGTGGCATATATTGGTATGGCACTGTTTGTCCTTCTAGGCACTGGCTGACCGGGTTGTAGATACCGAAGGTACCTTTCGACCTGAAAGGATAGCCCAGATAGCAGAACGCTTCGGAGTCGATCCTGAGACTGGTATACTAGCCTCGAGTTCGCGAGTGGCCATTTCATTGACGATTCCAGCCCAAGAGAACATCACATACGCGCGAGCCGTCAACTCGGAGCATCAGATGGAGCTCCTCAACAAGATATCCGAGTTCTTCGTGGGCAATGAGTATCGTCTCTTGGTCATCGACAGCATCATGGCGTTGTTTCGTGTCGACTTCGTGGGTCGAGGCGAATTGAACGAGCGGCAGCAGAAGCTAAACCAGTTCTTATCCAAACTGACTCACGTCGCAGAGGGTATGCATGACTGCACTTCCTCTTTACTCGCACTCACTGACCACGGCCCGCAGAATTTAACGTTGCTGTCCTCATGACCAATCAAGTTCAGAGCGATCCAGGAGCAAGTGCCCTGTTCGCAGGTGCGGATGGTCGAAAGCCTGTCGGCGGTCACATCCTCGCCCATGCGTCTACTACCCGCATACTACTCCGTAAAGGACGGGGTGAGGAACGGGTGGCCAAGATTCAGGACTCACCTGGTAAGAGACCCATTTAGCTCTTGCTTCTAGTACTGATGGTGCATCCAGATATGCCGGAGAAGGAAGCAACATACATCATCACTAACGGTGGTATCAACGATCCGGAGAAAGTGTGATATCTTCATCTGCTATAGAGGGAGATCAAAGGATCTTTTCGACATGTAATGTGGCGTGTGTGGTGGACGATTGAAGATATGGTGGGAGACGGATATGAGTCTGTGGGAGATAGGACGGAGCCTCATTTCAGTGATACTTTTTCATGAAAGATAGCCATTGATGATGGGGTCAACTGAATCAACGTACTTAGTATGTTCTGTTGAAAAGCACTCTTTCCGTGTAACACTTACGCTACATGTCTAGTGCGGGTAGCGTTTGACGCCGCACAGCAAGCTCGAATCTCAGGTAAGAGCATGGAATATTTCCAGAAGAACATTACCTTCTCGTATTCGCGAAGAGCGAGTGGTAAACATTGCATGGGTTAATTTTCTAGCTCGAATCAAGCACTTCTGAGAGTTCGGCATCTGAGGTTTAGCGGAGGCCGAGCTGAGCTGAAGTCGCACGAGCCGCAATGACGCGCGGTTGGGAGCTTTCGATTGGCACTTTGCTAGGCAGCAGCAGCAGCACCCGCCTTACCCAATCTTGCCGGCCACAGTAGTCTCAATAGCTGAGAATGCGAGACCTTATGACGGGCGCGGGGTGATATTTGAGGCGGTGCTGCCGGCTCTTCAACGAGCTCAAGCTTCTGACCTTCCCCTCTTATCTCCTGCGAGATCCATCCACATTTTACATTTGCCGCCCCTCTATCAACAGGTATCCTTACAGTACAGCAATCATGGCCGACAATGCACCAAATCGCAACAACCAGCCTCCGCCGCCATTAGCCACCATCGACTCTACCTCCAACGCCAACGTCCCCTTCACACCTCGATCCAGCTCGTTTCCCGATGGCCTCGACTCGGACTCTGACCTCGATGCCTTCGTACCGACTCCTACCCACAGTCCAGGCGGGCCTCAGTACGATGAGCTACCTCCGTCTTACGACGAAGCCCAGCAACAGGCGCTGCAAGATGCAAGAGCTGGGGTTCCACCCCTGGACCCGAATGACCTCGAGGTTCGGAATTTGGTGCTGGACGATAACCTAGCTGCGCCGAGCCCTGCTTCGCCGCCACTGTCGTCAAGATCGCCGGGGAATCCCAATGCATATGAGCTCGAGCAGGACAGCAGACGGAATGGCAGTGGACATGGGACGGATATCCCAATGTACCAAGTCCATGCTTCAGAACAGATTCTAGTGGGACGCATGCCGACTGGGGCATCCGCTCCTGTCCTGGATATGCTTCTTAGTCAAGCGCTCGAGTTTGCGCACCACGAACCGGATACCGATGCAAGATATGCGCCGCGATTGATGCGTCCCGTTGCCATTCCTCAACAGAATGCGCGAGTTTCTTCAGAAGATGAGACTAGTAGACGAGGACGCCGTGGACGTCGTGGACGCGAAAGGAGAGACGGAAGAAGAGAAGGACCACAATTTACCGGGCAGTGGCGAGGATCTTCTAACGACACCGCAAATGCTGGAATTGATCCTACACATGAGCCAGTTCAGTTCCTTAGAGCATATGCAAAGGCGCTGCATGCTCATTCCATCCGGCCCGCTGAGTTCACTGAGTTCTTGGATGGTCTCAATACTTTGTGCATTGCCACCGGTTCTACGGCCAACCATCTCGTCCAACGAGGCATGGACAGCAATGTCGAACCATCGCTTGTGCACAACTATATCGACTCAGCGAACGAAATCTTCTTCGCACCTCGTGGTCTTCGGGTGTCCCTCCAGTCTCTATATACTCTACTCGATGCGCTGAACATCCCTAATGAACGAGGACAACGATCCGGTGCTGTTGTAAGTGCTCTGGACGACCACCTTACAGCGCCCCAAAAGGCGCAAGCGTTACACCCATGGGCTGAGCAATTGGAAAGCGACGTGCCGTCCATGAGTACACAGTCGCTTGTCGTAAAAGAGATGAGCGAGCGGTTGCGACACCAGCCTCAGAACTCTCCAATTTATGACCAGGAAGCACCATCGGGCGGTGATCACAAGGTTAATAGTGAAAAACAAGATGATGACCCTCCGCATTCCGTTCCTGAACTTCCTCCAGGCCCGGACAGTACCTCGCCCTGGCCGTGGGGTAACGGTAATGCTGGAGCCGGGCGGCCTTTTGGGCCTTTTGAAATGCCAGGAGCTTGGCCACCGGGCGCATCCGGCCGGGGTCCATTTTCACAACACCGCGAACGCGGGCGTGGACGCTGGGGTAATCACCGCGGCCCAGGTGCCCCTCCGTCTCCCTTCGGCCTGCAAGGCTTCCCCAGTGCTCCACGCGGTTTCGGTCCCGGCACGAATGCCAACACGCTCGGAAACGAGTGGGCAGCCTGGGGCGAAGGCATCGCAAAGTGGGGCGAAGACTTTGGAAAGCGCATGGAGAAATGGGGCCAGCAGGTTGGACAAGATGCAGCAAGAGGAGGGCCTGGAGCCTGGCGCGGTGGACCTGGAAGAGGCGCTGAACCCTGGGCACCTCGTGGGCCGTTTGGGTGGAACCAGCAGGCTGCACAGGGTCCGGGTGCACAAAGTCAAGGACTCGACCGTGGTGGGCAAGAGTCTGGTGGGCAAGAGTCTGGTGTGTATGGATCCGCGAACACAACGCGAACGCACCAGAGCCAAGAAGGGAAACGAGACAATTATGATGATAACGACGACGATGACTCGTCCTCCAACAGCGACTCGTCAGACTCGGACTCAGACACAGACGCAAACGCAAACGCAAACGCAAACGCCCACTTCGTCGCCGCCGCAACCGCTCCATCCAAGGGCAAAGAGCGCAAGCTCGAGAAGAAGGAGTGCAAACGGGGGCTGCGCCGGGAGAAGAAGGACTTGAAGCGCGAGGAGAAGGAGTGGGGCAGGAGTTTGGAGGCCGCGGGGCTGCAGGGCGAGGAGCGCAGGGTGGAGATGGAGAGGGTGAAAGAGGTGTTTGGGGGGAGGAGGAGGGAGGTTAAGGGCAGGTGGAGGGAAAGGAGGGAGAGGAGGAGGGAGGAGAGGAGGGAGAGGAGGGGTGGGAGTGAGAGTGTGCGTGATGGTGGGGATGGGGAGGGGATGGTGTGGCTTGTGGTTGAGAATCTGGATTAGTTGATCACACGACATGGCATCAACACCACCGCTACCGCCAACGCGTTACGCCAGGACAACCACTAGTCCATCTCACTCCCGCCCCTTCCGCTATTCAACCCAATATACCTTGAAACAATACGGAGGCAACCCACAGTGTACACGCCTTGACTGCTTCGACATAAGAGCATCATCAGATTTCGATACCTAACTGTACGCCAATCTACGCTCTTCTTTGGCGAACAGTGAATTTTGGACAGGACGGATATAGTAATAGGATTGATAATGATAGATTGGATTATGGAATGAATGAATGAAGTAGAGTTGGCCACAGACTGCATCGAACAAGATATGAGAGTCGTTTAAGATAAAGCCCTTCGTGTACCCTGGTTCCGTCCTAAAATCTGCAGCGTCTAACATGATTACTTGTGGTAATCAAGGATGACCTAGCTAGCATCAACATGGCTTGACTTTCTGGTACAACGGCGGTACCCCGTATCGTCATTATGAGGACGGAGGAAAGCCTGGTCAGAGACGTTAGATTTGGTAGCTTTGGAATTTTGGACTTGTATTTAACGGAAGCCCGTCGCGAACGGAGCAAGGAAAATGTTGACTGACCACTAATCAGTCCCCTGTGAAAAACTGGCTCGGAGCGCAACGTCTCAATCTTCGTTGGCGCGGGCATGTAATCCTCGGCGGCGGGATACGTTCCACCATAAACAAGGTAGTCGGACAATGCGCGCATGAGCTCTGGGTACGGATCTGGCAGCCATTCGTCGGCCAGTAGGCACGGTATATCAGCGTCGGCAATATTGCAGAGAAGATCAATGTTGCAGAGAAGATCAATGTTGCAGAGAAGATCAATGTTGCAGAGAAGATCAATGTTGCAGAGAAGATCAATGTTGCAGAGAAGATCAATGGCGCCGAAGTAGTCCTGGATACCGCCATGCAACGACGCAGTTTCAAGCGACAGCTGCGCCTGCATTGTCATGAGAGCGCTCTTCCAAGTTCCGCCTTTGTGCAAGCAGATGTCGCTCAGAGCCAGGTGGCGCAGCGTGGGGGAATGGCTGGTGACAAGGCCAACAAGGTGCTGCTCGGAAGTGTCGATCCGCGACAGTTCAAGCGTCCGGAGATGCTTGAATGCTTTCGTTGACGGGAGGATGTTGGACAATTCAGCTGGGGCGGCGTGGTAGCGATTGCTGCAGTAATAACGGTCTTCGAATCGGAGACATAGAGTGCGCAGGTTTCCGAATTTTAGGAGGAAGTCTTTGAGACAGCCTGTGCGCAATGTATCGCGGCATCTGTGCAGTCGATGCTTATAGAGTGCCGGTGACAACCAGGTTTCTTCGAGAGTCTGGTTCCATGTGGCGACATTTAGTCTTAGACTGGTGAGGTTGGTTACAGTCGACACTGATAAGCTGTCCAAGGCCTGGAATCCAACGTGGTCCAGCTTATCCGTCTCTACTTCTTCCAGCAAGGGCAACTGAGTCCGGATGACTCTTGAGAAGGCCAAGAAATCAGCATAGTCATCATACAGGTCGTCGTGGTTGTGAAGTAGGCCTCGCTCCATGTATATCATAGACATGGGTACTCTCTTCGCATCTAGTCTATCGACTTGCTCCTCAAACAAGTTCCGATATAAATTCTGGATGGCGGTTGCCTTGGCCTCTTTCTCCGAATCGGTACGAGTATACACGCCATCCTGGAAGTCGAAAACATCGTTCACAATGTGTATCTTCCTCAGTCTAGTGAAGCGTCGAAAGACCCTTCTAATGTGGGGTTCTGTAAACCGCGTTGTCATTACCCTTTTCTCTTCAACGACCCTAGCCGTATACTTTTCATAGTGAATGGCCAGAATGTAACGTCCATCGGCAAGATCCTCCTTACAATCTTTGCGGAGGAGCAATTGCCAGCCTGTTTCATGAAGGTGGTCAAGGTATGCTTGAACGGCGGGCGGGACGCTGATATAATTGGCTTGCTGGAGTTGGTCGATGCGCTCAGTCCACTCTTGGAAGTCACGGATAGGCCCCAAGTTCCAAACGTTCGTATCCCAGTAGATCGTCTTGACCACCTTCCTCAATTGATCATGCGTGGCTAGCGAGATGACTCGGTCGAAGCTGCAATTGCTTGCATGGAACTTGATACTCTGGAACAGATACCTTGCTGCGATATCAGCAAAAGTCCTGCTCACAAGTCGAAACTTGCAGAGATCTGTGTTGGGCAGGTACGAGGCGACATGGCTATGGATCTCGGTCGGGATGTGGGTTAGCGTCATGATAGGCTGTCGTAATCAATCGACCTGAATTGGATTGCTGATGGAGGAGATAAGATGCTCCGACAGTGGGTTTGCGGACGAGCGAGGTATTGAGGGGGAGAACGGAGAGACATGAAGGACGACATGATGATATATATGAGGGCGGCAAAACAGGGCCAAGCACAGTCATGGATGAGGAGGTTTGAGAAAATGAGAAAGTGAGAAAGTGAGAAAGTGACCTGTCACTTTTCAGACTGGAGGTGAAGCGGGGTAAACTCGCGCTAAGCACGTGCTGCAAATGTACCAGGTATCCTCATGTTTGACAATATACACGATTCTGCGCTCTTGCTATAAGACTCCATTAATCAAGACAAAACATTAATACATAATTCAACTATCTTCAACTAAATCTTACAATTTGTTACAAGAACAGGGTATCAAGCTTCCCAAAGACGCCAAAACGAATCAAGTACAAAAGCGCGCGTCGAACTACCTGATACGCCAGAGTAGGGAATAACATGTCGAATGCCGAAGAGCAATTTTCCAGACTGGTAACCACAGTGGCTCAAGAGAGTTTATGTGTACGGTGCTCAGAAGGAAAAGGGTACGTCACCGCCCCCACCCCATAGGGAGAGATATGAAATGACCGCGTCTTCCACTACCCCACAGCGGTGACCCGGGCATTGTACCTCCCTACATGCGACGCAAAAGCCGCATACTGAGGCGGAAGCTCATCGCTCTCTCCCTCGAGATTTTGCGGTACCGAACTTTGCGGAGCGAGCAGAGTGGCCCCTGCCTGCATCGCAATCGCCACACTCCTCGCTCTTGCATTCGCTAGACCCGTATCGCTTCCTTCAGCGCAGATTTGCACGGGGACCTTGAGACTGAGCGACGGATCACTGATACCGGGTGCTTTTGCAGAAAGTTGCAGAAAGAGAGTGTAGGTGCGGGATATGGTGCAGGAGTGAAAGGTTGGTAAGAAGTTCTTGTGGTAGGGGAGCGTAATTGGGGCGAGGATCTCGGCTGTGTAGAAGTCGCCGCCCTTGTAATTCTTGGAAGCCGTCGGCAATTTAGTTGCTGAGGCCCAATCGTTTTCGGCGCCACAGTCAGAGATTCCGGAATCACGGCGGAGGAGGGAGTTTTCTGAAGTTGGATTTTCTTCAGCGGAACGTCTCGTCCATGGTGCCGAAGCAACGCACAGGGAAGACAAGTTAACGCTCTCCTGGTAAACGCCTTGTGTATGATCGAATCCAAGTGTCGATTTGGACGGGAAGCTGTGTCTAGGTGCTGTAGCGAAGAATGTCGATACTTTGAGTTTTGTTGCCAATGAGTTTAGTTTGGGTGGCGCGTTGGTCTCGTCTGCGGGGTCGAAGCGGATACGCACTTTCGCCACGGTGGTGAGAGTCTCGTTGCCGCTGGTTCGCGCCCCAGGAATCACCAACGCTTTGGGTTGCCCCGCCTGGGTTGTGAGAGTTCCTGACTTGCCTTTGAACAGTCCCTTTCTGATCGTCTTCTCCTGGCGAGTACGGTAGTCTGGGTTGGATTGGTCGAGGTTGAGGGGTGGCTGCTCTTCAAAAGCTGGCTTGATGCGGACCTTCCTTAGCTTTTCGGCCAGCGGTGTGATAGGCTCATCTGGGTCACGCCTTTGCATTACTCGAACTTTGACACCGTAAATGACCTTGGACATCTCGGGAGCAACGTCGTCTAGCAGGACACCGCTATGTCCAGCCATTTCTGGATCTCCGACACTCGGTGGGAGCATCAAATGAGTGTCGCGAACATGATCGGCATCAACGCGATGCGTACAAGCTCGTGGAAGCAGATGTGGCGGAACGATGAAGTAGAACGGAAAGATGTATCTCTTGCCCGCAACGAAAACCCTGGGACTAGGAAGGTCCATATCCTCGATTGGCTGTCGGAGGGCCAAAAAACGATGAGTCGCTTCTGTCCGGCCTGACACGGTAGGTGTCGTCGTGAGCCTATCCACAAAAGTGTAACTTGTGCCTGAGGATACGTTAGTCCACCGATGCAATCGAGTGTATGTTCATCATTTGTGATATGCACTCACCTGTGAATGCGATGTCGATGTCTTCGAATTTTGTGTCATGTGCTACGGTTATGGACACGGTTCCTTCGATCGAGTCCATGGTTGAATAGCTCGTAACATATCCGCCGTGCGTTCCATGACGGTCGTCGAGGTTGATCTCGATGACAGGCTGGCCGTGGTGCGCGATGTTGCGAACCTTGTACCCTATCTGATTGCCAATTGACTGCATGGTATTCGATTGCGATGCGTTGTCGAAAGAGAAGGCCATGGAGGGGTAACCGCGTATGTCTTTCAGTCTGAGTGAAGCTTTGCAAAGACAAAGAGCTAAGGTAGGTAGTACAAGCAGAAGGCGAGGCGATAAGCTTCCAAGTTGAAAAGTAGAGAGACGTAGAAGCGACCGGAGCAGTGATGCGTAGGGCAAAACCGGAGTGGGAGGCGACTATATACAGTCGCGCAGATGATGCAGTTGACTCATGCTGCGCGCAAAGGGAGTGAAGAGTGGGTGTGAACGGGCTACGGGCGTGCATGCAGGATGCGTCCCGTCTTGGCCGGGGAACCACCGATGATCGCAGGGCGTGGAAATGTCCACGAACTGACCAATCAGACGCCGTCGCCGCGTGCACTAAGCCCCAAGCAGCGCGATGAGTCCTCAGGAAGTCGATGAAGACATCATCTTGACTGTGAAAGCATCCCAAGTATGCTCTAGAATTCTACCACCCATGTGCAAGACGCCATCGTCTGAGATCCCGACTAGCCCCCAAGTGGACGACTCAACAACTACTGTGTCTTGAAAGTTGAAACTCGACTCAACGCTTCGACCATCTATCGGACTCGTCTCAGGCGGCTAGAGGGGAGAATTCTCCTCACTAAGCCATCGTTAGGTGACTCCACGGTACTCATTATTAATGCAGGAAAATTAACCTTGTGGAGACTGTTGCTTTTCCGGCATGTGCATGCGATATCATGAGAATAGCGTCCATTTGTCAGCGCGAGCCCGTGTGCATCGTGCCTGCATCTAGCATCTCATCTCACCCAACACGGATGCAGTGTAGGGCGCAGGCTTCCCAGTGAAAGGGCGGTTAACCTCCATCGTTTAGAAGCTGTTGGGATAAGCCAGTTAGTGTAGGGAGTGGCGCATCTCACCGATGTCGCTGTCGCTATAGCAGTTCCGATGCTGACTTGCTATTCCGAAAGGACAAGGCGAACTCCGCATGGTCATGCAGACAACTCGCGTCATCGGCTGCGTACAACCACACCCATACAGCAGCGCCCGGCCTGGGACGAAATGGTGGATCAAATCAACCTTCAGGCCCGGATACTTTTCCGAATTATTCGCGAGATGCGAGTACTCCGTAGGTGGACTCGGCGTTCCCCTTTCTCAGGCCAGGCCACTGTCTCTCCGCACCATCAAGGTGTACGTCGCACACGCGTTAGATGCGGAGAGGATGTCATGGCTTCGCCTAGCTTTATACAAACATCTAGCATAACGGCCCCATACGATGTGGAGTTTAGCTTCGTAGACAGCGTCTACTCGTCCTTCAGTTATCGCCCGATGCTCGGCCCCCACACGGATATTGGATCCAGAACTCAACTTCAAAACCACGGTAATTGGACTTTTTGTAAGAAACCTCTAATGGGATTCACTCACTTTCTGGTCATACTTTCCTGAATACCTGAGGGCTAGAATGGTTCTTATCGATCTGGCAGGGCGGCCATGCCGACAGCCCAGTACGAAGGCCTAGTGCCTTCAGTGATGAACTCCAAATGAAATGACGGGTATCGATTGATATGAATCATGATATAATCCATTCTCGCAAAGACCAAAAAGACTCACAAATGTCCCCCAGTTCACCAAACGCCGAAAGGAGACCAGGGACTCTTAGACGAACACCAGGAACGCACCCATTGCCGCAGCCCAGACCATTCCACTGGCAGTGAACGTGATAGCCGAGCCCTTGGGTGGTGTTGGGGTTGGTGAGACAGAACCAGATGGCTGGCTCGGTGGTTGATTCTGCGCAGGCTCCGGGTTCCGAGCGCCTTCACTGAAGTCTGTGTTTTTCAAGCAGACAAAGTAGGCTTGTTTGCCACCTTTACCAGTGTCGTTCGCCCGCCACTCCACCACAGACATGAAGTAGGCCTTCTTAGCCATAAGATCATAGGGCGCGAAGTCGTCGGCATTAGCGTCAGAACTCGCATTTACGAAAGTGAAGAGGAGAGAACTCTGTCCTTTGTCGTTGTCAGTATTTGTCGGGCCGCAATTAGCAGCACCACTCATTGCAGGGTCCGTAGTCGCTAGCGCTACACGAACGTTAGTTACAAGTGTGACGCTTTTGCATAGGTTGTATACTCACTGGTCATCATCGAACTACCCAAGTTGCACTCGGACAGAGAGTTGTAATTGGACTCGTCAAAGAAGGTCGCATTCCCGTTGGCGTCGACACTGGTCGTTATTGCGCCCAAGCACTCCTGGCCGATCATAGTCTCACAGCTGCCATCGTCGTCGTCGGCTTTGTCAATAACGTCCTGGGGCAGGTTAAAGAACAGGGTAACGACGCTGTTGAAGGAGGCCTTGTTGAGGTTCTCAGTCCCGGATGTGTCGACCCAAAAGTACTGCGCTAACTTCTGGAGTTTGGGAGACGCAGCGAAACCTCGTCAGTGTAAGCATATTTTTTTTTCTTGCCCTAGGTAACTCACCGGTACGGTACTTTAGCTCAGCTTTCTTATCGAGGCCAAGAACTCCTGTCTTTGTCGTTCCTCCAGTCGCATTGTATGTAGTAATATTGGAGCCGTCGCAGCCCGCTATGATACCTTGAACCCATTCAGCCTGGACGGCAAAGATAAGACAAGCTAGTACAAGAACTGCAAAAGAGTATTTGGAGAGCATGGTGAAGCCAAGGGGGGAATGAGAAGTTGGAGTATAAAGGGAAGTATGTCGATGAGAAGTTGGTGGTTGCGAACTGATGAGGAATATATACCTGCCTGAACGTCAATATAAGCCCGGTTAGTGATCTACTATTGCTGCGCCGTCTCACTTGTGAACGGAGTACGGAGGTGTTTTCGAAAAGTAAGGACTGGTGGCCTAAGGGCGCCTTAGGGGGCGGTAGGATAAAAGTTTGCGCGGATGCTCAAGGGGAGCCTCATTTGCTTTGATGGGGGCGGTAGATTTCAGTAATTGTAGCTATTTCTAAAACAACCCACTATCTAGGCTGTGTCTTCACAATCCGTTAACACAGGAATATATTATTAGATACGCGTCTTACTTTGGTCTTCGCGTTAGAGCCCGGGTGCCCGTGGCCATGCTGGTTGCTGTCCTCGCGTGTCTGTACAGCATCGTTTAGGCCGAATGCTCTTTAGAACTAGAAAGGGAGTGTAGATGTGTATGCAAGAGGCGAGGAGGCTGAAGATGCAATGCTGGAGTGTGAGCCGCAAAGCTTGGCGCGACACCGCGGCTGGTGACATGTGATCCCAAACCCCCGCCGGATCTGGGAAGGTGCGCCATCGACCGCCCATCCTCGGCTTAAGCATCACAGCCGGGGATGCCGCATATCTGTTTCCGAGGTCACTCACTGATACTCCATACTATCCGCGCCTTTGTCGAGTTGCCACTGCCTTTACTGTCCTTGCATCTCTGTACGCGTACACTATGGCCTCAATCGCGAGAACTATAAGGCCGTTTGCCCGCGTTGCGACTTCCTCGAGTCGCTCTTTGCGACCAGCATTCTCGAGGACGGCCCCGCAGTATGCCCCCTAGCAGATATTGGAAGAAGGCAAATGCTAACTATGGACAGGATCCGATGCCTTACAGCAACCCTCCCGCGACGCGATGTCGATATATCTGAAATTCCACCGACGCCCATCTCCCACCTTTCCGAAACCGAAATGCTAATGGCCGATTCGGTTTCCAAATTCGCCCAGGAAGTCATTCTTCCCAAAGCTCGAGACATGGACGAGGCGGAGACAATGGACCCAGTTGTGATAGAACAACTCTTTGAACAAGGCCTGATGGGCATTGAGATTCCGGAGGAGTATGGTGGCTCAGGGATGAACTTCACTTCAGCTATTATAGCAATTGAAGAGTTGGCGAGAGTGGACCCTAGTGTTAGTGTTATGTGCGATGTACACAACACGCTGGTCAATACTGCTATCATAAAATGGGGTTCTGAGAGACTCAAGAAGGAATTCTTACCCAAGCTGGCCACCAACACTATTGGTAAGCGTTGACATTCTAGGAACCATAGACGAGATCTGTATTGACCCAAGCAGGATCTTTCTGCCTTTCAGAACCGATTTCAGGGTCAGACGCCTTTGCCTTAGCTACCAAAGCGACGCGAACGGAAACCGGATACAAGATCAACGGAGGTAAAATGTGGATAACAAACGCGATGGAGGCAAACTTCTTTATCGTATTTGCAAATTTGGATCCAAGTAAGAAATATAAGGGTATTACTGCGTTCATTGTCGAGAAGGGGACACCCGGCTTCACCATCTCCAAGAAAGAGAAGAAACTAGGCATCAAGGCCAGCAGTACCTGCGTTATCAACTTCGACGATGTCGAGATCCCGAAAGAGAACCTGCTTGGAAACGAGTTCGAAGGCTACAAGTACGCCATCGGTCTTTTGAATGAAGGGCGCATTGGCATTGCCGCGCAGATGACGGGCTTGGCTCTGGGTGCGTTCGAGAACGCAGCTGGGTATGTAGTACATCGACAATCATTATTGCAGTGCTAACACGGAAATAGTTATGTGTGGAATGACCGAAAACAATTCGGCCAACTCGTTGGAGAATTCCAAGGCATGCAACACCAGTTCGCCCAGGCCTGGGTTGAGATTCAAGCAGCACGCGCGCTCGTATACAACGCGGCTCGCAAGAAGGAGGCAGGCGAAGATTTCGTCATGGACGCCGCCATGGCTAAGCTGTACTCGTCCCAAGTCGCCGGGAAGGTATCGGGCCAGGCGGTTGAGTGGATGGGGGGAATGGGCTTCGTGAGGGAAGGATTGGCCGAGAAATACTTCAGGGACAGCAAGATCGGTGCGATCTACGAGGGGACGAGCAATATCCAATTGACTACCATTGCGAAACACTTACAGAAGATATATACAAGGTAGAGACGTGCTCATGGGCGAAGCAAGAAGATGTCCGTTGCTCTACATCGATGATGCTTGCATGTTCTATAAAATGTGCTGATATGGCCGCTATGTATGAGAGAAGACGACCTCAGGACCACTTCGTGTGACCGCCTTCAACAGAATTGCCGTAACTTCCGTAGCGCTCAGATCAGGGCTCCCGGCAACACTAGGTCATGATTGAAGTTAGGATGTGTCGATTATGTCCGCACACTACTCCGTATAGACTTTGACTACATGTTGTGCAATATGTTTGGGTTCTCTCGCACACAATCATGTATCTAGATAGGACGTGCAGCATTCATTTTATCGTTCTGGAGATGGCTGCCATTCATCGCTGGCTCCAGCTCCCAGCTGCTCCTCCCGCACGTGCGTTGGCGCTTTCCGGCAACCGAAATTTCCGGCCCCTCATGGCGGCTGCTCAACAACACCAGCATCCCATGTCCTGCTTGCGTCCCCCTCCCAGTGAGCACACCACGTCCACGCCAGCGTCTCGCCACTCCGGCCCCCGTGTGGGCAGGCTAGCCACCAGCGCATCTCAACTCTCTGACGCCCACCCTCCTCCAGCAGCCTCTGACACCACGCCATGACGGCGCGTCTGTTTTTACGCTCTCTCGCTGCATGAGGCATCGTAGACTCGAGTCTTCTTTCTCTACCCTACCTAGTCAATTCTTCAATCTTATTCTTCAGTGTGTTGTCCTGCTCTCTGTTATTCGCAGCCCTACTTTGTTGTTTCGAGCCCTCGCCTGTCGATCCGCTCACCGCATCCCACGTCTCCACCTGCCTTAATCGACTACCTACAGCACATCGACACGGCCAATTGTTGTGTGGCAGTCCGGCCACCACCTACCACCCACACGCGACTCTTGAGGACTTTGAGAAAAACGCCTTTTTTCGTTCGCTCATGTTCACATAAACCACTCAGTCAAAATGGCGCACGAGTCGTCCGCGAACTCGGATCACCGCCTTCATGCCCCTCCGAAGTCGTCTCGGATGGAAAATATCCGAAGCTTGTCCATGCGGGACCGCCCGCGCTCTGGTACACCCAAGATGGAGCGTTCAATCTCGTCAATGACAGACAGCTTTATGCTTGAGCACTACCCCCACACGTCAACACCCCCACAGACCCCACAGTCAGAAGTTGATAGTCTTCTGCTAGCTGCGAAAGATGATTTGACTCCCATATCCAACTGGGCACATTTGACCTATCTCAAGAAGCAACGTAACAGTCTCCGCACAGAACTGAAAGCACAGCAGATTGCCGGCGCCGAAGTGAGAGCTTCGGTCGCTGGCCTGCGCCGTGTTGCATTTCGCATGGCCGTTAACATTTCCGTGAAGGAGAAACAGATAGCGACCACTGCCAGGAACCTAATGAGCAGCAGGAGAAACGATTATCTGTCGACGCGGAACGCAGAAAGACGGATTGAGCAATTAACGATGATCTTGAAGGAGGAGGAGCGTCGAAACAGAGATATTCTAGAGAGTCTTGAGCGGGCGTCAATGCTGACTTTGGAGTGTACGTGCGCGCCTACACATTAAAGCCATTTGGACTCACATTAGCAGACTCGAATCCAGAGCCGCAGCCTCGTGATCGCAATCAATCAAGTCTGCTTTCGCCTCCTCCCTCGCCCCCGACGCGACTTTCCGCCCTCACTCGCGAATCTCCTCCTACCCCGAAGACTCCAACACGATCGAACCACGCATCATGGGACAATATTAGGTGGGATCTAACTCCTGGGGAGATTCGTACGCCAGATAACCGGCTCATACGAGCAAAACGGGAATCAGATCGCGCGCTCACAGTGTTTCGGACCAGGATAGAGGAATTGCAGGCGGATTGCTTGCGGGGTAAAGAAAACACGCAACTTCTGGAAGTAACACAGTCAAATTTAGAGGAGGAGATACGATGTCACCAGTCGCGGATCGCTACTTTACAAAGGTCGAGGGATGATGATGAAGAAAAGCTTCGCTTCACAAGATCACAATTGGAAGACTCAGTACAATCAGCATCGGAATTTCGTGCGGATCTTGAGCGGAAAACTAATGAAATCGGTCAGTTGGCAGAGATAGCGAAAACTCGCCAGGACAGTATTCGGGCTCTAGAACAGGAGAAGGCAACACTACAAAAAGGTGCTGAGGAGTATCGCTGTAGTATCCAAAAGCTTGAGACCCACACAACTGAACTGGAAGAGGAAGTCAAGTCTATTCAAGTTCGGTTGGAGGCCGCAACGGGTCGCGGAGATGATCTCGAAAACCGCCTTGTCAAATCTGAGGTGGATCATAACACTACAGTAGAACTACTGAAAAAGAGTCAGTCGGTGGTGTGTGGCTTGGAGGCATCGATCAACACACTTGACATCCAGGTCAATGACTATACTAAGCGAATGCATGTTTCGGGAGAAGAGCTCTCAACTCTCCGCGCTGCTCTCGAGGATAGTGAAGGGTCGAAACGCCGCACGGAGAATGCATTGGCAGTTGCCCGTTCATCTATATCGAGTCTGGAATCAAGCCTGCGTACGTCAACCGAGACTAGAACGCAGTTGAAGAAGGAATTAGAGTCCACGTACCAAATGAAGGCTGGCCTGGAGAAAGAAATCGATAAGGCAAAGGAGAAACTATGCAGTGAATTTGGGCAGAAGAACGAGATTCAAAGCGAGCTAAATTCTATGAGATCGTCTCATGAACGTATGGAAAAAGATTTGCAAACTGCTCACGACAAGATCCACTCATTTCAGCAGCAAGATTCTGAAGCCCAGGAGGAGCTGGAGACAATGAGGCGGGCGAAGGCATCTTTGTTGCAGGACCTCGGAAATACTCGACGGTCATGTTCTGAGTCAGAAGCATCTCTGCAGATCATCATCGACAAACTTGCCACCACAGAATCATCACTAGGAGCCTCTCAGGACAAACTCAAGGAGTCCGAACAATCGAGGTCTAGTCTAGAAGATGAGTTGTGTAAGCTTCACCAGTCTAAGACCGATGTTGAAAAGCAGGTCCAGGGTACGCTGCAATCGGAGATAGATCTTAAGGCTGAGCTAAACTCATCCCATGCACGTCTTACTGTTGCCGAAACCGACAATCGGCATCTCCAGTCTAATATTTTCGAGCTACAGCACCAGCTGCACCAAAACATGCATTCGAAAGAGTCACTCGAAGAACGACTAGGAACAATCGAGGCGGAGAAAGCCAGTTCTCAGGTCAAGCTTTCCGGGCTACAGGACGAGCTTCGTGAGATACAGAAGCTAAAGATTCACGCCGGAGAGCAGTTCGACGCAGTCCAATCCGAGAAGGTGGCTTTGACAACGAAGATGTCTCAGCTACAAGAGGAATTACTTCGAAATGAGGCTGTCAAGAATGAGAGCGAAAAGCACGTGGAGGACTTGCTGATGTCCAATACTGGGCTCGGGTCCGAGCTCGACTCTACTCGTTCGCTTTTAGCTGCAGCAGAATTTAAGGAAACTGAACTTCAATCTCGAATCTCCGAAATGCACGAAAATGTCTCTCTGCTACAGCGTTCCAAAGAGACAGCAGAAACGCGCCTTGCCGAGCTATCGAAGGAGCACACCAATCTCAAGGATGAACTCAGTTTGACCCTCTCAAACCTGCGACTTGCCGAATCGGAGTCAACTGATCTAGCGTCACAACTTTCGGTAGCCAATCAGGAGATGACAGACTTGCGCAAGGCCAATACTGAACTCGAAGAGCGTCTTCAAGGAGTTCTAATTTCCAAGTCAGGTCTTGAAGAACAGCTTAGGTCAACGCGAAGCTGCCTGAGCGAAGTCGAATCAGAAAGTAGCAACCTTATGTCCAAGATTTCCATTTCTCATAAAGAATTTGAGAGTCTGCATAGTACCAAGACCGCTGTTGAGGACCTCTTGAAGGCTGCGATAGCTTCCAATTCTATCTTCGATAGGGATCTTGACTCCGCCCGATTACTTCTCGAGCACGCCGAAGTGGAGGACGCTTCTCTGCGATCAAGGATCTCGGAAGCCGACAAAGAAGTGGGCACATTACGTCAGACGAATGCAAAACTTGATGCGTCCGAGAAGGGCTTATATTCTCGTCTGGAAGCCGCCGATGAGGAACTCAAATCCGTGCAGCAGGCTAACGAGCGGCTGGAGAAATTCCTCGAACATGTCCAGCAGAACATGATCGGTGCTGAGGCGGCAATCGAGGAAAGTGAGAAGCGTCTGGAGAAGTTCATGGGCGAACATAACGCCAAGCTGAATGCTGCGAGAAACTCCCAACTGCAGTACGAGCAGAGTCTCTCTGAAAGAGCCAAGGAGCTGGAGGCTTTGATGGGTGAAAATTCCGAACTACATCATCAGCACAGCGAGCAAGGCCAACAATTGGACTCAATGAAGACGAGCAAGAGTATGTTGTTAGCCGAATTGCATGACAAAGACAAAGCGATCCGGGAGCTTGTATGGGGGCACGAGAGCCAACTTGAAGCTGAACTGAAAGCCAAGGACACATTGCTGGAGGAACTCCAACAGAGTAACAAATGCCAGCTGGATGATAAAGATGCGGAGATCGACGAACTTCAAAAGAGTCACGCGAGCCAACTGCAAGCCGAAGTACAAGCAAAGGACTTGGAAATCGATGAGCTTCAGAAGAGCCATGCAAGTCAACTTCAAGTCGAACTACGAGCTAAGGAGTCGATAATCGACCAACTGCAGAAGAGCAACGATGAATTCGCAGCATCTATTGCCACCCTCGAGCTGGAGCTTGGTGAGCTTAAAGATAGCAAGAAGCTTTTGGAGCAGTTGGTAGACACACTCCAAAAGAAGATCCTTCATCTGGAGGCCCCAGAGGAGCAAGAGCAATCCGTCAATCCAGATACGACTGTAGTATCGGTGGACGCAAGTGGAGAGACATCATCTCCTCCCACTATACACGACAACATCAACATCTCGAGACCAAGTAGCACGCGCGCTCAACGAAGTGCTGAAAGCGCTAGGCCTTCTGGCCGCGTAGACGCTACTCCATCGAACGAATATCTCGACGCATGGGCCAAAGAAGTCGAGAGGGTGCGAATGCTGCGAGACGATACGGTTGTGCAGCTGAAAAGCATGAAGCAGGCCAAGTACGATCTTAAGAAGTCGTTGAAGGAAAGCGAAGCGCAACTCCTTTCCTTAGAGCAGCATAATAAGCCGTGAGTTGCAAGCATCCCACTGTCTACGTCCAATGAGGCTAACCGCGTTACAGACAACGGCATCGAACCCTTCAGAAACGCAGACCTTCGCACCTTACACCTACATCTCCACAATCCCCCTCTCGACCTGCGACAGCCGGCATGCTACTCACCGCTCCGGATCCACACAACGCCACCTCAAGGCAAGAAGACACCGAGCGCCCCAAAACATCTGGCTTCAATGCCGACCGCCGACGCTGGTCTTCGTTTCCTCGGCCAGGTTCAGAGAATAGACCGACTACGAGCAGTAGCTTCGCGAATTTCATGGGCCACAGGCCAGTGACTGGAGTGAGCATGGGAAGTGATGGCTCCGCGGAGAAAGAGAAGGGGAGACGGAGGTGGAGCTCCTCGTTGAAGAAGCTGTTCAAGGGTGGGGCGTAGTCGTTGGTAGACTAGAATACTGTTGTATCGACGTACGTTATGGCCATGGGTCTCGCAGAGCATTCTGCGTTCTGAGTATTCTGAATGTTTGCATTTTTGTATGTAGTGTCGTCCCTAGTTCAGCTGACATGATAGAGGTGTGTTGCAAGGAACTGGTTATTATGAGATAAATGAACGAATGAAAAGTAAACTTATTTTAAAGTGTGTTCACCATGTCGATCTAGCCCTTTCATACCTTTCACAGACCCTTTCAATCCATCCACTCGAGGTCCAGATGATACTAATACTTAGACGCAGATGTGAGGTGCGCCAGAAAACGGGCTTCTAGCCCCTTGGCAACGGGACCCTGCCTCACTGATCGTCAGCGCTAACGGGATTAACTCGGCCGCGATGCGGGTCGAGAAGAGGGACAAACACACAGCGCAGCAGAGGCTGGTTGAACGTGCTTGGACGCAAGTGAGAGAACATATATCCCAATGTTCGTTGGTGCCGCGTCTGGAGTTCTAAGATGGCGAGCATCGCGATTTGGGGCAGCAGGCGATGTCCGCCAAAAAACGGGCAGCTGTGGGGTGTTGGCCGAAAAGGGAATGGTGCACTCTTGGCGGGTCAAACATCACGCGATTGTGGTCTGATCTTTCTTTGCTGCCACAGTGCCAGACAGTTCGTGTTTACATCACTTGCTGCGAGAACACCCGATCATCCGAGAAGGACTGCTCTGGGTCCCCGGTGTACTTCTCGCTGTACATAGCAATCCGCATTTTCATGCGCCTGTCCAGTTAGAAGCCTAGAACAGCTACAAGTTCCAAATATAGGGTCATAACCATCGGCCACCGCCGACATCGAGCAAGAAAACCCTTTCTTGCCTTTCATCCCACTGTCAAACCACGTTCATCAACGACACCAGCAGCCCCATCTTGTCGAGAACCAATAACTGTTCCTTGCCCTTGACAGGATACCTGGAATCGTTCCGCTTATCATCAACTGAGCCGCCAGACACCTGCATCTTCCCTCTAGTCTCACGCCCAGGCTGGGTCCGACCACCTCGGCAACTAAATCCCGCGACAGATATCTCCTGATCATAGCCTGACAACTTCATCCAGCGACATATGCCCTGACCGTCATCATGGATCTCGACTGGAATACTTTTCTCACTGATGAAGGTCTCCTACCGTACGACCCGTGGTCCGATCTCCTTCAACCAACAACAGCACCACCATCTGATATGCCAAAATCAAGTTCTACGCGCATTCCAGGCTCAGAACCTGAAGCGGGCGTCAACTTCGAATCCCTTCTTAACGGAACCTCGACCGATCCCTTCTTTGACGACGCCCTCTTCACCTCGAACGACTACTTCCTTAGCGACCTAGAGGTCCTCCAACCGCTTGGCGATATGGTTGCCGGGGGTGAATCTACACCCGAGTCCTCGCCTGAACCTACTTCCGCCACCACCACATCCGGACTTCCCTTTTCTGCCTCACAGAACCTAGGCTCTACATCGATGCTATCTAACCAATCACCCTACATGACATCGGTGCAAAGACAGAATCAACAACGACCCAACACCTTTTCCAATCCTGGCTATGAAGCCATGTTTCCGTCCAACATAGAGTCAGGATTCGTAGAGGACGTCATCCTCCCGAACGGGCCCACAGGTCCCGCCAGCTCATCAAGGTCAAGCGTCGACAATATCAAATCAACAGCGAATACTACCAAAAAGCGCAATAAAGCAAAGAACGACAGCTTATCTGCTTGCTGGACGTCGCCACTGTGCCCTAATCATGACCAGTTTGGCCCCGCGCCAGACCCATCAAGCTGTGGGGGTGAATGTGCCCCTTTCCTGTTTGCGGATCAAGACACTCTCCCCACGGAAACTTTGAATTCGCTTATGGTCGACGCCAAAGAAATAACAGCCGAAGACGGCGTGGTCGAGATCCAGCCTCGACGAAAGAAGCGCTCCGAGAGTGAGACCTCGTCCGGCGAGCCCTCAGGCCGCCAATTCGAAGACCAAAACTTCACCAACGCTAGCCCAATCATCGAGAATGAGGGATCCCAGGACTCGCCGGACCCACCAGCAGCAGACGAGACCAAGATCAAAAGCAGCCGACGCCTACCCCACAACCAGGTCGAGCGGAAATACCGCGAGTCGCTCAACACGCAACTCGAGTCTCTCCGGCGCGTCGTCCCCGCTCTCCAGAAGAACCAGGGCCCCTGCGATGGCGCCGATATTGAAGACCTGCCCGCGCCATCCAAGCCCAGCAAAGCCGTCATCCTAGCATCCGCAACCGCATACATCAAGCAGATGGAGAAAGAGAGGAAACGCGTCGCAGACGAGAACGCCCTGCTCAAGACGCGCGTCAAACACCTGCAGGCCCTGGTCAAGTGCGACGACTGCAACCTCATGCAGTACGTCATGAACTTGAAGATCAACGCCGCGCAGCAGAAATGAAGTTCTTCACTCTGCTCGCGCGGTCCCGCGGTTCCGCGGTGGGTGGATGGCCCTCGATATGATAGCCCGGTTACTGCATTTCTCTAGCATTTTAGTATACATCTATATGGATCCTGAGCATCGCATCTTCCGGCGTTTCACGTCAGTGTCGGCTTGGACCCGTCTGGCAGGGGATATCGAAAAGCGCGACGGTGGGGATCGGGCGTCTCGCACTGGTGTAATGGGATATTGTGCATTTTCCAGTAGTTGAGACCGCTATGTTGTTTTCATGGTATGGTATGGGAGGTATTACCATTCGGCGTAATGGAACAAGGGACATGACATCAGGCAGCTGAGCTGGTACTGGCATGGGTCTGTCAAATCAAGTTTCCGTCGCTCATGAGCGGCTTTCTTAGTTTACGAGATATCATAGAGAATTAAATGGCTTTACGACGTACTCTGCGTGGCCTTGCGAGTTCAGTCATACCCAGCCGCGGTACGAGCATACTCACTGATCCCGAGCGGAAGACTACGCAACGCAACGGATAAGACCAGTGTAAGTGCCATCCCGACGCCTTGCTGAAATACCAGATCAGGCAACGAGGTCGTTATTATCAGAAACCCGATTTCAAAGTAGAGATTGCCTGACTATGACTAGGGGTAGATTACTCGCAAGGGTGCGTCACGAACAAAGACGAACATGTACACCAAGGGAGAAATTTTGCGTCTTGCAATAGATACCTATACATATATCGCGCCCGCAAAACAGCAGAAGACTAGTTCGGGATTCCAGATGAAAGTTGGCCTGGGCGTTCATATACATAGCTCTCACCCCCTGGCATCACTCGTTGCTGATCAAGCTACTTAAACCTTAAGTAACCCTCTTAACAGCATACAAGTTTCTAGCAATAGTGAGATAGCTTGCCTGTATCTTCACAAAGCTCCATTGTATCTAGTATAAAAGCTAATGCCCAAATAGGACGGACTTGTAGAGGAGAGCGTGCCTTTGCTTACCTAGTGCGCGTCGGAAAGGGAATATTAGGGGTTGCGCTCTTCTTACGGGAAACTGCGGTATCCATCGAGATTCAGAGGTCGGTCCTACCCGCCCTCCCTCGAAGAGCTCGACACATGCCTTCTCCCGGCAATTTGAAGCCAGCAGTGCACAAGCCTCCAGTTTCAACGGCAAGTACATGGCATAACTGCCCTGAGAGTCTTGTCTTACTGCGAATCCCTCAAACGTAACTTAGTAGAGGGAGACAGCCTGAGCCGACAGCTATGACTACGGAGCATAAGACAGACAACCAAAATTGCTTAGTCCGAGGGGGTGGGGTTGTAGACCCTAATGGCCATGTCTCGGAGCTGAGATCAAGTGAGAGCGACAAATGACAATGGCCCTCATCATACGGTCCATCGTGCGGCACAGATGCAGCTAAAGCTACTCCTGAACCCCACGATACCCTAGCTATTGGTTAAGCTGTGTTTAGTTATCTGTTCATAGGGTTACTTGTAACTGTTGTCGACGTCTGTGTTTGCCATTTTTGACATTTCATATTCAAGTTTAGTTGTTCCGTGCATGGTCGGAAAAAGTTGAACGCCTTATGATTGTACGAAAGTGTTGCTGACAGATGTTGGTGGCTCCATCGTTCTGTTCACCGTGCGCGTGTGCAACAGCAGATGTGCACGGACAGCTAGAACAGCTAATAAGAGGCATAGTTTCCGGTGGCTACCGAACAAGACCGATTCGTGGTGTGGCAGTCTACCATATCGTTAGCACAAGTGGGACCGCATGAAACAAGTCCGGGTAGGCTGGTAATCTCCACGACTTATGTCAGACAGAGTGAGAAGATGTATGATTGCTGGTTCTGAAAACATGGTTCTCCCCTACTCGCTTTTGGGCAAGGTAGTCGGTGAACTCATATGGCCCCAGCGTTTGTCATCATAGAAGGAGTACGGAAGGAAGTGGAAGTAGGAATATAAGCTTACTCGATGTGATGTTGCTAGTCGGCGACTGAAGGAATGGCAAATGCCGACGTGGAAGGAGCTGTTGAATACGGACGCCTTGACAGGATCCGGGGAGATCTATAGCCGATCGTCGGTGTTAAATTCCAAAGCGAAGGTATATATCTGTAAGGTGGAATTTACCGGCGGCGTCCGGGCGAAGGATCGGCATTCGAATCCACGACCAGCGAGCCGTAGATATCTCAGTAGTGTGATTCGTAGGTAGTACCAACACTATTGACATATTGAGTTGTTGTGGGAGTAGTAACTCACAAACGCTATCGATGCCAGTAGATATCGAAGGCCTGTTGGTAGTGATTCCTACCATAGATAGTTGTGGTCAGTATAAGCAGCCAAAGCCACTATGCAAGCCACCACCAGAATCTGGTAATATCACCGATACGTGATTTGTGTTTCCTCACCGACAGCTTCAAACGCCGTGGTTTGTGGCTTTCCAGACACAGTAATTATAGCGGCCCGGCGATCTGAGGACCAGACAGGGTTCGGGACGGCAGGCTTAGGCGCAGACTGGAATACTGTACTCCGTACATTGACATGATTCGGTAAAACAGAGTTTGGCAGTCGCAAGGCGAGGTGGTGGGCGTCCATAGGTGCGGTGGGTAGATGAATGGAGGGGTGATGGCGCCCGCCAACTAATGCGGGGCGATCGCGTGCACGATTCCACCAGTACACGGCGGGAATAAAAATAGAGCGATGGACAGCCGGCCGCAGTATGCTGGATTGTGTGTTACAGAGTAGCAAGCGAGGAAAATTGAGGTTGCTGGAAAGACGCGATCCATCGGGCCGCGAGAAACGCCGTGACCCAACAGAGGCCGGACCAGCGGCCGCCCCGCACTCACTCGCTCGCAGCCACATTCAACTGGTCCACGACTCTGCAAAGCCCAAAATAATAAATTAATAAATGACACGGAGAAGCTCTTTCGCATTGATGCACGCCCAGGTGCACAGCAACAGCAGTCTCGCCAACTTTCCTGGTCCACAGAGGAGGCAAGCTGCATTTCTCACCCACCCATGATCAACCCGACACCCTGGAGCGACGTGCCAACCACTGCCAGCAAGTGGACGCCGCTATGTGGGCAATACGCGCTGTCAGACCGCCTTTCACGCCTCGTTGCCCGGTCGTTCGGGCCCCAGAGCAGCATGGGTGCCACTGCCAGCCAGATTCAGGTCAGCAGCCTCTTCCACAAAAAACCCAAAGTTACTGCTGAGCAGCCAACTGTGCTGCCGCCCGCGCGAACACGGAGACGCAATATCCCTTCATTTGGAGCCGGGACCCGCAGCAGCAGCAGCGAATCCCAACTCCGAGTTGTTCGCTTTCGCAGATTGTCTCTACGCACGTATACCTGACGGCACAATCTGTCATCGTATAATGGGCACCGCTGCAGAGGCTCGCCGGGCCAAGCCGCGTGCGGCTCCGTCAGTACCGGCTGTGCGGTTGAAGGAACTAGACTGGCGTTGCAACGCAGCCGGAAAGCGTTATAGCCATTGGTAATGGAAGAGTATACATATCTCCATGACCAATCGGTATGTATCTGCGCCGCTTTGTTAGGGGTTTAGTAGCGCTGTTTGACTGGAAAAACGAACGTCGTAGGATCAGGTAGATTCAGGCCAGCGGCCTCGACGGCTTGGACTTACGTTGGGTTCCATACACAACAGTGTGCACTGTGTATAGTTCTGTTATTATGTAGGCTGCTGAGGTACAATTGCTCCCCTGAGAAATATCTCTGCGCAATCATAGTAGGCCTCCAACACGCTGAGACGAAACCGTCTTCTACTGTGCAAGCCACCCGGTGATCAAAAGCAAAACTAGCGCATGGACCATTCATTCCCACCATGACGAGACAACGGCAGACGTCCCAGAAAACTACCAATGTGCATGTGCCGCGAAATCATTCGTGCGCAGATCGAGCCACCAGCAAGCCGCAGCGTGTACAAAATTGAAACAGAACGCGCTCAAGCAGCCCGCAGCAAATGCTCCCACACGAGAGCCAACGATCTGACCGACGAGTGAAATAGGCGTCAACAGAAACATCGGATTGGACACAGTCGACGAGAATGCAAAGAAAGCCCATGCCACTAAACCCCGTCTCTTTTCGGGCCATTAACAGACTGAAAATATCAGGAAGAAAAAAGCAGCGAGGTATCAATATTGCGAGAATGCTTGCCCAAAATAGCACGCAACGCCGGGAAGTGTGCAATCACCGAAAAAAAGACTCCGTTTTTGTCCTACGCAAACATGCGCCGCCAAGGCCGAAGGAGGAATGGTCATTCGTGAGGCGGCCCGGAAAACGTCGGCTCGGGAGATATGATAGGATCGACGTAACGGCCGTTGTCTTGCAGTACTATCGTAATCTCTTGCCCCCTTCTGCACTCTTCGACTCGCTTCGCCAAACGAGCTCTCGTGGGTGGTATGTGAGATGGAGGACAGTTGTGTATTATGGCGCAGTACGACATTTTGAGTAAGATGTTGGGGGGACGATAGGTGCCACGACTATCGAGATTCGGCAGCTAGATGTGCTGAAGACCCGGAGCGGGCTAAAATGATATGCGAGATGGTCGTGAGACAACTGCATGCGGTATTGGCGCCGTCATACAGCCAGTGTCGCAAATATAGTCGTAGTTCACTGCTGGGGTCTTCTAGCCGTCCAGATGTGTCTGTGTCGAGCAAGGGGTTAGTTTGGCCGTCGCATTTCGATCAATTGGTATCACACCAAGGATCAGGGTCGCGACTTACATGTTGTTGTACGCATGAATCTTCTTGTTACATATTTGCGCTCGAACGGCCTCGACGAGAGGTTTGACATGATCGTTCAGATCCCACCGGTAGACCCTTGTGAATGGTGCGAAACTAAGGGCTTCCAGACCCTCGGTTATGCCTAAGTTGTACCACCTGCCGATCTCTTTCTGATGCGAGTCGTTGGGCCATGCATTGTAGGGTGCGCGAACAACACGTTCCTGGATGTCAATGAAGCCAGCTGATTGCAGCAATTGGCGGGTGTTGTTCTCATATGCGATGGGGCGTGACACCCTGGCAGTGGCATCCTGCAGGTAGTCGTACCATTTGATTAGAGGACTATCGTCGGGCAACGACTTGTCGTCGCTGCGTGGCTGGAGATCGATCTCGACGTGCTCTATGTGCCCGGTGCCAGGCCTCAGGTGCCTAGCGGCATGTTAGCTCAGGTGCACAAGCCTCACTGGAGAGTTACATACGTGAAGACTTTTTGGTACAACTCTGGCCAGCTCGAGACGCTGCCGCAGGCCAGTCGGATGTGGATCAGGTCCCACGAGTCCTCACCCAGCGACCACGGGCTCTCGTAATCGCGCGGGACGCGGAATCGCAAGTTCGGTGGAATTCTGCTCGCGGAGTGTGAGTGTCTGGGCTGGTCGAGGCAAGGGCAGTGGCTTACTTTTCCGGCTGGATGTTCACGAGATCCAAGCCCAGAACCTGCGCACTCAGTCAGCGCGCCACTCAATGCGGCAATGGAGAAATTCGAGGATGCACACCTCGGAGTTGAGATATTTGCTGCATACGGGAGCGGTTAGCGCAACGCACACTGCATACTGCGGAACGTGACTTACTCTGCCATGTCAATTGCCCAGATACCTGTGCCACAGCCCAAATCAAGGATGCGGGGCTCCCAGTTGGGCGGAATCGGCGCCTGGTGCAGTTGGTCTCTCAGTGCCACCAGGAACAATTTGTGGTAGATATCCATGCGATCTTTCTCGGGCTGCACAGTGGATTTCGTGTTAGAGCTTCTGGAGCCTGCTGCAGCACCGGAGGAGTGCGCGGGGAGCGTCTTCTCACCTCGTCACACGGGTACATGTAGATGCCCCGCCGGAAGCCGTGATAGGCGCGGCCATTTTCGATGTAGTTTTGGGTGGGGTTTTGGGTAGGAACGGCCAATCTGCGCGCCGTCAGTCAAGCGGTCAGGCGTTGAGTTTCTGTCGGGGCTCTCAGGCCAGCGTCGCCGAGGCGGACAGTCGTAGCACGGAGCGGGGAGAGACGGCACACTTGGCGCACTCACCCAGTCGAAGCCATCGTCACCATTGGAGCAGCCTTGCTTTTCATAAAGCACTCGGGCGGCGGAAAAACGGCCCTGACCAGTCTGCTCAGCTGCGGTGCGGACGCGTGGTGTGCCGTGTCGACGGCGCTGGGCGGCGGGCTGCAGCGAGGAGCGGGCTCGAAAAGTCGAAGTCGTCGTCGTCGTCGCAGCGGGCGGCAGCAGCAGCAACGCAGCAGCAGCTCAGCAGCAACGCAGCGGGTGCGAGAGCGAGGTGCGTGAGCGGCCGCGGCGGCTGGGCAGAGCGAGCGAGTGTGAGGGTGAGGGGGAGCGTGAGTGGATGAGGGACGGGGCAGCGCCGGGTCGAGGTTTTATTAGGTAGTCGGGACGAAAAGCTGGGAGCGCGAGCAGACTGCACAAGGCAGGCGACCAGGATTCATTTAAGAGCATCAGGTCCGTACTTGCACGGCGGCACACGGCCCCTGCGCGGGCGAGTTGCACGGGCACGAGCTCGTCAAGCGTTGAGCGTCGAGCATCGAGCGTCCAGCGTCAAGGCTCATAATCCGGCGTCGAGCGTCGCGCCCCAGGCGTCATCCCAGCGACGCAGGCTGCCCGAGCCGACGCCGACGCGCTGCTGGGAACTGGGAAACCACGGGGGGTGGCAGGCAGGCTGAGAGGCCTCTTTGCAGCCATCCAGAGAGCGCTGCCGGCGGGCTCGGAGCATGCACGCGAAAGAGCGTAGAACCCGAACAGGCGCCTAGCCCGCATACTTTTGTCGACCCATGATCCAGCGCGCCGGGACAGGCTAAGTTGGGCCGTGAAGCTCCCAGCCTCTTGGTTGCCCTCACGGCTCACCAAGGCTCACCCCATTGTCGCCAGCAACCCACGCCCGCGCGCCCAAAACCCCGACGCCGCCCACGTTCGAGCAGCACGCCCGCAGTGCATCGCTGTGCGACTCTGCACCGGTCTGCCTCTGTCCCGGCGGCCGCGGCCACGAGTGCGGGCGCTGGCGTGTGGGTGCAGCGCCCGCTGATGACGGCGCCAGACATGGCCTTGCCCGCTGCACATCATCCTCGTTGCCACCTCTCACCGCCGGCCAGGGCATACCGACGCGACGGACAGCCGGCCGGCCTCTTACCAGCGTCTGAGTGATGCTACTGCTCTGCGCTGCATCCCGCCCAATCACGCCTGCTTGCACTGCAAGCCGGCTAGACCCTACGCCCACCGCTATCGCTAGACGGCTGCGTCTTCACAGCTCACCATCAGACCATGTGCCTCGCGGCTGCATGCAGAAGCGGCCCTGCCGTTCCACGCGCGCGGTGCGTGGGAGCTTATGAGAGCAGTGTCGACACGAAGAGGCGTCAGTCGGGCTTTTGTAGCGTAGTCGACCACGTCGAGCGCTGCCGTCGTCGTCCACTATGGAACCTCCAGCAGACTCCAGAGGCAGCTCGTTCTGAGGCTGGCCGTCGAATTGCCATGAGCGTCTCCTGCTGGTGCCCCACTCGTTGCTAGCACCGCGGTTCGCAGTTGCTAACAGATAATCCGCGCGTAGAACGGTAGAAGCCGCGCCGTCCCAGAGGCGTGTCATCGCGGCGTTGAGCTCGCCAGCCCGCCTCGGCCTCCTGCAGGCGACGCTTTTTCCGGGATTTGCAGCGACGGCCTGGTCACAGCCAGATCTGGGGTGGATGTGCGGAGACACGAGAGTCTGTCGTCGGCTCCCAATATCAATGCACAAACGAGTCGGTACTGGGCCCGCGGCATCTGTGTCATGGCAGCTGTCCTTGCAGAACCACACGCGCCGTTCCGCTGCGGAACTCGGTAATGGGGACACGCAAGGGAAACCCGAGTTCAGCAGTGCGGTCGGGCTCTGGAATCGAGCTCAAGGCTCACCTGCATCCATGAATCTAGCAACTAAAGCTTTCACTAGGCGCGGATACAGCGATACTGTATTCAGAGTCCATGCCTGTGAGTCGGTTGACCCGACGAGGCGGAGAATACCGTATCGACACACGCATACTGGCTGCCATGCTTGTTCCATCCAAACTCGTCGGTTAGGATGCCTCTCTTCGTCGCTTACATGCGGAAGACTCGCATGCACCACGCAGATCATAGCCAGTCTTAGTCGCCTTATGCATGCCCATAAACACCTCCGGCAGGACACTTGACCGCAAAAGTGCACGTCAAGTGCCGTCTAATTTCACCGACGTGTCTGATTGGCCAACATTAATCGAAATGGGAATAATGCTCAAGAGTGGGATGCCAGGTGCTCGGACCGCGTCTGTGGCCCTGTCTGTCCATGTTAGGTAGTCGTGTCAAGTCGCCTACAGCCACTCCGACGTAGTATTGAGCGCCTACTAATCTCTGAGGCGCGGCAAAGGCGGAGCAAAGCAGGCTGCATGTTGATTGGGGTACAGCAGGACCTGGCGAGATAGATTAACGATGCATCCATCTATTGTGCTGTAAGGTGCTAAATGGAAAAAAACCGATGAGTTTACCATTCCATAGTATTGCTAACATCACTTAGCGTAGCGGATATCCCAGTTTATACTCCGTACGGTAGTCGGGCTGCCCTAACATCGGCGCTGGCGTTTTCTCCCGTGGGTTCGTGCGGGTGCGCATCTCATCTGGACCTAGGCCGAATGGGAGACTAGTTTGGTTTAGCTGCCCGCCCGCTACCAGGATAAGACGACCCACACAGCGACCTCGAGTGGGCTGAACAGGCTCACGACCTTCCGCGTCTGGAGAACGTCCGGTAGTCGGTCGGGTCCACTCGTGTTGCTCTTTACAGGAGCCTTCCTCCAAGAAAGGGCGGCAACTTTAGGTGGGGGCTTGACACCGGCTGAGGGGTTTGCATGCCAGCGGCGCAGAAGAGGGCTGCAGAGGCGAGAGCAAACCAGGCCGCGGACACGGCGAGGGGCAAGCAGAGTGTGGGGAGCAATGGTGCTGCGACGCGCGAGAAACATGGCGTTACTAAGAGGGCAAAGGCCTCTCCAGCCGAACCGCCGCTGTGGATCAACCGCTGGGTCGGAGTCGGCCAAAGCACACGTCTGTCGTCTGTCGCAGTGCCCGCCGGCGCCGTCCACCACTTCTTTCTCGATAATACCACGCGGCGCTGGCCGACCGCTATCAACGTTCTCAAGGCCATCGTCGGCAGCTTTACACTGTACAGCGCGCAAAAAACTTGGCGACACCCGGAACCGTTGCGACGACATGCGTTGGTGGAACCTGGGCGGCTGTACCCTCGAGGTCTCGACGGCCGGCTGTAGAAAGGAGATGCACGCGAGCCTGCAAGCCGAGGAGGTCTTCGGACAACTGTGGAACACGATAACCATGACTGCAACCATGACTGCAAGGTTGCTGTTCGGGCGGAGGTGAAGCTGCAGAGGACACGTACGGGCAAAACCCTTCCCCCTGGCCTATATCAAACTCGATATGCGTGATCTGGCAGCCAAAGATGCAGCGGCCGGCGCATTGGTGGGCCTGGATGCCGGTCAGCACAAAGCGGGCACCGCTATCAACAAAACAAACACGGTCAGCGATCCAAACCGCGCCGTGTAAAAGAAAGAAAGAAGAGTTCGGCATGGTTGGAGCGCCTGTGGCTTCCAGAGTTGGTGGGGTTGGGACTTACTAAGCGGTAAACTGCCACCGGTCACGCATTTCACAGCGCAGACATCACCAGTCACTGCTACTCTGATTCCTGACATCATACAATGCAAAGGCTATTAACTGTACCCACATGCCGCACAAGCCTCGCAAGACTCCGCGCAAACCTCGCCAGAACACGTAAGAGTTGTGGCATTCCGCTGTTGTATGTCCCTGATTATTCGATAACAGCAACATGATGGTTTGAGGAAAACTAGACAATGCTACCGTAACGTACGGATTTACTCACAATTTTATAAAGTTTTCTCCAGAGTGGCGCGCTGAAATCGCCAGGGACATTCTCTGTGAGAAAATACCCCTCGCATCACAATCGAGTGGGTAGCGTCATGGTTGGAAAATGACATATCCGAATGTACCAAGATCTCTTCACGTAACAGGAGGAAGGAAGCGATCAAAATGTGTGAAGCTATCACGCTTTCTAGTCAGGTATGTGAAGCCAATTCTTGTTCTACGTACAGCTAACATATGCGTAGCTAGCTGATTCTGTTCGTGCGCCCCTTCCAGCTCGATCATATTCAACGTAGACCCGAACATTCCCTTGTGTGCCTCAGCTCCGGTTGCGCCCGGCACCAACTATAATACGTCTGTAATAGGTCTATCGCATAATAAACGGACAGCGAGGTCTGCACCGTGTACACGACCGTCTATGTGCACGTGTAGGCTATGCAGAGGGGAAAAAAACTTCCTCCGTCTACCCCCCATATTAGTAGCCCCCAGCCATCTCCGGACACTTCAAACGCACACCACGCCGCCTCCCAGACGCTTCTTCACTCGCGAGACGAGGACCCTCAGATTGATATTGGTCAAACACACAAATGTAGCCGACATCACGGCACTTATCATACATACGACGAAGCGGATGATGACATGGCGCAAAAGCATCAAGTGGGATTAAGTTGGAGTGGATTTGAGCCTATATTTGACTACTTATCGAACCCCGAGCTGACTAAAGTACAATGGGTATGCACATGATGTCACTCTATAATTCGAGGCGTGACTAACATGTGTAGTATTACCTGTTCGACCGGGAATTGCCGTAGTTGTGTGTAGGGGCCTCGTCGCTAATAGGTGAAGAGGATTTATACAAGTCCGCTGCCGCAGAATTTAGGACGTACCATCCCGCTATTATACATGCCGAAACGGACGGATACCTATAGATACTAAATCGCAAGGTCGAAATGTTTAATATAAGCGTATACGTGGGAACATAAACTACTAAAGACAAACAGACTATAGTGCAACTGTCGCAGGCATTCTGGGCGACCGTACAGTGGTAACTAACCGGTGCTGCAGGTTGCTAATCATGCAAGGAACGTGACCTGTTAGAACACAGCACGGTGCCGCGAGTTTGAAGGCGGCAGAGAACAGAGAATAGCCTGACTGGCGGTGTGCAGAACTACGTGGACGAGCAGGATGCATCGCCAGCATGTGCAGCGGGCAGGTTCACCTCCCTACACATACAGCAGATCGTTGACTGTTTCTGCAATAGGTACCGCTTATGGCCGTCCTGTGCCGTCATGAATCGTTCCCCACACTGCTGCTTTCTTCGTGGTCTACATGATCCTACGTCCCGACACTCTGGTTGCAACGATACCTCTTCCGTCGAGTGGAAATTATCCGACAGCAAGTGTCTTTTGGATCCTGTGAGAGCTAGACGATCAGGCGTGTAGGACAGAGCGCATGTCCGGTGAGGGATCCCGCGGCAATCCCCTTTTCGTTGTTTTGTATGCGGTCGCTATCCGAATCACGGCCGTGGTTCCTGTTCGGCCGTTGGCGCTGGCAGTGGTTCCCACCAGGACGGTGCCCACCTCGCTTCACTTTTTGAATCATGAACTCCGCATAACCTTGCCCAAAACACTTCCTAAGCTAACCGCAGTCAGTAGACATATCAATATCCCAGTCCTCATGGTGCGTCAGAAACGCCGACTACTATCCCGGAGACGCGGTACCAACGCTCGTCTGTAACACGCAGTACAGAATAGGTCAACAGCAGAACAGCACGCACTTGCAGCCCACCAGCCAGAACCCAAACCAGCTCCAGAAACCCCAATCAGACATCCAATCCCGTGGATTCTGAGAAAAGAATTCGCCTACAGAGCATTCCGCTAAATACTGCGCAATTGGGCATACTACTACAAGTACGTACACGCCCGCGGCAATACAAAAGTATGCAATAACTCTCTCGGCAAGATCTCCCATGCCCCGCACAGGGATGTACCAAACCCGGCGGCCTCCGGTACCCGTTGGGAAACCGCTGGAGCAAAACACGAGCAGTCGGTAATCGTTTCGGGCATGGGAGGATCCAGCACGACCCGAAACGGCGACGTGCAGAACGCCAAAACCATGACTTGCCTTGCATGTCAATGCGCGTGGAGTTGTGAAGCGAGCGATCAGTTCATGCTGTCATGGGCGGCTTGGAGCTATACTGATTGGGGTAGTCATCGGCTTGCGGTGATACACATGTACCAAGTGGAAAGTCGGTTCTGATAACGCTCAGACGGCGTTCGCTTCAATTGAAGCGCCGAGCTCTATGTTACGTAGCATGCTAGGTACGATAGGGCTTTGTAAAGATCAAGGTAACAAATGTAGATATTGCTGAAATCTCCTATACTGTTAAGAGCATTACCTAAAGTCTATCTAAATCAGCAATGAGGTATGCCAGCGGGATGGACATGTTCTACGGAGTACGTCGCATTTGGGCATAGGAAGTATGAAGCTCACACGGCCCACTTCCTACTTAGCACTACTGTCGTTCACAGTGTGTCACAGCTCCAAATTTGTCACTGCAAAATGAAGATATGATTTAGAACAGAATAGCGGTGAATATTCTAGAATACTTATGATAGGCCTCCTGTCGTAGCTTCCAATCTCAAATCCTTGCGCAAATGCGCCCCCTTCCAGCAGTCAATCAATTCCTGAACTGCACGCGTATTATTGCTCTGGTCCTAGCTGCTGAGCTTGTAGACCAAGTAGGATATCCCGGGATTTGTACTTGCGCCAGTGATTCCTCGGTCAAGAACAAACTGGTCAATGTTGAGCCTATAGAGAACAGCAGGTACGTGGAGTGAAGGTCGAATGGTGGAACTCTCTGTAACCATCTCCGCTAGTTGGGACAGTTACAGCTGAAGCCGTCAATCCCAATTGAGTTGATGATAGAGGTGGTGCTTCGCCTAGTTTCGTTCTTCGAGTCATTCGTAATCGCTGTGATAAAGTGTGAGCCCTATGGAGGGAGGTAAACTCGTTGACATTGGGAAAATTCGAGTACTGCATTAGAGTGTTCGGCAGCAGCAAGGTCGTAGGTGCGTACAGCGTATGTCGTATGGAGCACGCTCGATCGCCCTAGGTTTCCATATACGGCGCGGACATGTTGGAATTTTATCACCGAAGATGGGTAATCCAGTTTGAAGGGATGTCGTTCTGGCGTACCACGAATCTGGCAGGGAACTACCGGAGCTGCGAGCCACGACGATGATATTGCAAGTGTTATCGCCTAGGAGGTGGCAATACGTCGTCAGGCGCCCAGCATACCCTGTACCTGTACACCTCTCTGCGTGTGCGCTTGTTCAAGTTCTGTTATTACGTTGCTACTTGTCGCCTGACATGGACGACGACCTAGCGAGGGTTCCTGGGCAGCAGACGCGATCGAGTTTGCTGTCAAGTTCTTAAAGATATTGGCGCAACAGGAGGCTGTAATGCGTACAAGAAGCATATTCTAAATAGGTGACTATGTCAGAGAGTTAGGGCGGACAAGACGTTGGAGCTAAAGCCGCAAATAGCGCAAAAAGCGGCAGATAGCGGCCAAAATAGAGAAGTTTGGGGAGAGGGAGTATAGATCCGCACTATGCACCTTGCAGCCCAAGTGACACATAAAAGGACCTGTAGCGGTTGTAAGTACGTGACGAAGAGCGGAATAGCGAATACGTACTATGTTTCTCCTTCACATGCGCCCTTGCGTGTTCCTCAAGACCCTCCTTCTCCTTGAACGAATGCTAGCAGCCTATGTAATCCTTCCGAGGGCAAGCAAGGGGACCCTTGATCACTGGCCAAGACCAGGGGTGGAGATCGCGTGTTTGGATGCCAGAAGCTGCGTGCATGACACTTGTGCGCCCCTGATACCGCCGACCGGTAGGCATCATGTACATGTTCGAGGATCTTCCGCCCCGTATAATGGTAGTCCGATTCGAATACATGCCTTCGTCCCAGCTGACCACGACCCGGGCGACTTGTGAGGACTTCGGGCCTCGACGAGGATAGTGGGAACGTCATCGCCAAGGATGTAGCGATACATACGTAGCCATGGGCTCGGTGGGAGCACTACTGGTGCACGTCGCCACATGCGCGGAGAGAGAGTACAGGTCGGCAGCATGTACGTTGCACCCCAAGTGGCAGACATATGGGCCTGCGACTGTAAGCATATGAATTATGATGCAGAGATTCAGATGAAGAGAGAAAAGAAAAATACTTACTTCGTTTCTGAATGATATGGAATCTGGTGTGGTCATTGGGACTCTCTGTGTCATCGTACGTCTTTAGGCAACCAATGCTCCGCCCCCAAGGGCATGAAAAGGGACTACAGATTGGTCGCCAACTTGGATGCTGACAAAGCTGGGCAGTGTCATTATGTCGTGTAGCGCATGGGACAGTCAGGATGAAGACATGGGATTTTGGCTGTGCCATGCTCATACGGGTCCTCTTCTAGCGTAGTGACTACCTCGTCGCTATGCACGTGTCGGCAAAGGAGTAGGTAAGATGTATACGAAACATCACTGAACTGCGGGAACGGACATGGCCATTGACGTCTCGGAGCGAATGCCATGACGGCGCTCTCTTGTGTGGGGCGGCTTCTTCCAATGGATGGTGGACCATTACATACTGGAGACCTGGATCCAATGTGTGATTTCCAGAGGTGACGGTGAGTCTCATCCACAAGGTATTGATCTAGGATGCGCTGGCGGCGATCATCCAGGTACTGCTGCTCATCCACCTGAGCGCTGCCACGGGATCCCGACAACAGCTCTTGACTATCCTCATCCATCTAAGCGCCGCCATGAGGCTGTTCACGCTTCACCGATGATAGCTCTTGACTATCCTCATCCACCTGAGCGCCGCCATGAGGCTGCTCACGCTTTGCTGACAAAAGCTGTTGAGTCTCTGGTCCATGAGCGGGAAGGGGAAGATATTGATACACGTTTGTAATCGAATGAGTTTTAGAACGAGACTGCTGGCCGAGGCGAGACTGTTGGCCGAGGCGAGACTGATGGTTGAAGCGAGGCTGTTGGACGGGGCGAGGCTGTTCATCCTTTTCTTCAGACTCCTCTAGACAGATGAATACCATTCACGTGCCCAGCTGTAGCGGCGGCTTCTTGTAACCTGCACTGCCCTGAGGCATACGCTGCTTCAACGCCCCCGCAGTTCTAGCTATGCTGGCTAGTGGGGGAGGAGGGTTTGGTTGAGAGTATCGTTAGACGAGGTGTTGGATGCGAGCGGTGGGAGCGAGCGGTGGCAGCGACTGCGACACATAATGCCTTCGTCATAGTTCGAACGAAGAATGGTCACAGCTCGAGCGAAGAAGGTATGGCTGCGGTGGCGGCGGTCGGTTCGACACGGAAACTGACGACGAAGTGATCTTATCCTCCGGATGTAAGTTCGAGGCATCATGACTCGCGAAAAGGTCTTCGCCGTCTGGCAGTAGACCACTATTGAAGTGCAATTGCGGTGGAATGACAAATGCCGTGTTCTTGAGGAAGCCGCATTCTGCACTGAGCAAGACACCCATACCGATGCCCGCATCTTCGCCTTCTCATCAGTGCACGACAGGAAAAGGTGCCCAAATATTCTGTGCAGGGCGCGCAAACTTCTACTGCAATACTAGCATCGTTGTTGAGCATAAATTTCTGGCTGCGATGATTGCGCGCACGCATGAAGATAGCATAACTTCTCCAGACATCTCGCTACCGGCTGAAATTGTTCTCCTAGGTTCTGCGTACCAGAGAGACTCGATGCTTGCTACGAGTTTGTCGAATTCGTGATTTTCAGGAGCCGGATAACGTTGTCTCGTGCTATTGATGTGGCCGAGTCCAAAGAGAGCATTCAACAAACTGATACCAGGGAGTATAACAGCGGGAAGACTGATTTCGGATGTATACGATGGGTGGCTCGGAAGCAGAAGACTTTGGGTGTTATAAATTGGTGGGGTCCGGGAATCTGTTGTGGGAAAGCGACGGTAGAGGACTGAACGAGTTGGCAAGGTCTATTTGTGTCGGAGCCAGCCGATGGAGCATCTGCCGGAGTATGTGATGGTTGAGTAGCCACATGTCCTGAGAAGTCATATCCGCCTCTGTCCCTTGCTCGGGAGTCTAGTATTTGGGATGTGGATGTAGGTCGATATCGATCCAGCCGGGTTGCTGAACTGGGTAGTGAGGCTCTGCTGATCCAGTGCTTGAGCTGTGGTAGCTACTTGTAGGAAGAATGATCGCGTCTACCGCAGCGAGTGGAGCTTCGGGTTTGCGTGGACAGAAGTTTTAAGTAAAACGGCTAGACCATAGTGGTACCAGAATTGACAGATGTTGCCTGACGTGGGCTGTGGCGGCGGCGAGACCATAGTGGTACCGGGATTGGAATATAGTGACAGATGTGAGCGCTGTTTCAGACGTGCAGGTCCTCCCCCAGCTAAATACTCCAATGATAGCTTTCGACACTCAAGAGTACGAGGTTTTCCCGCAGGACAAGAAGGATGGCTCAGGATACTCCTTGAAGGTTCCCAAAGGTGTTTACTTACGCGAGAGGCCGTTCAGCAGCCGAGCTCGCTTAGGATATCGAGTGAGCCAGAGGCTGCGCAATATAGGTAGATGTTCAACGATTAAGTGCTGGAGACGTTGGGCATCTAGGGATCTTGGCGGTGCCATCCTTGTACGGGTCCTCTTATATCGTAGTGACCACCTTGTCGCCATGCTTGTTCACCACGTGTCGACAGAGAAGCGGGTAGGTAGCCGTACGTCCGTCCTGTCAACTGGCACTCCGGGAACGGACAAGACCAGGGCACTTTGGGGGCAGATGCCAGTCTGCAGGGCTCGTACGTGCGGGTGGCAGCGGCGGCGGACTCGTCCAATGGGTATCGGTCCAACACACGTTGGCGACGTTCGTCCAGTGGATATCGATCTAGAACATGCTGGCGCCGGTTTTCTAGGTGCTGCGGCCTAAGTGAATCACCGTCGCCACGCTGCTCTTACTTCGCAGCCAATTGAGACTGCTCTTGTTTTCCATCAGTTCGACTGCCGCTCAGAGATCACTCCTACTTCACGACCAATTGACCGCCATCAGGAGACCGCTCTTGTGCTAGCAAACGGGCTGGCGGAATGTCACGCTCACGTTCTTGCTGCTGCCCACGTTGTTCATGGAGGTGGATATATTGGTGCCCGCTCATGCTCGGCGGAGCAGTCAGACGATGCTGTTCGAGACGTGGCTGGGCGAGACAAGGGGACTGGGCGAGACGACGAGACTACCGTTCCCCCTCTTCAGACTCGTCCAAGCAGATAGGTGCCGTTCGCGAATCTAATTGCAATGGCCGCTTCCGCTTCACAGCCATATCCGCTGCCATATTGTTTGGGTGGAAGAGTGTATAGGAGGATGACTGTAGCAAGCCAGCTGTCGTGACGCAAGAGATTTGGGGACAGCAGCCGCTGCCTGTAATGCGCTCGTCATAGCTCGAACGGAGAAGGTATGGCGGCACCTCCCTGGCAGAATTCATTGCCGATATTATAGAGGACTTCGCGATCCTCTTGACAGCCTAGGAGGTTTCAGCACCAGGTAAATAGTCTACTTCTGTCTTTACAAAGTCCTATTGTATATAGTATACTAGGTATTGTATAGGTATAGCTTGTAGGTGGGAGGATACCTAGGTAGGCTTACCTAGGTGCCGCATCGATCGGAAACGAATCATGACAGCGGCGGTGGCGGTGGCGGTGGCGGTCGTTCGCAGGACATCGTGGACTGGGAAGTCGCGACTGCGCTTCGAAGGCACGGGGGACGGCGGTCGTCCGCAGGGCATCGTGAAATGGGAAGTCGGGCCTGCGCTCCAAAGGTTAGCAGGCATCAAGAGATACGCTCTTAGACTTACTATACTAAGAGTGCAGGCTAGCCGGCATGGTGATGTCCACGATGAGGCTACTGGGAGAGGGGGAGGCGTTGCGTCCTCCATTAGCCGAGCGCTAGTCCAACAGAGTCTACCGTATTACCCAATTCTAATCGAAGAACCTCTTGATCGTGCATAAGTTTTTAGCAACAAGGAAACAGATTCCCTCTGATTTTACAAAACCCTGGTGTATCCAGCATACTAAGTAATGTCTACGATAGACCTCCCAGAGTCGTGAGGCTATAAATAGGAAGAAGGTCAGGAGGATCAGCCGAAGAAGCGGAGGACTGAAGGACATGACGACAGCACGGCGCCTGCTATAGCCGAGCCAGCTCATATGGAAGACGTCGCATGGGACATTCTGCCCCTTCTTCCGTTAGAGCAAAACCGAGCTGTGCTATGCCCAAATTCTCAGTATGGTTGTCTGCAATATTTTCCAACTTATTCGGCAGCGAACGCCCACGACGTTAACTACTGCGACTACCGACTCAAAGACGGTATTTTTTCGTGTCCATGGGGCGGCTGTGACCGGACTTTCTCAAGTCGGAAACTCTTGCATCATCACCACTCGGATCATCCTGGAGGCGAGTACCTCTGCCGGCGAGGATGTGGAAAGAGCTGGCCTAATGAGTACCTCCTGGTCAATCATGAAGATGGGTGTGTTGGGAAAGTCATCGGTTCGACAAGATTGCTAGTTGGCAGTGAATACCGGCAAGGTTTCTAGCGATGTGACCTCGGTCCACATACTGAAGACCCCCCTTCGACCATCCTTGTTGCGCGCGCCTCCTCTGGCAAGATACCTCGCGAATGGTACGGTGGTTGCGACACGGTTGATGAAGGGTTATCGACTTGGGCAAAGCCAAGGCTAGATGAGTATCGTCGTCTATACGGAGATTATAGACGGGCTGTTGTTCATGCAGGTCACTACGTAAGGACTGTGTCTACTCCGACTCCGATCAATATGGACGACATGGTGCCGCAAGGCGATGACAGCGGCGACCAGGTCTCAAGATCTCGGGCTTTTGCCTTCACCAATCGAATTACCAAGAATCTTACCGCATCAATTGACAAGCCAGTCATAGTCAGTATTGGCGCTGACGGCTTTTCCTGCAACACAACTCTATTTGAACCCTATATCAAGCGCGTGTAGAGTTCAGTATCGCTATACGCTTCAATTTTCTTGACTATGAAGACGAGACTACAGTTCGTCTTAGTGAAGAGCTTATGACCAAAGAGGGGGTGTGGTGGAAGAAGTATGCGTCTCAAGACATTCTCCGCGCATTACAACCGCTATCGAATAGCTCTCAAGCTGTGACTGAGCTCGCTGCTTGGTGGAATGAGATGCAGCGCCGCAAGGATTTTCTGAGCGTTAATCACCTGGTTAATGGTCGAACCAGTTGAGGGGAGATATTAGTGGAGCAAACCGGACCTTGTGACTCGTGGGAGCAGCATTGAATTCACGGTCAAAATTCTTTCACGTATTTACTAGTGTCAGAACAAAAGTTGCTCGCCATTATAATTTGGTTTACTAATAGTGTCGCCTCGTGATATAGTGCTAGAGCATCTACGTGTCTCTCCGTCCCTAACATTCTGATCTAGAGCTACAGTATACATATTTGTACGAGCGCAAAGTCAGATATCCCTTGTCTAAATCCTTACCTCGATACTCAGCTCTTATTATGGAACGCTCAACCGTATTAATCTCCTTCTATTGCCTAGACCGAGTTGAAGAGTAGTGCCGTCTGATGTTATCTTCGACACCTTAAGCGTGAACTTCCTATCAAAAGATAAAAACTAGACCTTGTCTTCCGCATACAAGAAGGCAGTAAGACAGAGCTCTACCTCACTTCTACGCCTGCGTCGGACCAGTGTTGCCATAGCACTAAAATTCTTTGGCGTGTTCACTTCTCGAGAAGCTCATTCTGAAGTACTTCGAAACTGCAAAAAAACCGCTCTAGTAATGCATTCGGTGGGATTCGAACTAGCTTATGTCAGCAACTCAATTCTATTGCAGGCAGGTGGAGTGCACGTACCCCACGAAGGTTGCCCTATGAGAACACCCAGCGAGGGAGTAAGCTTGCGCTTGAGTCACACGCCATAACCACTCGGCCACGAATGCAGATTGCTGCTTGATTTATAAAGATTTCCTGCTCTCAAAGTATATATCCATGTGCGCCCACTCACCTGCAAGCGGGGTTACGCGGGCGGGGCACGCATGACGCGGACGTGCACAAGAGCGGTCACAGGGGGGAAGAGCTAACGACTGTCCCACATCAATTCTCGGCCCTTAATTCTCACCTATCAAACGCTACGCATTTACAAATATTTATTGATTCTCACCTATCAGTCATCATCTATTAAAGAAAATTGGGAGCCCTCGCCTAGCGAAAGACATGCATCGGTGATCACTCATTCATTATCGCCCCTCAAAACTACGCATCGAAAACGCCCATCGACTCTTACCTCTTGCTTCTCGCCTGTTAAAAAACGGCCGTCAGTTAACACCTATCAATTCTCATCCAGCAATTCTCACTCTATCAATTTGGCACCTATTACTCCGTACTTAACATCTATTACCTCTCGCCCCTCTATCATCACCTACCGAATAACACCCATCGATCAATGACCTGTCACCAGCCAGTCCTTCCCGTGCGATTCAATCCAGCGTCTACTGTCCGACAGGACGCACCTAGAACGGCTAGTCGGAGTGGAAAATACTGCAAGGCGGGAAGATTCGTCTAGGATCACTAATCTCGCCCGATATGACTCGCGACCACTCTTGATCCATATATCAGCTCTGCCTCCTCGCATCGAAGCCATCACCACTCATTCCCAACTTGTAAGGGAATATCAACATCACAGCGAACGAGACGGAGAAACAAATGTGGTAGGTATTGTCATTAGTTTTTTAATGTGGTCTAAGACATCTGCTTCTCGTATATAGGAAGAGGAGTGTGCTAAGCACCATCGATGTCAAGAGAAAGCTTTTCTCCAGCCGGCCAGGCGCATAAAGAATCTAGATCGTGTACCTGAATCCCTTTTGATGGTCCTCCTGTATTCCGGATTAGTATTTCCGCGGCCCGTCGGGAAATTGGCATGAACACTCACATCACTCGTCTCAAGCTCGACTTCACCTCGGTCAGCTCGGCTGTTCTGCTGGTAGAATCCCAACGACAACAGAGCGACGACGATGAGCGTGAGCAGGCAGCACGCAATACAAGCGTATAGTCCAGGGTGATAATTTGGGGCGTCTTGGGCTCGGAAGACTGTGCGCGAATCCCGATTAGCGGTCTTCAAGAAAAGTGCGACAGCGATAGAGTCACTTATCGCACAGCCGGACTGTACGTACCTAGTCCCCCAGCAATACCGCCGATTCCGCCAAAGCCGACTAGAGTTGCGCTGCAAAAAGCCCGCTTCCATTGACCACGGATGTTGTTCGCCTGGTACGCCATGGTTGCGGGTATGTTGCTATTGGAGCCAGCAGTCGTCAGGAAGACCCCAAAGTAGCGGACGGCCGGGCTCTTGTGGAAGCCCATGATTGGAAGACCGATCAGGCAGAGGAGCATGTTGAAGCAGATGATTGAACCCCGCATGTGGTACTTGTCGCCGACCCATCCTGTCGCGTACATGACTATGGCGGCCAAAGCGAATGGCGGCGCGACTGGTCTAGTCAGTATATGAACACCCCCAAGATTATATCTACGCACCCAAGCACTGCGCAGCGCCAACGGAGAAATGCATGTTCTTGGTCAGGATAATGGGCAGGAAATACGCCAAAGCATATGTCACGGTCGTCGTGTTGAAGAAAATCTGCATGTGTAAGTGCGGTACGAAGATTTGCCGTTTAGCAACTTTACCAGTGCATAACCCCAGATCTTTATATCCCTCCCAGCACGGAAGAACTTTGCGGCAGAGAATGGTTCCGGATTGGCGTCACCACGATCTTTCTGCACGCGATCGATGATGAACTTGCCCTCCCGCTCGTTCAAAAAATTCCAGGACATATGAGCCTATTAGCTGCGTTAGCAAGAAGATAATACAGAAGGAATTCTAAACAAATTAGTACTTTATCAGGAAAGTCCACGAGAAACCAGTATCCAGCGACGCCCAGAACCATTGTCAGCACTCCTTCAATGATGAAGATCCACCTCCAGCCTGCTTTTCCTTGGAGGCCATGCATTTGCATGAGCTGTGACCTGTCAGTTCAGTTCAATGTCAGCAATCGGCGACATACCCCATACGCCAGGATACCAGCGCAACCCGAAGCCAGACTTCCGAGGACGTAGAAAACGGAGTATCGCTTTCCAACTTCGAATCGAGTATACCAGGTGCTGAGAAGATAGACGCAGCTAGGGAAAAAGCCCGCTTCCAAGACGCCGAGGATCACCCTCAGCCCAGCGAGGGCCTGCCAGCTCTTGACGAAGCCCATGCCGAGCATAACAGCACCCCAGGCCGTGGTGATTGCAGCGAGATGGATGCGCGGGCCGATCTTGCGAACAATGACAGTCGATGGAGGCTGGAAGACAATATAGGTGGTGAAGAAGACGAGCGTTACCACGGAGTAGCGCGAAACAGAGCCGTAGAGAGAATCCAGTTTCAATTCCAGTGTCATTCTAGGCGAAGTCAGCAAGAAGTGAGTCGTAGTCGATAGCGTCATATCTACCCCGCGATGGCTGCCGATGAGAGATTCGTGCGGTCCATCAAGCTGATGCAGTACAGGACGCCGACAGTCACGACCAGGCGCCGATCGACGCGGCGGAGGATTTTCTTCTGCTCATCGGGAGTGAACCATGTGTCTGACTCGTACTGGGCGGAATCGTCCCTGGATGGAATATCGTTGACCAGGTTTAGGACTTGCTTCTCATGGTCGGCCTCGTAGGCGCGCGGCTCGGCCATGGCTGGACCAGACGTGGAGGGTGCGAGGAGGAGGGAGGGACAGGTGTGAAGGAGTGGCAGGTGTGACGGAGTGGCAGGCGTGGAGAAGAGAAAGAGCGATGGAGGCGCAGGTGAAGGTGAATGTATAGGCAGAGATGGAAGGAGCACGGACCCAACAGCAATTACAAGATCACGGGCCTGGAGTAACGAGTAGGTACCCAGTTTCGAGATTCAGCTATTCGTCCGAGCTGGCGGCGCGCCTGGTGTTATAGGGGCCCCTCGCCCTTGCCATTGCCACCGTTACCCTGGCTCTTCCCTCGCAGGCTGTCCCACACACACCATGCCAAGCAGCCATGGCATCCGGCCCAGGTGGTGAGAGACGATTGTAGCGCGGCCAGCTTCGTCGGCCAGCCAGGGGCCAGCCAGCAGCACCCCAACGACCAACAACACAACAGGTAAGGCGTGCCCAGCACGTCGCAGAGCATCGGTGGCGTTGCGGCGAACAGCTGCACCAGCGGACACCGCCCGGGGTCGTGCGCTTCGCGAGATGCGGGGTTGGCGCTCATACTAGTACGCCCCTGCCGTGCTTCTTCGGTGAAGCCGTGCGACAGCCTTTTGTGACCGTTTGTCCTTTCGAGCTACCCTCTCGCCCTCTGTACGTGTCCTCCCCTCTATACGTCTCCTCCAACGCTCATCGCCTGCCACTGTCACGCCTGTCACGCTTCCGACACAGTGGGAGCCATCTCGCACCACACGGCATTGGAAAGGCCCGCAACCCTCGTCACCCCACTCGCCGAGTGTCCAGTCTTGGCGTGTACTGCCCCTCCCCTCCCGGCTTGTCCCCGCCTGTCGTTTCGTCCGGCACCACGGCGACACCCAGCCTGATGGGGAAGCTGAACGCCGCTGCCCGTCGTGGACAGCTGCACCCTCAACTCCAACCTCCGTCTGGGCTCTACAGTATCGACGTCAGCTATGTACTTGGAGGAACTGCCAGCCAATCCTTTTGGGCGCCCCTCACGGCATTAAGCGGGCTTCCGCGTTGCGACGGGCCGCCCGCGACCACCTGACCCCGGACTCCTCTACCACCAGCATCTTGCTGTGCCAGGCAAGGCCATGACCTCCATCCAAGACAACGCCTCGTCAGGCCCGATTAACAGCTGTCATCCCGCTATGGTGGAAGTCGTGCTCCCACATGGCTGTGACATGCATCTACGCCTCATATCCACCGCGCCCATGTACACTGGTACGACACTGGCGTTTTCCCATAGAGAATACTCATGTCGCTTACTTTTTCTCGCAATTACCCGGCATTATCAATCTTCATCTTGTGTGTCGTCGCCCTTAGTGTAAGGATTCTCAGCTTCGATATTCCACCAACACTGGGCCCGGTCAAGACCCACAGACCAACTTCTATCTTGCGTTTGAGATACCCACAGTCGATGTTGGAACAATTAGCTTTCCTAGCACGTTCCAACACACCGACAGTATCAGGATTCAAATAAATAGTCCGGAAGCTCCGCTGCATGTTGTTTTCCACTCTATGCATACCCAAAGTAGTCTCTCCAACATGATAAGACTTGGCGTCGAAAACGCACAGCTCCCTTCAATCTTTTGTAGTGACACTTATACCATGCACAGCCACCTGGTCTCTACCAAGCTAAGTCATGAGCTCAAGATCGCTGGACTTCACAAGGAAATGATACATCAATCATAACCTCAAATGCAGCTACATAGCCGAGGCATTTCCGGTTCGCATCTCGACAACTTTCCATCACTTGACTCGCTTCTACGCATCAACTATCCTGGATAGAGAACGGTCGACGCGCCCCTCCGAATCCGAATCCCAGTCCCTTTATTCCATCAACGACAACATACTATGCGCTCGAGCTCGCGCACACGGTGACCCGACTGAGAACGCAGAGTGTGTATAGGTAACCGATGCTCCACCCCGCCAAGTGGAGGGCCACGTTATATAAAAGTGCGGAGTCTAGCTTTCAGACGGTGCACTACTGTCCGCAACCCCACAAAGAGCTAAAGTGCGTTTTGTCCGCACTTGAGGCGCCACTCTCGGAGCGGGGAGATCTCGACAATGATCAACAGCGCTTTTACAAATAGCTCGCGCATTAATCTGACCTCGGCCTCGTCTCCGCTCAGTAGTTTTTCAGCCACCAAAGATCGTGGCGATCATCACCTGCGACATCGAACCGTCCTGAAAACTGGGCTTGCAAGTCTCTCAATTCACCCACGGCCCACACCCCCGCTTACGCAAGAGCATCAAGATGCCAACGAATGCCACGGCTCCTCCATACATTCGGCATGAAAGCGTGTAGAAGCACATACAATGGAGCTGAGAATCGAAATTACGAGGCTAGAGAAAAGGCACGTGAACAATAACGACTGCTTAAATGAATACATAGAGCCTACAAGTATGTCGTCAATACCATCCATCACTGCTACGCAGTAAATCTACAGCGTGTATCTACAATCCATCAAACGAGGCTCGTCCACGGGCTCGCGAAAACCCTTCTCCGTCTATAGTCAACGTTCCCTTAGTCCGTACAGTCCGCTCACAAGGCTGAATTAGCTGTGCGGGCCGCGACCCAACCCAACCCACGAAAACTATACCAGAACAGAACCCACACTACGATTCACAATGCGCAATCAGATACAAATTCAATATATTGATTCTCAAGCAATCTAATGCAACGTGCTATCGAACATGACGAAGCATAGCATCACGAAGCCGGGTATCCATATCTCGTACCCGAAAGCCCGCGATCCAGAGCAGTCCACCAGCAAGCCAACGCCCAGATCTCGCGCCGAAAGGCCATCAAGTCCATGCATATGCAGCCTCTTTACTACGGAAAATGCTCACAAGGGAGACTTTGAAAGAGTGGGGTGGTGACGCCTGAGTTGCACCGGCACCAACGCCAATGCTTATGCAATTTAACAGGCAAACAGAGGAAAGAGCCAGAGGCGAATGCACAAGACAAAATAACATGGACAGAGAAGGTATGTAGGTGATGTATGAGAGAGGTTGTATAATCGTTGCAGAACCTTTCCTCCACTGAAGCGCGAAGGGTGGGTGGGAAATCCCATGTCCTTGCCGTTCGACGTCGATGACTAGTAGGACTTGTATTTCTGCAAACAATTAGTACACATCGAGTATAAATCCTCTCAATTGACTTACATTATCAATCTTGCGCCGACTGTCTGCGTCAAGCGCATTGCCCACGCCCAACAACGCATTGCTCACAGCCTTCGTAGCACCCACCGCCGGGCGGAGGATTACTGTAGGAGCCCGTCGCGCAAACGCACGCGCCATGCCGACACCAGTGCCTTCTTCCATGATCTCCGACGGAATCGCGATGATGGCGTCTCGAGCAGTAAGCAAGTCGCGTTCGAGATGGCGTGCCGCAGAGCGCAGACCAGCCCTCACGCCAATCGGTTGGTTCGCGTAATTAGACACTGCGCGAGGCTCTTCGGCGTCGGCTGAGGACGGATCGTCACTGTCCCAGTCGTAGTGGCCCGAGGAAGGGCGGCCTGGAGAACCGGCTTGTGGGCTTAGGAAAGTCTCGGCACCCTCCAGTAAGGTTTGCGTGCCGATAGCGACTTTGGCTCCCAAGCGAGCGACCTCCGAGGTGGTGTTCTTCGCAAAAGCATAGACGCCCTTCTGGAGACTCCTCACAATGCGTCCATCCTTCTTGTATTCTCGCATTGGGATCACGACAAGATCGCGCATACCGCTGCCGACGTTGACGAGCGGACGAACAGCAGCCAGGCCGGAAAGCACACTCGGTAGCTGGTTACGTTTGACATCTGGCATCCATACATCATTCAGAGTTGTATGTAATTTGTCGAAGCTTATGATGCCGTATACAATAGCGTGTCTGAGTACGATATCTGCTCCATCAAGGATTAGGAAGTTCATGAACTCGGTAGTGTGGCCAGATCGGATACCGCCGTAATCGACTCGCTTCGGCTTGTAGTCCAGCTTCAGCGTGACAGCATTGACTTCGAGACGTTGTATGAATGGCTGGTCGGAAGGTGTGCTATTTTCCAGGGCGGAAGCGTCTTTAAACTCAAAGAACCGAGTTATGAAATCAAGTGCATCCTGATCGACATGTAATCGGAGAGGAAGGACTGTGACCTAAGCCTGAGTTAGTAGCCGTCATGTAGGGTATATGAAGATACACTTACTCGAATGACCAATTCAGAGGCTGCTAGGTCCGTGATCGGTTTTACTGTAAGTAGCTCGAGATTGATCATCGGACGATTCAGCTCACGTCGGCTGGGTTCGAGCATGCAGGTAACAAATTTCCTCCAGGTTGAGGACGGAACGTGATCGTAGATCTCGAAGTCCCGGACTCGAACATCCACGGAATTCAACGTTTCACCTGAGTCGGGAGGGAAGACAATCAGGTCAACAGCTACTCCGCTTAGTTGGATAGCAATCTTCCTGTGCTTGCCTCGTTCCAACTTAAGTCGCTTCCGGGACTTCGTTGAGCTGCGCGGTCGAATGGTGGCTCCGGTACTCCTTGTAGCAGTTGAAGTTGCGTAGCTGCCTGTCTCGCTAGCAAGGTCGTCGATATCGCGGTTGATCTGTCTTGCAAGCGCTCCTCTCTCCTCTTTGACAGGGACACCAATCCAGACAGAGTTGAAAAGGTAGTCAGCTTCTACAAAGTCCTCTTCCTCATCTTCGTCGCGAGGCTTTCTCCTACGTTCTTCGGCCCGAGCTTCTACATCCTCTACCGCTTGCGCGATGATACCGCGCGTTCGGGGCCAGTCGTATCCATCGAACAGGTTCCAAACGATGTTGACGTCTCGCACGCGCACTTTGAGCGGAGCACCTGGGACTTTGAACTCGTTCGTCAGATGATACTGATTCTTTGAAGAATCCCACTTGCGGGCCTTGCCCTTGGGCTCCGAATCCGAATGCTTGAGATAACCCTGATCAAAGTTAAAATCTTGCTCGTCCTCGGCCACCTCGTATTGCTCTTGGAAGCTCTCTGAAAGACTTCGGTCGCCGCGCTGGCGGACTACCGGGGGTGGCGCAAGTGCATCTAGCTCGTCTTCACCGAGCATGCTGTCACCCATATCCTCCTCTGTGGGAATTGATTCTGGGTTGTAAAAGCTTCCAACAAACTCTAGATTCGTGGGTACGTCGTCAGCGACCAGGTCCGCACCTTCCATGAACTCGTCGTCTTCGACGGCATCTCCAGTGAAAGACTCCATCATCTGCTGCAGTGGAACCACGGTACGATATCGTTCTCCCGTGCTCGGGGGACTTGGTGGCTGTAACCCGTTCAAGATCGCGATAAGCGTCTGCGTAGAGTCGGCGCACGATTCGAGGACGAACAACTCATTTTTGAATTCTACGTCAACGATCTGTGGGTGATCTTTCCCGTCTCCTTCGACAGTCAGCTGCAATTTTGCAGCAGAGATCGAACTAAGAGACACAAAGCCCAGATTGTGAAGCTCAAGAAGGTGGGGATTTCCGGCAGCTGAGATGGACGACAATGTGGGTAGCTCACTCGTATTCTCAAGCCGGGCGATGTCGTCGATAGCGTGTATCGACGCTTTGCGAAGCTCAACGGCAACAGAGTATTTATCCTTTCCCTGATTGCCTTTGAAGTGCGCTTCAGTAAGCACAAATAAACCTTTCGCGGGGATGTGTCGTGGGTTTAAGCCTATCGCGCAACTTCTCAATAACAGGTCGATTTGCAGTGCTTTCGCACCACCTGTCGAGGGAGAACTTGTTTGTGAGGACTGTCTACTCAATGACTTGGGAGACGATGCAACCGTGATGGTAGCCACCGATGATGCCAGCCCCAGAGCTATATCATCCGCGGTGCCATCGTCTGAGATACCCAACGCCGCCATTATCGTTGAGACGCGATATTCTGCACAGACGTTGAATAGCTTCGCCTTTGCTACCGGCTCCATTTCGTCTCCCACCATGCGAACCATAATCATAGGTAGTTGATCTTGCCGACGAAGCTTAACGACTTCGTGTACTAGTATCTCGTCACCCCTACTGACAGTTGCGTTCCTAATTTCCGCTGCAAACAGAGCAGGAACTCCAACATGAGCGAATGAAGCATCTTGAAGCGCGACACTTATATCGCCTAGTCGCTCGTTGACGGCAAGACCTAACTCAAATCGTTGTATGGTAGCAAGTGTCAAGATACCTGGGCGATCATCATCCGGAAGGTATTTCGTCACCTTCGACAGCCGTGCTACTTCATTACCGAGCGCCTCGAACGTCTTCATTTGATCAAGATCGGACAATCGTATCCCGACATTGCCCACCTCTACTCGTAGAACGGACCCTTTCCGACGCTGACGAAGTAGCGTGTCAATTAGAATATCCTCATCATTCTCGTACGGATCCTTGGAAGGAGTGATCATTGAGATGAGCCGCGCCAAGTCTAGCTCTTCTGGCTGGAACAAATAGTTGACAGTGGAATTCCGAAGTTCTACCATGAGTGGAGCGCCCACCTGCGAAGCATCCGTGTAGGGCCCGGAGAGTTGAACCTCTGACACTTTCAAACGCAGATTGTTTTCCCGGACTGCAATTCGCACAGATGTTGTTTGCAAGTGAACTGCACAGCTCTTCCCTTTGAGAACGAACGTGACCTCTCCAAACTGGACGTGGATCTTGGGTACGCCTGGCGATTTCGTTGCAGTGGGAGTTGGCGGCACATCACCAAAATGGACACCGCGCGGTCGCGCCCGAGTAGGGGAGATGACCGGGCTACCGATGGTATGGTTGGAAGCAATGGAGTTTCCAAGCTCTAGTATGCCACTGAATCCGCCAAAAGAGCTCAATCCCTCATCGAGCTTTTGCATGTCAAAAGCGACCTTGACAGGACGTGTAACAATGGTGACTCGACTCTCCGTGGCTTGTTCATAGTCGATCTCAATATCATTGGCTGGTTGCTCTGTAAGTTTGCTCGTAGGTCGTTTGGACTTCGCCTTCGAGCTCTGGAAGGAAATGATGTCTGATCCAAGGGAGGAAAGATTGAACTTTCCAATAAGTAGTTTGGCTCGTGCTTTCGACGTCGAGACCTGACTAGCAGCGCGTATAGATGAAAGACTGATTTTCAAAAGCGCATCTACTGGATTCAGTTCGAGGCCAGCTCTTGATCGGACTTGGTCTGATACCGACTCAGTCATGAGGCGTTCTATCCAGGCGATACCGACGTGTCGAATGGAAAGTTCAGCACTAGTTTGCGATATTTTAGGAGTTTTCTCTTTCGTCGAGACTTTCTCCTTAGTTTCGGGGCCGGACATTAATGCTTTCAGGAGCTTATCAACCAACTGTAACATAATGCGACCTGTGGAGAAATCAACATGTCCAACGAATGACCCTATCTCGATGCTCACCGCCGGGGAGATTTCTTGGTCCGCTGTTATGGTAGAAGCCCGTCCAGCCTGTGGTGTATCTAAAGGTGAACGCTTCCTAGCAGCTTCTTCTACTGATCCCTTCCTTCGGGACGACGTCGAATGTGCATAGCTAGAGAACGATCCGGGCATTTCCTGGAAAATCGAATCTTCACCTATGTTTGGTGGCTGGAAGTCAAGACTAGACTCTTCTGTCTTTGACTCAGTTACGTGACCCTGTGTCTCATCTTCACCGAGTCCAAGAGGAAACCAAATGATAACTTCGTCGATTGTCAAAAATGGCTTCGCGATTAGTGTTATCGCTTGGTCTTTCTTAGCTGCACCCATTTCCAGTTGCCGTGGCCGATTTGAAGAAGATAGGCTCTGTCTGCTACCGGGACGCGGCGTTTCGCATCCGTCATCTGCGTCGGGAAGCGGCCCGAGTATGCTTCCAGCAACCATTGCTTCTGGGATTGGTCCAGACGTGTCCGACCCGGTATCATGGCTTGACGTTGATGACGAATCCCAGCCACCAGGAACGTGTCGATGACGGCTCGCGTCGGGAGGAGCTGCACTCATAGCACTCATATACATGCTCTCAGCGTCGTCATGCGTGAACAACTTGGATTCAGTCATGTCTTCCTCTACTGGTGGCGAAGGAGAAGAGGGCTGACTGCCACTGGAAGTGCTATGGGATTCCTCCACTTCGGTCGGCTCTGTCGGGTCTTGGCTAGTTCTCGGTGTGATAGTTCCTTGTTTGGGCTTAGTCACTGGTGGGTTTGGTAACTCACGGTCCGAAAATGTTCCAGAGCGACCAAGGGCAGAAGCAGAAGGTAGTATCGATGAACCTTCGCTACCAGAAGGAGGAAATGGGAGCTCGTGGCTAGAGCCAGTTCTGTCCACCTCCCAGCGAACGGAGTGAGTAGCTGACGGTTGGGCAGTCCTGCTTTCATCCAGTGAGTTACCAAGAAGATCATTGTGCATGGCATAATCCAGTAAACCTTCGTCATCATACAGAATACTGCTAGCGCTCATGTGGTCAGCTGCAAGAGCATGTTGTGATTGTATGAGCATGTCACTGCTAGTACTGTCGTCCAGACCATCTTCAGAGCCTGCATCGGCGAACCTGTCTTCGTCAGTGGTAAGGACTGAGGAAGCAAGACGAGTCCGCCCAGGAGAATGCATGACTGGTGAAGGTGAGATATCATCTTCTTGGATGTTTGAAGTCGAGGAATGTATCGAAGTACTTCCATTTTCAGATGCGTTTATACCTGAAGCTTCTTGGTCGGAGAAACGACCACTCGAGGGTTCGCTTCGAGACCTTTGGTTGGAAGACGCTTCAGATCGGGTGTCTACAGGAGACGACGGACTGGATGATTGTGACCTTGACGCAAAGTTGTCCGCATCTGATATCAACCGCGCGCATATGTTCTCAATCCGCATACGGCGCTTTCCGAGCTTGGAAGCTGGATCTTTGGCTGGCGCGATCGAGGCCGAAATATCAATCTTAGCATCCGGAGATGTTACTGAGTCGATGGAGATTTGGTTAATGTGAAAATGGAGGGAGACGAATGGGTCTTCGTTATCGCTAGAGCTCGGGGGCTCGGGGGGGAACTGATCCTCCACCTCGATGTCAATATGGTTCACTACGATCCGCAATCGGTCCAGAGCTGTATTCAGCATGTTCCGGAGGTAGGTAGGGAGAGCCAAAGGAGCTCCCATCCCTGCCGCACTCTCGTCGTCGCCATCCTCACTAGAACTGACAGACTCCTGAAGGTATTCGGACTGGGTATGCAGTTGTTCTTCCAACTCGCGGATCTCCTCGTCAGGTTCCTCCCGTAGGAAAGACTGCGCAAGATCGTCAACGGTCGGTAAAGCGTCGTCTGCATCATCAGAGATGTCGCTTGAACTCTCATCTGGAGCTGGCGCTGATGGCCTTGGACGGAGTGACGCTGACGGCTGTCGACGCCCCTGTGTTTCTTTACCGCGATAGTGCGCCGAATCCTCTGCCAACGTAGCGTGTACTTGAATCCCGTCTACCTCGATTATTATCTGCGGAACCCCAAAGTCTAAAACGAACGTTACGCGCAGAACCGAGGCTTTGGCCTTCGAAAGGTGGATTTCAGGAGGAAGCTTCAGGTGGAGAAGTGCGACGAGTTTCTGTCCGATTTGATTAGTACGTAACCTGGAACCCAGCGTAGATAGTGCTTGCCTTGATATGCAACCCCACATCTCGAACTTCGAGCGTGGTCTTCTTGCCGACGTCGACACTCACAAACTCGGCGGGGTCTTTGTCGAGTATATCGATATGCCGGAGCCCGAAGAGCAAAAGCCGCTTGCCGATGGACGAGGACACGGCCGCGAGGAAGGCCATGGTTGTCCGAGGTGGGCGGTGCGTGTACGTGGTAGGCAATAAGAGCGCCTACCGCTGGGCGGGAGAGCCCTCCATAAAGTAACGTAACCCCAGCAACGGCGGACGGTGGGGTGTGATAGCTTTGGTATATAAATGGGTGCAGCGAAAGATATACGGTCGCGCAGGAAGCTGCCCAGGTGTACGCGTTTGCCGTCTGAACTCTACGAAACGGCGGATTAGAGGGCGTTTGCAGGCCAAGGAATAGCGACGAGTGTGGCGAGCATTCACTTGTCTGCAGGTGCAGGAGTAATCACGGGGGAGGTGCCGTCCACGGGTTTAGGGTTTGGGTTTGGCAGTGAGCCGGCCTAGGGCTGGTGATGCAGTCGAACGGTGCAACCCCCCGCGTCGCCGACCCGCAGTTGAGCCCGGGCCACCGTTATCGCACGTGCCGATAAGAGTGCGGGACCGAGGTCGGGAGCCAACACCCTGCTATTTCGGGCTAAATGCGCTTACGTCAGCACAGGTGCCTAGATGGTAGCTCAAGACATGAACCTCACCGCCGTTCTTCTCATCCTCTACGACTCATCTTCCGACCAAAGCAACTCGAGTACAGAATGGCAACCGAGGCTGTAGCAAATGACGAGGCCTGGGAACAGGCCGAAGGCGTCCCCAGCCTCAGCGACCCATTCATGCAAAAGTATCTCGCAGGCAGAGATGCACTTGTAGAGCAAGAAAAGAAACAACGAAGTGGTCCGTCAGTCTAGGCATCATGTTTTCTAATAGCTGAAGCAGGTCTGACAACCTTCAGACCACCTGTTCCGGCAGAACCTTTCTCCAACAGCTGCCGAAGCCTGCGCCATAGTCTCCCAAATCCGGTTCTCAGAGCAGCAATCCATTTGGACCAGAGAATACGAAGACAGTCTAGCTTCACAGCATGTAGACGTCTTCCCCGGAATGATGTTCTCGCTGGCCAAGGATCGTATTGAGAAGAGCAAGCTCTGGCAGATCGTAAAGAAGATGCCAAAGGGCGCATTACTTCATTGCCATCTCGAGGCAATGGTTGATTTAGACTGGGCGTTGGACGAGGCATTCGCTACTGAAGGGGTGTGTATCAGGAGTGACAAGGCTCTGTCAAGTGATGAAGCGAGGCTGCGAGGCGACTTCTCCTTCACATACTCGAAGTCGGCGAGCAAGGACGACATCTCCATCTGGACTGACGAGTATGCTTCAAATAAGCCCGTTTTGATCACAGCAGCCGCGGATAGCTTTCCAGACGGCGGACGCGAAGGATTCATCGAATGGGTACGATCACGGACTTCAATCACTCCCGAAGAGCACCTCAAGCACCACGAAGGACCGAATGAAGCCTGGCGCAAGTTCATGTCTTGCTTTCCAATTCTAGGATCGCTGATCTACTACGAGCCAATCTACCGCAAATTTGTCCGTAAGATGTGCAAAGAGTTGTTGGACGACGGCGTCTTTTACGTAGATATACGGTCTGCATTCTACACTCCGTACAGATGTACTGGGCAGGCGGACTTTGACCCCGACTTCTTCAACATGCTTGATCACCTGGACGAGGAGATCAGTAACTTCAAAGCTTCGGAAGAAGGCAAAGAGTTCTGGGGCGCCCGTATGATCTGGACAACGATTCGAGCCTTTGACAAACGACAAGTTGTTGAAAGCATGAAACAGTGCATCGAGATGAAACTTGAATTCCCAGAGCTCATCGCCGGCTATGATCTCGTAGGGCAAGAGGACCTCGGCCGCCCTCTGCAAGACCTAGCACCAGAGCTGTTCTTTTTCAAAAAGAAGTGTGCCGAAGCCGGAGTTGACATACCATTCTTCTTTCATGCGGGCGAGACCCTCGGAGACGGTGACTCAGTCGACGAAAACCTCTTTGACGCCATCCTCCTTGGGACGCGGCGAATCGGTCACGGCTTCTCGCTCTACAAACACCCCCTTCTCATCGACATGGTCAAGGAAAAGAAGATCCTTATCGAAAGCTGTCCAGTCTCAAACGAAGTCTTGAGGCTCTGCGGCAGCATCAAATCGCATCCTCTCCCCGCACTGCTTGCTCGCGGTGTCTGCTGCTCTCTTAGCAACGACGACCCGTCTATTCTCGGTCAGCAGAAATTGGGCATGTCACACGACTTCTGGCAGGCGCTACAAGGTTGGGAGAACCTGGGACTTGAAGGCCTTGGCTCGCTTGCCGAGAACAGTGTACGGTGGGCGAGTTTCGAGGACTACAGTGCGAAGGAGTGGACGCAGGATATTAAGGACGGGACTATGGGGAAGGGAATTCGCGCACAGAGGCTGAAGGACTGGATGGTCAAGTGGGAGAAGTACTGTGCTTGGATTGTGGACGAGTTTGGGGTCGACGAGAACTTGAACCCTGAGGAGTGAGAGGTGGTACGAGGAGTGATAAAGGTGGAATTTTGCGGCGGTCTGTTTTCCACAGTTGAGCCGAATGGCTGTGCATCCGCTCAACCGATGCATCGTGGTAGGGATATTGTAACTATACTTTAACACTAGTGAGAGACAACCTTATCGAATGAGACAGAGTTTGATTTGTAGGCCAAATGTACAAAAAGGTGTGAGGGGAGAAGATAAGTTCCAGAACTCCACGCTGCTCATATAGACTGCAAAACACCAAGACACCACCAGACGCCTTTTACTTCATCATCCTCATAAACCCCACAAATGACTCGAATAGTACTTCTGATAGTTCGGTATCCACCTCCTCCTATACCCGTCTATGAACGCCCAAGCGTTGGCCAGAAACTCCTCGGACTTCTCCTTCTCATCGTCTGGGGCGAAGTACTTCGCATAAATCACGTTTGTCCAGAACGTGGTCTCGGCCGTTGCCATGAGGCCGAGCCCAGCATACACGGTATATCGCACTGGACGACTGCTCTCCTTGACCAGGGCAAAAAAGCTGAGAGTGGGAGGCGATGGGTTATCGAACCCTGATGGGCTTGGCTTGCTTGGTGGATTCTGCTGTGACGGGGACCGGATGACGGACGACTGGACGAGGGTCCGTCGTGTGCAGTTGGGAGTGTGTGACGCGGGGTATGGCCGGGAGTTGGAAGCATTCGAGTTTTCCAAGTGGGGCTTTGGAGTCGTTCGCGAGAGGAAACGAGCAGGTAGCATGATTGGGTGAACGGTTGCTTGAAACGAAGAGCGACTCAAAACGATGAAACGAAAGACGGGGACTTCAAAGAAACTGATATGGATGCCTATGGCTATATATATGAGTATGGCCTTATTTTTACCTACTATCCGATTAGGGTAATTCGAATGGCCAAGCCATGATAAGAAGCAATGCCGAATGGGACGATAGATGCGACGACAAGGTGCGAAATTGGGGTTCACGTGAGCGTAATGTCACCACCCCTTCTGCAGGGCAGCCCGCTAGCCTCTCGAAGCGCATACTGTGCCATGACGTCGCTGCTGGAATCCGGGTGGCTGGTGTGCAGAACACATGCAGGCGGACAGCGCATGAAGGTTAAACACATGTGCAGGCAGAAGAGTACCCACGGCCAATGATCAGACGATGGCGGAAGAACATCTGAGAGTGAAATGATAATCGGGGGGGCTGGTCAAAGCGCTGCCGGGATGGCCCCGTCAACGATTAGGCACGCAAACCACGCGCCGGACCTCGACCACTTCCACTCTCCTTTCACTGCGCCCTATTACCTATAGCAGCCGTCAAATCTACCTCTGAGCATGTGCGACACCACTACCGACGACTTATTCCGAATATCCGCACCGTTCGCTGGCAGAGGCCGGACTCCCGCGTTCGCAGCCCCGCGGTAGTGCACACACAACACATGGAGTCAACAAACAGCGGCCGTCGCAGCATTCCGCAGTGTTGCTGCGGCAGCAAGGATTGCGCTTTCCTCGCCCACAATGGCATGCTTCTCGAAGGCCTGGAGCGCGATGTGTCGAAAGCCGCCCAGCTTGGAAAGGTACACGACTCTCCATCTCGGTGGTGCTGTCCTTGAACGACTCGCCCCGAGCTGTCCTCGCTTTGCGCCATGCCGCTGACCTTCGCTCTGCAGGCCCTCTTACAGCGCCACGAGGCCTACGTCGCCGATTCGGAGCAGGAGAGGGAGCGTATGACCGCTACCATCGCCAATCTAGAGAAGGAGAAGCTGGAGTTGGAGCAGCGCAACGCCGAGACGATCAAAGCCAACCGAGATCTCCTGGACCAGCTGGAGCAGTTGAACGATGCGGTTGCCACGTCGGACTCACAGATCAAGGCGCTCACCGACACGCTGCATTCGACCGAGGAGGAGATCCAGCGCTTGAGCTCTCTCGCTGCACGGACGCAGATGCTTGAACGGCAGCTGATCGATCTAGAGCGGGAGCAGGCGCAGGTCCAGGGGTCACTAGACGACAAAACCAGCGACGAGCGGACCGCTATCCAGAGGTGGCGGCGCGCTGAGAGGACTATCGCCGACCTCCAGGACCAGATAGACCGCATCGAGAAAGAGGCCCGGGAAGAACGCGATCGGCATGTAGAAATCGTGGCACGTATGGAGCGGCGCATGGTGGTTGATGGAGAACTCGCATCAGCGGCAGGCAGATTGAAAGCAAAGGCAGGACAGGAAAAGGCCGGGACCAACGTTGTATCACACTTTGTTAAGGACATTCTTCTAGACAACGCAAACCTCCAACATGGCATTCTGGAACTGCGCGAGATGCTGCTCAACTCGAACGAGGAAGTCGAACGTCTGCGTGACCATTTGCGAGTACACCAGCCAGTCATCACTCCAACCACGGAAGACGTTCCGACGCCGACAGCTACGAGTCTGCAGAAAGAGCTGGGTTTCGAACAAGTGGTCAATCAGGAGTTACATATCCACCACCATTACCACGAACCCAAACCCAACAAAGCCGCACCAAAGCCGCAACCGCAGCGTCGGCCGAAGAAGAAACGCTTCAGTCTTACGCCCGGACATTTCACGCCCCCCGTCGCCATGGATCCTTCGTCAAGTGCAGCTATCCTTTCTCAGACTGCCGTCACAGTACCAAACACCAATCGCTGGTCCAACGCCACCACCCTCGCTCCTTCGTCCATGCCCGGGTCACCCCTTTCCATCTCCCATCGTGACCCAGTATATGACCGTGTCTTCAGCGACGTAGCATATGACTCCTCACGGCCTACGAGTCCGTCGGATTCACTCGATTTCCAGTCCCCCATGTTTGGCCCAATCAAACCGAGAGATGCGTTCGCTCAAGACGATGGTTTCTACCACTCAAGAAAGAAATCGCAGACCCTGAAGCCGCCGAGTCTATCCACGATTCGTAGCGCGAGTACCCCGATCTCTTTGACTACTAAGAGTAGTCCAGCAACTGCTTTAATATCAGCCGTCAGTCCGGCCAACTCGTTCGTCAACGATATATTCGTACTTTCTCCGTCTCTGCAACCCCAATCCGCGATCCCAGAAGCGAACGAAGAGGCTCCAGCACCAGACTCGCAGCCCCTTACCTCACCGCCGTTCTCTCCTGACGTTGAAACGGACGACCCCAACCTCCTCTCTCCAATGACACATACGCGCCCCGCACTCCGCCGCCACGCATCCCACGAGTCGCTCATTTCCATCTCCGGCATGGACATCCACACCCTCCAGTCCCGGCCCTCCCAACTCCTCCTATCATGCTCGCCGCGCTTCGCAAGCACCGGCTCCGGCCCCTCCATCCAACCCGAAGTCACGCCCTGGACCGCCACAGCCGGATCCAACATGTCGCGCCGCGACCTCGACAGCAGCACCTTCAACCGCTCGCTGCTCTATGCCACAATCGCCAACAACCAGAAGCGCGGCGTCGGCAGCCGCAAAAGCGACGGCATCGGCAAGAAAGTCGGCGGCTGGGTGTTTGGCAAGTGGGGCGCTACACCGACGCCGTCTACTACGACCCGCCCCGGCTCGTCCAAGTCGAGCGACACGCAGCAGTCGCAGTCTTCGCAGGACACGGCGAAGAAGAGCGGCGAGGCGCCCGGGTCGGCTGCGAAGAAGGAGTTCAGGCTCCGGCCGCCGGGTGTGAATCAGAGTGGGCCGATCTGGGGCTTCTTTGATGCGGTGCCGCCGGTGCCGGCGAAGGTCGTGGTTACAGATCTGGATGCTGATGCGTTGGGCGAGGCGTTGGCGGAGAGTTGAGTTGAGTTGAGTTGAGATTCTGCCCTACGTCCGTCTCTTGTTCTTTTTGATATAATGGGTTGAGTTGCCATCTCGGAAGAAGATCCCTCTCACTACTGCTCGTTTCTTCCCTTTTCTGTTCTTATCCTTTCTTTCTTTCTTTCGTCGTTTCGCTGCATGTTTTCGACTCCTTTGTGATTTTCTTGGCGGGTGACGGCGTTCACCCAGGTGCGGTTTCGGTTGGATTTAGGTTGCATAGCGGGCGTTTTTTTATATTGGCTTGAGTTGGGTCGAGCATGGAATTGGGCTGGCCGTTGGTCTGGCATTCTGAGGGTTCACGAATCTGGGGGGCAAACTCGGACTTTTGCATGGTGGATATATATATACCCCGACACCTTACGGTCCTCACATTTCCTAGCGTCGACCTCTAATCTGTAGTTGGTGGTTGCATAGGACTGGACGCATGGAATGCAACGGAAAGTAGAATCACGTTAAGCTAGCATCCAGATTTAGAAGAAATATAACTAGTCGAACACAACAACAGAGAACGTGTCCAGTCTATGGATTCGATCAGTCTTGAATCTATATATATCAATCACCGCGTCATTACGTCTAGCCCCGCTCCGCTCCGCTCTATATTACAAAAGGCTATATATACAGTAAATCCAGCTCTTAACCACCACCAAACAAATATACAACGTGGATGGAAAGCCCGGACAACTCCGCGCTAGAAAACATGCCATACAAGCAGGTTACAGAACAGGCGACGAGGACATGGCCGCAGCCGTGGCCGTGGCCGAGGTGCGTCGGCAAGAGTACTGGATATACACAGGTAAACGGCAGAAAGGACGAAGGCGTGGGTATCGGTGGGAAGTCATTGGTTGGAAGCAGATTCTCGAGGCCGTGGTTGGTGGGTCGGAGCAAGTCCACGAGTGCGCTCATGGTGAAGGTGTCCGCCAGTTCTTGTACAAACAGGAGCACAGCTGACCCGCTTCCTGTGCTTCGAAGCCCTCTGAAATGGCGTCGCCAGGCGCGCCGTCCGAGAGCTTGTAGCAGGAAGGAATGCTTTCGCCGCCTCCTACGGACTGCTCGATGCGCACAGCTGTTTCGGCGTTAGCGATTGGAGATCTAGCTCGGCGAAAGCGAAGCGTGGGTGCACTTACCAAACGGCCAGACGGGCGAGCTTGGATTGCCCGTCGGATCGCCTGCCGCGGTGTCGGGATACGACCTCTCCATCTTGGTGTACAGGGACGCTTGCAGGCTCGTCCCCTCGAAGGCACACTCTACCGCCGCGCCATCGCCCGTCAAGCCCTTGCTCGGGCTCACCGTCCGCGTCTGGCTGAACTGGAACCTATATCTCTCCGCATCCTCGCCTTTGTCCAGCAATTCGAGCTCCTCGCTGGTGAATTCGATGGAGAACGGGTTCTCGGAGGAGGATATTCTGTAGTCGCCGGATGACCCGGTGATTTCCCAGTTGAAGGTGCCTAGGGATTTAGAGGGCGAGGTGTTGTATTCGGTGTAGGGGTAGCAGGTCCAGGCCGCGGCGTCCGAGGTGCAGTTTGTTTGGACGGTGTCGAGGAAGGTTACGAAGGAGTAGGAGCCGACGGGGAAGTTTTCGGGGAGGGAGGAAGGGGAGAGGGCGGCGGGCGAAGACGGGGATGATGGTGATGATGGAGACGATGGAGACGAGGGGTCTTTCGGTTTGGTGGCGGGGGAATGGGAGTCTGCGGTTAAGGGACTAGAGAATGTCAGCCAGTATACTTTGAGCGCACTGAACAAGATGAACTCACTTGTCGGAGCTCTTCTTCTTGAGTCCCACAGCTAGACCAACAGCTAGCGCTATTACGCAAAGGATGACGATGAGGCCTATGATAACCAGTCGCTTCCACCCTCCCCGTTTCGCAATCTGTTTGTGGTTCCTCAAGGCGCTGAATTTCTCTCCGTCAGACCACACACTAAAGCTATATCCGCTCGAATTGCTCGCTGATTGACCGCTTTCTTGTGGAGTATCTGCGAACTTGGCACCCAGCACGCTCTTCCTGACCGAGGCTCGATTCGCATCGCGTGTCTTCATGGCGTCGCCATTCTCGAGGATAACGGACAACCGCTGGCCGGCTGGTGTCGATATCCGTTTCGGCTGTGGCTCGACTAGTTGGTGGTGCTTGCTAGAGCGGTTCCAGAAATCCATGGTGGACGGGTGATGATGGATTGGATGTGTTTCTCCTCGAGTTACTCGAGGCTTGCGCGCACAGATTCAAGGGCGTCCCGTCCCAGTGCTCCAGCCTCTCGCATGCCCCGTCCCTCTTGCTTTGGTGAACTTGGTATGCTTTGATCTCTTCTCGCTCACTAGCTTGCCATCTCTCTCGCTCTGATGATGGCTGGCTATGTCGTAGATCCGGCGTCCGGGAGGGAGGGAAGGAAGGAAAAGAAGCAACGCCTGGGGAAGGAGATGGGACACTAGGAGTCTAGGACAAGCAATAGTATGTCGGCCCATGCGACGCCACCATGGATGATAAGAACAAAATGTGGTGTCGCCATCTCCCGTGTGGGTTAGATGATTCAGCCCATCGGACGGTTGCGTGAGCTCCCGCCAATAGCAAGCACGTCGTATATGGAGTGGCACTGCGCGAGTCCAGTTCGGGAACTGGCAGTCGAGGATCCACCGAGCGTTCCTTTTTCCGATAATGTATCGAGACTCGCTTGCGGTGCCTCGATATAGATAGCGAGCAGCGCACGGCGGGAGAACTGGTGGTGTGCACTGTGGGGGCTTGCGCCGCTATGAAGTACCGTCGATCGCACTGACTGACAGTTGATGTCGAAGCAACAGCTCCCGGAAGTGTGCGCGGGGAACTGACTGTGATGCTTGAGGTCCAGGGGCTTACCGGCTATGTAGTATGGTTCACGACTCATCGGCCGTGTTCCTGCATGAGTGCTGAAAGAGTCGCAAGGATCTCGAATTTCATAATGACAGGGGCTTTCGGTACCGCCCTGGCACAATTCGCTTAGCCTACCCTCTTATTTCTACGCCCTACGGAGTACTAACACATTATCTAGTATAGTAGATACAATAGGGCTTTGTAAAGACAGAGGGAGACTATCTACTTACTACTAAAACCTCTTAGGCTATCAGGAGGATCACCTAAAGTTAGCAATCAATTCTGCCAGGTGGGTGTCGGTAAAAACTGTCGCCAAGCCCGCCTTTCATCGTTTTTGCATTCACCTCCGGAACGTGCTATCTTCTTCACGCGTGGTGAAGGCGCGCATCCGCCTTTGCTATCACTCGTGGCAATTGACAAACGCTGGTGTGGTGTTTCTTTAGCTAAATGGACAGACGCGGAGTGAACACGGCGCGTTTTTCTCACTGCACGAGCCTTCACCGACTTCTCTTTACGCGTCACTTTCTCTCACCACAGGCTTCCATTAGTTGCCGCAAATGGACTGACGACAATCCCATGACATCAGAAACACCTCAACTCTGCTACATATCCTACAAGCTCGGTTGACGGCCTGTTGAAACGTCTCCCACTCCATCAGCGCGCCTCTCACCTGGCAACTCTACCCAAACCCCGCAGGGTCCTAAAAGACTCGCACCTGGGTGACTCTTTTGTTTTACTTCCCGGTGATTGAGCTGTGACGACCGCCCTTTTCTCGCTAGCGTCCACCCCATAACCTCTCGAGAATTCAACAAAAACCTGCAAAACTACAACCCACCGAGGCTTAGTTCAGCCACGATGTCCAACAAGGTCATCGTTCCACTACGACCCGGCTCTGATGGGGATGCGACGCATCGTCCTACCCTCCCAGGATTCACAGAGGTCGTCCCACCAACAACTTACTTGGAGAAGATCGGCCAGCAATGGATGGACTCTAGGGGGCAGGCCGTCGCAGGCAAGAAGTACATACTCGAACGACTTCCACCTGGATACGCTCTCTTCGAACGTGCCCGTAAATCCGAGCCTTCCCATGTCGACAAGTTCTTATATGGGCATCCTGATCGCAAGCCGTTTGATTCTGCCAACCGCTTTTATCCCCATTTCGAGTATCTAATGAACAATGGCGGCGACAGTATGGGATGTCCTTGCACCGTATGCAACGCAAAAGGAGGGATCCTGCCGCCCATGGGTCGGAAAAAGACGGGTTCAATCACATCACACTCGTCGCCAGCCTCAGCAGCCCCAGCAGCCCTGACAGCCCCGACAGCCCCGACAGCCTCGAAAGGTCCGACCGCCCCACAAGGACACACGAGACCCAATTTCGCTGCTGCTGCTCAAATTAAAGGACGACCCAAGGTGACAGAGCCGGGCATGGACAGCAGTCGCGTTGATGATGAGGGAACGCCTGATGTCTATCGGAATCTAATCGACAAGCTGAAACGCTACCGCACCTTCGATGAAGCCATAAAGGAGCCAATGAGCCTTGATTGGCGGGCAGAGCAAGAACTGCTACCTGGCTTACTTGCAAAGTTGAAAGCAGATCCGCAATGTTTCCCACGAGCTGGAGAGATTGTGCTTTACGTCCGACACTTACCAAATGGTGTGGACATCTGCCGCGAGGAGTCAAATGACGGATACAGGCTGTACGATCGCAAGTCAAAAACCTTTCTCGGCATTCCAGCCTGGGAAGCAGGTCTGGTAGGACAGACGCCATGCGAGACAACGGAGCTTGACGATCTCGTCCAGGAGCAAGGCAAAGAGATGAATGTCGCCTATTCTGGGGTGCGAGTCGAGCCATTACCTGATCCCAATAGTTCAGACAAGTCTCTTTCGAAGCGGTATACATATGTGCCTCTACACCAGACTCGGCCATTCATCTTCTGGGAGGATTACCTCGGTAGTATCCCTAAGATGGACTGGCATCCCACGATCAACAATGCCTTGACAGCTATGTCCACTGTAGCGGTGATGGGAAAGCACAGGTTCAAAGGCACATGGCCTGAAGCCCAAATCTACTGCCATGGGATCTACATTGGAAGCGAGATGTTCACTGTCGGCGACGTAGTGCGTCTTCTCCCCAAGGCCAATGAACCTGGTTGTAGCGACATCCTAGTCATCAGGTCCATCAGAGTCAAGCTCACGTATCTCGATCTCGCCTCCTCGAATGACTACGATGAAGGGCGACCATACAACTCATCCATCTTCGTTATTGGAAAAGGCTACACCAAGGAAGCCACCCGGTCCAGCAAAGAATGGATATCCGCCGATGCCGACGAAGAGCCTCTCTGGGAGAAATTTAGCAAGCATACCGTCTGGCACCCGCTCCAACCCCCCGAGAAAGAGTTGCAAATCCCATTCTCCCGCATCCTAGGACGGTTCTTCGAAGCCGAAGCCATGGCGCTATGGTTCCCCTCCAGCAACCCCGTCCCAGACCCCAACCTCTCTGCAGGCCTCGTTGGGATTCGCAAAGCCCGCAACATCGCTCGCATGACTGACCAACGCATCACCCTAGCCTTCGACACGACGTGGTTCTGGGGTGACACACGCGCGGAAGCGCTGGACCTGCAAACCGTCAACGGCCTCGAAGTCGGCAAACACGACAAAGAGCGCGACCCGCACTCCTGGCGCAAGAAGATCAAGGCCATGGAGAACAGTGCGGCTGGCGACAAGACCGCTGTGTCTGGAATGCGAAACTTGCGCGGCTTCATGGCATCTGGATCTGGATCTGGACCTGGATCAGGACCTGTGACTACAACCCTACCCGTTCGCGTGCAGACGGAGCCAACCGAGGAGACCAGCACGAGCGGCACCAACACCGGCACTGGAACAGGAACCGGAAGCAAGAGCGGCACCAGTCTGTCCCGCAAGCGCAGCAAAGTCATCAGCATCAGCAGCGGCGAAGAAGAAGAGGAAGAGGAGATCCGGAAGCACACGAAGATCATCGAGCCTTCGTCCGCTACCGAGCGCAAGAAGAACAACCCCACAATTCGCATCGCTACACATAGCTGAGGGTTGGGCATGCATGCATGGATTGGCGTGGCGTTGCGTTGCATACGAAGAAGAAGAGATAAGATGAGGGAAATGTAACGAAGTGAAGCAAACCGGACCGACCGACCGAACAAACTGGCATCGGTGGGCATGCATGCATGCAATACCCCCCATAGCTCGACACATAACACATTATAGATTATCAGTGATTGGGTTGTGCTACGAAGATGCTGTGGACCGAATTAGGAAAGGTGGCTGGAATCTTCTTGCTTCGCACACCGGTCGGTTCGGATGCCATGGAGCAGAAAAGCAAAAGGCCTAAACGGGGAGAAAATGCGAGAGAGGGAGAGATGGTGGATTTGATGCTGTACTGTAGGTAGATGGGCGGACGAGTGGTTGGATAAAGTACCTAGGTATGAAGGCCACCACAGGTCAGGCAGCATGTGCGTGCCTACCTGCCTTACAAGGTACAGCAACATCAGCAGCAAGTAGTAGTAGCAGCAATCTCCCCGAAATAGAAACATAGAAGCAAAATAAGGTACTCTCGACTTGACTTTGCTTTTCAAGAAACATTTTACTCACCTGCACAATCAAGTACTGTGCCAAACTTACTGCCTAACGTCAGTCAGGAGGCTAAAAAGGTATCGACGAAAGGAACAAAATAGGGCTGATGGGATAGGACTTGACTGGCAACAGGAGCGCAATTCGAGCTCGATCAGTGACAACCGAACTCTCCCAGCTCTATAGCTTTTAACAAGTAGACTATTGCAACATTTATAAGTACACGTACACATATACGGCACGCGCAAAGACAACGGTAATAATCTAGTATTACTTTCAAGCGCGGAATAGGTATCTATGTAACCCCCCTCCCCATTTCCCCTGCAGCGTTGCAGTAACCCCCAACATGTGTCGGAAGTATGGACCCGAACGCCATGCCGTATACCGTGTTGATCCCACGCCGATTTCCAAGTCGTGAATGAAATGTCTAGACAAAGTGCTCAATTGATGAGAAAGCGCCCGATCAACCCCTCATACCTGCGAGAAGGAGACCCGCGTACTACGCGTCCGTCCCCATCTCTTCGTCCTGTGTGGCCTCTTGTTTATCCTGGGCCTTGTTCTTGTCTGTGCCTTCGCCGCCTGCCTTCTCGCTGTCGTCGTCCATGTCCACGTCCTTGGAATCTGCCTCGGTGGATGCTGGCGGTTGGGGGCTCTTGCTCGATCGGTCGATGCTCGGCCTGCCGACTGCGCCTTCGATGTCGAGCCCTCCGCTCTGTTTTTGTGGACCGGTGTCTTCCATGCCGATGACCTCGGGGCCCCTGGCATGTGGTGTTTCTTCTTGGCTTTCGACGGTCTCGATAACTGTGTTTGCTTCCTCGGTTTCGCCAATGGTGGTTCTGCTGGGGTGATTTGTCAGAGAGTGGGGGTTGTTGAGTACGATGCCGGCTTCTTGTTCTTGGCGTAGCAGTTCGCCCTGTGTGACTGGCCCTGTTGAGGGAAGAGTCTCGCCATCTGGGTGGGAAGACGCAATCTGGGCCTGTCCGCTTGAAGATGATGAGGGAGACGTGGGCGACGTGGTGGTGGTTGCGCCGTTCCCATTCAACATGGCAACTGTGACTGTCTCAATTCTGCCCGTGCCATGTGGCCCATCAACCATTTGCGTACTCTCAGATACCAGCTCATTCTGCGAGCCTCGGTTCTGGAGCCACGGTATCGGGGAGAGCAGCGCGCCACCAAGCGCTTCATCCGAGCCGAGCGATGGCGTGGATGTGGTGCCATTCAGTAGGCCACCGGTAGTGGGTAGAACGGCTTGGGGGAGGGGGAAGAGCGTGGTCGGACTCGACACGTTGACGACTCGGTCCAATGCGCGCAGATAAGCCGGAAGGAACCTGTATCTCCGCTTTGGTTCGAGTATGAGCTCGGCCAGGCGCTGAATGGTGTACGGAGGCGCGTTTGCGAAGTTCTTGGTGAGTAGGGTGCGTACCGACGAGTAGAAGTTTATGGTCTCCTGAGGGAAGCCTTGCAGGTCCGCATCGGTGGAGAAGGCGGGGACGGCTGGCCGTGGCGGAGTAGCTGGCGGGGCATTTTCCTTGTCTGTGGTAGCCGACTCTTGACTAGAGAGTGCATTTCGAGGGCGTGACGGGGTGTTTGCAGCTGAGGAGGGAGAATCGGCCGGAGAAATAGTCGGCTTGGGAAAGTCGTTTACGATCTAGAAGTAGAGCATTAGAGGTCGGCGCATAGTAGTCAAGTGCATACAAGGGCCACCGACCTGATCCAGTTGGTGCAAAATGTACTGCAGCGTCTCGGGCCATTCTGCGCTGCAATTGACAGTCAGCGCGCATCGCGGGCAGGTTTACGGAGGGGTGCATACGCGTCGAAAGAACCGTCCTCGGCAGCCTTTTGCAGGATCAACTCGGCTGGATGCGCGTCAGTACGAGACTTGTCGCTGTGAGTGCGCGCGGGCAAGCTACCGGCAGGCATGGCTGGGTGCAGGAGCGGGCGGGTTTGCGGGCTGTGACACTCGCCGGCGCGATGATGCGATGCGATGGAAGATTTCCGAGCTCGACGCCGGCAAGCGTGGAGCTCAAGCTTGGTGCGCAGACTGCGCAGACTGCGCCACAGCCAAAATTAACTGCGACAGGCCAATGGCGGCGCGGCTCCAACGGCGTCGTGTGCCCACTGCTAAATAGGCGGGGAGCTGAGCGTTAGTGCTGGCGAGCGCGGCTGTGCGTCGATGTGCGTCGATGTGCTGCTCGTTTGGGCGCGCAGCCAAGGGCCAAGGCGACGAATTTCTTCTTCGGTGGCCTGTTGGCGGCTGTCCCCAGAAAGTCAAAACCCCCTTTGGCTGCCCTCACGCGCTGCCTGCTGGTGCTGCTTGCTGCTCCTGGTTCCACCCCCGACCTCACCTGCACCTGCACCCGCCGTGCGTGCTGGAGAATCGAGATACACCGGAGCGACAGTCCCTCGGTACCCTGATAGCGCGTGCAGAGCGACTTGTTGCCTGTCGCCTGTCGCCTGTCGCCCGTCGCCCGTCGCCCGTCGCCCGTCGCCCGCTCCACAGTGCAGCGGCCGCGCCGTCGTAGCAGCAGCAGCAGAGGCCAAGCAGCCGTCTCCAGCCTTGGGCCGTCAGCACCCTCAGCACCTCCCATCATCAACCACCAGCCTGCCGCCCGTCGCCCGTCGCCCGTCACCCGCTGCTCACCTGTCTGCTGTCTTTTGTTCTATTCTTTGCCCGCTCCACCCACCGCTCCACAGCGCATTATCCATATCTTCGCATCCAGCCCTATCCGCATTGCTGCCCCCGCCCGCCTGTTACGCTGCCCGCCTGCTGTCCTCCCCCAGCCCAGCGTCGCATGTTTCAGAGCCGCGCGCCCACCCCAGCAAGCATATCTCGCGCAGCCCCAACAAGCCGACCACGACATCCACGACGACTTGTCTGGTTTCAGCCGTCCCATCGCGTTGCTGCCATCGTCCCAGCATCCATTCGTTGCCCTACGACCGCTGCACAAACCCGTCCAGCTGCGCGCTCCAGTGCCTCACACTAGTCTCAGTCGCTCCTCGTGACCGGGAACACCACCGACACCGCGCCCCAGTCGTGCTCCTCACCACCGCCCGCGAACCGTCGCACGAACCGTTCGCTCCCTCATAACCCGCCCGCCCCAGCCGCCTCCTCGCGGCTGCCCCGACTGCCAAAATTTCTCATCACGAAGCGCGATCATCCCTCCTCGGAGGCCAGCCCCTCGACCCATACAACTACCAGCCCTACGCCCCGCGCGTTGACACCGCCCCTGGCGGATACCACGAGCGCGAAGGCTTCCCCACCCAGCTGCCCCCGCCTGTTCGACGAGCCCAAAGAATGTACATCCCCAACACAAAGTGGACCTGGGCCTTCACCATCACCTCGGTGGTGCAGGCCGCCGTTGCCCTTACCCTAGAAGCGTACGTCACCCAATATACTATGCCCCGTGGCCGTAGACTGACTTGCTTTTACAGATATGTCTTCGCCCGATTCCAGACTGGCTTGTATGATGATCTTCCCGGCCGCCACCAGGAAACGCGCACCATTCCCACCTACCTTGCCGTGTTCATGTTTGGCTACATCTACCAGCTAATTCTGGTCTACGACGCCTTGCGACTGAAAAACACAATTCAGGTCATTGGCCTGGTCCTTTACAACCTCGGTATCCTCATCTATGCCTCGATTCAATTCGACCAAATTTCGGATGCTGTTGAGGTCCTCCAACGGGACAACCATATTGTACCACACTTTTGGGAAAAGGTCCGGCCTATGCTGATCGCGGAGCCTATCATTATGGCAGGCTTTACTGTCGTCCTCGGCTTTATTGCCTGGAGACTGTACGACGAATTTGCTTGGACGATCTACAAGCACATCAGTGCCGATTTACGCCTCAAGCGGCGGTACTTGACATACCAGGTATGTTGCGCTCCAAGTTCCCATCAGACGTGCAATACTAACTAGTCAGATTTACATCGCCCTTCTCAAGTTCGATTTCTTCTTTTTCCTGGCCTTCACCGTGCAGTTCCTCGTAGTCGTGGACAACACAGACAAGGTCGAAGTCGGCCTCACCTCGGCCGCCCTCATCATTACCTTTATACTGCTCTTTTGCGCCGCCTGGTGGGTCCGCGCCGAATCGTTTGCCGGCATGATAGTCATCATAATCGTCTACTTCATCGCCCTCGCCTACTTTTTGTTCAAGCTTGTGCGCATGTATGCCGCCGACGCAGCGCGCCTCCTCGACTACAAGCCAGCCCGCAAATCGCTTACCAGCTTTGCCGTTCTCACTATTCTGCTTTTACTTGTCACCATCGTGGTTGCCTGCATGTGCACACACAACTTCAACAAGGGCCTGAAGCCACATGTGAACAACAAGACCTTGGGCAGCAACGAAAGCAAGCAATACAACACGGAGATGCCTTCACTCAGCGGGCCGGCGCCATCGAATCGGATGGAAATTGATTAGAGCGTCTAAGTTGTCCCACTCGGCGGATGATGTTTTCTATTTAGAAAAAAATAAGAAACTCCTCTCGATTGCAATTAGCGTGCATCTTTCTGGTCTGGATACGATCAGTATGGCAGGCGTTTTTGGGAGCTAGCGTAGGCATCGAAGGGAGAACTAGGACTTGTATCTGGAGAAGAGTTGGTTTCTACACTGGCTAGACGTCGTCATTGGGTTTATACCATGCTCATTTTCATCTCCTTATTGTCAAAATCGTCCTTGACGAACGGCCTTTGTATACTGTGCGTCCACACGGGCATTTGTCTTCCTAGATACCCTTGCGCCTCGAAGCCAACAGAGCTCTGAGTAACAGGGTCAACTGATATGGATTGATTTCTTGTTTGTCTACCAGAACCTGGATGCAATTTCATGTAAGATCTTGTGTGGGAGCTCGTCTCGGTGACTGTTCGTGTCATGTAGATGACCTCGTATTTGCTTTTGCGGTCCGCAAAAACAACTATAATGATCTACTTATCCGCGCACACCGCCACGTTCACAAAAGTCACGATCCCGATACGAAGGGGTAGGGTCCAAGCTCCCCACGCGGCCAGGGTCCACAGCCCACGACATCATCGCCGCGCTAAGTGGGAGATCGTGCAACCTCTGGGGCTGCCTCACGTTGGCAGCAAACTTTCTTCCCCTACTGCTTTACACTCACCTGCAGCTCATTCACACTTCAATTTTCTGTTGTCTCACGACCAATTGACAGAAAACCGGCATTATGGTCTTGCGCTGGTAAGTGGCCTGTAACGGAGCTATGGACAGAGTGGGGGTCTACAGCTTTGACAGCACCAGTCAAGGAAGGAGAGAAGCTAATCGTGCGGTTGGGCAGGTACCAAGCGAAGCTGAAGAGCGCGCCGCTCTTGACGCAGAGTCTTACTACCGCGGTATGTCTGAACACGCTCTTTCTCTAATCTCTCTCGGTATCCTTATCGCGACTTGGGCTCGAGGATAGCTCTGGGACACCTCGAGGACTCCAGTCTTGAGGGGTCAACTCAGCAAGTGGACCGGGAGCAAAGAAGATATCGGGGACTTGGGAATCGGTAAATGGGTTGCTGATATCGGCATTAGGTGCTTTTCGCAACGGGCGACGGTCTGGCCCAACACGCGGTCGAGAAGAAGGGCCTCAACAACCACGACTTTTCACGTACAGGACGGATGGCTGCATACGGCGGAGGTAAAACCCCCTCTCCTGCAAACCCCCACTCTACACTCCACTCACAAACCATCTCCCAGTAATCTTCGGCCCCGCCGCCACAAAATGGTACTCGTTCCTAGCCAGCCGCGTAACGCTTCGCTCGCAAAACGCCACCATCGCCGCGCGCGTCGCCTGCGACCAGTTCGTCTTCGCGCCCATCAACATGGGCGTCTTCCTCTCGTCCATGGCCTACCTCGAGGGCTCGTCACCGACGGAGCGGCTCAAGAAGGCATATGTGCCCGGCATGACGAAGAACTTCCTCGTGTGGCCGTGGGTGCAGGCGCTGAATTTCAAGTTCGTGCCGCTGGAGCATCGCGTGCTGGTGGTGAATTTCGTGGCGCTGGGTAAGTCGTGGTTTCTGTCTAGTTTTTTTGGTGCTGTGGGGTTGAGCGTGGGATTTGGCTAATATGTGTGTGTTTTTTGTGAATAGGCTGGAATTGCTACCTCAGCTACCTCAACAGCGGCGGTGGTACGGCGGTGCTGCCCGAGACGGAAAAACAGAAGGGCACGAAGGAACTTCCGCCGTCGTAGACGCCTCGCCCCATCGAAACACCCCTTCCTCTCGCCACAACATCATATCTCCTTCGCCTCGAGGCCTCAGAAAGGACGGCAACCCGGGGGCTTATGATCCAACATCAGCTGTTTTGACTACAGAAGCGCCGTCAAGGCCAGCTGAAGAATCTCTTCCCTTCCTTCCCTTCCCCTTTCTCCTTCTCACCCAATTCCGCCAACCCCTCCGACGGAGACACAGCATACGCTAGATACGATACCCTTGCCCGACTGGCTTTTTCACATGTTTCAGTCCATCCCCGCCATCTCCTTTGCTCCTAGGAGCTCGTAGTAGGAAATCGAGCGCGTTATCTAGTCAGTCGATAGGACAAGTTCTATGGCGTAGAGCAAGCAAGCAAGGAATAATGAAGCACCTTGGATTGGCAGTATACTTAGTTCCGTAGATGCTCGCTGAGTTGCATGCACAAATATCTGGATCTTATCTTCAGTTCAAGCAAGGTATGGCGTGTTGTTGTAACAGATCTGCGAGATGCAATTAATTTACCAGTCCGAAGGCTCACCTACCTATCTACCTATCTGTCTACCTGTCTATCTGTCAGACCACACCAGATAGTAGACCTGACACACCATTCGAGACTTCCCCTTCGCCCACCCGTACCCACACCTCAAAGTCCTACTATCTACTCCAAATCAACTCGTTACTGCACTGCCCTTCACTTCACCTAATCCCACTCAACTTAATCCTTATAATTGATGACTTCACACTTCGCTACACCTCACGACGGCAAAACTCACATGTACACATACATACACAATATAACAGTTCAATTAAACCACACACACACACACACACTTCAACCTATGAAGACCAACCCCGTCCCCTCCCTCCCAAACCCCCCCAAAAACCGCTCTCAATCCAAAGCAAACAAAAAACGCCGTCCCAGATGCAGATATTACGCGCACACACTCGGTGATTGATGGGGGGGACAGGGAACTAAGAAGAGAGAGAGAGGCGAGATGGAGATGGAAAGAGAAACCCGCCGAAACAGACTTGGTATCCAGCAGTCGCGCTCAAAGAAAAAGAGAAGCGGAAAAACACTAGACGCACACAGACAGACAGCCCCCTAACAAGCCATTACACACACACACACAAACTCGCTATTTTCCAAAACACGATTGAAGCATCATTCGCTTGTGGCCTTCGTTCTTCCTTCTTGCTCCATCATCGTACAAGCTTCTATCCTCGACACTCTCTGTTGCGTGCGTGGAGAGAGAGAGAGAGAGAGAGAGAGAGAGAGAAGGTTGGGTTGTGCACTAGCAATATCACCCCCTCTCAACCCGCCCCCTTCCTCCGCACCGCCGCACACATCGCACGTGCAGGCCAAAGATGTTCTCACATCTCTCCCCGCCCCGCTAGCCAAATTAATATCACCGATCTTCTCTCCCGCGCTGCCTGCCCATACGTCTAAAAAAGTCCATGACGCGCCTCGACGACCCCGCGCTCCCCTTATTCGCGCCCGAGTCCTCATACGACTGTTCAAACTTCCTGCTCTTCTGCAGCACGGCCGGTTTCTCGCGCTGCTGCTGCCGGTCGGGCGTAGGGAGATCGGTCGAGTATTGGCGGCGAGGCTGAGAGCTCGGGAGCTGGGCTTCTGACGCGTCCGAGTCGTTGGGGTGGTGGCGATATGGTTGGGGCTGCTGTGTGCTTGGGTGCGGTTCTCGCGGGCCGGGAAACTTCTCGTCGCCGATTGGCGGGGCGTAGTCGAATTGGGTTTGGTTGGGAGGCGCCGACGACGGCGGCTGGCGTGGCCGCGAGCTGCCCTCCTGCGGGCCGTCGTAGAAGCCGGGGACGTTGCTTCCCGTGGTGCTCTGACTAGGAGACCGGGATTCTCCACGTCCGTATCCGTTTCCAGGACGAGATGTATTGCGTGAGCGCGGCACGGCGGAAGCGCGGCGGTCGGGTTGTGAATGTGAAGAGGTAGGTGGCGCCGATTCGCGATGGTTGGATGAGAATGTCTTGGATAGGGATGATGGTAGAAGTGAGAAACGCCGCGTAGACTTTCCAGTATTGCCCGACTGATCCGTGTTCTTCCTAGAGAAACCGAAGGATGTCCGTCGACTGGATTCAGTGCTCTGCCGCGGCGCCTCGTCATTAGCAATTGGAAGAGGCATGGACGTAGGAGGGTAACTCTTTTGCGGCTTCTTTTCGTGTGTATACGACGAGTTCTGGGTAGTGCTGGAGTCTCTAGGGTCGTTGTACGAAGGTTGACGACCAGAAAACATAGACGTCATCCTGCCGAGGGTCTCACTAACCGTGTTTGACCGCCTATGACCCTTTGCGTGCCCGCTCTGGGCCTCGGGCTGACTGGACTGCACTCGCTGCGTAATGGGTTGCACGATACTCGGCTCGCCCATCCCGGAGGACTCGGGTTGGGATATCGGTCCTGAGATGGAATATTGCTTGCCCTTGGGTTGCGAGAAACGACCTTCTACATTTGTTTGAGCAACAGTTGCAACTGAGGGTTGCCCATACGAGTTCCCTCTGGATGGCAGTCTCGGGCCTGGGCCTAGTGTACCACCAGTCGAGGGACGGTTTGTGGAAGACGCAGGCATGGTACCAAAAGCTGTGTAATCTGAGACGGAACGTTGAGGGTCTCGTGCCGGTCGTGACGGTGGTGCCATGTTGTTCACCGCAGTAGGGCGACCTTGGCGGGTGTTCGAACTCGATGATTGATAGCCATCCGTAGGAGGAATTTCGGTAGGTCCTTGCTCTTTGACGCGTGACTTGGATGTTCCAGCGGCGGCAGCAGGAGGTGAAGATTCTCCGCGGACCGTCTGCGACTGAGGAGCCACATATTCGACCTGAACAGTCCGGCGCTTGTTATCCCGATTCGACTTCGCCTTCTCGGATGGCTGCTGGTTGAGAGGCTCGCGCTTGGCGGTGAGCCCACCATGCGTAGGAGGTTGCGCGGGATGGGGTTTCCCAGGTTCGCGTACGGAAGCGGATCGGGCAAGTGTTGGAGGAACATCGTAAGGGTCTTCTATTGTTCGGTTAATACATTGAACGACGGGTGATCTACTGCTCAAGATCCGAACTTACTGCTGAGAGCTGTAGCCTTTTGCACATCGTTCGGGGAGGCAGTGCTGGAGGTGATAAAGCTGACTACATGGGCATACTCGCTCAACCAACTGTGCCGGGCCACCTCAAAAAGATCCGCCCGCTTCCGTGGATCTGGCACAAGGATGCGCTTTAAAAGATCCCTCGCGTGAGGCGTGACGTACTCTGGGAAGGTGAGCGGGGTGGATACGATGTACTTGTAGAGGAGGTTGATATTATCGCCTTCGGGGTTGGCTGGGTCATCGTCAAATGGTAGATAGCCGGCTAGCATGGCGTACTGTGAGATTGTCAGAAGCAGTTTCCATAACAAGGTTAGATTGAAGTCTTACCAGAATAACACCGCAACTCCAGACGTCCACTTTGCGGCCTGTGTAGAGGGAGTCACTGACAACCAGTTCTGGAGCAGCGTAACAGGGACTGCCGCAGCTCGTCTGCATCAGATCCCCTCGGCGAGAACCTTCCGTGACCTCCAACCCCATCGACCTCACAAATTCCTTGTTGCCCAGATTGAACTCGATTTCCTCACCTAGCTCATCGCCTGGGTTAAAAGTGTTCGCGAAGCCGAAGTCGGTGATTATGATGTTCCTGTTCCGGTCTAAGAGCAAGTTCTCCAATTTCAAATCTCGGTGCACAATGCCTTTCTTGTGTAAATAGCCCACGCCGGAGATCAACTGGGCGAACAAGCGGCGTGCTGCACCGTCCTTTAGGTACCGGTGATTTAATATGTAGTCGAAAAGCTCTCCTCCAGAAGCATACTCCAGTATTATGCCGATATGGCGTTCCGTTTCCACCATCTCATGTAGTCTGACAATGTTCGGGTGCTCGAGCCCTCGGAGAATTTGGATCTCGCGGTAAATCTTCTGCAAGCGGTTTGCATTCCCTCCCAGAGTCTCTCGTCTGATCAGCTTGATCGCAACTTCAACGTTGCTGTCTTTCTTCCATCCCATCTTGACTTTGCCAAACTCTCCCTCTCCGAGTGTTTGTCCCAAGATGTAGTTACCAAACTTGGACCGCTTTCCCGAGGTTTCTGACTTGGAGTGGTCCTGCCGGCTCTTGCCAGCACCACGGCCACCGTCGTCAACGCCCTCGCTACCCACGAGGGCAAGGCCGGTTATAGGGGTAACATCCGCCCCTGATGACGCAGGAATTGCTTCCGCCTGTCTCGCCTGGGCTCGGGCAATGTCCTCCTGTGGGTCTCCCACTAATATCCGGTTTATTACGGTGCTCTCCTCGCGTGGCAGGCTCGTGCCGGTCGGGGGCTGGCCGACTGCTGAGGCGGATCGGCTGTGAGACGGCTGCGACGGGGACGGTCTGGATCTACTCGCGCCGTCTTTTGTTTTCCGACGAGATTGCGAAGCGCCATTGCTCTCGTCGTGGGAGCCTGGCTGCGATGCGCGGGGCGTGGCCGGGCTGTGATTCCCTGGCGCGGAGGTGGAGGACTGGTTGCGGTGCGACGAGGTGCGTGGCGGGGGCATGGGCGCGGCAGCCATCGACGTGACGGGCTGGCTCATGGCGGGCGATGAGTGTGTCGATGGAGGGAGGGGCTGCGCGCGGGGAGTGGTCAGGGTCGAGTGGGCGGACACGGCGGGAGAATGATAAGGTTGCGGTGTGGTGGGCGTGTTGGGCGACGCGCCATTAGCGGGCCGCGGCGCGGGTCTGCGTGACGAGGCCGGTGAAGCGGCGACGGGCGACTGCTGTGGGTAGTACTGCTCGCGGGCGTGCGGCGATTGTCGGTTTGCTATGGCTGGACCGCTCTGCTGGACGGCGGCCGACGACATGCTCCTGGCACAGGCAGCGGGGGCGGGCGTGACCTGCGGGTGGGCCAGGTGCGAGCACGTTGGACCGGAGGTGCGCGGGAGCGCGATAAAGAGAGGTGGGTGTTCAGGAACCAGGCACCTTGGGGGACGGGGCTGGTGAGTGGTGCGCGGGGAGGAGTCGTACCAGCATCAAGGCCTCGCAGCCAGGACCCGAACCAGAACTTCTGAGAACCACCTGGCAGCTCCGCGGCGGGGGCAAGGCGGCGCTCGGGAGACGCTGGGGCAATCGCGACGGGGCAATTGCGATGGGCTGGCCGCAGAGGGCACGGCGGCTGCTGGTGGAGATGCCGGGGGCGCGAGGAGTGAAGTCTTGCTGGGTCGCGCCTTCTGTCGTCTTCACATGCAGCGCGCGCGGGAGACGGGTGCTGAGGTCAGAGAGGCAGCCTCAGGCAGGCAGGCAGGCAGGCAGGCAGCGCGTGTCAGTCTCGTGCTGGACGGGCTCGCAACAACGGGTGGCCGCGGGCTCTCACAAACGGTAGCGACGGCGAGCGCTGGACTGGACGGCACTGGTGGGCGCTCGACGGGAGTCGTCGTGGAGAGGAGGCTGAGAGGAGCAGGAGGGAGCGCGGCTGGAGGGAGGTGAAGCTGGGGGTGCCGGCAATCTCGCTATGAACCCGTGGGTGGCTTGGGGGGCAGGCGTGCCGGTGCAGGTGCAGGTGCAGGTGCAGGTGCAGGTGTAAAAGGGGACGCAGGTCGACACGGCGCACAACAACAACACAAATTTGCAGATGACTGACCGTCCCGCCGTCGGGCCCTTCCCAGCTGCGTGCGGTGTGCTCGACGCTCGTTGCCAGATCGTGCTCGACCAGCTGCCCGGGCGCGCTCCTGTTGCTCAGACTACCGCTCCCTAGACGCTCTTCCGAGGCTCGCAGCGTCGCCGGCGACTCGCTCGACTCGTTGCGCCGTCGACGGTGCTGCACGGCGGGCTGCGGGCCCCATCTGCCTGCATCTCCTGTTCTGGCCGCCCAGGTCGTGTTCCTGGCTGTTTCAAACACCATGCAACCGCACGCGCCAGGATTGCGCAAATTGCCCTCTTTATGCCATGCGTCCACGGTGCACCGTGGCACGCTGTGCTGCATCTGGATGCTCCCGCGGTTTCGACGGCCATATCAATATCACCGCCGCTAAGCCCTCGAATACACAGTCATCTCCTCATCGCCAGTATGTACTCACACAACCACAATGTCACAGAATCACGGCAGAGCATAGAGCCGCTGCATCGGACACCCCGGAGGACTCGACTGCTGGGCCGCTCAACGGTCCTTGTTGCCAGGTTGTCCAGTTCAACCCTTCGCCCCTTTCTTCGCGCGGGTCCAAGAGCACCACCCGCCGCAAGGACGTCGTCAACAACAACAAAGCTCGTCGCCCACGCCGGCTGAGGGCCGCTTCCTCTGCCCTGGTAGAGAGCCAGCCCTGGCGAGATGGCCCGTATCTACAGTATCAACAACCCGGTCATTCGCCAGTCCTCGACCAGCAAGCATCGCCAACCGTCTGCAAGGGATGAGCCTGTATCGCTGTCTCAACTCGACTCTCCAAACATCGGCAGCGCGCCCAATCAACGCGTCGCGTCGGAACGACATGCATTGCTTCCGAACCGCTCTTCCGTGCACCTGTTTCCGAGGCGGCGTCGGCGAGGACAACAAACACAAGGGTTCCTGTTGAAGTTGTGAACTCCAACATCCATGGGAGTGGCAATCTTTAGAGCACGCGCGCTACGCTTGCCGCTTGCCCTCCGTTTGAGCACTGGGCGACCGAAAGCTCGGAAATTAATCGGGCGCTTGGATCGTTCCTTGTGCAACTGTGGCCCACTTGCCGCAGCATCTGGATTCTGTACGTCCCGAGGACGGGAACTTTTTGAACCCGTGTGTTCACTGCCCGCGCGAACAGTTCGAATTCTAGTGAGTGCCTTAACGTCACTCAATCACATCACTCTTGTCAAGGCACCCTATTCTGCTCTATGAACATATCTGGATTTGTTTCTCTGTTACGTGGGTTTCCCTGTGTACTAGTCTATCCATGGCTTCAACTTGTTTCAATGAAACACAAGATCAGATCTTGATCTCACTCGGAAGACCAACCTCAAGGATGTCCACGCCCTTCTTCAGCTCACTCTTACTCGGCATCTTGCCCCTCCTCATCAGTTCGGCACTCTGCGTCATGTACGGGTCCTTCATCATGGAAGCTACGGCCACAACCGTCTCGCCCTGTGTGTAGTACGCAACAAATGATGGCTTTTCGGTATCACCCGAAATGACCACATCGTCGTAACCACCCACTGTGTTGCCACAATACCGTAGCTGCGCTCCGAGGGCGCTCCAGAATACAGGAATGAAGGCCTTGGGCTTGCTTCCTGGCTCATTGATAGACCGGGCAACCGAACGGCCAGCGTTTTGGGCCACGTTCCAATGTTCGATTCGGATGGGCTTGCCGTTGCCGCCTGGTCCATGATAGGGGTAAGTCGCAATGTCGCCGATGGCGTATACGTCTTTGAGGCCTTCCACTTCGAATGCCTCGTTAGTACGCACTGAGCCATCCTTCTCCAGCTTGATAGACTGGTTGTCTTTCAGGTATTCGGTAGCCGGCGCAACACCCACCCCCTCAATGACCAAATCGGCTTCTAGCGTAGTACCGTCTTTAAGCTGCACGGCTCCCACCTTGGATGAGTCGGTCTTGGAAGGTATCGCTTTCTCGACACTGCCTCCCATATAGAACTTCACTCCGTTCTTCTCCAACAATCCGCGGAAGATTTTTCCAATCTGTTTTCCCATCACACCCTCGATGGGCTCTAGGAGGTGGTTAGCAGTGGCCGGGGTTGTAAAGATCGGGTAGATGCCTACCCGACTCCATGCCAATGATAGACACCTCGTTATCCTTGCCAGCAAGGCAGTTTCCCACCTCCATACCAATGAAGGAGCTACCAACCACGACAATCTTCTTTTTGTTGTCACCTACGGCCTTCAAGATGTTCTCAGCATCCGGAATGCTCCTCAAGACAAACACGTTTGCAAGATCACCTTTCAGACCCTCGATTGGTAGCCAACGCGGTGTCCCGCCCGTAGCCAGTACCAACTTTGCGTAGTCGTATGTCTTCCCAGATTTCGTTGACACTTTCTTAGCAGAGAAATCGACCGCTTCTACCTCGTCTTGTACGATTTCGATGGATGCATCCTTGTAGAACTCCGGCTGCCGCCACGCGACCTTCGAGATGTCGGCCATGAGGGCTTTCGAAAGCTTGGTACGGTCGAATGGCCGGAAGCCTTCTTTCGACAGGACAGTTATCTGGCCTGTGTATCCTCCTCCGCGTAGGCCTTCGATTGCGCCCAGGGTGCCAGAGCCACTAGTCAAACGGGTTAGCGTCTCGGTATAACGTGTACAAAGGGGAGTACATCAGCATATAACGTACCCTCCGATGACGAGCACTTTCTCCTGGCTCACTGAGGAGCATTTGACGTTCAAGGGTCTCTTGTTAGCCTTAATGGTAGCCTCTTCAGCCTTGACAAACACCGCTCCGTCTCTCTCGAAGACCTGGTACTTGGATATCGAGTCCAAGGCCGGTGCATCTTCAACATCTCCCGTGGACACTTTGAAGCAAGCTACACCACGAGTTAGACCTTCAGACTGTATGTGATACCAGCAGAACACATACCTCCGTGCCATGGGCAAGTGATTCGTCCATCCGGCGTCAACACTCCATTCTTCAATGGAGCACCGTAGTGCGTACAGTTCGCCGACGTAGCATGCACCTCGTCTTGAACCTTCAGCAAAAGCACCTTTCCGCCCTCAATGCCCTCAACCTCGACCTCTTTCTTCTCTCCGTTCTTGAGGTCCAAGGACGTCACTCCTTTAAGCTTGAATTCAGTCGCCATGTTCCGAATGGTAGTGCTGAATGCAGTCTTGTGGATTGGAGGTTGGAAGTTGGTGTGGAGCTTGAGTGAGGTTCGCAGTGGCCGCAGCAGGCGTAGCGATTGCATGGAAGGAAGAGAGTGGGTAGGAGGGTAGAGGGAGGTATATAGCTGTAGGAACGCTGTGACGACGCGCTGGCAAATGGAGAGGGGCTGACGGGTTGCGTATTTAGGCGCGTTCCTATTGGGCGCAGGGTGATGACGACATGGAAACTTCGGGAGTTGCTTATCGATAAGCTCACCATGAGGAAACCACGACCTCGCCGTGAAGGCCTCACCAATCTTCAATGTGACGACGTGAACGGTAATGGCAACCATAGCCCGTTACAATGGCCTGCTATTGTTCATCTCAAGAACGCACAGCCGAGTGCACAGATAACAGTGACAGACTCGGCCTTGCGTCCGACCTACTCGACCGTCCCACAAACACAACGGTGTCTGTGCAGGGCTTGCGGCCTTCCTTCGCATTAATACTCTCGGCCACAAACGCAGCGATAGACATACCCGGTCTCACAGTTTCATTCTGTCAGCTACGTTCGATCAGGCGTCCCTGGCGAGAGTATACCTCACGATGACCGGACACCAGACGCAAGAGGGTTGTACTCCGCGAGCATACCATCTTCATCGCAAGACGAAGAAGGTGCAGAAGAAGCTAGGAGTCGAGCACATGAATGGGCTGTCGACTCAGGATACTTTGTCTCCCGTATGAGCTGCGTTCGGGTGAGAACTTGGTGTTTGCCAATGCTGTGAAGTTGCGGATATTTGAGTCGCAGGAGAAGAAGCTGGCGCAAAGACTTGCGCTGGCTGTTAGGGATAAGGAAGATCATAGGGGTCTGGTATCCGATCGTTTCTCCGGATCAGAATGCTGTTACCATCGTACCTTCATCTGAACTTCACTCGAATGACTGGATCTCCCGTTCTTGATAGTGATATCATATTTTGTCCCATAGTTAGTTATACGGTAAAGTTGGCCTCGCGTGTTTCCACAAAGCTGTACTTGGAGCCCGATTGACACCGAGTCGATCAGGATGTCCAGAGTTCACGGAACATCCTTCCACGCCTGAGGCTTTTTCTGAGAGGTTCTGAAGCCGGCCCGGCTTAAGGCGGGACAGGTCCGTCGTGCCTGCATGCGCTGGAAGTGAGAAGTTGCGCCTCATGCTCGGACAAGCACGGAGCGAAGTCGGCGGTGACCGTGTCGATTTGGCGTTCGTGGAGAACGAAAGCACGACGCCCACGGGCTGTCAGCCACTCATGCAGAGATTGGAAACGGTGCAAATCGGCCAGATTGTTGAAGGACGTCAGCGCCCAAAAGCGGGGCAGCGGGGTACCTTCAATCTACCTCTGCAGGTCCATATCCACAGAACGGCTACGGAAGCAGTGGGAAGGTGCTGTACAGCTATCTTGACGCCGGCAGACGATAGGAAGCCGCGAATAACTAGGTAATAATTCCCATGTTAAGCGCGTTTTACCAAGGTTGAACTTCATGAACGGTCAACGAACGTGTTTGCAGATTACCAAATGTATTCGACGATCAACTTCGCCCTTTTCGGGCTGTGGGTGATCGCCTCCCGAGCTCCATACTACTTCCCGGTAAGCGTCTGCAGGTATCTAGTCCGCTCAACCTTTTCCACAATGAGAGCTGGAGCGTGTTGGATGGCTCAACAAGGATCTCTTCATGCTGCAGCGGCACACATCAACCACTAACAATGCCGCTTCTGTCCTCAAAGGTGCAGATATCGCACCACTGTTGGGAAGAGCCATGGGTGACACCATGCGTTGAGGTTCTTGGTCGGTTCGCTAATGCACTCTTCCTGGTCTGTTCCTGGACCTTCCGTCATTTCTCTTTTGTCGTTAATTGCGGGGATCGGGAGCTTATCGTGCTGGGGAGCTCCGGTAGCCGCGGCATATGTCGTACTCAGAGCGGAGAGGTATATTTACCATTGCCGCCGCATGGATAGTGGAACCTCAACTTTTGGTCATTTTAACTTTTTAAACATCTTCTTTGCTCTGCGACGGAGTTTCCGCTCGAGGGCAAGCCATTGAGTCACCATGTCCCGCACAAGCTTTCTGCGCGCTGCTTTACTTCTGGCTCATTTCAACACATTGACAAATGGACAGACATCTTCGTTCTCAAGCGAGTCGGGGTCTTTAGCACAACCTTCATCTTCAGCCACCGTTGGGGCAGGGGAATCTAGCGGAACACCAACAAGCTTTCGATCCGTCTTCACCATACCAGCCTCTGCCGACGTAGGCGCAAACGTTATACCCAACATACAAGATCCACAAGCTGTGAATGCTCAAGATATCTGCCCAGGGTACAAAGCATCACAGGTCCAAGAAGATGAACGAGGGGTAACTGCGGTGCTAATGCTCGCCGGGAAGCCTTGCAATGTCTATGGCAATGACATTGAGGTGCTGGATTTGAAAGTCGAGTACCAGGCTTCGAACCGACTAGCTATAAACATCAACCCCGCGAATCTCGTACGTGAACAATTCCTCCACAAGTCAGTTTGGGATTTGATAGGAAAGGCTGACAAAGCTAGGACTCGTCCAATGCTTCATATTATGTTGTTCCCGAAGATCTCATTCCACGTCCGAAGTCAGACTCGGCATACGAAGGCAGTGACCTCAAATTTGATTGTAAGAATCCACCCGGATAATTTAACCGAGGTCCTGCGCGGCTAACTCGACGGATAGGGCACAATGAGCCTTCGTTTTGGTTCAAAGTGACTCGTCGCTCAAACGGTGACATCATATTCACGACCGAGAACACACATCTTGTCTACGAAGACCAATTCATCGAATTCGCGTCCCGTCTACCGACAGACTACAACCTTTCTGGGCTTGGGGAGCGTATTCACGGTTTGAGACTGAACAATAACTTTACAGCTACCATCTACGCTGCAGACGTTGGCGATCCGATTGACCGAAACTTATACGGAAGTCACCCATTTTATCTTGATACAAGATACTTCGAAGCCGGTACAAATGGCACAAGGAAACTCGTCAAGAACTCGGATATTTACGAGCGGGGTTCTAGCTACAGGAGGGATAATAGCACAGGTGGTTCAAGATATAAGAGTTATTCTCACGGTGTGTACCTCCGGAACTTGCATGGGATGGAAGTTTCTTTGAAGCCCGAGAGCCTCACCTGGCGAGTTCTGGGAGGGAATATCGATTTGTTCTTCTTCGACGGCCCAACCCAGGCAGAGGTTACCAAACAATATCAGGTGTCAGCTATCGGACTGCCTGCTATGCAGAGCTATTGGACATTTGGCTACCACCAGTGTCGATGGGGATATCGTAATTGGTCAGAAACGAGAGAGATCGTTGACACAATGAGGGCATTCGATATCCCGTTAGGTATATTTTGCTCTTAGATGTCTTATAGCTACACTAACTTTGCTACAGAGACTATATGGTTGGACATCGATTATATGGATCAGTAAGTTGATGAGTCTACAGTAGTGCTCTTAGAGTTAACCAGCTTGAAAGGTATCGCGACTTTACTCTGGATCCCGTCACTTTCCCACCTTCAGGTGTCAAGGAGTTCTTTGACTATCTGCACGGCAACAACCAACATTTCGTACCCATTGTAGATGCCGCAATATATATCCCGAACCCCAATAATGCTAGCGATGCATATGATACATACGCCCGAGGCAATGCATCAGGCGTATTCTTGTCGAACTCCGATGGCAGTCAATACATTGGCGCAGTTTGGCCTGGTTATACTGTATTTCCGGATTGGCTGTCGACTTCAGGTGTTTCATGGTGGGCCAACGAGATGTGAGTAGTCCTGCTTTTCTTGATCTTCGAAGTGTTAATCTCTGTAGGGTCGAGTGGTATAAAGAAGTTCCCTACTCTGGCTTCTGGGTCGATATGACCGAGGTCTCATCCTTCTGTGTTGGGTCTTGTGGTACTGGAAACGTCACTATGAACCCTGTTCATCCACCTTTCGCGCTTCCTGGCGAAGAAGGAAACAAGATTTACGAGTTTCCAGAAGGGTTTAACATAACCAATGCGACTGAAGCCGCCTCTGCGTCCTCCGCCTCGGCAAGTCAAGCTTCCAAGACCATCACCACGGACACGCCGTCTTCCACGAGTTATTTCAGAACAACACCAACACCAGGACAGAGGAACGTAAACCATCCTCCGTATGCCATAAACAATGTACAGGGAGACTTGGCAGTGCATGCAGTTAGTCCCAATGCGACACACGCCAATGGCGTAGAGGAGTATGATGTACACAACATCTGGGGGCAAGTCAGCATCGTCACTTCAAATTTAGGTTTTATTAACAGTTTTCAGTCATCAAATCATCAATGCAACTTACCAAGGCCTGCTTTCAGTCTTCCCTGGTAAGAGACCATTCATCATCGGAAGATCGACCTTTGCTGGTTCCGGGAAGTGGGCCGGCCACTGGGGTGGTGATAATGCATCTAAGTGGTTAGTACTCCCAGTGCCAGTTGTTGCAGAAGCTGATTGAGCATAGGTATTACATGTACTTCTCCATTCCTCAAGCTCTTTCCTTCTCTTTGTTTGGCATTCCCATGTTCGGAGTGGACACTTGGTAAGTATCCATGCCAAACTTAACCTAAATCTCATCTAACAATAATTTCAGCGGCTTCAATGGTAACACAGACTCCGAACTCTGTAGCCGATGGATGCAACTTAGCGCCTTCTTCCCCTTCTACCGCAACCACAACACACTCTCCGCGCTCTCTCAAGAGCCATTCCGATGGTCCAGCGTCGCCGAAGCTTCCAGGACTGCCATGCACATTCGATACTCCCTACTTCCCTACATGTACACGCTCTTCCACGAAGCCCACACCACCGGATCCACCGTCATGCGTGCTCTTGCATGGGAATTCCCGAACGAGCCTCAGCTTGCAGGCGTCGATAACCAGTTCCTACTCGGCCCGAGCATTCTAGTCACGCCCGTGTTAGAACCACAAGTCGACACTGTAAAAGGTGTGTTCCCCGGCGTCGTAGACGGAACATCCTGGTACGACTGGTACACCGGCGAGCGCGTAAAAGCGCAAGCAGGCGTCAACACGAGCATCCCCGCCCCTCTGGGCCACATCCCCGTCTTCATCCGCGGCGGCTCCGTCCTCCCAACCCAAGAACCAGGCTACACGACCACCGAATCCCGCAACAACCCCTGGGGCCTCATCGTCGCACTCTCCGACAACGGTGACGCATCCGGATCTCTCTACGTCGATGACGGCGAGAGCATAGAGCCAGCAGCGACCTTGAACATCCAGTTCGAAGCCTCGAATGGTAAGCTGGAGGTAGATGTGCACGGCGAATACAATGATACGAATGCGTTGGGGAATGTCACGATTTTGGGGGTTTGGGATGGCGTGGCGGAGGTGAAGTTGAATGGGGAGAGCGTGGATGCGAGGAAGGTGTATAATGAGGAGAGTGGTGTGTTGGAGGTGTCGGGGTTGAATGAGTTGACGAGTGGGGGCGCGTGGAAGGGGAGTTGGACGTTAAGTTGGGAGTAGTTAAGGGGTTGCTGATGGATGGGTAAGCAAAGGGTGGTTTCGGTTTGTGAAATAGATAGCTCGTACTGAAGAGGCAGATAACATTCAGTTCTTACGAAGGCTGTGCATTAACATCAACCTAAATTGCGATAACCCGACGGTAGTACGAGATATTTCCGGAAACGGTTAGTTCGAGACTCATTACGGCTACGGAATATGTTTTGGCAATAGCTAGTCACTCGGTATGTCAAACGTGAGAATGGGTAGCTATATAATAACGCCCCTTCTACGAAAGGCGGTGTCGTGCCGAGTTCTTTGCAATACCAAGTTCTGATGCTTGTAGATGGGCAGTTATAGTTCTGTCAAAAGCTTTATTGCCTGGCCACTACCTCCTCTTGAATCCTGTAATCGTCGTAATCGGTTATCCTGAATCTGGTCTGCCCTTCAACTGACGGCGCTCACGCCAGTCTTAACCCATACTTGAGTGCAGCTATCTCATTCCAGATCCGCTCCAATAGGCGAGTGCGTAAGTTGCGATTGCGAGGGGTTTCTAGGGGCGAAAAGTTTCCCCGAAGTGGTCGATGTTCGTCTACGTCGGACCTGAATCGTGGACGCTGCTCCACAGTTCTTTTTAGACGCTTCATGTTGACAGTATAAATGCCACTTTGTTTAGGAGGGTGTAGTCTAGCTAGTAAGGAGTCGTTAGAGAAGCCTTATCATAATGCTAACGGGTGGCGCGTACTCTAGCAGAGGATCGAGAAATGTACTTGCGATGTTCTGATGCACTTTCCCAGCTGAGAGTTCATCCCTCAGATTGTCCGATGCTTCAATTTAGTCTATGTCGACCGTACTTGACAAACGAACGTAGTTCCTGTCGCCAATTTAGCGAACATCGACGTCAATAGCAGCATTAAATACCTTGGCTCAAATCTGCCCGTTGTTAGTTTAGAAGACTCTTGTTTCACATTCGAGAAACATACCTTAGACAGGCTAATTTCCGCCCTTGTCGAATCGTAGTGACAAGCCATTTGTACCTTATCTCGCGATCCTTGGGATTTCTTGTCCGTTACTTCGACAAGGTGGCTGCTATGAGCTCTAGGGCTCCTTCAATTCCACGGGTGGGTGCGTGGGTTGATATAGCTTTAGAAAGTTCAATTTAAGGAGAAAAGGGGCGATCAGAATGTAGAATTAAATGTGCTGACAACCAAGTTCATACAGTTCGTAATTTCGTGCAAAACAGCTAGCTGTTTGCTACATGTCAAGTCCATCCAAGCATTCTCCAGATGAACGATGTCTGCTTGTTCTCGCGCGCTTCTTTCGCTTTTTGTAGTCGTGCAATGAGTGTCTCGCGAGCATGGCGCCACTCGTTGCCCGGAAACACCCCCTGGAAAACCTCAATTATATCCAAGTTGTCATGGCCCTTTTTCGATACCTGCACATACGGATCTGCCCCGGCATCAAGAAGGGTCATTATAATCTCAAAATTTGCTTCTCTCGAGAAATCGGAGTATTGCGATCGTCGGTGGCAATAGCGCAAGAAGTCGGCCCACACGCGTTCATGGTTTGGATCAGCTCCATGTGAAAGTAGTATACTGATTATCTCGGGGTTCGGATTGGAATCCGGACACAGCAAACGAGAGCCCATCTTGGTCAACGCGATTTGGCCAACACCGTGCGGTCTGAGCGCGTAGTCGAGATATGGAATCCTCCGTTTTTCTCGGACTAGGTTCGGGTTGTGGCTTAGTGTCTCGGTCACATAGTTAACTAGACCCCATGAGACAGCGATAGCGAAGCTTCTACTCCCCTCCACTTCTTTGAGATAAGCATCAATATAAGTTCTTGTTCTGCGCAGAAGCTCAGCTCGGTGGATTATCATTGGTGACTGTGTGGCCAAGATCTCCTCTACTTCGTTGAGAATAGTGACGCAGGAATATTTCAAATGAGAATCAATCTTGAAACAATAGTACATGATCCCGTCGACCAAGGAAAACAGTGATCGATTCAGTCTATAATGGTTTGGTACCGGAGGCATTCTCTTCATCTCAGCTAGGTAAATGTGGCATAATGAAATGGTTGCCTCAAAGTCCTGGCCACATTGTTCCTCGAATTGGGAATTGTGGGCTTGAAGAAAGTCTTTGACTGTACTATGGACGAATTCCACTTTGAGTGGCCGGAAGCTTGGATACCAGATGTCAAACTCAGAAGCAGAACGATTGATTTCAAGGAGATCTCTGCAGCGACTGTTTAGGAGTTTCTCCGACTTCTCTAGGTCTCGCAATGGCTCGTGTCCGTCTACCACAGGGGTGGGGTGACGAAAATCCACGGTATCTCTGAATAGGAGGTCAAGTGCCATGATTGGTATCGGTGTCACTGCCTTCATCGCAACCAGAAACATTCGTGCAGACTGTCGGTGGTGTCGTGGCTCGATCCGGTCAAGTACAGTGGCGAAATAGCTTTCTAGATCTTGTGGCAAGCTTTTGAGTCTCTGTTCCAACATGTAGAGTTGCTCCCCCCCTTTCACATCCCTTAACATGTCGCGTACGACGAGGGTGATCCAAAGCCAGACACCTTGGGACTTCTCCACTATCCGAGAGACAAGGTCGTGGCTCTCTCGCTCTTCCTGAACAAGCTGGCGGAATTTCTCATTTCTGGCGAGTAGCTGGTCCACGTACAGTTGCATGTCTGCTCTAGTGAGCTCTTGCATCGTAATTTTGTAATCCAAGGAACTGAATGCATCCAAAAATGCGTTCCCTGGCCGGCTAGACACGCAAATCTTTATGTTCGGGCACCTCGAGAGTCCCTGAATAAGGGTGACGATCTCCTCTTCGCTATCTTGGTATTGGCCATCTGCTTCGTATTCGTCAAGACCGTCTATGAAGAAGCAATATTTTGCTGAGAAATGCTCGTCTGATCTGAGTGAGATATCCTGTAGTGCTTCGAAAAGCTCGTCGCGAGACCATGGCTCCTGAGGAGAACGAGAACCGAAGAGTTCCAAGATCAATCCTGGAGAGGCGCGCAGGACTTGGTAAAGTAGATTTTGAAGAAGTCCGCTTTGCGACTTCTCCATGCGAGGTCCGGCGTTCCAGAAGAAATGCGATGCCACGATGAGTTTCATAGGGCTAGCCCACTCCTGGAGAGCGATTCGGGTCCTGGAGTGGGTTGAGATATACTTGATAAGCGTGGACTTGCCGCTTCCTGCCTGCAAAATTGTCAAAATAACTCTAGATGCCTTGGCGCAAGATTGTGTAACTTACTTTACCCTTCACCCAATAGATACTATTTTCTTGCTCTAACCAATCGACGAACTTCGAATCGGCACCGTCGAATATCCACTGCAGAGTCTCCTGATGAGCTTTCTTTATCATGTCCTCTCGATGTTTCATCTGATCGTATACCAACCCCTGGAGAATTTGCCTTTGCATGTCCAACTCTCGAGCAGTTCCGGCTAGTGCTGAAAGCCGAGACGATATGTTCTCGATGGCTATTTGTTGGTTTGCCGAAGACTCGGTCCTTTTACTGACCAAGTCCATGATCTCCTGCATCCACTGGTCCAAGTTTACGACTGTGTTGATTTCCATGCGTTTGCTCGTAGCATCTAGATCTTGTATTGCTGAGAGAATTTCGGACTTGCTCTGTCTTGGGTACGTATTAGCTCGCAATCGCCAATGACCAAAGCATCCAACTTACTTTTGAAACATCGAGTTCAGTCTATATCTCATTCGTTGATCCAGGCCCACTAGCCTTTGCTGGAGATCCTCAAGCTCCTTTGCTTTGCTCCCCGCTCTCAAAGTTTGCAACATGCTCATCAACCGACGAAACCGTGAATCTGTTGGAACTTTGAGATCTTCTAGGCACTGTAACATCCTTTTTGCCACAGTTCGACACTCTTCTGCAAGGGTCTGGAGTGCCTGCACATCCTCTGAGAACTGCTGCCACTTGGATGATATAGTCATTGCAAGGACCTCTTCGCTTATGTTTTTGATGTCATTGGAGATAAGTTCGAGCCCCCGAAGCTTGTCTGATGCTCCATCTAGCGAGCTGTAGACCTCATAGCCTTGAGTCAGCAGCTGCGAACCGTAGCTGATGAACCGAGAAACATTCGCTGCGATACCGAGGACTGCGATGGCTTCCGCCATGATGTGTTGGTAGAGGAATCTTCATCAACTGTCGAGGTTGATGAGGGGTCGCATATGAGCCACGTCATCTCGCGCTGCGGTGCTTTTGTGATAGGTATCCCTAGGTATCACGGCAATTGTGAACTTTGTTAGGCGCCGATGCGAGCGTGAACACAGGAAAACCTGCAATGCGTAATACACTTTGACGGAAAAGTTGGTGACAAATGAGCGAAAAGAAGGTCGTCTTAAAATGCAGACCACCACAGTGTCATTGGTGGCTTGTTTGCTTAGTGTAGGAGGAGAGCCATGCCATGGCAAGTTTTACAGATGCTCAAGTCGATTGTTCCTTTCCGTTCCGCTCGTTCCACTCCCGATCAAAAACCTGCAAAGTTCGTTGTGCACTTGGCACCACATCAAGTGCCTTCACGCTAACCCTCTCTTTCGTACACAGCATGAACACTGCTGCTTCTGCCACATCATCCGCAACCAATGGCTCGTAGCCTTGTATGAAACTCTCGTATTTGGCTTTATCGTAGCCGACTCTGTGGCCAGCGTTAGCATCATCTGATACCGTAGCAATACGCTATACAGAGTCACGCACCTTAACTCATGGAAGTTCGTCGCAACGACCCCTGGCCTTAGCGCCAGCACCTTGATATTGGTACCCACCAGCTCAGACCTCAATACGTTGGTAAAGGCCTCCTGTGCCGCTTTGCTTGAATGATAGACCGCTTCTCCTGGGAAAGGCGGGACTTCCAACGCTGTAGTGCTCGTTACGTTGAGAATGGTGCCCTTCCCACGTTCTTTCATTTTGCCCTCGTTGAGAACCGCGTACGTTGTGAACATCATCCCGTTGATGTTGGTGCTAGTCATCGTGATGATGTCCTCAATCTTCAAGTCCGGAAATGGCGCGGGTGCTCCTAGGGCAAGTCCCGCATTGTTGATGAGAATGTCTATGTGTCCAGCTTCTTGTACAACGTTGGCTACGGCCTGACTTAACTGTGAATGCTCCCGCACATCCACGGTCGAGACGTAGATAGTAATCGAATCGCTGGAAATGTCGCGAAGCTCTTCAGTGAGAACGTTAAGCTTATCGCTGGAGCGCGCAAAGAGGATAAGGTTGGCTTGCTCGCGGGCAAGTCGCCTTGCAATAGCGGCGCCGATACCCATAGAGGCGCCTGTTATCAGGACATTTTGGCCTTTCAAAGACATATTGGGATGCTTCAAGTGACAGTTGATTGTTCTTAGGTACCTGCGTAGGAAGTAATCGAACGTGTTGTAGCGATCCGCTAGATTAAGAAACCATGACGTCACAATCAACGGCTCGGAAGGTTATGGTGTTCGCAATCCTTGGCACGTATATTTATGAAATATTTATGTTTGATGTATGTAATCTGTGGGTATATTAGTAGTGGGAACGAAGTAAATGCTAGGGTATACTCACTATTTCTATCTCTGCTAGACAAATCACCAGACACTATCTCTCGTGAAGTCGTGAAGGTCTTCATACGAGAGGGTTCTAAAGGGCCTTTGGCTGCAGCGAACACGTTCGGCCGTTGCAACATAATATCGTCGTGTTAGTTCATGATAATCATTCGCCCAAATCGTTGTCACCAGTTTGCTTTTCATCCATCCCACCTCTGTGCCTCTTGGTCGTAACCGATCAACTTCAAGTCGATGTTCAAGGTTTTGAGCATCATGCCCATGGTGAAAGACTAGTATGTGTTAGTAGTATCCCCGCCAATTTCTTCATGGGGGGTATCCTACATCATCATCCGCACCCTTCGAGCCCTCGTCCGTTTTTTCATTGTCTTTGTCCATATTGAGGTCCGCACAATCATCATACGATTCTTCCACACCATTCCCGTTCTGCCTTGCTTCTTCTCGCTTCTCACGCTCGGCCTCCATATCTTCGCGATCCCATTTCTGGCGCCACTCCTTTTGTTCACGTTCTCTTTCTTTCCATGCCCCTACACCACCCATTCTGTTCACTCTGTCGCGGGTACTAGCAAAGAGCTCTTCGGCTGCAGCCCGACTGGCAGTGCGCCACCGGTCGATCAAGATATTGAGATCGTCGTCTGTTGTGGACGTCGCAAGCGCATGAGCTTGGGATAGGATCTGTATATCGCTGCGAAGGTGTATTATCTCACGAGTGAGGCTCGGTTTCGTAGGTATCTTCTTCTGAAGTGATCGGGATGGAGTCACTGGAGCTGGGCGCGGTGGCAGTGGAAAGGCGGAGCGGGTCGGAGCATGCGTAGGGTTCGTAGCTTTATTCGATTGCGTGGGCGCAGCTGCGACTGTGCTGATGTCTGGCGGATCTGAAGAGGGTGGATCCGAGCCTATGCTGGGCTTCAATGGTGTTCGAAAGGGCGATTTGAAGGGCTTGCGAAGTGTGTTCGTGGCGTCGTTCACACGGCGGCGCTTCGCTTGTGGTGTCGACATGTTCGCTGGTTCACTTGCATTGTGCAGCTAACTCCGTATGCGACGAAAGTCCTGTGCGCGGACCAAGGGTTGGGTTGGAAGGCTCGTCCACGGGTCGAAGTTGACCTCGGGAGGTCCGAGCGCCAAAACGCGAGACCATGTGACGTACTCTCGGCTGGAATTGCCTTATAGGGCGACCATATCAGGAAGAGACAGCTCCCTTATTTGGTGCTGATTCCGACGCTCTTTCCTAGGTAAGCCAGCCCTAAAGGGCTGAGGCCTCGAGAAAGGCTCTACAATTCAATACTTGTGTATGACAAGGTGGGGGATGTGCTCTCGGAATTGAATAACAGTGTAAGCGCGCTCGCCTGCCTTTGTATTGATAGGCACTTGCGGGGGTAATTATTTTAGCGTGCTCATCATCTCATGTAATTGATCGTACCAGACGCTGCTTGATGGTGTGCGGGAAAACAAATTAGAGTGCCATTACGGTTTCCTTAGAGCTTGATAGTTATGTTCATTCGGTCCAACCCAACCGCAACTGCAACAACCATAGCCGTGTACCCTATGAGTACTACCATCGATGCTAGCACGCCCATGTTTAAAGTCGGCATAGTTAAATTGACCAATCCGGTAAGCAGGTTCGAGACAAGGAACACAGCAAGGCCGTTGCGGTTCACAGCGTGAAGGATAGAGCTGGTAGCGTCCCTTGTTCTCCTGGCCTCTTCTTCGTTGCTTTCGGATCTGTATATGCTTGGAAAGCAAACCGTCTCGACCGCACAGCATAGAGTGATCATAGCGGAATTGAAGGACGAGACCCACAGAACGTAGGGTAGATTTGCCATCCGTCGCGAGACACCTAGACGAAGCCCGTAATAACTGATCGAGAAGTAAAATAGAGCCGTCCAGATAAACGAGGACGCAGCAAGTTTTCCCAGGATGGTTCGCTTCATGCGCTCGACAACGGAGGTATCTTTGCGCAGAGGTTGTTGTCGTGGAAGAGTGAAGGAACCAATGGATTGGCCGGCAATGAAGATAGCAAGATACCCGAAGAAAGAAAATATACCCTCGCGGTTTTGGGACAGGAGGTCGTTGCGCTTTGCTGTAAGGATGAAGGCGCCGAGGTTGGTTTTGTCGAGTGCTATTTCGTAGACACTTGCCAATAGACAGGCTAGGACTCCATAAGACGGCACGATGTCGAATGCTGACTGGAGTAGAGCGACAAATGGTGGCAAGAAGCCCAAGGTAAAGAAGAAGTTCCAGTGTACGCCATACTCAGTTACGTGCTCTGCATAATCGAGGCCTTTGACCGAGGCAAGTCGAATAAGTCCCAAGACGAGTAGAGGTAAAGAATGTCTCAATGATGCAACCAAACGCTTAGACAAAGGCTGACGTTTGCCCGTATCTATTTTTAACGAAGACCGCACTGAGACAACACCTGAGGCGAAGACAAACGAACCAACGCCCATATCCATCAGTGACGTTCCCCAGTTTTCGACCTTGGCAAATCGGCGAGGAAACACCCTAAAATCCACAGCGAGAATAGCCACACAGGTTATAACGATCATAGACGCGCGATAATGCGTGATGAACGGTTTGACTGGGAGTGGGTTTGGGGCGGTTTGCTTATCAGTAACGTTGTTCGGCGCAAGGCGAGCGGGGTGTCGTCGCGGGGCCAATGGGTCGGAAGTGAGGAGTATAACTATCGCTGGCAGGAACAAAAGCAGATTGAATAGCCATGGCGAGGACGAGTAGACGGTTGTAGCCAAAAGGACAGCTACGCAGTTCACGAAAAAATCGACTATTGAAGCGGGAATCGTATACGGGGTAAATAGGCGTAACCTCGATTGCATGACGGACCAGAGCAGAATCGCGAGCTGCCAATGATAGAGTTAGCATATGAGTAGTGCATCGGAGTGTATACTGTACAGGCATAGCTAGAGAAACGCTCTGAATATCAGTGACGGAACTACCGGTGTGGCCGGTCACGAACTGGACTTTTCGAGCTTTATAGTCCTTCGCCATGGCGGACAATTTGGGACCTTGATGAGTGGAAGATGTCGCGAAGAACGCGCAGGCGCCGTGAGGCTAAGTCGCGGTTGGTTGTCAGTGCCGGTTTTTGCCAAGCCCGCTACCGGTACCCCTGTTCATGTCCACGGTCTTCCGGCCGGTGGATCCGACTGAACACTTTCACTCCAACTCTTTCACTCCAACTCATCCTGAGCAGACAGACTACTAGCTGGTGAGCACAACGTCTTAATTCGCAGCCGGATCATGAAAAGATTCACCAGAGCATTCTCAGAATCGGCTCGTTGTCGACCTCGAGACATCAACAAGAACATAATCATGATCGATCCATACCTTCCTGTTGGCCCTAGACGTACGGCGCATCGAAAAGACGTGGGAAAAGGGAGATATTACTGTAGAAGATCTTTCATTTGGAATACAGACGATGAAGGCATACTCGTTGCAGGTAACATATTATTTCTCGAACATGATGCAAATCTATCAGTAGTGTCTACATCACCTATAACAAAAGATTGGCGGCGCCTGCGATTAGCTTCGTTTATTTTTTATACCACACCGTAAAACATGTCTTTCCACTTAAATCTGATACTGATAACATTTGGGACTTATTCGTGCATGTACGGCGCTGGTTCTACTTCACTGTCTACCTTTCACTCCAGTTTTAGCCAGGCACTTCGCGGCACTTCGCGGGCACTTGTTGCCCTTCTGCTAACGCTTTCTCTGCATCGTCATCGTCTTCGCTTCTGGTTGTTCTGATGGTTGTTGTGGTTGCTACGGTTGCTGGTTGCTGTGGCTGTCGCGCTCTATCGCGTCAACGCGTCCAGCACAACATAAACTTTTTCTAACCACGCGCCACGTACCGCGCACCACGCACCGCGCACCGCGCACCACATACCACGTACCTCGCTCATCAACCATCCCCATGAACGAGTAGCCGGATACCAAGTTTCGACATGTACCGTTCGCTGGCCAACGTCGACACCGATCCAGAACGTTCCCAGATGAGCTCTACAACACCCGTCAACACGGGCAATGTCAGCAACAGCGATCTGCCTGCAACCATCTCCACCAAATTTCCCCAGGCTATTGCGCGCTCATTGTCTCCCGTGGCTGCCATGTCTCCTGTCGGCGGCTCGCGGATCCCACGGAAGGCAGCTACCCCAAGTTCGCTCCCGAGGCGCCCAGCTCAGGGAAGTCGCCTCAGTACACAGAGGACTAGTATACCTCAATTCAGCGGGGGTTCCAAACATCCAGCAGGCCCACCCACCGAATCAGTAAGTCGTCAGCTAAGTCGCGAGGAAAAGGCTAACGCGTTCCAGACATCAGAGTTAAGCCCACCAAGTCATCGCGACAAGCCTCTACCAAGCCCTCCCTTTGCTCAAATCGTGGATTCTGAGAGCCCTCCCAAGGCGAGTCGTACACTTGTTGATGCTGAGGTTGCGGGAACTCCCACTTCAGAGGAATGGCCAGTTATTCAACCAGAGAATGTCCCCTCAAATGCAGAGAAGGCACCATCCTCCTCCGACTTGCACCCTGGTAGCGGAAAGCAGGACAAGATCTTGCCGAAGCAGACCGTTTCACAGAAGACCTCCAGCGAGAAGGCCCCTCTGATACCATTGAAACATACGCCGACTGAGCGCGATAATATCCAGTCTCCGCCTCCCCAGCCACGATCCTTGTATGCGTCGCTGTCTAGATCTACCGTTCCATCACGAAGTTCGGGTTTATCGCGGTCAGAGACGATCCCTGCTATTTCAACATCACAACACGATGTCATCGATAGCCCACTTGCACACAAGAAAAGCTCACGCGGTTTGAGTGCTGCCACTTCTCGCTCAGGTTCCAATCGAAACTCTGTTCCTGTGGGAAATCAAGGCTTAACATCGGGTATGTCCTGGCGTCTTAAGCCAAGTTCCCCAAGACGGCCAACACACAATGGGACTGCTAAAGTCCTGTCTCAAAGCCGAACTTTCCCCTTGCTGTTGAGTCGTAATATCCCAGCTCGTCGGCTAACCGGTGTTGATCAAGGTCGGACTACATCTGAGTCAGATACTCGCACTCGATCGCTCTCACAGGAAGTCCTGAACGACTCCTCATCCATATGGAGCTTGGCCGCTGGCTCATCTATAGATGAAGATCCAGAGCAGGAGTACGATTCCAGCATCCGGGTAAAGCGCCTCTCTGGTCATTCCTTTGCTTCCGGCCTAGGCCCGATCTTGAGGGTGGCCAGCGACGCAGATTTTGTGATTCTTGGGAGCGGTGATGCCGTACCTGAAGTTCCTCCTTTGCCAGCTACGGTGCCCCACAAAGCCCCCCAGGAGCGATCACTCAGTGCACTTGCTGGTCGGATCTCTCGACAGACGATGAGCAAGTTGTCACTAGGCCTAGGACCTCGGACCGGTACTACTCAGTCTTCCGGATCAATGAAGAGCCCGCCTGTTTCTCCTCGTGTCATTCCTATCAGGTCGATGCAACCACCCAGAAATATTAGCGCGGACGTTGCTGCACAAGACTCCGTAACAGGGCGGTCCTCATCAACTGGTCTTGCGGGTGTTAGCAAGCTTCCATTATCGTACCCGGCTAGCAAGCGGATCTCGTCGGCCCCTTCTCAGATCCCTGCCATTCCGAAAGGTTCTCCGCGCTTCGCCAACAATAAAGACAAGGTTCGTGATCTTCATTATATCCATTTTGTAATACTAACCAACACATAGGGCGCACTTGTTGGCACCTCATCACCAGTTAACCTGATCCCAATGAAGGCTGAACGGGTACTTGGCATCTCCCCTCAGGATAGAGAAAAGAGCGTACTTGATAGGACGAAGAACAGGCTTGGGGACCGCGGCAAGACAAGTCCAACTCTGGGTTATATGGTACGTCAAAACGCTCGCAAAACATCTAACACAGAGGGCTCGCCAACTTCTCGTTCTCTGGGTAGTCCCTCGTTACCCCACTTTCCGGGTAATGCCTCGTTACCCCAATCCCGTAAGGGAAGGGTCTCATCTGGCCTGTCTAGTCTGAGGGTCACCGAAAACGTCGCGTCTGAGAGTCTTGAGAGTGGTACTCACAAAAACAAAACTCAGTCTCCCCCGGTAAAACGAGTCGGTTCGAATACTGCGCCGGTCTCCCCTCGTGTCAATGAGAAGCAAGAGCCGCCTAAGACCACCAAGAAGGATGCTCCCGAGGTTGCTGCAAAGGTAAAGGCCAAGCGCAGCTTCCGCAAGCTCTTCCAGAAGCGAGAAGCTAAACCTACCGAGAAGCCCGCACAACCAAACGAGCCGAAGAGATCCTCCCTGACTGGTAGCGCGCTCGCCAAGCGCTTCAGGTCCGCCAATCCTTCGAAGGGTAACGCATCGAATATGCCTGGACGAGGTCCCGATTCCCGACCAGGTCCCAAGACCGCGATCAGTAAGAGCGGGGAGCATGGCTCCAACATGCGAGCTGGCACCCCATCACCCGAATTGAGGATGCCTAGCCCAACTCCGGAAGTAGCATCGGCGACAGCGGACACGGCGACTGTGGTCAACAACCTCATCGCGCGAGTTGCCGAGCTGCCTGACGAGTCACCAGACCGGCTACGCGGGCTCGAGATTGCAGAGGTGTGTATGACCCTGCACCTGCATACCCTTATGTTGAAGGACCTTGTTCTGACCGTTCGCAAACAGGCTGTCCTCAATTCGGTGGAGATGTACAGGCATGCAAAAATTGCCGCGATGGAGGCCAGGAAGCACGCCCGTCAGGCGGAATTGAGCGTCAAGCAGGCTGGAGTGGTGATTGACAGGCTGTTCAAACTGACTGAGCTTCATCTGGATCCCGAGACGGCACGGCTGATCCGACAGTTGGTCAAGAGTACTGGCTTGATTGAAGAGACTTCGGGTTCTGAGAATACGGTCCTGCCCTCTTCTGGACCTGCCAATTAAGTGCGATAGTGGCAGGAGATGGTGGCTGCAAGGTATGTTACATGCCCGTTTCCCTCACCTAACCAATGAAGCTAACATCAGATTTGAAAGCAGATTTGCCGCTCTCCGTTCATCTAGCACCAATCAGTCAAGGTCTCTTTATCTTATCAATGCTCTTCACAGTTTGTGGAAGCAGCGGTGGTCGTACAAGTGCCAGCTTGTAAGAGCGAAAATGGAATTTCTCCTGTGATATAGAGGAGCTGAACTTTAATGGATGTATGATGGCAACTCGGGGATCTTCAAGGCAGAGTTCCAGCATAATGGAGAAGAGTAATACCTCCCAGGTCGCAAGCCATTGTGTGGCTGTGCCATATAACAAAAACCCCCCCGAGGACGAATACAAAATACACTGCTGTGAATGAGACCAATGCTCAACGGTGATGTCCTAAATATTGTACAGTCAAACCGCCCTACGCCATTTGTGAAAAGTGGAGACCGCAAAGCCCTATCGTATACACCATACCAGGCATTGTCTCAGTAGGCGGACCTGCAGGATAGGCGCTGGTATCTAGTCGTGTTCCAGTCGGATGATTTAGATTTCTCTACATGCCGCCGCCAAACCTGCCACCGCCAGCACCAGCAGCACCACCACCAGCCTGGCTCTGCGCCTCGCCCTGCATCTTCTCGCTGACCTTGACGTTGACCTCGAAGAACTTGGCGACGCATCGGTCTAGGCATACGCTTTCGCCTTTGTTGAGGTCGGGTTCGCGGTAGCTGGTGTCGATGCACTTCTTGCTGCATGATCCGACGAGCCTGTTGAGTGCATTGTATTAGCGTGCAGTCTGCGATACAGGTGGTAGATGTTCAGCAATGGAAAGCTGAAGGGGTGGCGTACCGTGTGTACATATCCGACACCATGTCGACCTCAGCCTCTGCTTGTGCAATCTTCTGCTCCGAGGACATCTGAGGTTGGCGGCCGAAGAGGAACGACATGTTGAGTATTGGGCGCACGAAGCTCTGGGGAGAGGCGGGTTACAGGTGGCTGGAGGGTATAGGTAGAGTCCTAGCGTATGACTGGCGAGCAACGGTCGTGGATTGTGAAGGCGTGATGGAGTCGCTGTTGCGTATTTGTTGAAGTTGCGGCTCGACGAGTGACGATGCCCAGGTCTACGGGTAGGAAGAAAATCGGAGCTTGGGCCTCCACACAGTCTGTGCTTTGTCCGGTGCCTCTTGAGATCCCACGAACTTCTCTCACCCCTCTCTATCACTCCTTTACACTCCTCTATCACCTAGTGTACCATGCCCATCCTCTTTCGCACGACTACGGATTTTCCGGGCGCTCGCTGTCTCGGTCAAGCATGAACTTGCCGTTGGACGATGACCGGTTTAGCAATGCCTGCTTATCCGCCGTACTGCATATAACCTCTGCTAGATATATGCGCCTCTCATCGGCTTCTCAGCACGTGGAATCTGCCCGCCAAGTGCACCCCTCATCTCGTTACCGCGATCGGTTACAGTTGGAACTGTTCTCAGAGCATGGGATCTACCTGGACTACCCACGCTTCTCTAACGATTGATACATCTCGCCATCAAGGCCGCCATCGAAATAACTGATCCGGAGATCCAGAAGAAAATGCTTTGTCGTTCGTACTGTCTCAGGACTTCACTTCACCAAATCCATCATGGCAGAATTGGGTCGATAAGCATCTTCTAGAACACCATTCTTTCTAATGCGAAGTCACAATCATCTGCCGCTAGCTCAAGCCAAACTACAACAAGCTTTGCCGGACGGTCGATCAATCTATCATCCGCACCTCGGGTCTGTTACACTCATGTGGATTTTCTGGGGTACGCATAGCAAATCAAGGCAACCGAAGGAGCGCAGCAAGTCAAAGCCAATGACTAGAGTTGGTTCAAATCTGACCCCTGTCCAGCAATATGACGAGTCGTGAATTTCCATGCCTGCGGTTGTTACCTTCGGCACTTTAACCACAACTCCCGGCCAGCACTACAAATTAACAATTCATCAAACAAAACATTTGACCAAATTCCAGCGCTCCAGTTGGTCCTCATTGTCAGACAACCAAGGTAATCCATGAGATTAGGTTCCCATGGAGGCGATGATTAGATTGAAGCTCTTCACAGCCCCACACTCATGATTTAAACTATGTATCGATATATACAACTGTCTGGAAGCCCAGCTTTTGACTTAAGAAGCCTGTGGTCCACTTCAGTATCTTCATACTGACTTCGAATCTTCAGGCAAAAGACTTCACCATGGTTTGGAACACTCTCATCGCCAGTGCGCTTTTGGCGCAATCTGTCTCTGCGCAGAACATGCTTCGTTTTGCCTGCTCTCAGCTCACTGTCGAGCGTGCTGATCCCCTCGTCACCCCTGGACAGAATCCTGCTCCCCACACGCATCAGATCGTGGGAGGAAACTCCTTCAACCTTACGGTAGTGCACACACAGCTCGTAGAGGACCGTCACTGACATAGTACAGATGGAGCCAGGCAAATACGATCCCCCAGCTAAGTCGACGTGCACCTCTTGCACGTATTCGTAAGTGATCCGGCTATATGATATCGATATTCTGCTAACGCTGAGAAGGGAAGACTTCAGCAACTACTGGACTGCTGCTTTGTACTTCAAATCGCCGGAAAACGGCACATTTCAACGCGTGCCCCAATATGCCAATCTGGGACTTCAGCAGGATGGGGGCATGACCGTGTACTATATGCCCTACAGCGCTAAGAACAACAAGATGACAGCGTTCAAGCCCGGCTTCAGAATGATTGCAGGCGACCCCGCCACGAAGAAGAACAACAGAGCTTCCATCTGTCACCGCTGTCTCGGAAATGGTGAGGGCTTTGCTCCATGCGATGCCAAAGACACCGGCGAGCTCCCGACCAAGTACTGCCCCACTGGCATTCGTGCCACCGTCATCTTCCCCTCGTGCTGGGATGGAAAGAATCTGGACTCTCCGGACCACAAGAGCCACGTTGCCTATTCCAACTCTGGTGGTCTCGGTACCCCGAACTGCCCTGCTTCCCACCCTGTTTCTATTCCCCAGGTCATGTACGAGATCATGTGGGACACTGGAAAGTATAAGAACACCGCTTGGTACGGCAACGGAAAGCAGCCCTTTGTCTACAGCTTTGGTGACGGGTAAGTACCCTGGCGAAGGCACAAGGTTACGAGATCACTGACATGGATTATAGAGTTGGGTACGGCCAGCACGGCGACTACCTCTTCGGTTGGAAGGACGACTCCCTGCAGAAGGCCATGGACGCTCTGCCCAGCGGCAAGTGCGCCAACGCCAACTGCAGCGTGCTCAAGGTTCAGTCCGGTGCGGACTCCATGAAGTGCAAGAAGGCCCAACAAGTCGTCGAGGATGTCGGCAAGAGCGGACAGTGGATCAAAGAGCTCCCAGGAGGCGCCATGGTTACTTACTAAGTCATGGTCGTAGGCAACTCCGGCTTCAAGCACTGGTATTGTGCCGAACGGTAACCTGTCACCCCTTTCTAAATTCTGTTTTCCGATATCAAAGGTTGGACTGACATTCATGTGTTGGTGATTATGTGGTCCCGACGGCTTGTCTATCTACATGCTACCTTGTTGCCGTACATAACTTTATTCCCGATCGAAATTACATTCTCTTCATGCTACTGACAGCAAATTCGTACACACTCTGAGAGCATCGCTTTGAACCGCCTTGCGTCTGCCACGCTTTCAAGCTGTTGTCGCAGAGCTACGCTTTTGTATAGAGTCTTTCCACGGCGTATCGTTCGAATGCGTTCCAGAAGGTGGATCGGGAAAGTCGAAATAAGCTCTCTCGGCAAATTTTACGCCCCACAAGCCGTTCTAAATTATGTGGGGTTGAGTGCGGGGATTGACCTAGGGGCAGCGCCTTTGTTTTGATATCGTAAGCGCGGCCCTGGTCAGTTGACGTTGCCATTAGGTATACGAAAGAACAGGAGGAATACGAGGAAGAGGATTCAAGAAATCTTTCAGTATCGGATCAGGTACTGTGGGTATCAAGAAAGGTTTCGATCTGGACTCTTTAAGTACCGACCAATCTCCTCAGATTCCGGGTGCTGGACGGGTGAAGATATATTAAACATGCCAGGACATCAAGCACCAAGGTCTAGCGCTTTCGTGATGCGTCCAAGCCGAATACGATATAAAAACATACGCCTACCAAGCGACAAAAGCTCCCGCCGCAGCGCCGAGCACCATCCAATCCATTCCAGCCAAACTCGCAGCACCTGTCCCCTGGGTCGCAGCTCCTGTCTCCACCGCTGTGCCATCCGTCTTTGTCGCTGCCGTACCCGTCTCCTTCGCCGCAGTACCCGTCTCCTTCGCCCTAGCATCTGTCTCCTTCGCGGTGCCGCTTGAACGCGCCGCCTCGCTCCTCAACGAAGCGAAATCTATCGGCAACGGCACGCAAGCCGAATACCCCGAGCAATAGTCGTACCGGCCACAGCACTCTTTTCCACACGGCGTGTGGAACTCTTCCTCTAAACAAGCCTCGGTGGGCGTAGGCAGCGATTCCGGAACCTCGACCGTGCTCGTAGGCGTAGAAGCATAAGATGCGATACTTTCAGAGTTGACAATGACGCCGTCGCACTCCACAAGACAGTTCATCCATTCGGTCCCGCTTGCCCACGCGCTCTCTTCGGGGAATTGCTTCTTTGCGCAGTCCTGTGCACAGGGGTATGATTTGCATGGTATGTCGGCGTTTGCAAATCCAATGAGCCCACCGTACTTTAGCTCCTTCATGGTTTCTGCGGGTGTCCATGAGCCCTTGCCGCCAGAGAGAAAGAACAGCTTGGTGTTTCCAGGACCAATGATGGATTCTCCGACAGTGCCCTTTTCTGGATTGCTGTAGCCCTCAGACGATATCTCATAGTAGAGTCCCGATGGTCCCATCTCAGGCGGAACGGTTACTTTGATAGTACCATCCTGGGCAGGGATGAAATCCGTCAAACTACCTATCGTTTGTGAGTTTCGCGGACGATGATAGCCTTTGGCAAGTTCATGAGTACTCACACATCTTATAGTTGTAGATAGTGCTGAAGATGCCAATTTTCAGATCGGTCGCCTTCATTCCGTCATAGTAATCCCCGACTTCCGTCGCATTAACAATCGTCACCTCCACTTCCTCGCCAGCCGTCACATTCTGGCCTACAATGCTGAGTTCGGCGGCGCAAGCAAACGCCGCAAGTCGCGACACGAATAAAATGAAGCGCATCTTGAGGACGGGAGACTGAACGAGTGACTAGTTGATTAAAGAGTATACGAGGAATTTGGGTATTATTGTAGCAAAAGAGAGCGCGCAAAGCGACAGTAAAACGAGAGACAAGCCGGTGGAAACCCCGAGTGAGGGAGCTCGCCAGGTTATATTCCGGGACACGAGCTCGCAACATGGAAACGACCCACCTAGCACTTTTCCGCTTTAGTTTAATTATATACAGGGCTTGCGATCCTAACGGTATTTTCGGTGTTGTGACCCGCAGACTGTTCGCGCTAGGCACCCGAGCTAGGTCGTTAACTGTTAAAATATCTAGGCGAAAATTTCCGTCTGCGTTAAAACACTACCTCGGCTTCGGCCCTGCGTAACATCACGAAGTGACTTGGAAGTTGGGACATGACTCACAATGTGACTCACGACATCCATCAGTAGGTACCACCTAGTGGCGGCTCTCGCGCGTTCAGTCCTTCCAACCTCGCCTGTCTTCTTGTCAGCGTTCTAGCCACTGTGTTCAAAGTACAGCGCCGCGACTGTTCCATCCCAAAACGTTGGCCACCGCCATGCCTTCAACTCATAGATTTCTCGTTCTCTACAAGTACGCTGGCCGCTTCTGCCTTATCGGGTGATCATAGATCGGGCGAGCCAAGTTTCTGCAACCTCTCGAGAACCATTAGTGCCTTTGTAAGATCGCATTGAAAGTCGATGAGGGTTCGTCAATGGAGTTCATCATTGGTAGCCTGCGTGGTGCCTCTGTGGCTATTTCTGTATCAGGTGTCATATTCGTAGAGCGCGCCCTGTGTTGGTGCCGGAAGTCCTGTACTGGATTGGAATCCGGAGCTTAATTGCCTTCGGGTTGTCCATTGCTGGATCTGTTTGGAGCTCGCCGGCTGTCCGGATTTCACAGCTGCGACCTTCGCAACCTCTTGTTCTACCTTAGCACCAAGCACCTGTGGCGCCATGATGCGGTGCTATGCATTCGCAGTGTAGTAGGATCGGGCAGCGCAAGTGATGCAAGTAGCACAAAGAGGAAAGAGGGTGGGTTGAGTGAGAGGGCGGTTGAGGTCAAGGAACGAGGTTAGGTGGGAGGACTCTTTTCGGACTAGGCCCGATGCCGGGCACATCATCCCGAGGTCGATATCGGCGCTAGACTTCATTCATATCATGAGGCAATTCACGGTTCAATTAATTGATGACTGGGTATGGAGTACATGTTCAGAAGTCGAGAAGGTATTTCCGCTCAGCGATATCAATGGAAATACTTTTGGTCACTATCTCGTCGCCCCACTCTTTTGTGTGTGGGGTAGCGATAATCGAGTACCGTTACCACCTTCCACCTCGCACGGGACCTTGCCTCACTACCACGTCCTCTGACTGCCAGTCCATCCCGTCACGCTTGATCTGAGTCCAGTTCCTCGAAGACCGGCGTAGCGGAAGATTCTTCGCTCCCATCAGACCAGAAAAACCCCCCTTTGATCTCCCAGTCTAGCAAGCTACTTCGTATACGACACAGCGGGTATGTTCATGATCCTCGCAGAACGCCTCGGACCAGAAATAGCCCCTATTGATGTGCTAAGCGCCTTGCCCTTACCCTTGCGCCGGGTACCCTTTGTTGTGCTCTTACGTTGGTCCGGATCGCCCAGATGGCGTTCGTCCCCAACGAAGTCTGCAACTGCTATCTGCTTGGTTTTTTATGTCTGTATCGACGATCTTGAACTGGATCGGAATGTGAATCTTCATCGCCTTCGGGTTCAGACGGCTCTTTCAGTTGAACCCATTTCCCTCCTCTGGCCCCTCTACGTCCACTCTTCGGTTCTCTGGTTATTGGCTGTGCTCGTTGTTCGTCTTGGGGTTCAGCTATAGACGATGCCTCATCCATACTCGATTGGGTTTGATCGATTGCGCTTCGGGTGTCATTCTGAGGCGCGAGATCTAGTGCCTCGTCGTCGGCTTCGGCTGGGGTTGTGGCGACTGCATCCATTTGTACGGTATTGTCCTGTTCGCTATTCTCGGTAATCATTGTGTAGTCAGTATGAGATAATTCGATGGGAGCGATGTAGTTGACGGTATGGGGTGCATCGCCGGGTCGCTGATCCTCTCGTGTCACGTCATCCGCCACCATGCTGTTGCCATCCTGCCTCTTGTCTTGCGTATGCGTCGGGGTTGACAGCGGTTCATGGTCGTCACCATCTCTGTCCGAATCGGAATCGTCCCCAATTGATGATGCATCCGACGCTATAGCCAAAGAGCTATTGTTTGTTGCACTCCCTAGGTGACCAATGCGGTACAGGTTTTGTTCAAGAGCTATTATTGCGATTACTACCCCTACTTTCTTCTTGTGTTGATTAAGGGCATTTTGTTTGCCTATATTGGCCCAGGGAAATTCGTTCGAGTCAAGTTGTCCGATGAATACTCTCCTGGCATCCTTGATCGATTTGTACCAAGGTCGGAAAGTGAGCGTTGCGAGACCCTGCTGTGCTACTCGCCGGATAAACTCTGTGCTTGTTAGTAATTGGCATAATAAGTAGTCTAGCTAGTCTGACTCTTCGTAGACTTGACCCTGGGTTTCTTGACCCTCTCGGCATCCTGCCTGCGACGCTTCTCTTCGCGCTTCCGCTTCGATGCCGCTATTTTCTTCATATTGGTTGATGCCAGGTTTGTCGGGCGTGTCTGGAGTTGGTGTTCGTCTAGCTGGCGAGACGTATACGTCGGCCAACTGGCCGGATGACGTTGGCGTCCGTTGTTGAGGAAGTCGCGACGGGCTGCCGCGGCGACGTTCGAAAATCGCTGCCCACCGACACGACTAATGTTCCCACTCTCTCCACGCTTATACCCCCATTCCCTCTACGCTTCTGCTCTGGATATTCATTGCATTCCCGTATAAATGCTGACGTTGAAATAGGAACGCGTCTCGCGTCTGCCCTGGTTCGTCCGGTCACAAGGCCCTTGTTTGTGTCTACCTCAGACGAGTACTGACGATAGGTAACTGTGTGACTGCCTTTGTTAGCGGAATGGTCTCACGGCCCTCGTTCATGTTTACCAAGAAGGAGCACTGCTCATTGGCGACTGTACTGCAACGGACTGGTCTCACTGCCCTCGTTCATGTCCACCATGAACAGGTACTGCCTGTTAGCAGCTACGTTGATTGCGGAGCGATTGATCTATGTGCAGGCATTAGGACAGTAAGCTAGAGTCTCAGCGAGCATAGTTTTAGTAAGTTGCGACTTTTCCTCTTTCCTGTGCTCCCAGCCTATTCCCTCTATTGCAGACTTTTCATATGCAGTTAGTTAAGTGTCTCTCAGCCAATGTCAAATTCAATAGCAGGACTAGGGAATAGAGAAGCAAATAAGTAAGTAACAAACATTCTCTTACTCTATAGTACATTATCTTCGTTTACCTAAGGAAGAGGATTATGTCGTGTTTACGCGCGAGGGTGAAATTAGCATACAGCTACCTGCTTAGCTTCTGCTAGAATCAGTTAATGCGGCCTCCTTGGAAGTTCGAGCTTGCGCAGACTTCTCACCTACTCGGCCTAAACTAGGATCGCCTGAGGCTCCCTCACTGAAATATTTGAGTATGCAGAAACTTCTTATCTGTTCAGCCCACGCTGAACTGAACGATGCTCTGCCTTCTCTGTTAGCAGCAGCCATCACGTAACACAAGAACAATCTCACCTATGTCATATCTTGTCTTGTTCTGGGAGAGCTGTTTACCAGGCTCTGTTGGAGGGGAGGGTTGCTGGGACGAGCCTGACGTTGAAGACCCTCCAGCTGACGGGAGTTCTAGACACCCACGTCGGGTCGCCGGATGTCTTTCATGGACCGTCATCGCTTGTAAGAGATCTCGCGGGAAAGACACTCCGATATATCCGGACAAGAAGTCTAAGAGTTAGTTGTAGGAAGAAGAGCAGAGAAAATGGATTGGAGAACTCCTGCGCTCAAGTATACCTTAGTGGGGATTTGCCATGGGAAGGGCATCCCCAAAAGATGCAATGTATGTTGTTCGACAAGACACGTTGACGTCTATGTACGCCCACAAAAAAGGGCGGTCTAACGAGCGTTGAACCGTGGTTGCATCATCACGTAATCTCAACCTCCCCATCGATCGTTCTCATCGCTACCTCAAGACATCTCGCCAGCATCGTAACAAAAAGGCGCGTCACAGATTCCGACGCACTGCGCTCACTTTTCCACTCGTTTTCAGTTCCGGTCGCAAGGATTCACTGGTAGCACGATGCCCGCGGAAGGTTGACCCAACGTCACAAAGAATTCTTCTGACTGTGCAAATCATAGTATGCCGCTGGTAATTTCAAACGGGACGTATATGTCACAGTCAGGACACTTCACTAATTTGGCGTTTGGAAATTAGGATGTTTTCAATTGTATCGTTCTCCCTGGGGACATTGGTACTTTCAGTCCTTCCCCTTTCCAAGAAGAGATCTTAAAGATGCAGTGCCCAAACCATATAGTTCCACGAGTAAATCAGAGTAGGTATGCATCATCCCCGTAAATTCGTCGGAACCGAGCCGAGAAGCACCAATTTTGGCGACGGCAACTCCGTAGGCAGGTGAGTTGCACAGTCTTCGTAAAGATCTTTCTGTACTTATTAGTGGACATCATTAACACCGATATGGGGCTATAGTGACTTACTCGGAGCACGTAGCACTAAGACGTAGCTTGCTTGTCGGAGTGATCGTGATAGTCGCATATGTGGGACGCGCCGAATGTGGCCCATTCTGAAGCCCTGAACCGGTTGCCTGGCACACATTCCAATTTCCTAGTTTGTATAACGGTTTCCATCAAGAAATCGTAAGGCACATCACGATATGATGTCCAACCGTAGCGCGCAATGGCTTCGTCGACCAGGAACTTTCGGAGCTTGGATCCTGGCAGCGTGTTCGTGTAGACATAGTGAAGCACACTAGTGACAAAAACACGCTCCTGGCCCATCTTTTGGAACAGTACGTTGATGACCGTATTGCATAGTTCCAGTACACCGCGTGCATCACCGAAAACATAGATCTGGCAGAGAAGGCTATAGCTTAGGGGGATACGTCCGTCGGAGGCAAGGCTAGTATGTAGTTTGTAGGTATAAAGCTAGCGGAAGAAGACCGTAAAGACCTCCGGATTATCCTCGTGTAAGTTGACTGTCCTCGTGGCACCTTCTTCCCAGACTTCTTTCAGTGCCGCGCGAAAGTAGGACGAGTAATCCGTGAGTAATCCGTGGTACGTGTAGAATTTTCGCTGGGTATCCCCAGTGCCCACGACCACAGTGATGATAGGGCCGTAATTGTCTCTTATGTACTGTTAACCGACGAAAACGTCATTGCATGAGAGTGTGTAACATACGGAGAGGGTGGCTCAGAAGCGTGTGGACATTTGGGAACATCGACCAGAGGCTTGACCTTCTTGACCGCCTGTTTGGCGTCGCTGCCTGCATCCGCCATCTCGAGCTCTTGCGGAGGTTGGAGTCGTTGTAGGTTGGGTAAAGTCTGGTGTTTGTGTGAGAGCGGAGATCGGGTAGTTGCATAGTTTCTTGGCTGACTAAGGTAAAGGGCAAAAGAGTCTCAACTCAAAAAGGGCGGTGAAGAGGCCTGTAAAACAGTCTTGACGAGCCATGGTTTTGAGAGTGCGCTCCACATAACGAACCACCCACTCAGCTTACGCCAGAAACAAATGAGGTTTCTTGCTATGAGCTTGCGAAAACTTTCTTGAGTAATCACTCATTCCCGACAAGGACACCTCCGCCACACCAACACTTCCAATGCTCTAGATGGTGTAAGTAATTCTGGCGCGAAGCGAGAGAACTTAATATCTAGGTAGCAAAGCTCGTTGTATTTAGCACACAAGGTAATACATAAATAGAGCAGTTCGAGTGCGAGGGTGTAATCAATGCTGCTCAGTATTGGCAAAGCATTCTGTCATGGCAGTAATGCCGCACAATCAGGGATATTGTGGAAGAGATAGCAGAATCAGAACTAAAGCAGTAGAATTGAGGAGCCCGACGATCGGCAGCCTGTCACTAGCTAGAGTACCATGAGTCGCAATGCGCGTTGTGCTTCCCTCGTTCTACAAATCCTCAAGCATCTGAAGAACCATCTGTTTCCTCGAAGTAATTTTGATCCTCAGGCGTGGGTATTGTGTAATGTCTGGTCGAAGATACCTTGTTCGTTAGTGGACTAAGTATAGTACGCAAGTAGACAGCAACCTTTACCTGTTGCAATGCACACCTACGACACTTTCTTGGGCGCTTCGGCAGAGTGTTTGTGTACATGATATTTATTGCAGAACGTATGCTTCTCCCGAGTGGCATATGCCTCCCGTGACAGGGGCACCCCACCTATGATGATCCTCTGTTCCACAGCGCTTGTTATGAGGTCGAATAGAAAGTCCCTTGGATAGGTGTCGGCCCTGGAGTTGAGCTTTGAGAAACCGAAGAAGTGCAAACCGAAATCCACAAGAAATCGTCGCAAAGCTGCATCCACTGGTGTATCGCGATATGCTTGCTCGATGTTGAAGGCCAGCCACACCCACATCTGGAAGATTTTCGCGAAAACATTGTCGAGTGCAGCGTTAGCAAGCTCAGCAATACCTCTCCGATCGGCGAAGGCATATGTCTTGAAGAGAAGTTCGTATGACAATGGGATATCACCGTTCTTCTTTAACTCGTCTTCTGTCGGTGTGGAGGCATAGTTAAGTCTTTTGGAGAAGAGCCAGTAATGGAATGCATGGAAGACGTCCGGGTGCTCATCCGGCAGATCTACGGAATTGTCTTCCCTTTCTTGCCAACAGTTCTTCAAGGCAGCTCTGAAGTAATCCGAATGATAGGTGAGTAGGCCCTTGTAGACAAAGAAGCTCTTCTTTTCGGTGTCCTTGCCGACCGTGACTTTGACCATAGGCGCCGCGTAAGCTTCGCTGGTTTGGATCAGTTGGTGCTTTAAACTGGGTATTATTTGATCAATTTGAGTCGTTCAGTCATTGCTGACTATGTTGACTACCCATTAATTACAAACGCAACAGAAATGATTCGCAACGATATTAAACTGGGTATAGGGCAATCTGGCGACGTACGGGGGAGGTGCGTTCCTGTTTCGCTGCACGCATTGCGGAAACTGCAGCTTCGGACGCTGCATTTCGGCCATGACGCAATTCCTGAGGAAGGGTAGGGTGTGGAATGGTGCGAGGTGCGAGGTGCGTTTGAAGTAGCCAGTGCCAAATGTGGCGAATAGTTGTTCCGTGCCGTGCGGAGGCAGGCACCGGACAGGAAGTGGCGGTGAGAGGTGAGAGCAACCCAATAGCCTTGTTGTTACCGCCTGACAGAATTCATTGCCGATAAAGACAGGCGTTAGGCGATCCTCTTGACAGTATAGAATATTCCAGTAATAGTTAAATAGTTTACCCCTACCTTCGCAAAGCTCTGTTGCATCTAGCATAATCTATGATGTAAAATTTGCAGACGTAATAGACCGTAGCCACCTAGGTGCAAAGTAGCATCAGAAACCCTAGTCTAGGGTTAGAAGTTTAAATGTATTCGTAGAAATTGTGTGGAGGACCTGTATAAGTCCCTCATACAGCGAGACCGGGGACGAGCTGGTACTTCTGAATGGCAATTGTAGTGCAAGAGAGCGGCCTGCCTCGATTGTGTATGGAACGGTTAGCTTTTTTGCTATGTTAGCTGAGTATATGTTGTCTTATAAGGGATTCACTCACCTGAGGCATCATAGAAGATTTGCAGTCGGCTCTTCGTGGTTGTGATAGGCGCACAGTTGTGATCTCTTCTTTGTGGTCCAGTTGTCCCTCGACACACCTTGGCCTATCGTCACAACTTTGCTTTGGATCTCCTCATGAACGTCGAGGAGGACATCCTTGCGGGCTGCCTCCTTAGATTATTTGATAATCGACCCCACGGCGAAATCAACCACGAGTTTTCGTAATAGGCTACCATCGGTCACACTTGCAGTAGAGGGATCGCCGCTTGGAACTCGCATTTGGCCTGCCTTGCCATGTTGACGAGGCAACGCGAGTTGGGGGTCGAGAGGCAAGTTGCTGTTGATAAACGCCTACGGCTACGATGAAGCGACCAAGCGCGATTCTTCCTAGTGAAATACCAGCCAAACCTTACCTGGCTCGTAACGCTTACATATTAAGCCTGTTATCAGGCAAGCACATGGAATGAAGTGTTTACGTTTGACAGCTGGAAATGCGGAGCAAGAAGAGATGGACTAATTGTTATACGGTACTCTTCTGAATGAGATCACTAACAGCCGTACGCATTCTTCTGACGCCAGAGACTACAGCAAAGAAACTGCCACGCTCAGTGAGGTTTGAAAGGAAAGGCTGCCCTATGGCGTAACTTTTGAAACTTTTGAGTGAGGGAAGACAGCAAGTGCAGACAAGCTAGCGCCACTCCGTTCTTCTTATCCAGATTCGTTTTCGGGACTAAACCACTTTGTCAGTATTCGATTAATCCAGGGTCTTGATGAGGAGCCCAACAATGCAAGGACTTTCTTGTCGAGGTCGTCACATCCATGAACGTGGTACTCTGTGCAAAGATAGCCTCTCTTCCATGTCACCCAGCTGTGAGACTCATCCCGCTCGACATGAACACGCCGAGGCGCCTCATCGGTAGCTAGGAACCGAGCTAGAACGTCGGCTAGGAACTTTGCCGGATAGTACTCGCTCTCGCGCGGAAAGTCTCCAAAGCCCATATTATCAGCGCAGATATCCACCACCAGATCCCGGAGAGTGCAGCCTTGTTCAGTCATGTCGTAGAGCTCTGTGATGAAAGGCATCGGGAAGACCCAGATTTGAACCAACTTCTCGAAGAACGCGTCGATGATGTCGTTTCGGAGCGCGACGATGCGGTACTCTTCAGCGAAAAGGAACACGCGAATGAGCATGAACCAGCCTGGGCTATTGTAGCTCTGGTCGACCGGGACATTAATGGTGTTCGTTGTCATCCAAGTGAAGAAGACCGAGAACACCTCCACGTCAACTTTGTTAAGGACCAGCGAGGAGGACGAGGAAGCCCCATTGTTGTTGATCATGCCAGCGAAGACATTCGAGTGATGACACATGAGGCCATGATAGACGTGAAATCGCTTCTGATCGTTCTTTGGTCCAACTGTCACAGCGGTAAAGTGTCCAAACGCGTCGCTGCTGTCTTGCCGTAAGTCTCGAAACGAGGATCGCAATTGGTCCGTTAAACTTACGGCGCGGCGACCGGCCTGGCCGTGTGCTTGGTCGTACAAGGGATTCTTGGAGTCGATGCGATGGCCGCCATTGTCGATGCGCGGAGGTATGTTGATGAAGGGAAAAAGGTTGAGTGGCGACCTCGAAATTTGAGGACCGGTAACCGCGGCGGGTCGGCAGATATATATTCCGAAGACGAAGTGAATGCGGAGAGGTTGTCATGCGACAGAGATTGAGAGTGCCGTGAAAGAGTGAAAATAATCAAGTCGCCTGTGAAACAATGACTGGACTCAAGCAAACGATCTCGCGTCGATCTCGCGACCGCCGCACTCAAGTTATTGTCGCCGTAGGAGGCATGATGTAGGAGCAGTTGTGAGTCGGAGATCCGATGCTTAGCGGGGGAGTAGTCATAGACAAGAATATACACGATAGTATAGACATGCCCTGCCACATGTGTAACTTATATGTATCCATCAACTAGACCCTCAAAGTACTTTCTCGCAGTGCCAGCATCCAACCCCACAGCGATCCGGCCTTTCACCCAATCACTGTCTTGCATAGCTCTCCCTACTGTACTCTCCAAGACCCGTTGCGAGGCAGCGCTGTTTGGCTGATTCACCACTTCAAGCTTAAGGCGGCCAGTCTCGACCTCTTTCGGTCCAACAACAATTACGTGATTATACTTCTTGCTTTGAGCTTCCGCAATTTTCTTCCCTAAAGAACGCGCTGAGGTATCAACGTCTATAGGAAGATGAATGGTGGAAAGTGGCTGAGGCTTTGCTCTCGCCGTGAAGTCCTGGGGTGAATCAAATGATATCGGTTCTGAATCTGGAGTCCGAAGTCCAGCCAGTACAGCTTGAAGATGAGCGACATGGTCGAGAACCTTGGGATCCTGGTTGAGGGAGAGAATTATTGCTGGTCGCGGCGAGATCCAAAACGGGTATTTCCCGGCATAGTGCTCGATAAGAAGAGCCATGAAACGTTCGAGAGACCCGTAGATGGCGCGGTGCACAATAACAGGTCGGCGGTTTGCAGTGTCTAATGTTTCACCTTCCCGCGGTGGCATGTCTAACTTCAGCTCTTCGGGTGATGCCTGGTATTGCAAGTCAAAGCGTTGCGGAAGCTGGAAGTCGAGCTGTATGGTGGCTGTCTGATGCTCTTTACCGTTCGCATCCTTCAAAATGATGTCAATCTTCGGCCCATAGAAAGCACCATCTCCTTCATTGAGCGCCCACTCTCTCCCACTGTTGCCCAAAGCAGCGGTGAGCTGCTGTTCTGCACGATCCCACTCATCGACTGTTCCAATGAAATGTTCCTCGGGACGAGTGGAGAGCAGCAGCTTGTACGGTCCCAAGCCAAATGTATCGTACACCATCCCCACAAACTTGAGAGTCTGTTCGATCTCGGATAGAATCTGGTCAGGGCGGCAGAAGATATGCGCGTCGTCTTGATGAAACCGTCTCACACGGGTCAGACCGGTCAAGGCACCTGAGATTTCGTTCCGATGAAGCGCGCTGAAATCAGCATAACGTATCGGCAGATCTCTATAGCTCATTATATTATCCTTGAAAAGCAGGCAATGACCTGGGCAGTTCATAGGCTTCAAGCCAAACTCCTCGTCCTGACCCGTTCCTGCATTGTCGGTATGTCCAGTTGTGCCCCGGCCCTGCACACTGAACATATCTTCAGCATAGTTCTCCCAATGTCCAGAGGTTTCCCATAACGACTTCTTGTAGATAGTCGGAGTGATGACTTCTCGAAAGCCGAATTGCGGATACTGCGCACGGAGGAAGGACTGTAGTCTCTGGAAAATGTATGCCCCATTGGGAAGGAGGAGGGGTGATCCAGGGCTGAAGGGTGAGGTTATGAAGAGGTCGTGTGTCTGGGCGAGGATTCGATGGTCCGTAGGAGGCGTAGGAGGGTCGGACGTGGTGGGATTGAGCTGGGCATTCTTGTCCGAGGCTTGCGCCACAAAGTTCACCGACTTCTGTAGTCTCTGAGGCACGGAGCAGGAACAAGATCTGAGAAAGAGCCGAGAATATGGTGGCGCATATCTAGATGTCAATTGACGTCGCCCTGCGCTTTTCACGAGAGAATTAAACGAGCGTGGAAGTGGCATCGAGACGTCTGACATCTTTCAAGCGATGAATCGAAGACGGAGATGCAACAATGTCTTGGCATGGGTTCCAGCCACAGCGCATCAGCCACAACCCCGAGCCCCGAGCCGGAGACTCTAGACTGGAGACTCAACATGACGTCAGAGGACAGCTGCAACTAATATCAGGCAATGAGTTCTTCTTGTTAACCAATATATTCACTATACATATACCACCTACATGATTCTCCCCGATCCCAACCACATGACTTTGGCTGCATCGCCACTTGGACTAGGCAACCACGTCACAGTTGTGCATCAGGGATAGGCAAGTACAACCCCAACCACCTTCAACGCCGGTTATACGAGCGACTTCTGAATTATCTTGAATCTTCCTACCACCCTTGTCCTCATTCATAACCCAACTGTTTGTTTTTGTTTGTGTGTTTGATTTGTCCTGTCCAACACTATTAAGGCGCTTTTTGCTCCATGAGCGCGCGATCGCGAAGATTGGGGGGTAGCCTAGGGGATTCCTGGGGAGATGCAGAGTACTCCTCGGATGCTGACCGCTCTATTTATACTGCCTCGGACCTCTCTGGAGTAGGTAGCGAAAGCGAGTTGGAGGAAGACGAAGATTACACGCAGGAGCGCCCCGACGTAGCCATGCCTCTACCATCCAGGACCACGAGAGCCACGTCAAAAACACCACAAGATACTGCTGTAAACACCCCAACACGCCGTGGGAAACCCCAAACACCTACATCGAGTGGAATGCAGTCAAGAACATCCCATTCGACACCAGAGACTGGGACAGAGTCGCTCGAGCCTAGCCTGGTGATGCCTTCACTATACGACTCGCAAGATGGTTTCCGTCAAGGCTCACCATTGCGGAAATCACAACTTCGAATTCGTAAAACGAGCCAATCATCAATGAAAAGGCGACCAGACAGTACACGCTCCTCTCAACGTATACCAAGCCAGCGAGCACCCACCCGAACGGCCCCTCGTGCAAGCGAAGCAAAAGAGGAACAGCCAGAAGTGAGTCCGTGGTATTACCTGAACATCCTCTTACAACACGTTTTTTGGCCCCTTGTGCGGTACCTCATCGACGTCTTGTCCTACGCCATGGTCCACTTTATGAAGCCCATTCTCGCTACTGCCTTGGTCATCTTCTTGGGAGTTTCTGCTGCTCAGATGACATCGGGATTTCTGGCGAACAAGATCCACACAGCACTGACGCCGCTCTGTTTTGTACCTGGCTCCTCCTACATCCTACCTTTCTGCGCCGCACCTCAGTACGACAGCAACAACGCCAATTTCGAAGAGCTTGTCAATGTGCAAGCTAGCTTTGAAGACATCCTCGACGCCTCCAAAGACTCATTCGCTCTCCCTGCCACTATGAAGAGCTCGGAAATGGCGATTCGCGATCTACGAACACTTGTCAAATGGTCTCGTCTACCTTCGAGAAGTCAGCTAGAAGTCGAATTCGGATCGTTCATTGAGCTAGCTCGCGAGGCATCTGCAGACCTCGCCAAATACAACTCCAAGATCGGTGCTACAATCGACAGAGTCATATCCACCAATTCTTGGACTATGAACGTGCTGGAGGGCCTTGCCGAGAAAGAAACACAAGTAGGCGGCCTCTCGCGTCTACTGGGCACATTCATCACAACCGCTCCAACACTGCAGGAACGCATTTTCGACCAATACATTCTACACGTTGGCAAGAACAAAGAGGATATTGCGGGCTTGATCCAAGCCGCGGAGGCCCTCTTGCAGCTTCTCAACCATCTCGAAGAACGCCTTGACCTCATCGCTGACATCGCAATCCGAGACGACCATTCTATAACCAAGAACCGTGAGGAGCTCCTTTCCCTGCTCTGGACGAAGCTCGGCGGCAATTCGGCCACGCGCAAGGGCTTCGACAAATCATTGACGCTACTCAAACAAGTGAGCATGTACAGGAAAGAAGCTATCAAGCACGTCGGCGAGACGCTTCTCAAGCTTCAGGAGATTTCAGCAGGCCTGGAAACTTTGCGGGATGGTGTCGCCGCGCCGGAGGTTCTTGGCTACAGAGAGGAGGTTCCGTTGACGTACTACCTCGACGTTGTGGAGAAGGGAGTGGAGAGATTGAGAGACGCTAGGGGCGAGTCGTTGAGAGTTGAGGGCGATTCGTACAGGAGGGCTGTCCGCGGCGGCGGCGGCGGCGCTGATGATCGAGGACTGCCCGGGCAGGAAATGCCGATCGTATATGCGAAGAGTTCGGGAAAGAATTAGGGTGGTTTGGCAAGAGAATGGCTTGTATTGAGGCCTAGGTGCACCTTTATTGAGTTTGGATAGTAGTCGCGCAGGTTGTCTTGTGACATCAGAGGCGGAGAAGCTTTTGGTCTGGGTAGTTGGATATTTTCTTTGGGTCCGCCACACATCCTTATATACCCCTCCAACCCCTCCATAGTACATTATTAACCTCACTCTTTTCTCTCTTTGGGTCTTGCAGAACGTGCGCTTGGGCATCAGTACATCTGCACTTCGACCAGACATCTTCTAACCCCTTGACTCTCCAGCCCTTCAAACTCCATCTCATACGCCACACACCCTCTCTTCGCGCACTCTTCGCGGAAACCATCCACGCTCCCCCCAACTCCGAAATACACCCTCTTAGCCGCCACAATCGCCTTCCCGCTCTTGACCCTCTTCATCAGCTCCACCATCGCCTCTGTGAATGCCGTCAGCGACGCAGGACTGTATATCGTCTCCGACCCGATGATGAACGTATTCAGCTCTGGCGCGCTCGGAATCAAGGACAGTAGGTGCGGAACCGGAGCCCAAGACCCCGATATCAGCGTAACGACAATTCCCTGTGCCGTAAGCGCACTCTTGAACGCCGCCAGGATCTCCGGCGAGAGATACAAATCCCCATCCTCAGCCGCCTCATCCGCCAACGGATTGGGATTCTCGTCTGAGAACGGCGCCGCGGTCGCGTCCACGGTCGCCGCCCACGCCAACACCAGATTCGGCACCGTCACCAACCGCAACACGTCCGCATTGTAGTCCGTCAGCGAGAAGTACAGCGGCAGCTTGTTCCGTAGCGCGTACTGCCACAGCAGCAGACTCGGCAGCGCAGTGCCGCAGCCCATCTCCACGACGTGGTTGACGCGGACGAGGTCGTCGAGGTCTTTGCGCGGGCCGCGGTCAAGCAGGTATTTAACGAGGTCGATGCTGCATTCCCACGTCTTGTAGCCGCCTTCGTAGATGTTGGGGAGCAGGTCCAAGGAGTCGTGGGGGTCGAGCCCCGTGAGCGGCGCGGGGTTGCTGTTGTCGTCTTCGGCCATGAGCTGCAGGCGCACGTCGAAGAGGTCGCGGCGGGGGAGGCGCGCGGTGAAGCCTTTGGGGGAGGTGGTGGTGAGGGTTGAGTAGGAGAGTTGGGAGGGGAGGGTGGAGAGCTGGGGAGGTTTAGGTCAGATCGGTGATGGGTTGGGTTCGACATCATTGGGAGAAACGTTGAAGAAGAAACAGAAGGAGTTAATCGCAAAGACGGAAACAAGACGTGAAGAGATAGGATTCAAAACGAGACATCTTACCCACCAATTCATCTAGATCGTGGGTCCTTGCCTCGATTGGCGGGGGCGCATCCCGTGCGTCTCCCACTTCGACCTGCCCCGGATCTTGGACATCGCTCGTATCTTGCTCTATGTCGTCGCCCGAGAACCCAAAGCTGAAGGCCATATTATGCTGTAGAAAGTCTCCCGTTAGAGGGAGGATTGATTGACAGGGCTGCATGACATGTCCCTCTCGGCGTTGAAAAACCTCCTCGGTTAGATCACCACTAAGATAATTCCGATATTATTATTGGATACAGCCCACCTAGCTCCAGCTTGCCGATTGGTGTGTTGAGTGTACTCTTTTAGCTTTCTTATCGATAAGTGATATGCGTCATAGACCCGTACTTGAGTGAATGTCGACTGGCAGCTACTAGTGAACCTCAACCTGGCTTGTGTGGTGCACACAATGAGGGCTTTGTAGTGGTGCTGTGGACCCTTACATGTTATGGTAGTAGGTCCTGTAAGCTCTGGACTGTCAACGACAGAGAGCCTCCATTCGCAATTGGATTGTACAAGCGGACAATATTCATTTTGCTGTAGACATTACCTAATGTGGCCTCAAGCTGAGCGGACAATATTCATCATGCTGGATACATTATCTGATGTGGCCTCAATCTGAGTGGAGCCATCTGTCTCGAGAGCCTCCATAATGGACATTGTCGTATCCTCCATACTCGTCGTGCATTCGTCCCGCACTCGTCCATGACCGCAAGCCAGTGCTGGGCGACACAGCTGCTGCTCTATGTCCTACTGCTGAAGCTAGTGATGTTGGCTTGGAAACATGTCTGTTTCTATAATGTCTCGGGTTGCTATACTTCCCCCAGTCGGCGCTCCCCCTCGATCCTAGCCAACTGAGCCTTGCATGCCTCCACTGTCGCTCTCGGTAGTTCCATCTTGCTCGTGTCAAAGCCTTTGGCCCTCGCCTCCTCCATTAGCTCCTCCCGCTCCACTATCTGCTCCCGCATGTACTTTAGGGTAGCTTCGAGTACGAGAGCCTCGCTTCGTCCTTGGCCTGCCATGCCGGGCACGATGGAAGCGAGTCTGTCATAGCCTGCCCGGATAGCCTCCCGCCGCTTCTTTTCGGAGCGGATGTGATTGTTTTTCTTCTCGGCCTCTGTTAGGCGCGGGCGGTCGTTTCCGTTCTTCGAAGGGCTTTGGGAAGCCATTGGGTGGGTTTAGTGTATCGCGAGGGGGCTCGGAGTCGTGTTGGGCGAAGAAGCTGGTGCGAAAAGGATGTCGATATTGATGTTGATGTCAATGTGTTGCGTGCGGCCCTGAAACGGAGGTCTTGTGAGGGGCAACGATGCGCCCGAAACAAACAGCTCCTTCGGGTGCTGCGTCGATTTAACCCCCGAATCGACCTTGCAGGAGGCGTGCAGGGAGCGCAGGGAGGGGCGTCGCAGCAATCAGCAGCAGCGGGTTGCCTTGTTGCAATCTCAGCGCGAGGGTCAGCAGCGCCCGGGCCCAGGAAACAGCACCAGCACACCTGCGCTCGACGTTGTGTGACGCACCATCGGCGACGCTCCCGCCACCAACGAGCCCCATACCCAACCCCAACGCCGCGCCGCCGTCTGACCGCCGTTGCTGTGGGCCAGCCCTGTCTGCAGACGGCAGCATTTCACGCTCACGACAACGGCCCTCGCCTGCACACGAGCAATACACGAAGCGCAGCAGAAAGAGCGGGATCGCGGCTGTGGGCGTACCGTCAGAGCAGCAGGCGCAACCCCACTATTGACCGCCGTGCTGGGCAGCCGTCACGACTGCCAGCGTTGCTATACGCAGCCCCCTCTGACCTTTGCACCCACCTCCCACCACTGCTGCACCGCAGCAATTGACCCTCGACGCCGCCGTCTGCAATGGACCAGGCCCGCGGCAGCAACCGGCGCCTGAACAACGTCCACGCCCAGGAACGCCTGCAGCGACACGGCTCTGCGTCGTCCCGCAAGGCCAAACACCCCGTCGTCGCCCAAGACGCCTACCTCTATGCCCTCCGCGTAGCCTACCTCTCGTACCTCCTGCAGCCGCGCCAGAAACGCGTCCAGCATGTACCCGCGCCAGCTCGCCCCATCCAGCGGTCGTCGACCTCGGTGACCGATCTCGTCAAGGACTTCTCCCTCATCCGAGACTCGAAGAGCACACGCTTCCCTCATGGATTCATGGCCGAGCTGGACAAGCGGATAACGGGGGTGCTGATTGGTAAAGAGAAGTCGCCCGAGTTCAAGGAGGCATTGGTGAAGCGGACCTTCGCTGTGTTCCTGAACGAGTTCAAGGCACCTCAGTTTCGGAAATCCATGGAGAAGGACAGACGAATCGAGGATCTCCTGCTCATCTTCTTCTCCAACGCTACAAAAGAACTCCAAAAGGGCAAAGCCCCGGGCGACGATAGCTGGAAGCGGCTGGTGGACCGCCACGTCGCGCTTTTCATTCGGCTAATCAGTGCCACTCTGCGAGACCACGACTGGGTACGAGACAGGCCAGAACTGAGTCACCGGCTCACCACCATGGAAAAGAAGCTGCTCTCTGGCGACCAAGACCTAGCTTCCGAAAACCAGCGCAATGGGGGACAAGGGGGTTCGACAGTTGAGGTCGAGGTGCCCCGCACCTACGAGGTCAAAGACATGCCGCTAGTCCTGGTGGTTTCCCGCATATTCGGCATCTCCTATTCAGACGTCCAAGCCGACATCAACAGGTACAAGGCCGTGTGGACTGAGAAAGCCGCGTTGCAGGATCTCAAGACGTATCAGGCCCACCTGAGTCTTATGAGTAAAAAGACCCTAAACAGTGATGATTTTGATCTGGATGATGCGTACGAATCGTGGAAAAACCAAGAGGTCCCTGATTTATCGCAGATGATCTTAGCCATCGTTCAGGCGAACCCTGAGCTAGCGAAGAGCACGCCCGGCGGCTCTATGCCCCAGTTTAGACCAAACGCACCTCTAGAATCGGGTTACGTCGATCGATCGCGGACGATGTCGGACGCATCGGCGCAGAATGCATCTTCATACGTGATAGACCAGCCAGTCGATATGAGTGGCTTGAATATCCGCGATGATTCGGTTGATGACAATGCATCGTATACGTTCATTCCGCCAGACCCACGGAACTATTATCGTGCTGTGCTGAAGGAAGCACTAACGTATGACCTGGCAGATACTGAACTCGAGCCCACTGAAGCGACAAGCGAGAGTCCTTCCATCAAACTACTGTCAAAGCAGTCGGCTGAACTTCTGAATGAGATCGGACTGAGATGGAGGCTACCACAGTTCTCGAGGCTAGTTTTATTTCTGGACGTGATTGGGGAGAAATATCAGGAGCAGGAAATCAGCCTTGACACCCTTGATGCCGCCTTCAATTACGTGAAGGAGCCACCACCAACTGATAAAAAGTCACATCGGATGAGCCAGGCCCAGGCACAAGAATCACTCTTCGATCGCACCAAATGGACCATCGCTGACTATGCCCTAAATCAGCATATTCTGGCTTCTCTGCATGAAGCTCTTCTACGGGAGCTCTTCGAGATCATGCTGCTTGTATTTGACACAAAAGCGCCTCCACTTGGTCCCATCATGTACGTCCTTAATAATCATATCTACGAGGATTCTTTATTCTCAGCTACGCCAGAAGAGCTCGATCGGTTTACAGAACAGTTGCGACAAGGACTACGACACCGAGCAGCCGATGTATACCGTGAACTCCTTGCCAAGCACATACCCGAGACTAAGGAGCAATGGGAGTTCTACCATGTCATCGAACTTGGGCGGGCTGTAGTGAAACTGTGTGAAAGGATTCAGAAGCGCTATCGCAAAAACCCCGAAATCATGGGCGTTAGCCCGATGATGTGTCTCGTCGAGGAGATGTTCCCAGCATATGCTGCAGATGCAAGAGACCTTGTAGCTCGCATCATGGAGGTCGCCCAAGCCAGAGGGGATGAGGTGCCCGTTCAAGACGGATTCGATCTTTACAAAGAGCTTGTAGAGATACGCAGGATTCACACAGATGCGTTACCCAAGCGCAAATTTGGATTCCATATCGAGGGGATGTTGCAGGAGTTCGTGTGGAGGTGGATTGAGATGACTGATACCAGTCTCATTGGTTGGGTGGAAAACGCATTCAAAGCGGATCAGTTCCAGATCGAGTCACAGAATCCAATCCCTGCCGACGATGAGAGGCACAGCATCTCGGTAGTCGATATATTCCGATCGTTCAAGCAAAGTATCGAGCAAATCACTGCTTTGAACTGGGACGATGACCTCCAATATGCCCGCTTCATGACGAGCGTGTCGAAGTCGATCGGTCTCGGCCTGGCCAGATATTGCGAGCTTTTGGAGCAAAAGTTCAGCAAGGAGATGGACCGAATGACGCCCGAACAAGAGGCTGCCGCTCGACAGACGAGACAGGAAAAATGGATATCCATGGCCAAAGACTTCTATACGGGAAAAGAAAAGATCGAGCCGTTCCAGTTTTGGCCTGAAGTGAGTTAATTGCGCGCAATGGACTAATATGTTACTAATAATTACTGTAGTCGCTTGTCAAACTCAACAACGTCGAATATGCAATGCTCCAACTCGACAAGCTCGAGCATGAAATCAATGTTGATGCCTGTGCTGAAGTCATCCAGAAGAACACGGCACCACCTGCACAACGTGTTCGCAAGCCCGATAACTACGTCTTCACCATTAAGATCATTGAAGCCGAAGACCTCAAAGCTTGTGACATCAATGGTCTTAGCGATCCATATGTCGTTCTCGGCGATGAATACCAGAAGCGCCTCGCGAAAACTCGCGTTGTCTACGGGAACCTCAATCCTCGATGGGAAGAAACTATTGATATAACTACCAGTGGTCCTCTCAACATCATCGCGACCATATGGGATTGGGATACTTTAGGCGATCACGACTGTGTTGGCCGGACGTCGCTTAAGCTTGATCCTTCTCATTTTAGAGATTTCATGCCTCGTGAGTACTGGCTGGATCTCGACACTCAAGGGCGACTGCTGTTACGCGTGAGCATGGAAGGCGAACGAGATGACATCCAGTTCTATTTCGGCAAAGCTTTCAGAACCCTGAAGAGGACGGAGCGGGAAATGACTCGGAACATCACAGATAAGGTAAGTCTTTTACGCAATGCGCGCAAATACAGCCACTGACGGTTCATAGCTTTCGAACTTCATTCATCATTGTCTATCGCGCCGAGCACTCAAGGCCATGCTCAATAAGGGCATTACTGTTTCTTCGGTCACATCTTACTTCCGCTCTACCCGCCCACAGTCTGTCGTTCAAGCTCCAACACAGCAAGATGCCACGAATGCTCTCGAGCCCCTATTCGATTACTTCAATGAGAACTTCGCCATCATGAAGCAAACACTAACTGACCCAGCCATGGTCATGGTTATGACGCGTTTATGGAAAGAAGTCCTTTCAACTGTCGAATCCCTTCTCGTCCCGCCTCTTTCCGATAAGCCCTCCCAGCAGAGACCGCTCACTCAGCAGGAGTTGGACATTGTGTTCAAATGGCTGAAGCTTCTCTTTGACTTCTTCCATGCAGCAGACGAAGACGGCAACTCTGATGGTGTACCTCTTGACATCCTCAAATCTCCCAAATACCATGAGCTCCAGAACCTAAATTTCTTCTATTTCGAGACTACGGAGGATTTAATTCGCACATCGGAGTCCATGGCCGCAGCAAACGCTATGCGTCAGCAAGAACAAGCAGCCCGCCTCAACCGCATGTCTGCTCCAGCAGCCATGGGCCACCAATTCGGCGGCGCAGCTGGGCTCCTAGGAATGCCGACCCGCAAGCACAAGACTATCATGCTAAGTCGAAACTTAGGCACGATGAAGAAAGCGAAGGAAGATAAGAGGAAGGATGCCCAGGCTGATCCGAACGACGACATGATATTGAGGATTCTGAGAATGAGACCCGAGGCTGAGAGGTATCTCAAGGATCGCAGCAGGCAAAAGGTACGTCATGGTGATCTTTTTCTCCTTACCGTGATGATGCTAATGTGTCGGTATAGGAACGTTTGGCAGCTGCGCAGGCCGCAGAAATGATTGTTCGCCAAAGCCTAAACTCCGGCGGTAATCGCATGACAGGAACCGGCTTGATTCCGAGACGCTGAACCTTCAGATCCACAACGGCTTTCGCGTTCCTCGCGTGTACTGACTGACCGATGGTCTCACGGCTCGATATCCATCTCTTTTTCACTGCGTTTTCTATCACGAAAGGATACCTCTGCATCATGGTTTATAACTTTCGTTGCTCTTCGCACATCTCAGCAGGTATTCCGGTGGTGGGCTAGGGCTTTCGCGCACGGGTCTATCTATCTAATACTAATGTACGGCGCCATGGAGTTTCACGGGTAACGGCTTTAAGGCGTCCCTTTGGGCGGCTCGGCAGGGCGTAGGGTCGCGCATGAGGAGGGTCCGGGCTCGGAGTGCTTGATCGATCGATCTTATGGCGGGCTAGGCGGGGTTAGTTAGGCAGGTAGATTAATTACGTGGATATGTCAAATTGTAGAACAGAACAGAATGCTACTACCTCTGTGCATGAATTCGTGGCCGCGTTGAGATTGCTTTGGGCGATGCTCTTAGTAGTGTAAGAGATTCTAGCAATACCTAGATAGGCTACTTTTATCTTTACAATGTACTATAGAAAGACCCGTACCTCCCGCAGTGTGAAAAAGCCGATTTGATTCGACATCTCGGCGACCTGGATTCCGCAGCTTGTTCGTTTGAAGATCTTTGAGGTTATAGGGAAGCGGAAACACATCGTGTGAAGAAGAATAAGACTGTGCTAGCGTCTCTGGGGGCACTAGATGCTTATGAATTTTATTGGAACTGGTGTTATTGATAGTTGGGTTTGACCTAATTTTCAGTTGGAGTATGTGGAGAGGGCGCTGTATTCTAGAACGGAGAAGTAGGTAGTAGGAGACGTTGGGACTCTTCCTGCGCGTTGGAGCGGAGCCGAGCCGAGCCGCCCTGCTAGGTAGGTAGGTATAGGGGGCATGTCTGGTCTGGTCTGGATGGATGGCACTAGACTTGATATATGCTGCTTGCTTGTGTGCGTGTTTGCTAAAGCTCCCAAGGAAGAACTTGTTGAAAGCAACTTACGCGAGCTTCGTCTGTTGCCTACTCTACTTACGAGACATTCTCTTACAGGACACAGACACAACATTTAAAGTATTAGAAGAGAAGGATAACAACTCTCTTATCGCGAAAGGGATGTTGTAAAAAGTCTTTGCGGAGCAGGATGGCATAGTTAATGCAAACCAACAGTTAGCATTATATCTTCGATGATGCGACATTACATACCGCTATTCGGATGCGACGTTCGTGTCAAGTGTTAATATGGCATGAGGATGTATGACGGAAAGGTGAAGAGTAAGAAAGGTGGGAAGAAGGGGGAAAGAGGGGCTAGAAAGAAAGGTGTAGGGAACAGAAAGAATAAGTGGAGTATATGATATTGGGATCTGTCTGCGAAGATTTAGATAGTGGTGGGTTTTGGAATGTAGGTAGTAAGGATGGATTGTTAGCTGATGAAGATGGGGACGAAGATGGGGACGAAGATGGGGATGTTGGTGAAGACCAATCTGATCTCCCGCATGTAGGGTATGTCGATAGATAATGCTAATGATCAGGATGAAGATGGAGATAGTGGTCGAGCCTAGTTCTATAGGTTTGATTAAAAACTCTACGCGAATAAATAACCGCACTCTGAAGACTGCATCGGATTGCCCGATATTTCGACAGCCACGGTATACATGCATATGCCATCCATGCATGCATGCGTGCCACCCAGTGCCAAAGCTACTTGTACACACTTTGCTGCCTGCATTAAAACGCCTAACAGCCCCCGATATGCATGCCCGGATATCCAACCTGCCTCAACGCCGACATCCGTCCGTGCGTCCGTCCGCTCGCCGTGAAAGCACATAACCGCCATTATTCTAACTAGTAATACAACGGGCCCGATTCGGGCTTTTTTCCAGGAATATAATTATTGCTAGTACTTCTTCTTCCTTGAAGTCCGATGCACGTCCTGGCCCTTGCGGTTCCTCTTCTGGCGGTCCGTAGGCGGCCGGTACGGCTCCTTGCCGTGTTCCTCGCGGTACCACTCGAGCATGTATTCGTCGACATGTCTGCGCTCCTCATCAAATGCAGCGTCTTCTTCTTCGACTTCGTCTCCGGCGGCGCGCGACGCGGCGCTCGCCGCGTTTGCGGGCGTGGCAGCCGAGCTCTCGCTGAAGTCGACCTGGTCGTCGTGGATCTCGTCGACGATTTCCTTTTGCGCGATCGAGGCCGCGGTGCGGTCTTCCGTGTCTTCGACGGTGCCCATGACGCGGGCGTCGCCGAGGAGACCGGCTTTCTCGCCCAGGACGCGGTCCATGGCCGCGCCGGCTTCGTCGCCAACGGCTACGGCGGCGCCGTCGTCTAGGGCGTCACGGTAGGTCATTTTGTTGAAGGTGTCTGTGGTGAAGTCGCCTTTCTGGATGATGACGTCGTCGAGGAGCCGCTTTTGGTTGCTCTTGCGGAGAATGTTGGCTTCGATGGTGTATTCGGATACGAATTTGTAGATGTGCACGTCTCGCGTTTGGCCAATGCGATGACTCCGGTCTTGACATTGCTTGTCCATGGCGGGGTTCCAGTCCAAATCGTAAAAGATCACAGTGTCTGCGCCCGTTAAGTTGATTCCGAGACCACCAGATCGAGAGGATAAGATGAAGCAAAGAATCCTGGGGTCATTGTTGAATCTGTCGGTCAAAATCTGGCGGCTTTCCACCTTGGTCGCGCCGTCCAAGCGTAGGTATCGATGACCATGGATATTCAGAAACTGTTCTAGAAGGTCTAAAACCTTGGTCATTTGGGTGAATATCAACGCTCGATGGCCGCCCGCTTGTAAGTCTCTAAGTAGTACTGCGAGACGCTGTAACTTTCCGCAGTCGTATTGAAGAAGACGTTTATCAGGGAAAGCGATGGATTGACGCAAGCGGGACTCGTGGAAGGCATCTCGGTTTTGCGCTACTGTGGATGCCCGAATTAGGTTGACGACGGGCCTCGACAAAGTGAGCGGAGCGATCTCCTCTGCCGCAACTGCCGGGGTTACGCAAGTGAACTTGGTAATGATCGTTTCAAGACTTTCAGCACGTTGCTCTAGGGTTGGAACCATGGGCTGGAAAATGGAGATCTGGTTTTGACACCATGTCGAGGCCAGGCCAGGCGTGCGGGGCCCTCTAAAACCCAATACGCCTCTTTTGCCCATCTGGAGCGGCGAAATCGGATCAGTACGCATAGGTCGTAATGACCTAGGCGCAAATGGCAAAGTTGAATGGAAAGGCGCGACATGGAAAGATGGTAGTCGCAGCTTTGATGTGTTCTTCTCTGGCTCCTCTTCCATGTCCTCCTGAGCTCCGAAAATATAATCCTCATAACTCATCGTCAATAGCTCGATTAGAGATTTCCCGTAGATGGGAAGGAACTGCGTCCGAGCCCGAGTTAAGTTGAGACAGAGTTGAAGATGATTTCGCACCGCAGTATTTTCCCGATTAGCCATTGCCGAGAGAGCAGACTGCACAGACGATGTGCCCGAATCGGTTGTTTGTTTGATACGCCGAGTCTGCCGCTCGATGAGGTCCTCCAAGGGACGAGTTGCTCGTATTTGCCGCGCACGTCTAGCATGGAGCTTGGAAGTCTGTTCTTGGCGGACGAACACTAGGTTCAAAGCATCCATATTTACCCGTGAACTTTCAATGCCCTCATGTAACCGTTTGCGAATGAACAGATCTTTAATCTCGTATTCGGCGGCAACGGACTTTGGCATAGCCATTGATGTTACAATGGCTCGTGTTTCGAACAAGTCTGGATGGTTGCAGACTTTTCGGAGAGACATCAAGCAATTGATGATAGACATATAGTTGCCCGAAGAGAGTATTTCTTTAGTCGACGCTCGTCCCATGAAACCATCGTAAAGTTGCCGCTGGCGCTTTGAAAGCTTACAGTACACGACGTGCTCATACTTGCCAGGCATCTGTTTCTCGACGTCTGCTTTCAGCCGCCGAAGTAGATACGGCCGTAAAACTTCATGCAACTTCCTAACAATCTTCTGGGCTTCCACGTCGAGTTGTTGTCGACCTTGATCTAAGATTTGCGATGTTGGGTTTTTCAAAGCCATCGTAAACTCCTCTAGCCCAGCAATCCGACCTTCTCCCGCGAAGCCGGCAGGCATAAGGAAATAGAGCAAAGACCAAAGCTCGTCGAGATTGTTCTGCAGGGGGGTTCCGGTCAAGAGCAGTCGTCGCTCGGTACGAAGGGTAAGCATGGTTTGCCATCTTTGCGATTTGAAGTTCTTGATGTTGTGTGCCTCGTCCAAGACGAGATATTGCCAGGCACGCATCTTGAACGCCGCCGCGTCCTGCAGAATAAGCTGATAGGATGTTATAACGACGTTGTACATATCGCGTCCTGTCGTGCGCCAGCCCGTTCGCTTCCTTTTCCGCTCATTGATGTCACCATAATAGGTCAAGATCTTGAAGCCGGGACACCATTTTTTGAACTCCATCTCCCAGTTGAGTATGACGCTGGTGGGAACAACGACAAGATGCGGTCCCCATTTCTGTCTATAAACAGCTATGTAAGCGAGAAGCGAGATTGTTTGGATAGTTTTGCCAAGACCCATTTCATCGGCGAGGATTCCATTGGTGTCAGAGTCGTATAAGTTCGCCAGCCAATCCAATCCATCATGCTGGTACTCTCGAAGCGTTCCTCGAAGTAGTGACGGAATCTCTGTATGCGCCGGGGCAGATCCATGACGTGACCGATTTCGTGAATCTATTTTTTCAGGATAGATACTTTCATCTGGTTCAGACTCTCTAGCCTCAATCGAAGTTGCTAGCTCTGCAGGTACGGAATCGCCATTGACGTGGCTGCGATCTTCGAATGGTGCGAGCGATTCGCCGTTGAGCTCAGGCATTTCAGTGTCGTCACCTGCTTCCGAATGATGCTCATGCCCATTGACACCATTAGTAGTCGGGGCAGGGGGGTCTGCGAGTCTGTGTTCCATCTCGGATTTCGCTGATTGTTTGATCTTTTCGATCTCACTCGCTCCAAGAAAGCCCATAACACCAATATCTTCACCTTCTTCAGAATCGGAGTCGGATTGTTCAACTTCTTCAGACTCGCCATCACTAGGCCATTCCTCACTACCGGATTGAGAGGCCTTCGAGTCATTCTCTTCGGAGTCTAAAAGTGCATCATCAATTTGATCGAGTTCGACCGTAGCCGGGTCAATGTACTCAGGTTTCTGTTCGTCTTCACCCATCTCATCATCGTGGAAACCGTTAGCTTGGGCGAAAGGATCCTCGGGTAGATTGCTGTGGCCTTCCATTTCGATGTCAGGGTCAAGGCCGGGTTCTGGTGTGCGCTCGTCTTCTTCCGAGTCCTCCGAGTCCTCGCCGCTCCCAGACTTTTCACTCGGAAGGTCTGGCAACTGTTCATACTTTGCCCGTAGTTGCTCGGCTGTTAAGTTGGCATCTTCATCATTGTCGTGATCGCCATCACTGTCCGAGCTCGAGGACATGTTCGCGTCCTGGTCTTCAATCCTAGAAGCATGGGATCCCACACTTCGGAAGTCTTCCTCGTCGCCTTCAGACTCGCGATCATCGCTGACCAACGACGAAGCAGAGTCCACGGCATTCCGGCCGAGGATCTCCTGTGCCTGGTTGAACATGTCGTCCATGGCTTTATGGCCCAGCTGGAGTTGCTCTTCCTCCCACTTGGCCACTCGCTCTTTGTCGATTTCGATTTTGACGTTTGACCAGGAGTCCTTCAGATCTTTCACCAGCTGCTTGTAGCGAAGCATCGCACGGTCGGCCTCGTCTTGTTCAATCTCATCCTGTGTCTTCCTCTTGTATTTGTTTTTCCAGTACTCAAGAGCTTCCCTGGCCACGAGCTTCGCCCTTCTTTTATGCTCGGCATTCTCAGCCTTTAAGAGTTTGTTGAAGTGTAATGCGTGCGTAACAATATGGTCCCAGTGGCGATACCGAGGTGGCGGTTCCTCGGCCGGCTCTGGGGCAAATACGCTGCATTGTGCCTCGCTCAACGCTCCATGTTCGGCAGCATCAACTATCTTCAAGCGACGCTGCGCTTCCTCTTGTGCCTTCTCCTGGGTGACTCTCTGTCCTTCTTCCCCCTCGAGAGGGTCATCGCTCTGTAGCCAGTCCGTAAACGTAGGGAAGTTGGGTGGGGCGGCCGTATGTTGGGGATGGCGGTTAGGAGGATCGGGTTTGCGCAGTCGGAGGCGGAGGCGGGGCGCGGGGCCAGAGGCATTCGCATCGTCTAGAGGGTTATAGACGTCGCTAGACGCATCGTAACCGTTGCCATAATATGACACAGGCGCGATGTGGCTGTCAACGGTCTGGTCTATCGATACTTGAGTTGACTTCCGGGGCCGTCCAGGGCGCCTCCGCACGCTTTCGGGCGAGTTCAGCTTGGGCAAAGGCGAGGGAGGCACAGCGGTCGTGGTGGACGCCTTCCGCTGGCGCTCTGACTTCCGCGAAGGAGACTGCAATGACGCAATAGACGCTTTCTTCGCAACAGCGTGGGTAGTCTTACCCTTTGATGACGCTGCACTGCTCGACACGGTGCGGGAGCCGTTCTGTCTCATGCCGTTTTTCGGTGCGCCGTTTGTCTGCGTTGCCTTCGTCGCGTGGCGCGAGCTCCGCTTGGAGGGTCCAGGCGGCGGCGGTGGGGGTGCGTCCTTACTCACGCGCGACGATTTGCGGACGCCGTTGTCGAATACCGTCGTCGGCCCATCGGCAGCAAACGACTTCCACGGCGGCGATGGGGCGCGAGACGCAGACGGGCGCGGTGTGAAGTTGTCAAGCCGACGGCGTTTGGCCGGGCGCTGCGTGCCGCTGCCGTCCTCCTCATTTTCTGTTGCATGCTCGTCCTCTGATGCAATTGCCGGCACGTTGTCGAGCACGAGTGCAGCATCGTCGTGGGCGGCGGCGGACTCGTTGGGGGCGATGGCGGCGTCGTTGTGCGGTGGAGGGTTGGGGTCGGCGTCCCGGTTCACGAGCGTGACTTGCTCCATTCAAAGGAGCGAGGCAGGGGACCACCCGGGAGACCACCGGTCCCGCCGCCAAACCGACATAAATCGGCTCAAATGCAGCGTCAAAAGATGCGCTCGAGCTTGGTGATTATCGTGAAGTGGTCGGATTTCGGCTTGCGAGTCGTCGGGGCGTGTTAAGGGCTGATTAGTGGTCCGGTGTCGTGTGTCGTTGATCGGCTCGAAAACCGAAAGTTAGAGTATGTTTTCAAACGCCCGGTCCAGTCCAAAAGAGGCAAGGCGGGGTTAGTCATCAGCCCGCCTTGCATCACGAACCTCACCGCGCGCATCATACGTCGTCTATCAGCACCGAAATCCCAGCAATTGCGCCACAACGTACGTTCCTGCTCTGAACCGCTATTCTAGCGCTACTGATAGATACGCAGCATGCTTTCCAGGCGCATTGTAGCGGCGCGCCCGCTCACTCGCGTCGTGGTCCCTACCGCTGCCGCTCGACTTCGCCCGCAGTTCCTCCAGGTCCGAACCGCCCTCACGCAAGCCGAGGATCTCGAAATCACCGATCCAGATATGGTCAGCAGCTACAGGCCCATCTACAACACTACGTACTAATTGCCTCAGAACGGTGGCTACATAAATCCCCCGATGGAGAAGCGATCAAAGCGCGATCCGTACGCCGACTGGTGGGACAAACAGGATCGGCGCAACTATGGCGAGCCATGCCACGAAGACCACGATATTCTTGGGCCCCTGTCTCTGCACGATTACGACCACTTCACACCTGCCTGGGGAGCCGCCTTGTTGGGCACCTTCGTTGCGAGCGTGTTGGGCTTATGCGGAGTGGTCAGCCTGATCTATCCTGACAAGATCAGCGCGCCGAGGACTTTTGAGGGAGGTCTCGAGGCGGAACTAGGTGGACCACGGGCGGTTCGGGTAAGTTCCATATTCCATTAGGAGGACAGACGCTGACGAGACTAGACACGGGCCCACGGCGAGGAGTTATCATAGATTGATGTAAGGCAAGTGCCAGATGCGTCTTTTATGTGAATGCGCACGACCCAATGTCATATTTCAAGTTCCTGTGCATTGCTCTAATAGCCAAAACTCGTGCACAAGTGCTAGTCTACATATATGTCCTTCTGTCTCCAAGCATTTCTATCAATGCACTCGCTGTTGCTATAGCAAGCACTAGCTTCAGAATACTTTTATGTGTGTGAGGTAGGATATTATTAGGCTAGATACACTTCTATTATATTCTATGTATCCTTCTATGGTCCTTATGTGCTCCTTCTATTGCCTGCTTCAGCTGTAGTTAGCGTGTACACGGTACAGGAACATGATTTCTGCTGGCAGTACTCCTAGTAGGCGGATAGAGCGCGTGCTTGGTCGTTTGCGTGATCTGTTTCCCTCGCGCTCCACCAAATCTCACAATGCTGTCACATGGCCCATCAATCTCTCGGTATCAGTCTGTCCATCTAACTCTCTGTCTCTCTATGCCTGTGCCTCTATCTGTAGTGTGCGTATACAGCCACCTCCTTCGCACCCTACTACCCTGACCCCCACCAGCAAAAAAGAAACAGCAAAAAAAGAGTTCTAAGGTGGTTCGTCTTGTATTATAACACCCCATGGGGAATACTTAACCAGTTAACAGCTCAGCGGGCCAGGCTGGAGCTAGTGGCAGACTTGGTGTTCGCCCTGAGACCCATTAGGTCCTTAACCGTTGTACAGCCAAAGTACCCAACTTTGGCCAGCGGCAGACTCGAACTCGGGACTTGTTTGATTGGTCTGGAATGTTCGTACTAGAATAATGGCTCGGGTTAAACCACTAGACTAAGGCCATTCCTCTCGCTCGCGAAGTCCCTAAATTATGAAAGTTTGGCTCTTTGAAAAATATATATAGACTGTTAAAAAGGTTGGGGATCTCCCAGGTTGCCCCGAGGATTAGCCCGCGCCTGAGTGGGGCCAAGGAAAGTGACCGTGGCAACGCCGGCGTCATCGCAGCTCCGCTCCGCTACCGGAGTTACTCTTTTTCCGTTGCGGAGCGTCTGCTCGCCGGCTGCTATTCTTTCTGACTGTCTGGGCTCTTCCACGACCTATCCTCCGGTGCCATTCTGCCCGCCCGCGGTTTGCAGCGCTTCTCAAGCTACCGTCTCACCAACGAGGTGGGGTCGCTGTCGCCTTTGAGGGTTCTGGGTGCAGCACATCGCACGCCTCGACAATCTGCCTGCCAGGCGTCTCGGTCTCGGGATCTGCTGCAGAAACATGCCACCATCCGAACTTCACGTCCAACATTAGCAGCATGGTGCCGAGCGAGACAGGTAAAGGATGGCTGGAGTAATCTTTTCGTTGATTTGGTCCATCAAGATATGTGTCTCTTGTCTCTCCTTCTCCTACGATGCGCATGGCTAACCCGTTGAGTTGCCAGCGAATAACACCACATCCAAGAGCGAGGTCGTCCGCATCGTTTGTCTCTAGACCTGCGAAAGGCTCGGCCGTATCGACTGAAGCGAAACGCGTGGGGGATGAGTGCACCTGGTTCCGGCATGCCATTATCTTTCGGACGAATATACCACGATCGAACTGTACTAATTTGACGACCGGTGCATATTTCGGGCCGTGCGGAAAACCATGGATGGCCGTGTTCCTCGTACTCGAAGTCATATCTCTTATAGGCAAGCTGCCGCTTTGCCTTATTGTCGACCTCTTTAACGCTCTTGATCGGCATGGTCTTGACGGAGCCAGCCCCATCAGGAATGTTTCTATCCAGTGTTAACCCGAGCCAGCAAGTGTGGCCATTGAAAGTCAAGCCTAAGGAAGTGGTATCTGGTCTGCATTGCAAGTGCTCGGGGTCCTGAGCTCTAGTAGCTCTAGGACAACGACTTTGAGATCCGCGTACTCTGCAGCGTTTGTTGCAGGTTCAATACGCTTGCACTAGTCTTCACTAAGATGCCGGCGCTAATATCAACTTCGTCTGACGGGCGTTTCTGGCACCCCCGCTCGGCACATGCTGGCTCAAGACAATGACACGACTAAGGAGATAACAAACCGTTCCAATAGTAGACCAGTCGAGGTGGGGTAATATTGATGTACAAGAACGCAGTCGAGAAGGTCTTCAAGTAAAGGCGGCCGTCAAGACATGTGTCCGGCAGAAGCGGTGTGACGTTATCTAGACTTACTTACGTACGGTCGAACTAGACCACATATACTTGATCTCTTTTGTTCTGCTTCGTAATCTAGTTAGCGAAACTGTATATGTGATATGATTTGGCTATACGTACTTTCCATGCGATTTCCCCAATATTCACAGCACAGTCGACCGTTTTACAAGTGTTGCATGAACATAGTGATAGTTTACAATCTGAAGCCCTACATTTCCAATCTCTATACAGCCGCCCCTGTAAATCAATGCTCTTGTAGCCCTGGCTTTGAGATACTGGGTACGGCGGCCGTAGCCCGCTCCTCGCCCTCCTTGCTTTTTTGTAACCTCATTCTAGTCTCAATGTTCCTCTGAATGGTATGTGCCTAACACTTCCTTCTATTACTCGTGCGGCGGACTCGTGCGGCGAAGCGATCTACGTGTCGCAGGTTTTGGCCGAGATCTTACGAGGTAATTGCGACGTGGAGGACTACAGTCATATATTCAACATAAGTGGGAAATAGTGGTAAAGCGAAAAATGAAGACAACTTCGAGTTTCCCGAAGATGAAAGGGGATAGCAAGCGGTGTACGTGAGCCTCGAGGTCAAAATCTCTCCCGGCTCTCCGTGTTCACGCCAAGCCAAGGCCCACATGTGGCTTACATAGGACGTGGATGTGGATTCCGAGCCGTCTCGCCCCACTTCCGACGACACCTGCACGACCTGCACCTGCATTATTTCCCAACACCTCGATTGGCAATGTTGTCAGTATCTACGCTCAATACACCAAGAGCACGACAAAAGCAAGGAGCTGCAATTGTTCTCAAGTCAATAAACTTGATTGGATGTTCTACCAACGACGCAGCCTCTCTGACATAATTCGTTGCGGATTCAAGATAGCTTTTAGGCAATCCTCTTGACAGTGTAGACGATTCCAATAGTAAGTAAACTTGTTACCTTCAATTATACGAAACTCTATCGGGTATGGTGACTAGGTGCGCGCATCGGCAACGAAGGGTGACGCAGCCTCCAGCCTCCAGCCTCCAGCCTTACCTTACCCGCCTTATCCCTCCGGCGGAAACACCACAATCCGGTCAATATCCGCACTCTTAACGTCGAGTTCGTTATGTAGACCTCCGATCGTAATCGTGTTCTTGCCTTCCTCCAGGTTCAGTAAAAGCGGCGTACTCAGGATGATACCTTTATGCGTATCGCGCTGGTATAGCGTCTCAATGTTCTCTACGTCGTCGTTCACAACAACACTGGCGATGCGACGCAGCTGCCAGGTACCACCAAAGCGATTCGGACTCCCTCCAGGCTGATCACCAAATCCCATGTCATCTGTGTTCTGGTAATAGAAAGACACCCATTGTGGTTTGCCAGTGCCGGTGATGTTGTTGAACGTCACGGTACTAGCATTGCCATAGATGTTGGTCAGGATAATACCGTCGCTTCCAAAGGTCGAAGGTGCATGTTAGTCGAGATACTTAGTCCCTGAGCTTGTCACTTACTGCTTCCTGCTTATATGCGTCGCCTTGTGTCGTCGCGTCTTTGCCATAGTAAGTCTCCCCTTCAATCGGCTTCCACTCTCCTGTCTTACTGCTCAAAGGTTACTTAGTGAACTCCAGCCGCTGAGGGACAAGAAATTACACGTTCAAGTCATAGATATCATGCCAGACCACCTCGAGCGACTTCTTATCCTCATCAATCTCAATTGGGAGCCAGATGTACCGACTTTCCCATAGAGAATTCGAGTCCCACTGAATCATGTTAATACGGCGGTAACAAATCAACGTGTGCACATGCCTGATCGCCAAGATATAGATAGGTGGTCTTTTCAGTACCATTGATCCGGAGAGAGAATCCTGACTGGGAATTGAAGGTACGCGTGTTTAGTGGCGCAACAATGAACGGCTGTGACCAAGGCCCGCTCAGAGAGTCCGCCCGAAAAGCGACAACGTCTGGCTGAAGTCAGCACCACAGCGCTGGTCTTCAATCACAACCCTACTATTCGGCCTGTATCCTGTCTTGTGGCTCATAAAAGCAAAATAACTTTGCTCCGTCTGGATGATCGTTGGCGCCTCCAGGTCGTACTTGTCGAATCGATGAACAACCTCGGTCAGGTTCGTAATGTTCTCGTTGTAGCTGGTAAGATACACGTCGCGCCCTTCCCTCCGATCCCCGTTTGAGTACATTGCATACGACCTGCCATCCTTGTAGTCGGCAAAGAGTCCAAAATCCTGAGACCAGTTTCCCAGGGGTGAAGTGGCACCTACGAAGCTGTAGGGCCCAATGATGTTGTCTGACTGAGCAAGACCTTGGAGTAACCAGCCGTATGTGGAGTTATCTGCGTGCCACCACATCTGATGGTTGTCAGAGCCATATCAGCAACCACGAACAACTCACATACGTGGTACTTGCTTGCGCCTCGGCTGTAGACCACTTTTGGTCTCTGGATGATGTGTTCCGGCGAAATATACGGATGGCCTTTGATTGGTTCTGTCCGTCCACCATTAACTCCAGCAAAGCCGACAGGACGATTAAACGCATACCCAAAGCCATTCCATGATGTTCCCAAGTCGCCAAATCCTCCGAACTGTACACCGACACGCCGCCACCTTCTTCTTGGCCCTCGATCTTGTACTCGCCAAACCACCAGAACTTCCCCGTCTCGTGATCAACAGTAACGCCACCTGCGTGCGCGTTCACAAAATTGCCCTCTGTGTCCCGCCATCGAGCGCCAGGTACGATCCATTTTGCCGACACTGTAGCTACAGCCAGCAATACTTGGCTCAGAGTCGCGCGGAAAGACATGGTAATGAAGTGGAGGAATCGTCAAAGTGGGTTTTGGAAGTTTATAGCTACTAGCTAGATGGTATATAGTAGGCCAAGACAAGCAAATGATCTCGGTGTCGATTGTCCCGAGATCCAGGTTCTGTGAATTGGTCCTGGGGCCCCGCAGTGCTAGCGCTACTATGACCATCGACATCATCCTAGCCCAGATTTCAGTCTGCGGTTGTTCCTGATGGCCTTTGTCCAAAGTCGCTCGTGGATCGCATTGGAACACACCCCTAGCGGGTATTATCGCCGATAATGAAAACCTTGGGTGATGCCCTTGACAGCCTAGGAGTTTTTAGCAGTAGGTAGATAGTATACTTCTATCTTTACAAAGCTCCATTGTATGTAGTATACAATTATTGTCTACGTAGACTTTGTAGAGGTAAGAGGGTACTCGCCACACCTGTAGTCTCAGATACAACCTACACCAAGATATTTCCACCAACATAAGGTGTGCTATGCACCTAGTAGGCATTGAAATTGTCTAGTACCTGATTATATAAACTCGTACTCCAGCTAATGCAAGAGGAGGGGTAGTAGTTTGAACACAATGCGAAAACCTTCCACAGTGCTTTTCCAACTAGGGACGTACAGTAGTCTATGCCCTGTTAGGAAACATTTTGCGCCGCTAACAAACCGCTGCGGCGATTTTCGCTCTCTATTCCTACATGCTGACCTCTTACTCTAGCCCTCTGGCTGTGAGATCGTTCGGGGCCGAGTATTGTAATCAACGCGAAAAGAGAGCTGGAAGGTCGAGACGCTGGGAGCCTTGTAGTTAATGCCAAGCTTGGCTTTTCGACCGGCTTTTCCTAACACTTCTCACTTGAGAGGGCGCTTCGTTCACCTGGGGACCGGAGGAATCACGCAAAAGGTTCAGATGAACACGTGTGAGCTTACAAAGCGAAGTGGCACAGTTCCTGGTATTTAAGTTGGTTCTTACCTGGTATTTGATACCAAACCGACAGACCGATCTGCAATATTCCGCAACCTCCAGTTACTCGAGCCAGCATCTCCAAACATGGCATACACCGGCCCTTCTTTCTCCCTCCACGTCAAGATCACCATAGCACCAGAGAACGTGCAAAAGTTCCTGGACGCGGCCGAAGTTGCTTTCGGGCTCCTGGCTGACGAGCCAGAGCTCACTTTCTTCCAAATGTACCAATCGGCGGATGAGCCGGGTGTGTTCAAGTGGGTGGAGAATTGGAATGCCACCCGAGAGTGGTTCCTGACTGTGAGTAGCGACGATGGGCGGTAGACGGAAAACTGAGGCTGTGCAGGTGCAAATCCAGAAGGAGTACTACAAGCCCTATATGGCTGCCACGGAACCGTTGTTCATCAAGCCAAGGGAGGTGGAGTTCTATGAGAGGATGCAGGGCAAGACGTGGAATGTATACAAGGAAGGGTCAGCGTAGCAGGATACACCGGTGTCTAGGACGGGGTGGAGGGTAGGACGTGGAAGGCCTAGAAGAGCATACCTAGGTAGCTAAGCTTGTTGGCGCGGGACATGTGACGCGAGCGTTGCAGGCCGGGGTGCAAGGTTTTGGTGGGACCTAGATAAACCGCGCTAGACCACAATCAATCAATCGCGGGTTTGTTTACGAAACTCGGTCGCAAGCCTCGACACTAACAACCGCAACAACACGCATTCGCCGCCCAACATGGAGACGTTCAACCTGAAGACTGCGTCGACTTACATCAACAATCTCCTGCTTGCGCGCGGTCTACTGCGCGATGGCAAGCCCATCGAGTTCGCGCACCCTTCGCGGAGCGAGGGCGGCAAGGAAGTGACGATGGCGCAGATCATCAATCTGGTGCACGACCTGATTCTCAAGCGGGATGTATGTAGGACCTTGCCAGCGGCTCTGCTGGCCCCCTCAGACATGGCCTGCTAAACCATACACAGCGCGACCAAGAGCACCGCGAGTCCCTGGCCGCGGCCCTGGGCAGCATCCGCACCGAAGCCACTCGCCAGACAATTGCGCTCGAGAGAGCCCAGACGCGCAACGCCGACCTCGCCCGCCAGCTGTCGCTCGCACAATCGCAGGAGCGCTCTGCCCGCGCCGCACTCCGCGCCGCCGAATCCTCAGCGCGTGGCCTGCGCGAGGAAATGCTGCGGCTGAAGACTACGGTCCAGCAAGTGCGCACGAGCTGTGCGAACGACATACGGAAACGCGATGTGCAGATCCAGAGGCTCAAGAGCCATTTGACCAGCCAGCAGCGGGGCAACAAGACCGGCCTGATCGGCGCGAGCATCACCATCAACCCGGGCACCACGGGACTGGGCGCCGTGGCTAGTGGGGTGGGAGAGGACGTGCTGGATGTCGAAGATCCCGAATACAGCTTAAAACAGGAGACAACCGAGTTTCTGACACAATTGAGCCAGAGTTTGAGCGATGAGAACGACAACCTCATCGGTCTCGTCCGGAGCACGCTCACCACGCTGAAGGACCTGCAAGGCATGCCAGAGGATCAGCGACACCATGGCGGCGAGGATCTCTCTACGATCGGGGAGGAGAACGAGGCCATGCAACAGGGGATGCTGCACGCTCTGCCGACCAGCTACGAAACGCTGGCCGGCGATATGGACACAGTCCTGGATAACTTGAAGAATCTCCTGACGAATCCCAATTTTGTGTCTGTCGACGAGGTCGAGCTGCGCGAAGAAGAGATCGTCAGGCTGAGAGCTGGCTGGGAGAAGATGGAGACACGGTGGAGGGACACACTGTCCCTCATGGAGAGTTGGAGAAAGCGGATAGTCGACGGCGGTGACACAATCAATCTCGAAGAACTCAAGGTCGGTCTAGGGTTTGGCGCCGGTCTGGAGACAGTCAATGAAGAGGAGGTATCTGTGTTGACTGAAGCCGATGACGAGGCTGCGAGTTCTGTCTTTGACGAGGAGCTCGCGCAGGCAGACGATCTCGAAGATCCTCCTTCACCAGAAGCAGACGAGGTTCCCGAGAAGACAACAGGCTCAGACATCTTCAAGTTGAAGCTTCCAGCCAACCCACCGGCGCTTAGGGAGAGCAGTGGGAACATCAAGTCCCCCACCAAGTCTCCACGGAAAGTCGCATTTTCAGCGTCTATTCCTAATACTCCGTCTCAGATGGATGATGAGAATAAAGAAAGCTCCGAGATCGACCTCGTTGGCGCGGGAGAGCGAACTCATCCAACATCTCTCGCGAAAGCATTACCTCAACCAGAGGAGCGAGTATCTAGACCTGTAGGTCAAGACGGTCGCACGCCCCGACAAGTACGTTGCGACGATATTGCAGACCAAATTACTAGAATGGCGAGCAAAGTCACTTTTTCTTCGTCCCCTTCCACTCTTGACTCACCAACAGCGCCCTATTCTAACGACGACTGGCAGGCGGGAAAGCGGCTCTCCAGCCCACATGCACACCCCGAGGAGCGATCACCGAAACTATCGGTACATGATAAGCTCCAGGCAGCGCAAGCGGAAGCCGAGGTAGCTGCTGTCGCTGAGGGCTTAAGGGCAATCAAGTCGTCGCGCCATGACAGGAGTGCGAACCATGATGCAGATGCAGGCGTAGACAGAAAACAGAAGCGCACCGGTCGGGGCTCACCGGTCAAGACACGGATTACCGGGCGCCCGAGAAGGAGACAGAGCACTTTGACACCCGACGAACTGCAGGCTATCCTTGGGGAGTGAGCGGGCCTTGCGATGCAAATCTGCATGTGGGGTTGTTCCTGCTTCGTGGTTGCCTAGCGTTGCTTTTTTGTTGTATGATTGATGTCTCCCGGTGTTCACGCGGTGGGTCTGGGTAGCGTGCCGGTTGGGAGTTGGATGGACGAGTAACGAATAATATCTCCTACTGCGGCGATCCACCAGCGAGCTGCATCAACGCTCGACCGGGGTGTGGCGCTTAGGTACGTCTGATCCTGCCACTATCGGCTTGATAGCGCAGTCTCCACCGCTAGAAAACATGTCTTGCTGTGCACCGGTGGGGGCGGAATATCAGGTTGCAGTCGAAGGTTCAGCTCGGGGAGACGCGACTGCGACTACGCTCATGTGGCACCGTCTTTCGATCATGCGTGGAAGGGGGATGGGGAAACGGTAACACAAGCGAATGTATTCGAAGTGCCAGAAAAGCGTGAGCTGAACAGAATTTGCGCGATTTGTTAGAAACAAGGAAGCTTTGAGACTATTATCTAAGAGAGGGACATAGGAGTGCTATAACCTGTCCTATCGTCTGGCAGAGTCGAGGTGTAAAAACGGGCATTTACTAGCCGAAGAGACATGTATATGCTTGCACACCTTTCCATCTCAAGGATCATGGAGTATGACGAAGCTCATAGCTGACATCCGACCATTGCAATAACAGGGAGATGGTCGTACGGTGGACATCTGGATCCGTCTCCTGCCGTATACTTACTCTTGGGGGCTGAAGTAATATCTCGCAGCCAGCAAATCAACCTCGCCAAACAGGGAAGAGTGGTTTTGACTGACTGAGGAAAGTCCTATCACACTTTATTCACAGCGAATTTAGAGGCTGAGTGGCAAGCGAGCCACACGGGTTGCCAACTCCCTTCTCTCCTAGCTTCGGTGCTACGATGTGATATCGGCCGACGTGAGATCGGGACGGGGAGAGCGCTCAACGGTGCATGCGGCACAGGACAGATACAGCTTTGCAAGCCACCATGACCACCGTCTCAAATGGACTGACAGCTCGAGCCGCTGTGCCTCGCTCGTCCGGTGAGGTTGGTCGTCTTTGTCGACGCCGCCGTCCTCGTGGACCTGCACATGGCTGCACATCATCAAGCCTATCTTCCTGCTGTGAAGACTGATAACCTGTTCGCGAGCTCACGCTGCACCGAAGCAGCAGGTGGTGGACGGGCTGCACACCCACCCTTGGACGCCAACGAGTCTATTAGCCGCCGAGTCCCACTGAGGTGCATTTTGTGTCCAGATGACAGCCCGCCGCCGCCGCTGATTGGGCCGTGGCATGTTGCTCGGGCGGGGCGAGGTGTGAAAGTGCTGCAAATTGCTACGGATGCGGGCGGGGAGAGCGGCCGCGAGGCATAAGACTGCTCGCTGGGTCGATTGCGGGTTAGTTTTGCTGCCGTTTCTGCAGCGTGATGGGCCGCGAGGGTGCGTGCGGCCGCTCGTTGGCTGCGTGTTTTCACTGGCGGCCCGTGCGCGCTGCAGCCCCACTTGCGCTCCCCCGCCTCGGGCAGCCAATCAGCGCCGCGCTGCCTGGCGCCGGCGGCGGCCCGGCCACACCGACGTCGCTCCCCACCACTGAGGCCGCGACGTCAAGCGCTGGGCTGGCTTTTCGATAGACTGCAACCCACCACCGCTCCTTGCCTGCTCCCTGCGAGCATGGCGTGTGTTGCTGCGCAAGCAATCAATCCCACCCGGGACCAGCCAGCCCTCTCCCGAAGCTGCATAGTGCAGCCTGCTCCAATATGCCGGCTGGTAAGCCAAGCCGCCCACCGGTCCAGCCCTCGAGATGCAATAAATACAGGCGCCCCGGCCCCTCCTCAGCTCTTCTTCTTCAGCAAGCGTGTGAAGTTCAGAGCTGTGTATTGTGCTTTCTTTGTATCCTTTTTTCCTCTCTTCGTTTCTTCCCCTACCCATTTCCTCGATATCCGACTTCAGGCCTGGTGCCATAATTCCATCACTGCCGCCGATACCCTTTTTACCTTAATCCGGACATCTCTGTACTCGAAAGAGAGACATACTTCCTTTTCCAACTAATTCAATTCGATACCCGTGGCCGGCCCACGTTTACAACACACTACCAGCTCTCTTGCTCAAGACGACAACCAGCATTGCTCCAGTCTTTCCGTTGTAGGACACGCCTCGACCCGACTTACTTCTGCGCAACCTCGTTCTCACGACTCCCTTTACGCTTTGATCAGCAATCTACGTCTATCCATTCACTTGGCCGGGACGAAAGGAAAGAAACATATTACAGTAATCTCATAGTTCGACTAGAAGGATCGAAATCGAACATCCAACAACAATGGCAGCTATCCAGCTCAACTTTACGCTCCGCACTTCAAGTGGCTGCAAAACGGTGCATCTTCTCGGCTCTTGGGACAACTATTCCGGACAGCTTCCGCTCTCAAAGGACCCCAAGAAAAGCGGCGGATGGGTGGGATGCTTCAAGTTCCAGGGCGGAACTTTGCAGCAGGGCCAGCGGTATTGGTATTATGTATGTCATCAATCCTCTTGTGTCAGGCAAGACCAAAACTAACAGTTGCACAGTACATCATCGACGGGTACCACGTCTCGCATGACCCAGCCAAAGACCATACCACTGAACCAACCACGGGCCGCAAACTCAACATCCTCGACATTCCCGGAAAAGGCAAGAGCACATCTTCATCATCGTCGTCGTCGCAGTCAACTTCACGCGCAGACCGTGCCGCCCGCCGCGTAAGCACCGCATCGATACCGAAAGGCCGCGCACTCTCCCCCTCCAAAATCATCGCGCCGCGCCCAGAACGTCCCAATCAAACCCGGCAGGTCATCCACACGCAATACGACAAGGCCACCCTTGAAGCGCTCACAGCCCAGTTCGCACGGCAGACCGTCTCTCCCGCCTCGTCATCATCCGTTTCAGACGACGACTCATACTTCGAATCCGACGAAGAGTCCGATGTACCGTCTCTCACATCGCGGTCGACCAACTCGTCGTCGCCATCAAGTGTGAGCTCGGGCAGTAGCTGCTGCACATGCGAACGGTACGGCATCACGCGCGGCGGCGACAGAGTGAAGCTGGACTGTGGCGGCGCTCGCTGCGGCTACAGCGACGATTCGTCCGAGTGCTCTTCCGAAGACGAGTTCGCCCACGAGAATAAGACCACACGGCGGCAAGGCGTCGTCATCCGCACCTAGCCCACCCCACCCCACCACCACGCGCCATTGTTTCAATACCTTTCCCGCCCAATATCTTCGATTTCCATTCTTCTGTCCATATTACTCTTTTTACTTTTCTTTTCCCTTTCTTCCCTTAGTCCGCTTTCCATTCCACACTCTCACGACGACAAGACGACGACCATGTACCACGCTCTTTGGATAGACGTTTATTTTATTTTCTATTGCTGCTGGGGAGAAACTTGGGAGCATGGATAAGGGGCTATATATCCATGAGCGCGCTTTTTGCTCAATCGACACCGCCCACCGCTACACGGGTGTCGGCCGCTTTTCAAGGCACGTTATGTATATGCGCCACTGAGGCTGCTATATAGCTAGAACAATATATACATGCCGCGTGCGCGATAACGTAATAATGGCTTCTTCTTCTGCTGCGTGTGTTGGTGATGTATGTGGTGGTGGTGGCATGCGATGTTGACGTTTCGAATTTGCTGATTGCTGGGCGTCGATGCTGTGACAGTGTGAGTGAGTGAGTGAGTGCGCGGTTACTTATGTTCACGTCGTTGCGATGGCATATGTGTGTATGTATGTATGTATGTATGTATGTATGTATGTATGTATGTATGTATGTATGTATGTATGTATGTATGTACGTTGTTCCTGTTGCCTGTCTATCCAAGCTGGGCATAGAACCGAACCGATGCGCAGCCTTGCTTCCATTCCAATCTATTCCCATCCATTCCCTCTGCCGTGCGTGTTGCGCTGGGCGGCAAGGCAAGGCAAGGCCAACCAAACGGGCGAGAAAGCACTCCTGGAGAAGAGAGAAGAGAGAGAGAGTCCAGACTGGGTACCGATTGATAGATAGATGCCCATCCATGTCCATGATACTAGCTAGTCCGGACGTGGGATTGATTTTTCTTTTCTTTTCTTCGTGCTTGGGTCTTTCAAGGCTTCAGCTTTAAAACCTACCTTTTGAGGACATGGGAATTCGGATAAAAAGACAAAACACTCCGGACGCGACAGTCGCGAATAGAATAGAATAGAATAGTGATGCTTTCTACTCTTCACGCCTGACCATCCTGACACGGACCAATGCATGTCATGTTTCACCGCCGACGACGGTTGTCCTGGGATAGGATAGCTGACCATCTCCACATGTCCACCTCGTCGAAGTAGGCTTGCTCGTTATGATTACTGAACCGACCTAACGCCCACTCACTCACTCACTAGCTACGACCGTTGAACTCGTCCATGAATCCGTCTTAGCCAGAACACGCTCTGCCTCATCGCACGTCCCACCCGTCCCCCCTTCAAGCGCCCTAACCCTTTTCTTCCTCCTCATCTCTCTCCCTCTGTCCTCCCTCCTGACACCGCTGCAACAGTGATGACAACTCGCCAAACTTTACAGGCTTAGTAATGAACATGTCGACGCCAGCTTTGAAAGCGTCGTCTTCGTCCCTTGCACTCGCCAGGCCGGTCAGCGCCACTATGACGGCCGTCTCCGCGCCTTTCGGGCGGTTCCGCTCAGCCTC